>CAMTDV010000004.1:2405000-3605000 GCA_947069175.1 Scalesia atractyloides
AGAATCATACATTGATCACCCACTGAAAGCAATCACATTCCCAACTTTTTACCCTCAGAATATATGCATTCGCTTAAGTATTTATAAATTGATTAAAGGAATCTGTTTGAACCAATATTGACCAGCCCTTTTGCACTTTCATCTTTTTCATCTACAGCTAAGTCCTCAGGCCCATAGAACGTGGAAGACCAAAACCCACGGTCTACGATTTTCCCACGTTGTTCAAACACCTTAACTTAGTCACTTAATTGTAATAAGTACATTTGACCGAATTAATGCAATTTCAAGAAGAATATATGTGTTCAACTTGTTAGGGAAGTCGGTATCTATCTTTCGAAAGATACCTTTGGTAGCTTTCAAGCATATTTTCTTTTGATTTTTTTGTTTGAAGAAAAGGAGTTCAATGTTACTAGTTTTATATATAAATAGAAGTAGCACGAAAACCACAAACGTCAAGCAAATTTCACTGCTTCTGCTTAGTTAGCATTAAAATTCCTAAGGTGTGATCACAATCTAGTTTCGATTTTGATCAACTGAGATGGAGAAGATACAATCATTGACATCACACAATGGAGTTGTGATTTTCACAAAGAGCACATGTTGTTTGTGTTATGCTGTCACTGTTCTGCTCCAAGAACTTAGGGTGAACCCTATAGTTTATGAAATAGATCAAGATCCTGAAGGAAGGGAGATGGAGAAAGCTATTCTTAAAAGAGGGTGCAGCTCACCTGTGCCAGCTGTATTCATAGGTGGCAAACTTGTGGGCTCCACCAATGAGGTCATGTCCCTCCACCTAAGTGGCTCCCTCATTCCACTGCTGAAACCCTATCAGATACTTTCTTAAATCAATTCTAGTTAACAATTTATCTGAAGAAATAAGGTTGGCTCAAGACATAAGAGCAGTAGTAGTGATCTATTATTGAACTGGATTATGTATTATATATAGTATTTACATAGCATTTTATTAGCTTCAGACTCTAGTGGTGGTAAGGAAGATTGGCATTCAAGACTATTATGATATTATTAGTTTCAGATTATGAATGTAGTTTCATTAATCTGTTCACATGTGTTTGATGAAAATACATAGTAATGCTTTATATGAATGGAATTATAAATTTATTAAGAGCCTGCACTTGTAAATGTTTTTTTTTTCCTGCATATTTCCAAGTTAAAACTTGAAATGATTCTGATCCCTCTAGAATCGTTTGATGCGTATGAAATCCTACTTTAGGATCATACAAAAAAGAAGTTCAAAAGGTAAGAAAGAAAAGTGCACTCAGGAGAGGTAGCTGTGAAATTCAACTTTTGACATTCCTGATTTTTTATTTGCCAAAAGAGTTAAGATATATGCTCCACTTTTAAATAAAGGTGATGGTAATTAGACAATCTTTTTTGTGTTTGAACACACCCTATATGACACGTCTATACACGTCTCGTATTACACAAAATATATGACGCTAAGATGTAATAATAAAGAACAACCAAGACAATACATTAACTTGTTTTAGATTTCCGTTTAAACTATCATAATTGTTATTTCTTTGTTATAATTTGTTATTTATTTTTTTAACGTTTTATCTCCTAACAAATTTGCTATTTATTTTCTTAAAAGATTGGTATTTAAAAATAACTGTTATTGTTTTTTTTAAAGTTGTTATTTATTTTCATAAAAGATTGTGATTACTTTAAAATATTGTTATTTATAGATGAGATGGCACAATCTTATTGGCTAGTGGTATAGGTACTTATGGATTGTGGTTAAGTGATTTATCCACCCCAAGGATCCCACTACTTATGGGTTGTGGTTAAGTGATTTATCCACTACAATACCCACTATGTGAGACAACTTTTATCCATCAATCTGCTTAATTTTCATATGTTATTAATCTTAAGTCCTTTTACAACTTTGTTTTTTTTTATAATTTACCATAAAAGTTAAACGAGTTTAGTTTTTATTAGTGTTTGTTCTCTGTTTTTTTCTGGACTTGGTCGTCGTTCAGTTGCTATTTAGTACGATGTTTGGTGGTCACGTTTGGTCCCTCCGGGTTTGCTTTTATGGTCCGGTTGCTACTAGCATGATGTTTGGTATATTTGCTCCATCAGGTTTTTTTACACACTGACTTTCTAATAAGTGTTGTTATAAATTTAACTTCGTCTACTTTTTACGTCACGTAAGTCGCTTGCTATTAAAAATTCGTGTTTTGTTTTGTGCTTTTTACCGGTTGCTACTTAACACGGTTTAACGCTCCCGGACCCTTTATTAGCATGGTTTTACGCCCCTATCCTACAACGCGGGGGCTTAGGACTAGTTAGTAATCATTTTATAACTCATGTATAATTAAAAAATTGGCCAAAGTTATTGGAAAATCATATTTTCACTAGGTATTATATATAATATATATATATATATATATATATATATATATATATATATATATATATATATATGTTGTTGAAGCTTGATGAATAGTATTTTTAAATTTAAAGTAATATATATTTTTTTTTAATATTTTATTATTTTAATATTATAATACCTTATTATATTTATTTTTAACATATTTCTTTTTTTATTTTTATAAATCATATTCCCTTTTGCTATTTACTTTTTGTTTTCAGAATTTTTTTTCTTTTTTAAATGATATTACCTTTTTACAATTAATTAAATTTTTTAATAACTTTCGTACATTAACTTAAAAAAAAAAACTTAAATACGCAGTTGTGTTCCCCCCCCCCCCCCACTAGGTATTATATATATATATATGTGTGTGTGTGTTGTGGAAAATCATATTTTCACTAGGTATTATTATATATATATATATATATATATATATATATATATATATATATATTGTTGAAGCTTGATGAATAGTATTTTTAAATTTAAAGTAATATATAGTTTTTTTAATATTTTATTATTTTAATATTATAATACCTTATTATATTTATTTTTAACATATTTCTTTTTTTATTTTTATAAATCATATTCCCTTTTGCTATTTACTTTTTGTTTTCATAATTCTTTTTTCTTTTTTTAAATGATATTACCTTTATCAATTAATTAAATTTTTTAATAACTTTCGTACATTAACTTAAAAAAAACTTAAATACGCAATTGTGTCCCCCCCCAGTATTTTATAAATGAATTTTAAATGATATTACCTTTATCAATTAATTTAATAATAATTTATGTTTCTTAATTAAAAAAAAACTTAAGTAATCCGTTGTGTTTATCCCCCCCCCCCCCTCCAAAATCTATTCAAACTAGATATTTGTTTGGTATCGTTTTACGGTACGGTAATAAACTAAACCGATTCTACTGTTTGGCTTTCGAAACAACATTCTTTATTTTCAAATTCCGTTTGTTTAACATTATTATTTGCTTCGTTTCGCTGCAACACGCGATGCCAATAAAACCTAGTTATTAATAGTTTTCCTTTATAAAACTATATTTTAAGCAGCTGCATCAGTATTCATGTTAACTCTTATAGGGACTTTATTTTAAACAATATTTTCTTATAAAATTTGGAGATTGGAATTTTAAAACAATGCATTAAATCAAAACACATTTTATGAAAAACAACATAAATGCAAACCATAAGTTAAAATACAAAACATAAACTATAGCTCTAATTGACCATATAACCACAATCCAATGTCAGGTCTTATTCGCTGCCATAGTTTTGCATCTTTGAAAAAAAGAACCGATTACGATATATGAGATATGAAGAATGGGAACTCAAACACTCATAACATTTATGAGCAAAGACTTGATATAATCTTGGAATTCTTCTCCAACGTTCTTTAACATATCATCGTATTTATAGAGCGTGTCCATTACACGTGCCAAGTTGAACATACGCACTTTAAGAGCCATAGGAATGTCTTTATGTGTCAGCAATTCGTGGTTCATATTTCTCCATTCATCTTCTACTCTTTGGTTGAATAAAACATAGACTTGCTCCTCTGTCACATTATGTTCTCATGTAGCATTCCACACTCGACACAACATGCTTCCTCTCTTGCTCCTCCTACGTTTTTGGTCCCGGCCCATAGCATACAAAACAACATTAACATCACCGTATAGCATGGTTACTTCAGAATAAAGATCAAAATGTATGTACCTTATGGCCCACAATATCATCCATAATCTATTAATTGCAGATGCAGATTTTAGGAGGGGAGGATGGCTTAGAGCCCACTTGAATGACTCTTCTGATACTAAATCACCCATGCTAACAAAACTTGATGTTGTAATCGCAACGTAGGCACAACTTATGAATGTAATTGATTCATGCTCCGCATTGTTGGAACATAGTCCTCATGTCTCCACTTCGCTTCCGCCATGTAGCATCTACTCAAGTCTTTAATCTGCATAAGAGAAATGACAAATTTAGTTCAGTTCTATCGTAAGAATATTACAAACATAAAGAAACCTAAACTGACCGACTCTTTAGCATAGTTAACTTGATATGCTTTTCCGTCCGTTCCCATGATTTCCTCCATTTCACTAAAACAATCCAATAGTATTTTGTATGGCAGCTTCATGTAATCTTGAAGTGCATCGATGCACGTAACTGACCACCTATAGTTAATCATGTATAATAAGGAGATTATGCATATTGGCCATCAATGTATGTTGATTTTGGTACATACCTTTGAATTGCTTTTGTGAAAATCTCAAGTTCTTCTTAAGTACCGTAACTATCATAAGTTTCATCTAAAATTGCTATCAGATTTACCACTTTAGTTCTTGTTGTCTAAGAAGTCTCGAAACCGAATATGGCGAAAGTAGACACCAGTTTCCAGAATAGTTTCAACCAATCTATACTTTAATAATAAGATTATTGGGATCAAAACTTTCACACTGAAATTTGTCGAAAAACATACAAATCGAAGCCTATGAATGTCATGAAACTATTTTCAACAAGTCAATATTATATGGTTAGATCATCAAGGCTATCATATTTTTTACACTATTTCTTAAATTTCAATTATTTCTATAACTCATTAGGCAATATAATCATTAAATATTTAATCATAATATTATTATATTAATAATAACGAGATAATATATATAAGATTATATAAATACTATATAGAATTTTGTCAATCATTTTTTTCATAGCCTTGAAACTTCATATTAATATTCAATCGTCGTCTTTTACTTTATGAAATAATTTTTTTTCAACCGCACAAACCATGGCATTGTTCAAATGGATTATTTTGTTATTTGCGCTTTATTAGTTATTACAATTGGGCTTAATTATCATAAAACTAATTATTTGGGCTTAGTTACTAAACAGGTTTTGGATTAATGAATAATTTCAAGTTTTATAATTTTCTCTTAGAGGTATCCTCGTATATTTTACGGGTATCTTATGTATAAAAAAAGATTACACTGTGAATATAGGGTTGAGCCGTAGCCCGTGCTACGGCTAATTATACATTGGTTCCGCCCCTATATATAATACATATATATACATATATATATATAGAGAGAGAGAGAGGGTTTAGGTTCCTATAAAAAAACATTTTTCATGAGAAGTGTGAGAAAACATAGGAATTGACATGTAGGCATCATGTTTTAGACTTAGGCATGATGTTTTGTGTTGTTTTGGAAAGAAAAAATCAAACATAACAATTTAAGACAGTGTTGTTTTGAAAGAAAAACATCAACACAACAATTTAAGACACAATGCAACGAATTTTAGGCTTAAAACTTAAAAGACCATGCCAAGAACGTTAAGTAGTGTGTTTTAAGTATTAAATAGTGTTTTTTAAATTACATGCCTATAATACATTGCATTATGTTTTAAATTGTTATGTTCTATGTTTTTCTTGCCAAATCAACCCAAAACATCATGGCTAAGTTCAAAACATGATGTCTATATCTTAATTCTTATGCCTTCTCACACTTCTCACAAAAAGGGTCTTTTTTACAGGAACCTCACCATATATATATATATATATATATATATATATATATATATATATATATATATATATATATATATATATATATATATATATATATATTATACAATTATTGTTATCATAATCAACCTATTAAAACTAGATTGCTAGGAACACTGATTTAACGGCTTGGTAACGCGGTTAAATTACTCTATTTCATTTTAAAAATCAGGTTATAAGGTATTGACTTGCATCAGCAAGTAAACACAAGTATCTTAGCCTAAGTTGAATTTATGCTAAAAAAAGTTAACTGTATTACATGGTTTTAGCATCTATGACAATTAGCGTATAAGTATAAATGAATGTCAACAACACCTATAAACTCAACCAATAGGAACATATCACCTCATTTGAACCCACTCCAACCCATTTCACCACTAAAACCCACAATTCGTTTAGATAGTTGGCCAGCTATAATTACTTATTGTTTAAAAAAATTGGAACTAAAGCCATGGTTGGTGATCCCTTTTTACTACATTGCTAAAGGGCGTGCAAATAAAATATGATTTTGATGATCAGTTTCGCATAGTTTGGTTTAATCTGATATTGACATTGGCTTTGACTTTCTTGAGGGTCAAAATTGACATGTCTCGTTAAATATCATTCACTTGACTCCAGAATCCAAAAAGATTCAGATCATTCTCTTGTATGATAAATCCAGGTTCCAATACTATATAGTAAATACAATGTAGCTAAGAGAACTCGAGCAATCGAGCAAACAAACATACAAAAGTAGTATAGCGATAGTTGCAAACTAACGCTAAGATACAGTGATGAGTAAAAACCTAATAAGCATATTATTGGCTTAAATCAGCAAGAACTCTGAAATTCAAGTAAAAAACGTTATATGCATGCTCAAGAGTCATTTTTTGATTAAAACAAGATGGCAGCATCAAGAGGTTGCGTAAAACAAAAACCATAAAATATAGCATCTATGAAATTCTTTCAGGTTATAAGAACTTGTGAGCAGAATTCAAAGTTGTTGATAGTCATAGTATAGGAATTTGGAAAGAACCAACTATGTATATATAAAAAAAACAAAGAATATACAAATATAATCCATAAACTTGGCTAGAAGAGGTTTACCACAACCAAATGGACCATAATAGAACATAACTCCTTTTGGCGAAGCCATACTTAACCTTTCATTTCTTAAGATGTTCCACGGGATATTGAACAGTCTGCATAACTGCAAAATGGCAGCAATAAATTAAATAATACATAAATTAAACTAAGTGAGAAGGTACACATTAACAATTATTGTTCAAGGATGAGCCTTAAGATGTGGATCATGCTATTGACCTAATAATTAAAAAGAAAGTTAACAGATTCAATACCAGGTTATTAAATTCAAAGTGCAAAAGTGTATAATGACACTACAATGTTAATCCAAAAAAAAATAGAAATGAGGATTGTCTTTATAATAACACATGTTAACCATATATAAGACAAATTAGGAAACCTTTGCATCCTGTCTTCTACTAATTTACACATGATTTGAATTACATAATTAATAATGTCATGATATTCCTACCTCTTGACCATGAAGTGGGATGCCGTATGCATTATATGGTCATCGCTTATAATTAAGGTGTGTAGAAAGAGTCGAGTCAAAAACACCATTTGATAGATCAAACTCATTGTCGATATCATCAAATCCTTCCACATCTTTATCAACATCAACTCTTGCAAATACACTATATGATGCTCCTGCAGCTGGATGATATATCTCAACATTATGTCAACAAAATACGAACTTTTACATAGTAGAGGGTAGAAACATGGTGGGTCGAGTGAGTTCAGTACCGGTCAGAACTGTTCATTTTTATTATGGGAGGTTGGGTTGCTCCGGGAGAAAATTCATCCATTTTATTTTTTTTATCATAATATGCAACAATATATTAAAGGATTCATTTCGACTCTTCATAAAGTACTTTATGACCGGAAACATGAGCCATGTCAAAACATTCAATCAATGGGTAACCAGTGGGAGAAAAAACATTATTATTTATTGTTTATAAAAAACTACCAGAAATGAAGTAAATCAGAATACATGATGAATTAAGAGTATCATAAAACATATCTTATTTACCTTCAACGAAACCCTAGTCTCCTCCACCAGAGTACATCAGAGGAGTCGAAACCGTTGTCGGAAAGCTGTAACAACCAGTCAAAATCGTCATTACACGGATCAATCTAACAACCAATGGAACATGGAAGTGGAGAAAGACTTACCGGCCATCGTCTTCGCCGGAACCCTTGGAATCTATTGACAATGTTTACGTGGTTCTTAAGAACCACCATCGTTCCCACCGTATGGAAAGTTCTAGCCGAATCATTACCACTGTTTCTTGCCTGCGCAATCCGTCTTCACCATCGAATTCGGATTCCCTGCCTTCTGATTAATAAGTTGTGATGGTCCACGCACCGGAGTATGACTGGCGCCGCCGTAGCATGGTTGCACCACCGTCAGATTTCTCAAGTTGATAATTATTGTGTTCTTTTCTCTCTCTCTCTCTATTTGTTTCAAGGATTGAGGTGGTAAAGGAAAGTGTTAGATGTTGATTTAAATTTCAAAACTATATTTCAAAAGTCAAAAGACACAAAAAGTAGAGCCAATTTTGGATTCACAAAAAGTGAATCGCCCGGTCTGATAGGAGGATTAGTTTTAATGGATTTGATGTTTCATGCATTGAATCATTGTACAAAAGCTTTCAAGACTTGTACTCTTTAAAAAAGTGGCAAATGACCTAAGTTGCCATTCTAATATGCATATTATATATAGTATAGATATAGGGGATATGGTAAACAAAATTCCTACAAGTGGTAAGAACTAAGAGAACTTGGCTTTACACAAGATTTATTTTAAATAAATTACCAAAAGATCCTAAAATTTATCATTTTTTCCAAAAGAAAAAAAAATAGTTTTGTTTATTTACAACACCTGTAAAAAAAAAAACCCTTATAGTTGGTGTAAACGCTAATTTAAGCAACTTTTTACAAAAAACGCAAAAAGGCTGAAAACGATGCTTGTAAATTTTTTATAGCTGTGTGTTTGTACATTTTAATCAACGTTTGCGCATAAAATGGTGACAAGTCCAAATTTCCAAAAGTGTAAAAAGTCATAAAGATCAAAATGTCAACCATAAAACACACCCAAAAGCCATAAATAACAAATGAAGATTACTAAAACATCATATATGTGGGTTGTGTTTTGAACGATAAGGCTCTGATTATCGAATGACAAACATTATTGTGTTTTATGTTGATTAGCATGTTGTGTTTTATATTCATATTTCTACGATTGTGTGTTTGAAATTTTTATTGACTATTATGATTTTAATATGGTGTTTTAGTAGTCTTCACTCTGTTATTTTGTAGGTTATAGGTGTGTTTCTATGGCTGAAATTATAGTGATTTATGACTTTAACACTTTTTAAGAAATTTGGACTTTGTGACCGAACCCCACCCTAAATATATATAGGAGGGATCATGATTAAACTACTCTTTATGAGAGATCTCGAGAAAACTCTATATAACCATTATTAAACCATAATCCTTAAACCCTAAACCCAAAAAAACTAAATCTTAAATGCTAAACCCTAAAGGCTAACTCCTAAAAGCTAAAAATTAGATGGTAAAGCTAAATCCTTACCTTAAAAAATTAAACCCTAAACCCTAAAAAACTCAACAAAAATATCAATTGTTTGATAGAGTTTTCTCGAGTTCTCTCATGAAGAAAGAGTTTTCTCATGACCCTCTCCTTATGTGTGTGTGTGTGTATATATAATAAACATATATACACTTTAATCCTTGATCTATACAATTTGTGACTAATATTTATTGATTAATATTTCCCCTCAAGATCAGGTCAAGGAGCGATCTTTAGCTTGACTTTAAGTAGATGAATCGTTGTGAGGGTAGTGGATTTGTGAAGACATCTGTAATCTGATCATGATCATTGGTAGAGATAAACTAGACAAGGAGATTTTGTTGGGCAACCTTGTCTCTCACAAAAAGAAAGTCTACTTCTGTAATATTCCCCCTCAAGATCAGGTTAAGGAACGACCTTTAGCTTGACTTTAAGTAGAGGAATCGTTGTGAGGATAATGGATTTGTGAAGACATTTGTAATCTGATTATTGGTGGAGATTAAATAGACAAGGAGATTTCTTTGGGCAACCTTATCTCTCATAAAAAGAAAGTCTACTTCAACATGTTTAGTACTTGCATGAAAATAGGGTGGAGTTGGCTACAAAGTCCATTTTTCCTACAAGTGTTGGAAGTGTGCTTATGGTGACATGTGGCATCTAGGGATTTTTACCAAAAGGACATAAACGTAATTCAATAAATAAGCTATTTTTGGAAGATATATTTCTTAAACAATAAAATGAGATATCTGTTGGTGCATATTACGTATGTCTGCCACTGTGTGAAAATGCTAGAAAGAGCGTATGTTAAATATTGTATAGTTGAGAGTGAGATTAGAACACTTGACATTTGGGTGAGGACGAGCGCTAGTCCGCACGAATGAGTTAATCCTCACCAAATTCTCATGTATATAAATAGGTGTCATGTGTTAGAATTGTTAGGTTTTGGACTTTTGGCTGGAGAGATTGTTTGTTGCTCTCTCCAACCTGTCAACGATATGCTCTTACGGTGGTATTAATGGAATCTTTCTACTTTTGACTATTTTTACGAGATTTCTACCGAATTAGTTCTATCTTATCCCAGCTACCGTCTAAACCCACCGGATCCAGAACTTTCAATATTTAAGGAAACCATATATCTTTTAACAATTCAAAATCGTCAGTTACATAATTACAAAGAACGCATATATTAATCATAATTCATTTGATTTTTTTTTTTTGCTTCTTTCAATTAAACATCACGAATAAAAAAAAGTGATGTCCAATGCAATGATTGATTGTGGTAACGGTAAGATTTATTTTTTGCATGTACTTGAACAATTAACATGCCACGTGATCGATCATGAACAATATCTTGATGTTGTGTTTTATCAGTCAATAGTTTATGCACGTTGTGTTTTATCAGTTACATAATGAAGGACATGTATTTGTAGTTATTGATGTTGGGCTTGTTCTGTTATTGGTTCATCAAGATGTGTTATACTAGTTGTTGACGAGTATTTTTTTTCCGATGTATTATAAGATTTTGTGTGTTCTTCACGAAGAGTTATATTTTATTTTTTACACAAACTATATATATTGTCTGTCAAATAGTATGGTTATCATGTTTTGTGTTAATATACACGATTTTGTTTCATCAAAACTCTTTTTATGTGTTAGATATAGTGTGTTTTACGTATTTTGCAATGATCAAATGGTGTTTTATCAGTGTAGGTCCCTTATCTCGTGGATTGTAACAAGATTGACAATCAATTTAGGGGTACGGAAACCTCTTGAAGGATCAAACAATACAGAAACAAGTAAGATGAAGAACACGCAGAAATACTTTAAACCATCTTCTATTGATTATCCAACACAAGTGCTTACAATCAATTCAAGACAAACAAAAAATCTCTCAGCCTCTCTCTGTAGATTTCTCACTATTCTCACTCTGAGCCTTAACCAAAACCTTAATGCATAACATGCTTATATACCAAATGTTTGCATACTGGGCTTTGGACTGGGCTAGGCCATTCACCAAGCCCATCACAACAAATAACTCACTAACCAATATTGCTAAGCTCAATAAAATTTATCGAAAGACTAAATAATCAAACTATTAAGTTGTTGTCACATAATATGCACCAAGAGATTCCCCCTTGACAATAGCTTCATAGTGTAACTTTGTTTTCAAACATCTTGTGTTCTTTTGGTCTTTAGATAGCTCCAGCTACACACAAATTCTGACATCAACAGACTCCCCCTTAGCTGCGATGCTTCTAATCTCCAAAACTTTTATTTGTTGTAAATCAGTGAACTAGCAAACTTTGGTTAAGCAAGTGAACTCCAACTTTTCCATGTCTCTCTGCAATGTAGTAGAAGGATCCTTCCATGCATCTTCACACATTTTGCACTCCAATGAACACCGCACAATTTATGCACTATACTTGTATTCTGCACTTCATTTTGATAACTACATCAATCT
This sequence comes from Scalesia atractyloides, assembly GCA_947069175.1. NCBI lineage: Eukaryota > Viridiplantae > Streptophyta > Magnoliopsida > Asterales > Asteraceae > Scalesia > Scalesia atractyloides. The sequence continues at coordinate 2,417,087 of CAMTDV010000004.1, forward strand.
GTTTAGAAACACAAGCAAGTATCTCGAAAAACAATTAGCCTTTTTCACATTAAAGATAAACCAATATTTTATCTTATCATGCAAAAACAACAACCTGTCAGTTCAAAATGAAAGTTTTTTAAAAAGTAATCCTTTTGGTATTTTTGATATTTTTCAAACACTAACTACACAAACTGAAAAATATATACAATACTAATCTTTTTTTGTGAGAATTATGTGCAAGAATATTGTATCAGCCAAATCAAACTTTTTCACACAAGCAGTTAATTTTCTCTTTAGATTTTCGTGAATAACAGTTCAAGACGATTACCAATATGTTTGTCCACTTAGACAAAACACATGTACATTTCAAGTACCTTTACCCAGTGATATGTTAAGGTAATTTTATACTGATGTACTAGTGTGTCCCACTTCAAGACATATCCCACGATCAAGGTGTGCACAAAAATTCATCGTAGTAAGTGAGTATACCGAAATTCATCCTTTTGTTTTACAACGTTAGATAATTGGTTATCAGGTCAGTACTTCCATACAGCAAAGAGACCAATATCCAACGAGGGTTAAGACAAATACCATAGATTTTGGTACGATCTATGCATTTTGCACATTTGAATGACTCTGTAGGAGAGCTTCTTCATTTCTAGGATTTGGCATTTTTAGCTCTTTTAAGATATCCTGGTTGTGCCTAGGTCAACATATATCTGGATGCAACAGAAGGACAACCCTCCCCGGATGAAATAACAGCATAAAGACCCAAACCCTCAGATTTTGGAAATCTATCAATGCAAGATTTAAGGTTATAAAACCATACGCCACTGATATGTTACCCACTCGTATTCAGTTCTTGATGTTTATATCACGTTGGTAAGTTGATTATTTCATGCATTTTGAGTACCGGTACATCATATGATGAAGCCGCTATCACACTTAAGCAACTTAATTTCAATTTTGGTGTGACAGTCTAACTTGCTGATGTACTAGCATATCTTCTTTTTTTCATACACCATGAAATCTCTTTTTTCAATATTTTTGGATTTTCAATAAAATTTCTAACTCACTCCCCCTAAACTCATGCACTAACTAAACTCTTTTTGGCTTAGGGAAATTTCTCCCCCTAATTTTTTTTCTTTTTATGGAGTAAGTTTCAAAACAGAAATTTAAAACACTAATAGACTCCAACTTCATCCTGACAAAAAGTTTTTGAAAATTCATTACCAACCATAGAAGTAAATAATTAGTTACCATGAGTCATGAGTAACCTACTATTCACCTCAGGCGTTTTACAGGAATAACCACTGTTGAACACATCAACAGTCCTTCTTGGCCATCCTGCACTCACTCAACAACTAGTTAGATTGGAGAACCCAAACCCTACTAGTTTTGGGTTGACCATTCAAATCAGTATACCTCACTTCTGACCAATATCCATCACATCTTACTAGTGTCCCAGATGTCTTCCCTGTTGTTGAATAAGATTTATAATTTTCACTAGGTCTTTGATCACCAAAGCTCCAATAAACTCTCTCATTTACCGACCTTTGAAACTTATCATCTTGAAACATTCTTTTCCCATTATCATTACCTGAATTTTGAAAAAAAATTTGGATTTTGTTGAACATTTGAGTTATAAAAACTCCTATGTTCGTTTCTTCTTTGAAAAATTCGATTACTAGAACTCTGGTATCGATTTTGATATCCAAAATTTTTACTTTGAACCCTATTTGATTTACCATTAAATTGACTTAATTGTGGAGAAATACTTCTTGGTCTATCAAATCTTCCTGATGGTGAAGTCTTTGATTGAAATCATGGTTGATTTGTCTGACAACTCGGTTTGACACTATTATTTGAACCAACCAAATTATCATCCTTAATTTCAACCTTATCCTCATTATCACCCTCATCAACTTTTTGCTTATTTTTCTTTAAAGGATAACAACTCGCCACATGTCCTTTGTTATGACATTTAAAACACGATCTTTTCTTAAAAACTTTCTTTTTGTTAGATCCCTTTTTAAATGTTTTAACCTTTATATCTTCAGAATCCTTATACGATTTATGAGGTGTACTGTTAGACCCTACAGATTTTTTTAAAGAAACTGACTATTTGGTAAGTCCACAACTATTGAATCCACTACAGCTGGTGTAGTAGGTACAAAATCAGTTAACTCATCCTCATTTGGTAAAAAAGAGTAATCCTGATCCTTAGAAGGTGAAGCTTTATTAAACCCCACTCCCGTTCTATCATTACTCTTTTTCAAATTTTTCTGAATTTGAGTCCTAACTAACAAGGATTTTCCAAATTTGTCTAACTTTACTTGAAGTTCAACAATTTTGGCTTGTGCACCATCCAATTTTGTGCATTTTTCTGAAAGCTCGTTAGTCTTATCCTTCACAGTTTCACGAGCCAAATCAATGACTTGTAACTGTTACATTGACTTTGCTTGTCAAAATGCTAATTTCTTTTCATTTGATTTGATTTTATTAAGACAATCCATTCCACCTTTTATCAAAAGAACATTTGACTCTTTTTGCTTTTCTAAACCTGTTAACAAGATTTTGTTTTGCTCCAATAGTCTGTTAACTTTACCTAGTAGTTCAGTGCAATTATGACATGTATGACTTACATATTCTGATTTTACATTTACTTTGTTGTAAGATCATTCACGTCATCCATGCACTTTGAAACTTCTGCATCCTTCTCTTCAATAGTACTCTTTCCTGAAGAACTCTAATAACGACTTTTAAGAGCTTCCCATAGTTCTCTAGATGTCACATACCTTTGGAATCTATAACTAACTTCCTCAGTTAAGGATTTCTTTACGACCGGCATCAAACACCATTTCTCATATTCATCCATCTTTTCATATCCAATCACTTTTATGCTTCCGTCAACCTGACGTGTAGGAGCAATATACCCATCAATCATACAACTCCACATTCTAGTATCTTCACTTTGAACAACAACCTCAAACTTCTCCTTCCAATCAGCAAATTGTTTAACATTGGTTAGTTTTGGCCAGTTACTGTCATTCCCACTGAGCTTATCCATTTTGGCCATCACGCGGCTTAAACGTGTAAACAGATTTTGGTATACCTGTGTCAAAATCCAAATCTAACTTCTCTACTGGTCCTTGTCGAGTTTTACCGTAAGTGTTCCAGTAAAACCGTTCAAAAGATGTCAAAAAGCTGTTTTTACCAAATTATACCGTTAGACTCATCTCGCAATTACGATCCAATGATATATAAAATGTCCAAAACCTATTTCGAGTTTTTTTTGTCCTAAAAATCACACGAGTCCAACTGTGCCGACGTTTTGCTGAAATTGTTTACGGATAGTCTTCTATTTTCGAAAACGTTAATTCATGTATACGTCAGCTAAATAAAATTCGACCTCTAAGAAATCGCACTTTTAATCAACCGTACACTCCAAGAAAAGCCGCACACTCCTTAATTGGGCTGCACACTTCAGTTAACTGGGTCGCAACCCTTTATTAATCGACCGCACACTTGTTTCGTGGGCTGTATATTAATTAGGTCGCACACCCCCAGTAGCACACTTGATACGTACACTAGGCTTGACCACAGACTAAGTTTGACCGCACACTTCACCTGAGCCGCACACTTATGAACTCGTACACTAGGTCGCACACACTGCAAACTACAACTAACCAACTCGCACACTAACCAACTCGCACATTGGTCTCCCATACACTGAGTCGCACACTTAGTCACACACAACCAAGTCGCACACCTATTGATGTCGTACACACATACCTTTGATACCAATTAACAAATCAATCCCGAAAATCAAGCAGAATCAATTTGAAAAACAAGTTTTATTGAAATTCCTTCCACCAATAACTCCTAAAAAACAGCAAACAACCACAGCACACCTCCAAAACAGATCAAACGCAGATTTTTTAAACTGTTCTTGACTGTTAATCCTTTTTCTTATAAAAAATTATGAATGACACCTCCGAAATTCTTCCAACGAAATACAACTTGTTCCCTGTAAATCAATCTCGAACCAACAACAAGAGTAAAAGCTCTGATACCAATTATAGGTCCCTTATCCCGTGGATCGTAACGAGATTGACAATCAATCAAGGGTGCGGAATCCCCTTGAAGGATCAAACGAATATAGAAAAAGTAAGATGAAGAACATGTATAAATACTTTAAACCGTCTTCTATTGATTATCCAACACAAGTGCTTATAATCAATTGAAGACAAACAAGAAATCTCTCAGCCTCTCTTTATAGATTTCTCACTATTCTCACTCTGAGCCATAACCAAAACCCTAATGCATACATAACATGCTTATATACCACATGTTTGCATACTGGGCTTTGGACTAGGCTAGGCCATTCACCAAGCCCATCACAACAAATAACTCACTAACCAATATTGCTAAGCCTAATACAATTTATCCAAAGACTAAATAATCAAACTATTAAGCTGTTGTCACAGAGTATGCACCAACAATCAGATTTAGTAAAACGCATCAATTGAACTATAAAACACACAATTCTTTTATATAGATCATTCAAACTTTCAAAGACATATGCTCACCTAAACACCTTACTAAAACACACAAGTCATATAAAACATATTATTTCTTAAAATACATGATACATACTATAAAAACACGATGTCATATAAAACACACCATTACGGGTCACTGCGTCAAAATAGGGATACAGCCACACAAAAAAAAGAGTACTATATGTCTTTCGCCACACATATTTTTTCAGGTCAAGTGTGACCAAAGCTCGAGTCATCGAAGATATCATACAGCCACACACACTATTTAGTGGCCGTATGACTCAAAAGTGTGGCTAAAAGGTACCAACATTTTTTGCTAAAATCTAGCATTTAATCCGGTAAATGTGGCTAAAGGATAGCAATGGCCACATGTATTTACTTTAAGTGTGACTGATACTATTATATAGAGTTACCAAAAAATGTGTTTTTGCCACATCAATTAAGAAAAAGTGTGGCAAAAAGGGTTGTTGTAATTAAGCATCTTGTCCATGAAATGTGGCTAAAAGATAGCAACGGCCACATGAATTACTGTAAGTGTGGTCGTTTCTAATACATAGTCACATGAATTAATTGTAAATGTGGCTAAAAACCTTTACTAGACACACAAAACATTTTTGTAATTTAAGTGTGACTATTGTCTAACATTTGGTCACACGTATTTGTTTTTCCTATGACATTTGTTATCATCTCGTCACACAAAAAAAATACAAATTGATGATGATGTGGCTATTGTCGAACATTTTGTCACCCATATTTGTTTTTCTTATAACATTTGTTATCATTTCGTCACACATATTTTTTTTTCTTATGACATTTGCTATCATTTCGTCACACAAACAAATAACAAAGTGACGAAAATGAGGCTACTGGTTATATATAGCCTCATTAGATTTTGTTTCTTTAAGTGTGGCTATTGTCTATCCTTTGGTCACACATGTTTTTCTTTTCCCATATCGTTTGGTATCATTTCGTCACATAAGTAAAAAACCGAAGTGACTAGTGTGGCTAGTGGTTATTTATAGCCACACAAAAGTATGTAATTTTAAATGTGGCTTTTATCTATCATTTGGCCACACATATTTGTTGTGGTTCTAATTTTCAGATAATTAGCAATTTTAAATTCAGATGTTTATAAAATTAAAACAGTAGTAAACATTAAAAAACCTATAAACAAATTTAATGACGTTAACAATAATAAACCAAAACCCATACATAAGTTTTCAATTTAAATACTAGATACATAAACTTCTAATCAAAAGATATATACAAATGATGCAGCAACTGCAACATAACTTGCATCACTCCTAGGAGCACTTGCAACAATAGCACTTTTGTTTCAACCAGCTACTCCTAGCAGCACTTGCAAGTTGTAACAACATAACCTTCTCTCATTCCCTGCATAGTATATAAAAAAAAGCATCAGTAAATGCTCTTGTTTATGATCAACAACTAAGGTGGGATCAAACAAAAAACAATCAAGAGGTAGAGAATGTTATTTGTTCACAAACTGATGATATTTGCTAACTTTCTCTCTCTCTAGATTCTACTCAATTCTAGGTCGCTTATCTAGCAATTCACGATTGTCTTATTCCCCAACCCAAATGAGAAGCCAATAAATCTTTGCCAATACCCAACAATTTTTTATGCGTGATATTTAAATGCTAAGTTTAACCAAAATTATTTTTACAAGAATCAACTTTAAATTCCTTCAACTAACTTCAACTTTAAATTCCTTAAACTAACTATAGATTTGTTTGAAATGAACCCTGGGCGGCTGCAAGTTCCATACTGAAGAAAAAAAACCAGCAAAGCAGTAGTAGTAGGTTTAAAGACTGTTAAATACCTTAACTGAAGATGTTCAACTACAGGAGGTGCGCTTCTGGGGGTTCATTAACAATCGGAAAAAGAAACAAGAACTTAATATACATGATTAGCAACCATCATGGGATTTTAAGTGTTTGATCACCTACGTGTACAGTACTACAATATTTTCCAAAAATCCAAAGATAGAAATGGCTCACCATTGAGAAGTTAGAACTTTTGTAGGCCTTGAAACGTCAGCAGTAGCAAAAATTTCATCACCATGATCAAACTCTATGCTGTGTAGTAAAGCACATAATGCAAATTTCAGTATAAATGTCCTATTGTTCTAATAAACTATAAAAATGAATAAATGACATACATCTGCACATATCTAGATATAATATTAGCTGAATGATAGAGCTCCACATGTCTAAGTTCTGCGATCATCCTTCTAGTCAACGAATTGAGAAATATAAACATTAGCGACGGCACAGATTGAAAATCAGACAAAGCTGAACTATAGCCTTCCTTTTGCATGACATCAGCATCCTTTTTATCATGGTTCTATGATGGATTCACTAGTTGACGCCCTTTCTGTAAGTAACATTATTGCAAGTCATTAAACTGCAGAAAATGGACGACTACAAATTAATATACATGAATAATCATAGTTTAAAAAAAGCACTTATTAAACTTGAATTGACTTGAGATTGAACACGTTTTTTACCGAGAACCCTTGGTAGTCAACTTTAATATACATAAATAATCATGATTAAAAGAAGCACTTGTTATATTTTTAATAACATTACTATTATTTGAATATGTATTTAATATAATAATAAAAATGTATATAAAGAATAGGCTCGTTTAGGCTTGCAAGCCGGCTCGAGCTCAATAAGCAAAGCTTGGGCATGGGCTCGTTACTAAAGAAGCTTGTTTTTTAGGATCGGGCTCGTTTAAGCTCGGCTCATTCGAGCTTTTTTCGAGCCGAGCTCGATTAATTGTAAGTAGCTTTGTAAAGGGCGCCTTCGCCTGTTCATATATTATAAATCGATATGAATGTAACTTTCAAATTAAGTTGAGGGAACATAAGTAATAAAAAAAATACTTATACATAGCAAGTGCAGAACACATTACATCTGGATCTTGTTTCTCATCTGAAGAAAGCACACTAGCCATCACCTAAAAAAACAGCAACTGTGAAAGAAAAAAAAGTACAATAAAAAGCTGCTAATAAGGAAACAATTGCCAAGTAACAGCTAACAAGCCATTATATCACACATACCTGACCCTCATGATAAAATCCACCAGTGAAAAGCGGTCAATAAGCAGATCAATGAGCCGCCCACATAAAAGTTCTCGTTCTTTTGGGGAACCCTCCCTTCTCAGATACGTACCTGGAATTACTCCTGATCAGACAATCTCTAACAACAATTCAAAACGCAAACTCAAATTAAACAATATAGCAGAAACATACATACAGTAAGAGGCAAAAAAATATCGAGCACCATCGCCTTTAGCCGAGCAAACTGTGGACGGAACACTATGGTCCATTAAAATATATAAGTTCTACTATTGTCCATGTTGATCCATTAAGACATGCACGATCTACTATCGTCCATTGCAATCTATTTAGGCCCAATATAGCCTATTAAGACATTTCTGATCTACTATTGTTCATGTGATCCATTAAGACACAATATAGTCCATTAAAACATATATGTTCTACTATTGTTCATGTTGATCCATTAAGACATACACGACCTACTATTGAGCCGATCATGGTCCATTAAAACATATATGATCCACTGTTGCCATTGTGATACTTAAGGCCCAATATGGTCCATTAAGACATATATGATCTATTATTGTTCGTGTTGATACATTAAGGCTCAATATGACCCATTAAGACAGGCACCACATAGTAGTGTCCATTGTGATCCATTAAGGTCCAATATGGTTCATCAAGACATGTATGATATTCTATTGACCATGTTGATCTATTAAGAACCGATATGATCCATTATGACATGCACGGCCTGCTATTGCCCATGGTGATCCATTACGGTTAATATGACCCATTAAAACATGTATGATCCACTATTTTCCATTATGATCCATTAAGGCCCAATATGATCCGTCAAGACATGTATAATCGACTATCGTCCATTGTGATCCATTAATGCCCAATATGGCTCGTTAAGACATAGATAATATATCATTATCAATTATGATCCATTAAGGCCAATTTAATCCATTAAGACATGTATGATCTACTATTATCCATTGTGATTTATTAAGTCTTAGTATGGCCCATAAACACATATATGATCTACTATTGTTCATTGTGAGCGACTAAGGCCTGATATGGCTCATTAAAACATATGTAATCTACTAATTGTCCATTCTGATACATAAGGCCCAATATGCTTTTATAAACGACAAATATAAGTTTGGAAGGTTATTACCCAATTTTATAAAACTTATAACTTTATATACTTTAAAAATATATTATTTTAAAAGAAATGTCATTTATAAAATAGACAAGATATATATAAACGTAGCTAATATGTATACATTAATATAATATTTATAAAAAAATTGAGTTATAACAAATATAATTTAGAAAATCTAATATTTAATATTACTTTGATTTTTTTTAATTCTGTATTAAGAATTTTTTTATCAAATTTATTTATAAGAAAACGAGATATAACAATTGTGATTTAGGTAATATAATATTTGATATTACTTTGAAACCCTAATTATGCAGTAAGAATTTTTTTAATCAAATAATGTAATTTTTTTATTCATAATATTATTTGAGGGGAAAGTTTTAAAATGAAATATTTTGGGGGAAGTTTTAGAATGAGATATTTTTAGGGGAAGTTTTTAGAGAAATAATTTGGGGAAAAAATTTAAATTTTAGAATGTAATATTTGAAGAGAATTTTTAAAGATATGCTAAAGTTATTCTTTGTTTACACATTTTTCAATGACATCTAATATTATTTCGTCACACAAAATAAAGTGACGACGGTGTGACAATTTTTTATGTAAACACATGATTTTTTTTATTTTATGTGTGACTATTGTTCAACATTTGGTCACACAATATAATATATGTGGCCATATGTATTAGTTTTTAGCCACATTACCAAACATATATTGTGGTCGTAAATCATATTCAGCCTCATTTTTCTTGTGTGACAGTTGTTTTTACGTGTGGCTAAAGGTTTCGTATACACGTGTTTTTGGTCACATGAAATAAATACTATGATCGTAGATCATATTTGTTCACACTTTTCTAATGTGGCTAATATATGTCACAATTTTTTTAAAGTGTGGCTAAAGGTTTCGATTACACGTGTTATTGGTCACATGAAAATAAATGTCGTCACCTTAGATAACATTTGGCTACACTTTTCTAATATGGCTAATATATGTCACATATTTTTCTTAAAGTGTGGCTAAACATGTCGAACATGTGTTTTTTGTCATATAAACAAATATATGTGGCCGTAGATCACATATGGCCACATTTTTCAAGTTGTGCTAGTAAATGCCACATTAGTTTCTTAAAGTGTGACTAAAAGTTTTGAATTGTTATACAATGGCCACATGAGTAAATAAAATGTGTGGCTAAAAGTAGGCTAGAAGGTTTTAAAAAGTCATTAATAACTTTTAGCCACACATTTACTTGAAAGTGTGGCTTGGAGGTTTTTGAAAAAGTGTGGTCGTAGGTCACATTTGACGTAGTAGGTGTTAGGGGTAGAATTTTATCAGCTGCGGATCATGTATCCTAAGTTAGGCCTGAATCACGGATCCTCGGAATGGTGCAGGACGACTAAGGATCACGGATCCTCACTGTTATTCTAACTAACTAACGATTGTTTCCTATATTATTTAACCTTGTTTTGCAGGTGCATTACAAAGAGGACTTGTTCTAACCGAGAATCACGAGGAATATACTTCTATTTCAAGCACATGCATGAGCTAATAACCGTTAGTGGCGAACGTGGATGCATGGCGGGATTTTCAGATAGTTAGTTAAGGATATTTTTAGCTATGTTATAAGGGTATTGAGCTGAGTAGAAACACACCTGCACATTTTTATTACGTACAACACTTGCAGACATTCTCTCTTGAACACACACAGACTAGCAACCGTTGTAACAAGCTCAATACTTCTGAAGTTGTAATCTTTTTCGTGGAATATGGTTGGTGATCGGTAGTTTCCACCACCCGAGGTTTTTTATGCAGGAGATCATTCGTTGATCAAGGGATTTTTCCTCGTACAAATCATCATGTTCATCAACGTTTACATTTCATATCCGTTTGTACTATCATTCATCATATCAAGAACTCGACCTCACAAAATCAGATTTGGTTACATTATCCTTATTGTGATTTTTGACCAAAACAACGGGTAAAACATACCAACTACTTGAAATGTTTTCTATTTTTAGATATATAGCAATATTGTACTCATATTAAATATAAAAAAGCCCGTTGTTGCTGTTATTATGGTGTAACTTTTTTTTAAAACAAATTATGTATATAAAGTTATTGACGTTTTAAAAAGTCGCGGGGAAGTTATATGTGACTTGCATGTGGGTTCCTAAATCTACTTTTATATCCTATATCTAAAAAATCAATCAATTAAATTATAGATTGTCAAAGACAAACCTAGTAGTTGCTGAGTGGAAAGGACAATTTCACGGAACAACCTGGATAGAAAGACCATTAATGAAGGCATACTTTGATGGCATTCTACCTGAGATGCATGATTATGGGAGAAACTTCAAACTAAATTCATGGTTGCATTCTTCACTTTGATTGGGCATGCAAGTGATAACGTATCTGTCAACCAAACATTTTTTCACAATGTTAAACCAAACATTGAAATAAACCAAAGGAGGTGTTGTGATTAATTAACCAATTCCGTACAACAAGTTAAAACTGCATGGACACTAATAAAGCATTTCACGGGACCTCTGCTCGTACTACGGTCTGAACTAATTTTAATTAAAATAGTGTGCTCAAACAAAAAAAAAACTAAAATTAACATGGCGTTTTGATATAGCTTGCTTTGGTGAATGATGCTTACGAAAAAAAAAGACAGTTGGAAAGGAAAGAAGATTACCCAATTGAGTGGATAACAAAGAGAAGTCTAGAAATGTTTGACAATACATTGCTTGAGAGGCTCGATGAAGGGCAACCAAACCTCCATGTTGGTAAGGCTAAAAAGAGACCAACTATTAGGAAGGCTAAAAGGCTAAATTTGAACCTGTTGTTGATGAAACGCCATGGATGTTGAAAATTAAGATGATATGATGGTGGTGATGTTGAGAATGAATGAGGATGCTGATAACGATGTTGAAACTGAAGATGTTGATGGTGGTAATGTTGTTGAGATTGTTGATGATGATATGATGATGATGTTGAGGTTGATGATGATGGTGGTTTTGATCATGAACATTCTGTTTAGAATCCGATTGATCTAGACCCTGAAGTTCAAATTGCCATGGCTATGGGTGGTGAGGAGGAAGAAGCTTATTATAGAAGGGTTGGGAAGAAGTAGAAAGCCAAAACAGGATGTATGAAGTATTTGCATTGAGAAATCATGTTCTGTTCACATTTATAAAACAACATGGTGAAGAGAAACTAGTGACACACATAAATAAAATGGGGTGGAAAAGAACGCCATGAATGAAGCTGAGGATGTAAGTCAAGTTATACAATTAAGAATCTTAAAAACCAAAATAATACACGCCATGTTTATTTTTACATTTCCATTATGCAGGTGATGGTGGAAAATTTGGACTATGCCTACAAGGAGTTGGAAGAATGTTATAACAATATGATGATTTTGTTAGAGCAATCAAGTGTTGATCATCCAAACGGTGCATATTAAAGCATCACAATGTCTAAACTTGTTAAAAAGCATTTCAAAACATGGGGATGAAACACCAAACAAGGGAACAAATGAAAGGACAAAAAAAGAGAATGAGGTTGAGGCTGATGTTGGAGATAAAGGTGAAGGAGAAGGTGAAAGAGGTGAGGTTAATGGTGACCAGAATGCCATGACTGTATTAAACACTAAGGCTGCATGTGAAGGTGAAAAAGAGAAGGAGGTTGAGGCTGATGTTGGAGATAAAGGTGGTGATGAGGTTGATGGTGACCAAATGCCATGACTGCACTAAACACAATGGAAGGTGAGGCTGCATATGAAGGTGAAAAAGAGTATGACTGTATGAGGTTCAGGCTGATGTTGGAGATGAAGATGGTGATGAAGGAAAAGACTGAGACTGAGACTGAGACTGAGACTGAGACTGAGACTGAGACTGAGACTGGAGAAGAAGGTGAAGGTGGAGATGAAGAAAATTAAGATCATTTATATGAGGATTAAAACACCATTGTTGATGATGTGGGTGAAAATGATATAGAAAAGTGGGATTTGATCAAAAAAATATGACAACATGAGATTCTAAGAGCATTCACATCCAACCCCCTATTTTTACCCTATATTACACTAAAAACAACTATCTTTTCTCTCTCATTTTCAATTAAATAATATTTTTAATACATTTATCATTACATTTTCTGCCCCCTCCACTCACAATCACTTATAAAAAATATTAAAAAATTATAGGGGTTAACAGTATTCCCCCAAATTAATAGATGAACAGTGACATTTTCTCTCTCCTCCACTCACAACCCCCATAACCATTTTTCATAATATGCAAAACACTCTCACATAAAAATGAGGGGTTGGATGTGAATGCTCTAAGGTATAATGGTGAAAGAATATTAAAAAGGAATGTGAATAAGGTCTAAGAACTGCCAATAGAAGATCTACAAATGATGGTTGATTTGGAAAAGGATCTTGATTGCCCAAATATGGTGGAAGATAAGCTTAAAGTTTTGAAGAAAGTTTTGAAGAGGCACATTCAGTTTACTGAAGAATCAATTCTTGTGTTTGATAAAATGCCATTGGAGAAACAACATCAGAATCAAGAGCATGTCAATCCTCAAACATAAATATAAAACAACGAAACTTTCATGAGATAATTGGAGAACAGAACTATGGCAGCATTTGATAAAATTCACAAGAGATACGAATGCTTGTGAGTGAGCCAAAGTTTAGCGATGCTTACATAGCAGATTTAGAGAAAATATAAAGTGAAATCGTAACCAACATGGTGAAGAGCATACTGCAGTGTTTGACAAAACACCATTTGAGCCGCAAAGTGAAAAGACCACATGTGTTCAATGTCAAGGAGGTGTGAAGAGTCTAATGCAGAGGCTTGAAGAAGAAGAAACACCAAAAAAGCCAGAAGGTGAAAACACCACTGCGGGGGAAAGAAAAAAGCAGATACGCCTTCTTTTGAGTTACTAACACCAACTCAAGCATCAACTAGCAAAATGCTAGAGAGGGAAGAGAGAGATGAAAAAGAGGTGGAAGAGAGTACACCAGACATAGGAAAGATGTTGCAAGATAACACAATTCTGAAAGAAACAAAGGTGGATGGATATAATACAGATGATTGTGATGAGGGGGATGAGGAAGATGATGGAAAAAGAATATCACAGCCATCAAGGGTGTCACACCCCGACCCGCAGCGGAATAAGAGTCGGGGCATAATTGGGTTATCACCAAAGCTCATGACATTTACTAATATGTTTCATATTTAATAAAGTAAAAGTTACATTTTCAAAATTCCAAACATGTTCATTCAATACAAAGGAAATAAACCAAACATAACAATCCCAACTCTAAATCGTTTTATTCTTCTAGTCCAAGTCCTATGTGTTCATAGCTGCTGCTGGTTCACCTGTATCATGTGTAAAATGGGAGTTTTTGGGTCAACATAAGTTGGCGAGTGAACCTTATTAGATAAACATTTATTAATGAATTAATGGTTAGTTTATCAATGAAAAATTGTGCATAATCATAGATGAGCAAATGTAAATAATCAAGCAATGGCAAATAGCAGTCACAAGTATAACATACAATAACACATGACAGCATACATGAACATACCAACATCATACTGTAAATAACATAAATGAAACTGTGCGATCAAGGCTCAATCAAACGGAGCCGATCGTATTGCATGTACTGAAAATGAAAAATGTCTGTGCGATCAAGGCTCAATCAAACGGAGCCGATCGTATGTGGGCACGCCAGGTTCAACCTCATAATGAAATGGGGAACATGCTCAACGCTCATAATGTAATGGGGAGCGACGACCTATGAAATTGCATGTACTGAAAATAATAAACTTGCATCCAACAATAACAACACAACAGGAAACAAACTGTATACACTAGTTCATGATATGATGTATGCACAATGGTTTAAGTATAATATATATATCAAGACACATAATACACCCCAAAACGTGATTAAAACGGGGAATTTGTAAAGATTCACTCACATTCGGTGTGTTGGATTGGAGATTGTGAGATGCGCACGAATTAGATGAGCGGAACAACGAGAAATACTAACCTAAATATAACGGAAAAATATATTAAACGAGTGGATTTTATTAAGGATTTTAATGAAATTTTTAGATATATTTTTGTGAGTTTATGGCTATTTTCTATCTTTAAAATGTTATTTTTAAGTATTTTTAATTGATTTTTAAATTAAATTTAATAAATACGAATATAAAAAAAATTTGTTTATTTAGCTTTGACCGTTGACCGTTGACCGGTTCGGTTAGCGTATTAGTTTGCGCCGGGTGAGGCTCGAACCGGTGACCTCCCGTACGCGTGCACGCAGCTCTACCAACTGAGCTACGTGTCTAACCCGAAATAATCTTGTTTTTATTTATTCTTATACACTTATTCAGTTAATCCGAAATTCTCTTTAACTTCAAAAACATTTTAATTCAACGGACCGGTGCAAGTGACGGGTTTCGAACGCGCGACGTATGGTTCATGTTGCACACAGTCCACCGCTGGACTGTGTGTCTAACCCGGTTATTATCTCGGTTTTTATTATACTAAACAACTAACTGAGTTAACCCGGTTCTGTTTTTTATCAAAAAGGCATTTTATTACACAAGGTGTGCGTGTAGCAGGGATCGAACTCGGGACGTGTATGGTTTTTGTTTGCACACAGTCCACCGCTGGACCGTGTGTCTAACCCGTTTATAATTCCGATTTTAATTAATCTTATGTCATCTCTGAACTCGTCTTCTTCATTACAAACACAGACATCAATCAAAACAACTGATACGCGATTAATTTAGTTAATGAACATGATGTCCAGTTTGAATGCATTGAATCGAAAAGTTTGGGGAAAGAAGATACCGAACAGATCGTCTTCTTCAGAGAATCCGGCGAAACTCGTCGGCTCTGTTTTTGGAACCTTCGGCTGTGAGAATCAATTAACAGGTTTAAGGGATTAGATGTGAAATTGAACTAATGAGTATTGATTATCAGCACGTTGGAATGAGCATACCGGTAATCAACGAGTTTCCGACAATTCCAGAAGTTTTCCGGCGAAAACAGAAAGTCCAGCAATGTCGTCTGTGGTTGATTATGAGCGATGGGTTAATGTTAGTAAGGTTCTAACAATTGATTGAAACAGTAAAGTAGAAGTATTTTACCGGTTTGAGTTGAATACGGTTTTCCGGTGACTTTTGCAGAAAATTCCGGCGAGCTGATTTAGGCGTTTTGATGGTCTGAAAATGCGACGAAAATGAAATGGAGTATTGGTATGATATCTCTGAGTCGCGAGAGTGGTCTGAAGTTTGAGGAATTCTGGACTTGATGATTTTTCGGTTTTAAAAACCGATAATGATGAGACTTTAAGTTTAATCAATTTCCGATTTGATTAAAACCGTCGGAGCATCGGTTATAAACTGAATGTGTGAATAAACAACGAATTTGACGATTGGTTTGCCGATTACGGTTTCTCAGATAGCGCAACCGGTTTTAACTGGGTTTGTGTATAAATTTCGTTTGCGTTTCTAGAGTTAGCAGAAAACACAATGTGGCGGAGTGGTCTTGTGAGTGTGTGTTAAGTTGCTGAAGTGTGTCTTGGCTGACCCGGGTTCGAGTCCCGGCAGCATCAAAATTTTTTTATTTATTTTATTTTAACTTTTTATCAAATATAATTTTTGTAGTTTAGTTTATTTATTAATTATGTATTGTTTTAAATCAAAATAATCATAAATATTCGACGTAACTTTTATAACTTGATATCCGATTACAAAACGGAGCGGGTTTTGAAAACCCGATTTTTACAAATGTTACAAAGGGCATAGAACGGTGATTATAAATGCATCAAGGGAGCTCAGGATAACAATATTTCAACTTACATATACACATGATGTGGTTATGCATGGTATGTACATTTCATAAAACTCATAAAACGCCATAGTTTATGGTTGCATGTGATTATGTTATAACAAACATCATGCAAAGTAAAACCTCATAAAACGCCATGGTTCTCTTAAAACGCCTTGATTTTTCTATTGAATATGTTGTATAGCTTTAAGTTGCTTGAATCTGTTATTAATAACGCCAGTTGGTATTTTCGGGAGTCTTGTCTTCAAGATTACAGGGGTACAACAAATCCCAAGGGTGATATTCAAAAGCATGCGGCCATGATTATTGTTTTGGTCAAAAATTACCGAAGCAATTAAGTTATCAAACTTAGTTTGTGAGGTAGTGTGCTATTGATGTTTTCAAAAATGTGTTAAGTTGATTGTTTATGAAAACAGTTTCAGGATATAGTTCCAGGATAATGAACTATATCAAAATAATAAGTAAATGCGAGAAAAGTAAAAGTTGACACATGATGTACGAGGAAAGCTCTTGATCAATCTAGATCGCCGGCATAAAACCTCGGGAGCTGACAATCGTCAACCGCCTTGTTCTTCTTATTGCTTGAAATAACCAGGATACAGTGGCAGGATAATGCTCAGATCGATTCTAAGTGTTACAATGATTGTAAGTTGTGAGTGTTGGAGTGTAATCGCTGCTAGAGAAGAAAGTGTACGAGTATGAGAGCTCGAAAGTGTGTGTGTTCCTATGATCCGGCATTCCCTATTTATAGTTACAAGAATAAACACACTATCCTATAATTCCAGGATACTCTTGAATATTCCTTCATGACTGTTACTGACCTATTCTCACGGCTTCAACGTCTTTTTCCCAACAGTATTGAGCGAGTCTTCAGGAGAACTAGTCCTTGTGAACGTTATTATCCTGCGACCATAGCCTACAAGCAAATTATTAGTAATAATCAAGATACTGCCTCAGGATATTACCAATATCCTGATTCGGTATCCTGATCATGAATAGCTAACATAAAATCAAGATGTATTATCGGGATATGGGCTCAGAATTTCACCCATAACAATTATACATACACAACAATGGTTCAAGTTTGGGGGCACATCCTCAACTATGAAGAAAGATTTAAGGCCTCAGAATCACCATCAAGATTATGTTGCACTCAAATCATGTTGGTATGGTTTTTTGAATTAACACAATGCCAATAATATTATCTATATATAATTTACTAATAAAGTTTCAAAATAAATTGCAACATAGAAACACATTTGCACAAAAAGAGGATCGTCGAAATATGGAATTCAATAAAAGCATGGAAATGGTTTTGAAGGGCGCTCGTTTCGAAGGGATCTGAAAGATAAAACAATCAAAAATTTTGATTTGGTCTTCATGCCGATAATATGGAAACAACATTTCTTCATTGTCTTCTTCAATCTACAAACATGTAAGGTTGAAGTGTTGGACAACAGTGCATATCACGATAATAAGACTATAACAGAGAAGTATGATGGATGGGTTGGCAAAACGGTAAATTCCCTTAAAAACTTATTATTATGTTACAGCTTAGAATACGTCATACTAAAATTGAAAAACTATCAAACTGGCAGGGAGATGCTTTTGCAAATTACTTTATAGATAAAAATGACACCCAAGTGCTCGCAGGTCGACTGTGGAATCTTTACAATGAGGCATATGGAAACAAATATGGGCACTAGCTTGTCATGTTGGGCATGTGGTTTGACAAATAAAAACGCCCCATATAACCCTACAAAATAGGCAGCTGAATGACCTCAGTATAAAGTACACCACAAAAATACTGCTCCATAACAAAAATGAAAATAAAAAAGCCTTGGTAAAATCATTAAACAAATACTTGGCATTGGTGCAAAAAGATTAACAAAACTGTAAGAAATTAGAATGGAAAGGATTAAAGAAAGGATGGCCGCAGAAGTAGACTAGTTTATTAAACGCCATATTTTGCATGTCGTTGTGTTGGTTATACTTTGCATGTTTATATAAAAACACACGTAATTATTTATTTTCTTATGCATGCTTAAAAAGCGCCATAATTTCTTTTTTTATATAACACAAATTATGTTTATATGTGACATAAACGCCAAAACTATATATAGCAACAACATAAAATTCTATCATGTTGTAACGTAAAACGCCAAAACTGAAAAAGCTATATTACTAAAACGCCATGTTTGTTAAAGTAACTCATCAAGATAAAAAAAATATAGAGACATCTAATGGCTTTTCATCGTCACAGTTATGAAAAGAGGAATCTTCGTAGCATACAATACTACTAAAAAGAGAATTCAGAAGGTCTGTTGCAACTATTTTCGTTTTGGCACCAAAAATATAAACAGTCTGAGTATTGAAAACAACATTTATTGCTCATCTAAATCGTACCAAAAACACCATTATATAAAGAGAAACACCTGTCACACCCTCATTTTCCACGTGCGGGGAACTACCGCGAGGCGCATGACATATTGACCAGGATCATGCCACCGATCATATTGAACATTAAATATAAAGCATAGTAAAACCATCACCACAATACAAATAGTGACTAAAGATAATAGTTCAAAAACAACATTTAAAGTTTACAGCAGAAGCATAAAGTTTAACAACTTAATAATCCAAATAGTAGTTTAAAGTTCATGGATTTTATTAGGAACCCGACAAAGGTTCAATGCAACCACTACACTTCCCCGTTGCAAGCTCCCGAGCTGTACCTAAGGTCCTGCAAAGCATGCAGTAGTGTGTCAACAATAAAGTTGGCGAGTTCACGGTTTTCCAGTTCTATTTCCAAAAAAAACATAAGTTGTTAAGTTTACTCATTTATAAATCATGTTTGTCATGGGGAGCTACCCCATCTGTAAGCTACTAAACTGTGTAATACCGAAGACATGCGACTGCTAAGTTGTTTAGTTGTTGCTCCGTTTGTCAATATCTATCATCATTGACGGTTGCCAAGACATACTAGTTCACGCCCGTCCTCCTCGGCACAATGTGAGGTTTGTGAGACCTAATAGCGCTATCAACTAATAACCCGTTCGCTAGGCCAGGTGATTAATCGGTATAGAGAGGGGGACTTTGCGATATAGTTACGTTTAGTACACTTGAGACATGAATTATAAAATAGTATTTAGTAGTATTCGTTCCCGGAATACTAGGCAATCCCAAACCAGGAAAAGTGTATTCCGTTCGTTCCCAACCACCGAGAATACATGCTATTAGTAAGTGTGTGAACTCACCTTTGCTTAGCTCGGCAGATAATTTACTTGTTTAAAGATGGTTAACCACGCCCTGTTATGGTTACCAATATCAGTTAGGTTTGTATGCAATAATCCACGTATTATCTACACATAACTAACATGTAGCATGCAAGTCATAACCAATGCTTATCACCTTAATCAATCATGTGAACTAAGTATGGGTTTATAAACAAACCTATCAGTGAACAGTAATATGCAGCTCAATATTCATCAGTGTACGACCCACTATCAAGTGTGCGCCCTAACAACTTATGGTTTAATAAGGAGTATGTGCGGCCCAACACGAAGTTGCTAGTGGACTAGTACAGGGTGCGGCCCAAATAAACTGGAGCTCAATTGAAGTGTGCGGCCCACCAGCAAGTGTGCGGCCACCTTGCTGGTGTGTGGTAATGCAGTTTGACTGTGGTACTAAGTGTATCAGGGGTTGTACGGTTGAAGTATGCGACTCTGCACTACACCCTTGTACGTTGTGCACCACATGTTGTACATTTCAGGAGTGTGTGGCATCAAGGTCATTCAAAGAGTAATCCATTGTACGTCTCTAAGATTAAAACCGACAAGAGCACAGATTTTTACATGATGTTCTCATGAACTCTTATATCATCAATTTTTCTTTATGAGCATGTAAAAATTCATCATCATAATCATTCAATAATCATGCCATACAAACTCATTAAATCACTAGCATCATACCAAACCTACCTCTCATATAAGTAGATCTACGTTTGTAATAATGTCAAATTATCACAAATAAATCTAAGGTTTCTTTTCACCAAAAATCATCATGAATCTCTCTTTATACAAGAAATCTATTTACCATAAAAACAATATGTACATTTATTCTAGCATGACCCTAGGTGTTTGTTTAACCTATTGTGCATATCATCATCAAGCACCATATTTGATTTATGATCATATTATGAAACCTTTATCACACTACATCAACAAGAATCATCCTTTATACCAACTAGTATTTTATCAAGATCTAACCTCTCACTAACCTGAATCATTAATACTTTTTAAACATTTAAAATGCTAAGTTATCATTTTAGATCATGTCACTCAAGTAGGTGTTCAAATAAATATAAAACATTTTATGAACTAAAAATGGTAGTACACTAACCTGGAAAGGAAAATAGAAATAGAGTGTGTAAGAAAAGAAAAAGGATTGAGGCTCTAGAAAGGAAACTTCCGTCTGCTTGTAAATCTTGAAAGAAAAGAATGCCAAAAGGAGACTACTCGTCACATCCTCACACTTAACCGTTGCTTGCCCCCAAGAAACTCATCACAAACAAACTTCAATTATCACAAATAATTTTTCTCAACAAGAGATACATTTCAAACCAAGCAATTACCCGTTACCTTTTACTAACTCCCGTCATCCCACATGACACACCCCTCACAATGACTCTCCTCTCGGTGACAAAAGGCTACTAGCAAGATTGTGCTAGAACACTCAATACAAATGTGTGAATGTGCGACAATAAGCTTGTATACAAATCAAATCTCCGCCTACAAAAACTAATAGCATGCATGTAAATCAAAAGGACTTATGGGTTGTAACGATGATATGTGTAAAGGATGGGAATGATGGAATATATATGCAAGTAGCTCATTGATCCGACCCGGTCTTATTTTACAACTAAAAAAAACAATACTAACTATTTACACCACTTCACATCTCTTTTGTTTTTCGTTTTTCTTTCATTTTCTTTCACATCCATTTCCTTCTTTTTGTATTTTTCTCGATTTTTTAACTGAAACAAACATTGCAAACATGGATAAACCAACATTGACAAAACTAAAAACTAAGACTACTAGACCGGATCTTCTCAAATGGGTATAATTTTTGGAAAGTAGGCACGGATTAACAAATGATAGGCAATAGGTTCAAATATGGCTCTAAAGACCAAACCCCCACCCCTCACGCTACCAAGCTCATGTATATACCGTATGAGGACCAACCCCCCCCCCCCAAATCCCACACTCTCACACAACCTGACGAGGCTACCTAATTGCCCTTATCATCTTCACAAGCATACTAAACTAAGGCCTCAAAACGTATTTGCTATACAAGTTCTATTAACACAAATCACACACCGCCACTCAAACCAAAGAAAGAACATTTCTCAATCAAGTGTATGGCCCAAGAACTCACCATTAAAAGATAAAAGGGGTTGCCAATGTGTCATGCGGAATAATGTCAAGTTTTCAATTTAAACGGTATTCACTTGGTTTTGAAAATTTTTCAAAAATTTTGAAAAATCCCCCATCCCCACACTTGGGCGACATTGTCCCCAATGTACGGTTTTGGGAGGAAGTAGATCGCTAAAATCTCACCCCCAAAAATCACTTCACCACTCAAATCCCAAATTTCTTTTTTTTAGATTCTAATTATTAGAAACACCACCATCCGTTCACAGCCATAAACATAAACAAAAATATATAAAAAATATACAAGATGTGGTAGAACACGACCTGATCAATAGTATCTCGGTTGTGGAGGCCCAAAGATAGATGTCATAACATCCGTGAACTCTCCAAAACCAAACGAACCGCTGCTACTACCACTTTGATCACCTCCTTGACCGGCTTGTTGGCTTCCCATGCTCGTGTGTGGATCCACCCATTGCGAATGATGTAATGGTGGGGTGGGGTATGTCACACTACCGTCGTAAGGTGTAGAGTAGAATAATCCACAATAGGCGGGTCACAACAACTGGTTGTCCTCCGTGCCAAGCATCATGCATCCGTCTGTTTCGGTCATCAACGTAGCAGTTGTTCATCTCCTCTTCATGAGCATACATATGAGACCGATTCCTTTGCTCTTGTCGGTCATAATTACGCTTCAACGACCGCTCTATGCTTGCTCCCATAAACGTTTGGTGATCAAAAGATACTTGACTTGAGTTGGCCCAATCCAAAAAAGTAGGTGGGCGCATTCGTTCACAAACTTGCTCCATTGTCCCTCCAAAAGCCCAGTTCGGATCATAAGGCATTTGTGCATAATCAAATGCACTTCCGATGTATCCCGATTGGATTCCACCTCTCATTTCACCCCCACTCGGATGTAACGCCCTGCTATTTCAAACATTCTATATTTGGAAAGTTCATGTTGTAATTCTATTTCTGGAAACTTTGTAATCGTTGTACTCGTCTTTTCGTTGTACTCAATATTCCGAGACTTGAATCATAATGAAACACGTGTTTTGTTTTATCATATCAACTTATTTATATTCTACAGATATGCTACATAGACCACGATGCGCATAAACACTTGATACAATTGCATTACGTAACGTACATGAATTATACATCATTTAGACATACCCAATACTTATTCGCGATTCATATACTTCATCATGTTTGTTAACACTCATTATTATGCTTACTTACATAAATAACCCTTATATTATGCCTTTTATGCTTAAAACACCTTAAAACTATCAAAAACAAACTTCAAGGACTAAAAATGACAAGAAACAACAAAGTTTGGGGAATTTACCTTCTCGCGGGCCGCCAGCGTGTTTCCTTTTCTTCTCACGCCCCGCCAGAAGGTAAAATCCGCAGAAAGTTAATTCTGGTCATGGATTGGGCAATTTTGTGTTTGTAGGATTGTGCTTTCTTTATTAATTACTCACCAAACAAAACCCTAATCACTTCCTATAAAACCCAAGCCTCCTCCACACTTCCTCCACTTTGCAAACACTCTAATCTCTCTCTCAAACACTCTAAATCCAGCTGAGAAATCAGTAGCAAGGCAGATTCACTGAAATTGCAAAAGTGAGCATAACCTCACTTATACTTCATCTTTTTCATTCATTCTTCTTTCAAACCACTTGGAACAACCTTGGGTATGATTCCATGGGTTCTCCTTGGAGAATCCAGACCTGGAACTTCACCATAAAGGCTCCAAAGTGTATTAAACTTTTTGTTTAGATTCTAAACTTTGTTAAACTTGTTCAAACTTGAGTTATCTCATCTCAAACCTATGTCCGAATGCTTACAACACTATTAGTGGTTGGTTAGGCTTAAAAACAAGGTTGAGACATGTCAAACTAGAGGTGAAAACCTCACAAACTTTCTGTTTTCAACTTGGGTTTACACCCACAAGTAGTGCCCAAGTTCAACTTGTGCATGTGTGAAGATGGTCTAGCCTTGGCAACCCATCTTGAATCCACACACTACTTGATGTTTTACATTAGATTAGTTGTTGTTATTACTTAGTTCTTGACCTGCCTTGTGTTTATAATACAAGTGTAGTGGTGAATATTAGAGGTACCTAAATGGAAGCTTGTTCTTCCTACCTCCTACATGATATCCATGACACTAAGAGGTGCCTAAATGAAGACTTTGATCTCCTACCTCATGCTTGATTTATGATTTGAAGTACCTAAACTAAGTATATTATATATATGTATACATACACGTGACAAAGACTTAATAATAACTCCATAGTTACTTGTTAAGAAACTAGTTACATCATCTAAAGACCATACACTTGTTACGATTCTAATGGGTCCTTGAATCAATGAAAACACACTAAACCCTTGCGGTTTCTATAGTGTTAAGAACAAGTGTCATGAGTAAAAGATGATTACTTTCCTAATACCATTTTTACGTTATTTAAACTCCGAATCCATAATCTTCCGTTAAACTCCCAACACTCATACCCTTTGTTACTTCTTGTAGAGGGACAAGGTGCTCCAAGATAATCAACCTACCACACTCTCGGGATTCAAGTCGGATTTAGCTTGCAAAACCGTGAGTATACTCGATCCCGTTTTCCATTTTAATATTTCGGGTGCAACATGTACAAAAACCATGAAACTAGTTTACAAATTCACTCTATCCATTATAACTTGATACTTGTTTATATACACGATTAATACATGCTATGTTAGACTTGTGATATATGCTTATTAACTTTGCTAGCCAACCTTAACAAATATAGCGCTATAGGAGTAACGCCCGCCCGTATGCTTGTGGTATTGTTAAGTAAACTATTAAACACCCGTTTATGACAATGTTGGGTAATCACAATTGCGTTAAACTTTGGTTTGACATATAATCTCACATGTTCTAGTATGCAGTCACCATTTATGTACAAGTTGCCATGTTGGATATGAGACAAAATTATTCTTTATTATGCTATGTATCAAACTTGTATACTCGCCAACATTTTTTTGTTGATATATATTATTTTAATACATGTTGCAGGAAATTAAGTTGATGACATGGGAGGAACACAACTAGGGTGGATTAGATACACACCTAGCTTTAATTTCATGTATTTCGTACTATGTTGTATTGTCATTTGAACTTGTCGTATTTCCATTTCGAACCATTGTATTACCAATTTAGTATCAATGAAATTTTGCATCATTAAATATTGTCGCAAAGTAGTGTTATGACGTTTTGAGCAATTTGTTCGCCTCATCCCGATGTTTCCGCCATCGGTGGGGTTTTGACAGATTGGTATCAGAGCCATAACTATAGGGAATTAGGAAAATTGTCATGCTCTTGACCTAGTCTATAGGTTAAGTGTCCAACTTTTGACCATTCTTTATTCATGCTTAAAAATGTTAATTCTCCCTACTTTGCTTCTATCTCTTCTTTTTGTCTTAAACATACAATATGTCTTTCCTAAGATATCTTACACAAATTACACACTTGAAGACACTCTTGTTACATCAACGAGATGATTTGCACCAGATAGGCCCAATGGCCCACAATTTTTGTGAAATCCCTCAATCCGCGTTTATGCTTTTTACACAAAGTTGTAACATCCGTCAAAAAACCGGATTTACTAAACCCGTTTCGTTTATTAACCGAACAACCAGTTAAAAATTTCGTTGCATATTTAATGCTCAAATTAATTTTAAACGATACATAATTAATAAGTATATTAGAATATAAAATTTATAATTGAAAATCTATTAAAAATAATGAAATAAAAATAAAATACTGATGCCGGGTTTCGAACCCGGGTCAGCCGAATGTTTCACAAAGACTTAACTCACACTCGCCCAACCACTCCGCCACTTGTGTTTCTTGTTGATTTATTGATTCAGTTAATACATATAATAAAAACTGAAGTCGAATTCGGTCACTCAGCGCCAAAATCATTCTCGCCGGAAATCCCGAGAATTCATCAAACATTGACGTTTTCTTTTGTCATAACGGATGCATTTACATCATCGCCGGTTATAACTGAAAAACATTAATGTCCCTCATTCAAATCACCAAACCATAACCGAAAGATTTTGGAATTCGAAACCAAAAATGTAAATCAATCTGAATTATACATCATTCATCAGTTGAGCGCGAGTTTATCAAGATTACACTCTCCATTTCGCTCAGAAAAGCCTCGCCGCAGTCGCCGGAATTCTCTGTAAATTAACCGGAAATTTTCGCCGGAAAACCGAATTCATTCCATACCGTCTGCTTACCCAAAAATAAGATCTTAGAGCTCATACTGACATCACCCACACTCACCTTAAACCTCTGAAGAATCTCTGTCGCAAGAAATTTCACTCGCCGGAATTCTCTGCAAGTCGCCGGAAAACCGAGACTTTCATCTCACGGTAAATACCTCGACTTTTTCTGTTTTAACCCATTGTTAGATTATTACTAACATCAATCCCTCACCCAGAATCTATTCCAGACGACGTTGCCGAATTTTCTGTTTTCGCCGGAAAACTTCTGGAATTTCCAGAATCACACTGTTAATCGGTATGATCATCTAAACACCCTTATAATCGTTGCTCAGTAATTCAATTTCATATCTAATCAATCAAACTGATTATTGAATCCGAACAGAAGGAGTTCACAAAACAGAGCCCACGATCTTTGCCGGATTTCTGAAGAAGACAATCTGTTCGGTACAATCATTTCCCCAAACCCTTTCTGTTCAATACATTGCAATCGCTTATAAAGTTCGCTAAATTAATTTAACAAGTAACAGTTGGTTTAATCATTGTCTGTGTTTTGAACGAAGAAGACGAAGTCATGTATGATATAAGATTAATTAAAATCGGTATTATAAACGGGTTAGACACACAGTCCAGCGGTGGACTGTGTGCAAACAATACGCATACGTCCCGAGTTCGATCCTTGACACACGCACACTCGCTGAAATAAAAATGCTTTTTTTAAAACCGAACCGGATCCACACGCAGAATCATGTTAAGTATAATAAAAACTGGAATATTTACCAAGTTAGACACACAGTCCAGAGGTGGACTGTGTGCCAAACTAAACCACAGGTCCCGGGTCGAGACCTGTGGAGAGCACCGAGTCGATACCATTAAGTCCTTTTTAAAATAAATGATTGAGCCTTGATCGCACAGACATTTATCATAGGCCGTCCGTTCCCCATTACATTATGAGCGTGAACGTGGCGTTGCCAACATATACAGTTTCATTCATGTTATATATTCATGCAAGTTGTTATGTTATTGTTTTGTTGTTGTTTGTTATTGTATGCTATTGGTTTGTTATTGTATGCTATTTGTTTGTTATTGTATGTTTATTTACGTTTGTTCATATATGAATATTGCACAATTTTTCCATATTAAATACAATAAGAAATAAATAATAAATGTTTTCTAACAAGGTTCACTCGCCAACTTTTGTTGATCCAAAAACCATTTTTACACATTATACAGGTGGAAAGGATGAAGCAAGGAACACATAGGAAAGTGCCTTAGAAGAAAAATAATGAAGTTTAGATAGATGTATAGAACATGTTGTATTTGTATGATTTGATTGTATGATCTCTTTTAAATTGTAATAATAAATATAAAACATTATAATAAATGTCATGAGCTTTGATGAAAACCCAATCATGCCCCGATCCCTTTTCCGCTACGGGTCGGGGTGTGACAGATTGGTATCAGAGCTTTTGACTATAGGGATATAGGATAGGTTATTAGACCCTTAGAGCCTATACTATAGTTGATTAGATTTTAATTGTTTATGTGGTTACATGCAAACTCATGATGTTTATTTCTTTCATATTTATTACATACACAAATGCATGCAAATATTTCCAATATTACATTTTGTGATACATAGTGAATTATACTTACAGACAAACATACATACTTACATACATATTCATCATACATGTTTCAATATTCACATATTCAATTCATCTTCATACTTCCGTTATTCAAGATTTTGTCGCATTTTTCATTTTTCAAATCTCATCAAAGTGAGTTCTGCGACGGGCATGTAGTAACTGTAAGGGTACAAGTACCGGTAGTCGGAACGTCCTGTCTAGGTTGGCATTCGTATAAATCCAATATAACGGACCAGTTTGCCTACCTGGGGACTAACGATGAGAGTACGAAGGACCTATTAGGCCAAAGCATGCCACACCAAACGTCGTTCGACTAACCCCACTTTGAGGTGTCACCGTGTCCACAACTGGATACATTCCGAATATCATACGTTACATACTTATTTCTCGATTTTCTCCGGGTATTAGTGTACGTAACCAGGCTAACACATGCGAACCATATGAAAAACCCGGTAATCATGGGGGCCCACATGATTACGAAGGTGAAGTATGGCGGCATGCAAGGCCCAATTACGAGCAAAGCCCAAGACATCCTATGGATGTAGTAGATTTATTATGCTATGTTTATTTTATGAATGTTCATTCCTAAATACGACACATGATCCCAAAAACATCCAACTCATACTCTTGATATATATTCCTTGTAGATGTCTTCTAATTCCGCTCGTAGTAAGATGAGAGCAGGAAAAGCTCGCGAGCGTATGGCTGCCCAAATCGCTCAACAAATGGCTGCCGTAATACCCAACATTGTAGTTCAAGTTCAACAAGCCCTTACCGCTAATCCCATCAATCAAGAAGATCAAAACATTGTCAATCCTCCCCCAAAAGCCACTAAATGCACCTTCAAGCATTTCAAATCCTGCGACCCTCCAAAATACGAAGGGACTGAAGGGTGTCACCGCTCTCCTCCATTGGTTTGAAGAAATGGAAAACACTTTTCTAAATTGCGATTGCCCTGATGATCGCAAAATGCGATATGCTACTGGTCATTTACTTGGAATAGCACTTACATGGTGGAATACAGAGAAGGCCAAACGAGGTGTTGAAGATGCTATGACTTTGACTTGGGAAGAGTTGAAGGAAATCATGACATGACGATTTTGCCCAAGAAACGAATTCAAGAAATTGGAGGATGAGTTCTATTCTTTGAAATAAAAGGAACGCGACCACACCACATACAACAAGAGATTCCTCGAGTTAAATCAAATGGTCCCCAACTTGTTCACTCCTCTTTACCGTTTGATCGAGCACTACATTGAGGTCTTCCTTCAAAAATTCAAGACTCAGTAATAAGTACCACACCTGCAACTTTGGAAGCAGCTATGGAGTTAGCTACAGAACTCACCGAGAACCGCATAAGAAATAAGGACTTCAAAGAGGAGAAGAAGAAGGATAAAGCATCAACTGAAACCTCGAACTCCACCCAAACCGAATCCTTTTCTCAACCCATTTCTAAGAGAAAACGAGATGGGCAACTTTTCGCTGTCACCCAACACAATCAACCAACGTCACAAGCCATACCCCTCCAAGCTATCCCAATCACTCAAGTAGCACCCAACTCAACTTACCCAAATAAGAAACCTTACTTTGGACCTCACCCTCAATGCAATACCTGTTCTTATCACCATCCATTTACCTTACCTTGTCGACTATGTGCGAATTGTGGACGCTATGGTCATTCGAGCAAGGTTTGCCGCACCTCTCAAAACCAAACCTTACCCCCTACTCAAAACATGATCCAAACATATCAACAACCTCAATACCCCATGATCCCAAATGTTCGAGCTTGTTTCAATTGTGGCGACCCTACCCACTTTAGAAACACGTGCCCTCGATTGATTAATATCATAAACGCCCAAGCTCAAGCAAACCCAGTTAACCAAACAAATCAAGAAAACCTAACCACTAAGCCACAAGCAAGAGGAAGGGTTTACAACATCAACGCCAATCCTGATGAAGATAATGACGGCCCAAACGAACCACCCAACTAGTTTCTTCACTAAAAAATCAAGAATTCAACTCCAACCGCTTAGTGTTTATGTTTTATTTATGTTTATCTCAATCTTCACGTATCTCATTTGTAAATTGAAAATTGAATCCAAGAATCTTAATGCGAATTACTATCTCAAGTTTGTTTTTATACTCATTGTTTTAACATTCATATCATCAAACATCTCGACGTACTTCGATCCTATCATTTAAAGAAGTTGGGTTGTGTCTCACTTTTATATAGACTAACCCCTTCATCATAACAAACGAGAGAGGTACCGTCATCATTCAGTCATGTAACCTTTCAGAATTGAGACTCAAGCTTTGGTTGTTGTGTTTACTTATGTTTTAGAGTCACATAGAACTAATCATAAATTTACTGACAAAACCAATGAAAATTTGACAAGAATATGGTGGATACGCCTCTGGTACTTCCTATATATAAGTATTCTTGCCAAAGGATCAGAGGCATTGTCAGGCGGTTATGAAAAGTTCCATATAGGATTTAGTAATGTCTTGGTTGAAGTTTGTTTTATACTCACCGATTTAGCATTCATATCATTTCAATCTCATCATTTAAAGAAGTTGGGCTGTGTCTCACTTCTACATAGACTAACCTCTCCATCATAACAAACGAGAGAGGTACTGTCTTTATTCAAGCATGTATACTAACAGAATTAAGACTCAAGTTTTGGTTGTTGTGTTTGTTTATGTTCTAGAGTCACATCATAGAACTAATCATAACTTACTGATAAAACCAATGAAAATTTGACAAGAATATGGTGGATACGCCGCTGGTACTTCCTATATATAAGTATTCTTGCCAAAGGATCAGAGGCATTGTCAGGCGGTTATGAGAAGTTCCATGTAGGTTTTAGTGGTAGAAGTTTTGTTTTAGGGTATAACCTTATCTTTCCAAACGTATCAAAACTCTTATGCATAAAATCATACTTAGTCAATCAACTCTGTGTATCCATGTTCCGTATTCATACACTTTAGGCAACAAAAAGCGATTCCTGTAGCAGGGTATTCAACTCCTAAAAGAAACGTTACCGCCTCAAACAAAAATTTAAACTCTTACTCTCCTTCTAAGTATGTAATTGTCAAATTAAAACACCATCCTTTTGAGTCAAACATGCCACTACTTAAATTTCGGGACGAAATTTCTAAAGTAGGGGATACTGTAACATCCGTAAAAAAACCGGATTTACCAAACCCGCTTCGTTTATTAACCGAACAACCAGTTAAAAATTTCGTTGCATATTTAATGCTCAAATTAATTTTAAACGATACATAATTAATAAGTATATTAGAATATAAAATTTATAATTGAAAATCTAATAAAAATAATGAAATAAAAATAAAATACTGATGCCGGGTTTCGAACCCGGGTCAGCCGAATGTTTCACAAAGACTTAACTCACACTCGCCCAACCACTCCGCCACTTGTGTTTCTTGTTAATTTATTGATTCAATTAATACATATAATAAAAAATGAAGTCGAATTCGGTCACTCAGCGCCCAAATCATTCTCGCCGGAAATCCCGACGAATTCATCAAACATTGACGTTTTCTTTTGTCATAACGGATGCATTTACATCATCGCCGGTTATAACTGAAAAACATTAATGTCCCTCATTCAAATCACCAAACCATAACCGAAAGATTTTGGAATTCGAAGCCGAAAATGTAAATCAATCTGAATTATACATCATTCATCAGTTGAGCGCGAGTTTATCAAGATTACACTCTCCATTTCGCTCAGAAAAGCCTCGCCGCAGTCGCCGGAATTCTCTGTAAATTAACCAGAAATTTTCGCCGGAAAACCGAATTCATTCCATCCCGTCTGCTTACCCAAAAATAAGATCTTAGAGCTCATACTGACATCACCCACACTCACCTTAAACCTCTGAAGAATCTCTGTCGCAAGAAATTCACTCGCCGGAATTCTCTGCAAGTCGCCGGAAAACCGAGACTTTCATCTACACGGTAAATACCTCGACTTTTTCTGTTTTAACCCATTGTTAGATTATTACTAACATCAATCCCTCACCCAGAATCTATTCCAGACGACGTTGCCGGATTTTCTGTTTTCGTCGGAAAACTTCTGGAATTTCCAGAATCACACTGTTAATCGGTATGATCATCTAAACACCCTTATAATCGTTGCTCAGTAATTCAATTTCATATCTAATCAATCAAACTGATTATTGAATCCGAACAGAAGGAGTTCACAAAACAGAGCCGACGATCTTTGCCAGATTTCTGAAGAAGACAATCTGTTCGGTACAATCATTTCCCCAAACCCTTTCTGTTTAATACATTGCAATCGCGTATAAAGTTCGCTAAATTAATTTAACAAGTAACAGTTGGTTTAATCATTGTCTGTGTTTTGAACGAAGAAGACGAAGTCGTGTATGATATAAGATTAATTAAAATCGGTATTATAAACGGGTTAGACACACAGTCCAGCGGTGGACTGTGTGCAAACAATACGCATACGTCCCGAGTTCGATCCTTGAAACACGCACACTCGCTGTAATAAAAAAAATTTTTAAAACCGAACCGGATCCACACGCAGAATCATGTAAAGTATAATAAAAACCGAAATATTTACCAAGTTAGACACACAGTCCAGAGGTGGACTGTGTGCCAAACTAAACCACAGGTCCCGGGTTCGAGACCTGTGGAGAGCACCGAGTCGATACCATTAAGTCCTTTTTAAAATAAATGATTTTCGGATTAACTTAAATAGTGTATAAATATAATTAAAAACATAAATATTTCGGGTTAGACACGTAGCTCAGTTGGTAGAGCTGCGTGCACGCGTACTGGAGGTCACGGGTTCGAGTCTCACCCAGCGCACACATACAAACGACCGAACCGGTCAACGGTCAACAGTAATGGTCAACGGTCAACGGTCAAGTCAAAAAGTCAACATTTTTTTATTATTTTATTTATTTATTTAAATTAAAAATCAATTAAAAATACTTAAAAAATAACATTTTTAAAGTTAGAAATAGCCTTAAACTCACAAAAATATATCCAAAAATCCTATTAAAATTGTTAATAAAATCCATTTATTTACCTTACTTTTTCGTTATTAATTAGGTTAGTTTTTCCTCGTCGATCAATTCTCTAAACTCGTGCGCATTCAACATCATCAACCGACACACCCAATGTGAGTGAATCTCTACAAATTCCCCGTTTTAATCACGTTTTTGGGGTGTATCATGTATCTTATTATTTATTATATTTAAACTATTGTGCATCCATCATATCCATGAACAAATGTGTATTCAACATGTATCAATTGTTTGTGTGGTTATTGTTTAGATTAAATTTATCATTTTCAGTACATACATTATCATAGGCCGCCGCTCCCCATTACATTATGAGCGTTGAGCTGTTCCCCATAACATTATGATCGTGAACCAGGCGTTGCCAACATACGATCGGCTCCGTTTGATTGAGCCTTGATCGCACATACATTATCATATACCGCCGCTCCCCATTACATTATGAGCGTTGAGCTGTTCCCCATTACATTATGAGCGTGAACCAGGCGTTGCCAACATACGATCGGCTCTGTTTGATTGAGCCTTGATCGCACAGACATTTATCATAGGCCGTCCGTTCCCCATTACATTATGAGCGTGAACGTGATGTTGCCAACATATACAGTTTCATTCATGTTATATATTCATGCAAGTTGTTATGTTATTGTTTTGTTGTTGTTTGTTATTGTATGCTATTGGTTTGTTATTGTATGTTTATTTACGTTTGTTCATATATGAATATTGCACAATTTTTCCATATTAAATACAATAAGAAATAAATAATAAATGTTTTCTAACAAGGTTCACTCGCCAACTTTTGTTGATCCAAAAACCATTTTTACACCTGATACAGGTGGAAAGGATGAAGCAAGGAACACATAGGAAAGTGTCTTAGAAGAAAAATAATGAAGTTTAGATAGATGTATAGAACATGTTGTATTTGTATGATTTGATTGTATGATCTCTTTTAAATTGTAATAATAAATATGAAACATTATAATAAATGTCATGAGCTTTAATGAAAACCCAATCATGCCCGATCACCTTTTCCGCTGCGGGTCGGGGTGTGACAGAAGTTACGCCATCAAGCTAGGAGTGATATCCACATCTTGATGGAAGACTTCCATTTCAAACTCTAGTGGACCCTTACCAAAGAGTCGGAATTTGCTCCTCATTTTGTAAGTACCAACCACATTTAGGGTACGATGTTATCAAGTTAGGGGTGAAACCCGCACCTTGTTAACTAGTCCCAATCCTCGATTTTCAATCTCGCCAAAGTCTTGAATTTTCGATCGACTAGGGACATGTAGTAACTGGAAGGGTGAACACCGTTAGTCGCTTCTCGATGAGAGTATTCCACCTATTAGGCCAAAGCATGTTTCCCTAACTCGAAAGGATTTTCGATCCACTTTGGACTAGTCGATGTTTCTCAACCCGAAACATTCCAATGTTTTATTGACCCTATCTTTTATGCTAATTCAATTTCAATGTGTTTTATACTTTTAACTTTTGTAACTTCGTTCCAATCACACAATTTGCACTTTCCTCACAATCTCAAACAATAATAATCCTTCGTGAACTAACTAAATTTACGCTCTTTCATGTCAATATTTATGATTATACCATGTGAATTCTTGTTTTGTCAATTTGAAACTATGTGCTACATGTTACATGCTAAATTATGCAAATATCTTTTCTTAAAACATTATGATCAAGTCTCATCTCTTTTATCATCACCCTTGTAGATGTCTTCCAAGCATCTTTCCAACTCCAAAAGGAACTCCAAGTCGAACACAAGCAAGAAGATGCTTGCGTTCATGGCCAAGCAAATGGCTCAAGTCATTCCCGACATTGTGAGCAAGGTTACCGCTAATGCCGCCAACTCGTCTGTCAACTCCAAAGCTGACCAACCTAAGCCTACCTCTTTCAACTACAAGCACTTTATTGCTTGCAACCCTAGGCCATTCACTGGCAACGAGGGTGTCACCGCCATGCTCGAATGGTTTGAGAGCATCGAGGTGACATTCATCAACAGTGACTGTCATGGGAACCTCAAAACCCGAAGCGCAATGGGCGTCTTCCAAGCTCGAGCTCTCGAGTGGTAGACCAACGAGTGTAACATTCGTTCCAACGAAGAAGCCTATGCCCTCCCTTGGTTCAAGGTAAGTGAAATGATGATGTTGGAGTTTTGTCCTCCACATGAACAAGAAAAGCTTGAGGATGAATTTTGGCACCTCAGGCAAGTGGGTGACGATAACCTTGGTTACACCACCCGCTTCAAACAATTAAGCATCATCATTCCCCAACTCGTGAACACGCCTACACGTGCCATTAGAAAATACCTCAACGGCCTTCCTCCTGCTATACGTGATGCCATCCAAGCCTCAAGACCCGACAACATCGAGATGTGTTATCGCCTAGCCGCGGAAATCAATGATAACCGCGTTCGGGATAAAACCAAACCCTCTAACTCCACCAAGACTGCCTACCAAGCCACCACCGAACCTAATAAACCCAAAAGCCAATCACGAAGCAACAATGGCAAGAAATGGAAGTTTCAAAACCAAAGTTGCAACGCGATCACACCAGCTGCAAACCCAAATCCCCCTCAAGAACCCACAAGAAAACTATACATTGGGAATCATCCCAACTGTACTATATGCCATCACCACCACCAGCCAACATCGCATGTCGCCATGGCACCAAGTGCAATCGGTTTGGGCATGTAACTGCCGCTAGCCGAAGTGGTCCTGCACCACAAGGCAACCAAAACCAGCAACCTCCCCAAAACCAAAACCGTCATGCACCTGCCAACAATGCCAGAGCTTGCTTCAAGTGCGGTGACCCAAATCACCTCGTCCCTAATGTCCTCAGTTAAACAAGAGCAGCAACAACAAGCTCCTCGTGGCCGCGCTTTCAACATCAACGCGAAAGCACAACACGACAATGAAGTCGTGAATGGTACGTTTCTTGTCAATGGCTTATATGGTTCTTTACTATTTGTTACCGGTGCGGATAAAAGTTTTGTATCCACAGAATTTGAACCAATGTTAAAATGTGCATGTTCTAAGCTTCCGAAATCCTTTGCCGTCGAAGTTGCCAATGGCAAGTCTATCACCATCGACTATGTTCTTCGCGATTATTTTCTCACCCTCAATAATCATGTGTTCTCTACCGATCTCATACCTATGAAATTAGGTAGTTTCGATATCATAGTAGGTATGGATTGGCTTCGTAAGAACCATGTCGAAATCGCTTGTCACAAAAAGTTCGTTCGATTGCCTCTTACGTCCGATGACACTTTGCACGTCTATGGAGAAAGACCTCTGAAAGGTCTCAAACTCATGTCATGCACCCAAGTGAACAAGTACTTACGTAAGGAGTACTTTACCTTTTTTTAGCCCACATTATGGAAGAAAAGGGCAAGGGAAAGGACGTAAGTGATGTCCCAGTGGTGTGTGATTTTCCCGACGTTTTCCCCGAAGACCTTCCTGGTCCACCTCCTCCTCGTTCAGTTGACTTCCGTATCGATCTCATTCCTGGCGCTACGCCTGTCGCTAAATCTCCTTACCGCCTAGCACCCTCGGAAATGTAAGAGCTATCGAGCCAACTTCAAGAACTTCTTGATAAAGGCTTCATACGCCCTAATACTTCTCCATGGGGCGCTCCCGTTTTATTCGTTAAAAAGAATGATGGTTCGTTTGGAATGTGTAACGACTATCGTGAGCTCAACAAACTCACCGTCAAAAACCGCTATCCTCTTCCCCGCATCGATGATCTCTTTGACCAACTTCAAGGCGCGACTTGCTTTTCCAAGATCGACCTCCGTTCCGGTTACCATCAGCTTCAAGTCCTCGAAGAAGATATCCCTAAGACCGCCTTTCGTACTAGATACGGTCACTACGAATTTGTAGTTATGCCATTCGGTTTAACGAATGCACCCGCGGTCTTCATGGACTTAATGAATCGGGTGTGTAAGTTATACTTGGATCGCTTTGTGATCGTGTTCATAGACGATATCCTCATCTATTCCAAGACCCAAGACGAGCACGAACGACACCTCCGCCTTATCCTTGAACTCCTTCAACGTGAAAGACTATACGCCAAATTCCCCAAGTGTGAATTTTGGCAAAAGGAAGATTAATTTCTCGGTAATGTTGTGAACGAGAAAGGCATCCATGTCGATCCCACAAAGATTGAGGCCGTAAAGAATTGTATCGCTCCAAAATCTCCGTTTGAAATTCGTTCTTTCCTTGGTTTAGCCGGTTATTATCGTAGCTTCATTTCAAACTTTTCAAAAGTCGTCGTCCCTGTCACGTCTTTGACCCAAAAAGATAAACCTTTTGTTTGGGGTCCCAAACAAGAGGAGTCTTTGCAAACGCTCAAGGACATGCTTTGTAATGCTCCTATTCTCGCTCTTCCCGATGGAAACGATGATTTTGTCGTGTATTGCGATGCTTCAAACCGAGGCCTTGGTTGCGTTCTTATGCAACAGAACAAGGTTATCGCCTACGCTTCAAGACAACTCAAGATCCATGAGAAAAACTACACTACGCACGACCTTGAACTTGGTGCGGTTGTTTTTGCATTGAAGATATGTCGACACTACCTTTATGGTACTAAGTGTGTGGTCTTCACCGACCATAAGAGCCTTCAGCACATCTTCAATCAAAAGGAACTCAACATGCATCAATGTCGTTGGGTGGAATTATTAAACGACTACGACTGCGAGATTCGCTATCACCCTGGTAAAGCGAATGTTGTAGTCGATGCCCTAAGTCGTCAACCTCATGCGAAGAGTATCCACTGTTTCCAAATCTTAATAATCTTCAATATCGAATTCGTGAGGCGCAACACGCATCCATCAATGAGAACAACTTATACAATGAGATGAAATGTGGTGCCGAAGAACAACTCACGTCCAAAGCCGATGGTATGTTATACTATCTCAATCGAGTCTGGATCCCAAATTGTGACAACCCTTCATGATTTCTTGATGAAGGAAGCTCACAAATCTCGATACTCCATTCATCCTGGTGCCGAAAAGATGTACCAAGACTTGCGTACGTCTTATTGGTGGCCTGGCATGAAGAAGGATATCGCTCTTTATGTCTCGAAATGTCTCACGTGTTCCAAGGTAAAAGCTGAGCATCAACGCCCCTCTGGCTTACTCGAAAAACCAGAGATTCCTGTTTAGAAATGGGAGAGTATCGCTATGGACTTCATTACCAAACTCCCTCGTACGTCCTCTGGTCACGACAGCATCTGGGTCATCATTGACCGTTTGACCAAATCCGCGCATTTTCTCCCCATTCATGAAGATTATAAAGTCGAGAAATTGGCTCGTATCTACACGGATGAAGTCATTTGTCGTCATGGTATCCCCATTTACATCATTTCGGACTGTGATGGTCATTTTACTTCGCGTCTTTGGCAAACTTTCCAAAAAGCACTCGGTACTCACCTCAATGTTAGTACTGCTTTTCATCCTTAGTCCGATGGTCAAATCGAGCGTACTATTCAAACTCTGGAAGATATGCTTCGTTCAAGCGTAATCGATTTTGGTGGCAATTGGGATTCACATTTGCCTTTGGTAGAATTCTCGTACAACAACAGTTATCACGCCAGTATTCAAATGGCTCCGTTTGAAGCATTATACAGTCAGAAGTGCCGATCGCCTATCTGTTGGCACGAGATTAGTGAACCTCAACTCACTGGTCCCAAACTCATACAAGAAACAATAGACAAGATCTTGCAAATACGTGATAACCTACTCAAAGCTCGAAGTCGTCAAAAGAGTTACGCTATCAAAAGACGGAAACCTTTGTAATTCAACGTTGGTGATCAGGTACTTCTCAAGGTATCCCCTTGGAAGGGTGTAGTTCGTTTTGGCAAGAAAGGTAAACTCGCACCTCGCTACGTGGGTCCTTTTAAAATTCTCGAAAGGATTGGAAAGGTTGCGTATCGACTGGACCTGCCTGAAGAACTCAACAACGTTCACCCTGTCTTTCATGTTTCGAACCTCAAAAGGTGTTTAGCTGAAGAAGGACTTCAAGTTCCGCTCGAAGATCTCCAAATCAACGAAACTTTGCACTTCGTGGAGAAACCGGTCGAAATCATGGACCGAGGAATCAAGCAATTGAGGCGCAGTCGAATTCCTATCGTCAAGGTTCGATGGGAAGGTAAACGTGGCGCCGAATTTACTTGGGAACTCGAGAGTGATATGACGAAATTTCCTAAAGGAGGGGAGACTGTAACGCCCTGCTATTTCAAACTTTCTATATTTGGAAAGTTCATGTTGTAATTCTATTTCTGGAAACTTTCTAATCGTTGTACTCGTCTTTTCGTTGTAATCAATATTCCGAGACTTGAATCATAATGAAACACGTGTTTTGTATTATCATATCAACTTATTTATATTCTACATATATGCTACATAGACCACGATGCGCATAAACACTTGATACAATTGCATTACGTAACGTACATGAATTATACATAATTTTGACATACACAATACTTATTCGCAATTCATATACTTGATCATGTTTGTTAACACTCATTATTATGCTTACATTACATAAATAACCCTTATACTATGCCTTTTATGCTTAAAACACCTTAAAACTATCAAAAACAAACTTCAGGGACTAAAAATGACAAGAAACAACAAAGTTTGGGGAATTTACCTTCTCGCGGGCCGCCAGCGTGTTTCCCTTTTCTTCTCGCGCCCCGTCAGAAGGTAAAATCCGCAGAAAGTTAATTCTGGTCATGGATTGGGTAATTTTGTGTTTGTAGGATTGTGCTTTCTTCATTAATTACTCACCAAACCAAACCATAATCACTTCATATAAAACCCAAGCCTTCTCCACACTTCCTCCACTTTGCAAACACTCTAATCTCTCTCTCAAACACTCTAAATCCAGCTGAGAAATCAGTAGCAAGGCAGATTCACTAAAGTTGCAAAAGTGAACATAACCTCACTTATACTTCATCTTTATCATTCATTCTTCTTTCAAACCACTTGGAACAACCTTGGATATGATTCCATGGGTTCACTTGGAGAATCCAGACCAGGAACTTCACCATAAAGGCTCCAAAGTGTACTAAACATTCTGTTTTGATTCTAAACTTTGTTAAACTTGTTCAAACTTGAGTTATCTTATCTCAAACCTATGTCCGAATGCTTACAACACTATTAGTGGTTGGTTAGGCTTCAAAACAAGGTTGAGACATGTCAAACTAGAGGTGAAAACCTTACAAACTTTCAATTTTCAACTTGGGTTTACACCCACAAGTAGTGTCCAAGTTCAACTTGTGCATGTGTGAAGATGGTCTAGCCTTGGCAACCCATCTTGAATCCACACACTACTTGATGTTTTACATTAGATTAGTTGTTGTTATTACTTAGTTCTTGACCCTCCTTGTGTTTATAACACAAGTGTAGTGGTGAACATTAGAGGTACCTAAATGGAAGCTTGTTCTTCCTACCTCCTACATGATATCCATGACACTAAGAGGTGCCTAAATAGAGATTTTGATCTCCTACCTCATGCTGATTTATGATTTGAAGTACCTAAACTACGTATATTATATATATGTATACATACACGTGACAAAGACTTAATAATAACTCCATAGTTACTTGTTAAGAAACTAGTTACATCATCTAAAGACCATACACTTGTTACGATTCTAATGGGTCCTCGAATCCATGAAAACACACTAAACCCTTGCGGTTTCTGTAGTGTTAAGAACAAGTGTCATGAGTACAAGATGATGACTTTCCTAATACTATTTTTACGTTATTTAAACTCCGAATCCATAATCTTCGTTAAACTCTCAACACTCGTACGCCTTTGTTACTTCTTGTAGAGGGACAAGGTGCTCCAAGATAATCAACCTACCACACTCTCGGGATTCAAGTCGGATTTAGCTTGCAAAACTGTGAGTATACTCGATCCCGTTTTCCATTTTAATATTTCGGGTGCAACATGTACAAAAACCATGAAACTAGTTTACAAATTCACTCTATCCATTATAACATGATACTTGTTTATATACACGATTAATACATGCTATGTTAGACTTGTGATATATGCTCATTAACTTTGCTAGCCAACCTTAACAAATATAGCGCTATAGGAGTAACGCCCGCCCGTATGCTTGTGGTATTGTTAAGTAAACTATTAAACACCCGTTTATGACAATGTTGGGTAATCACAATTGCGTTAAACTTTGGTTTGACATATAATCTCACATGTTCTAGTATGCAGTCACCATTTATGTACAAGTTGCCATGTTGGATATGAGACAAAATTATTCTTTATTATGCTATGTATCAAACTTGTATACTCGCCAACATTTTTTTGTTGATGTATATTATTTTAATACATGTTGCAGGAAATTAAGTTGATGACATGGAAGGAACACAACTAGGGTGGATTAGATACACACCTAGCTTTAATTTCATGTATTTCGTACTATGTTGTATTGTCATTTGAACTTGTCGTATTTCCATTTCGAACCATTGTATAACCAATTTAGTATCAATGAAATTTTGCATCATTAAATATTGTCGCAAAGTAGTGTTATGGCGTTTTGAGCAATTTGTTCGTCTCATCCCGATGTTTCCGCCATCGGTTGGGGTGTGACACTTGGACCTCCTCTATCAGTATCCATGCTCACTACATATGGGTCATCCATGTAATCATCATCGCCACTCGGGGCTTCATCCTCACTTTCGAGCTCATAAGCCTCACCGGTTGTAGCGGTCTCGCGTCTGCCTTTAACATTCTCCACCCCGGACCTTCACTCTTCAATTTGTGATACCTTCCTGATTCTGTATACGACCAACCAAGCCCCAATTACTTAACATCAAAAGGATTGAATATTTTATACAACCCCTTGTCATCCGACGTGATTGCCCCGTACATCTTGAGTAATGCAGTGATAAGTCGACATTGTGGGATTATCTTCCATTGATCACTATTTCGACTTATCCACACATTATTCAACACTAAGAATCATAAAGGGAAAATGGGAGCTCCCCTCAACAACGTATACAAAACTAGTACTTCCAGATATCTCACCTCAACCTTATCACCCCTTCGAGGAATCACATTCTGCGTACAAATCACCAACATTAATTTTGCTTCTATTATCAAATTCTTCCGATACAGCTTCCCATGTGTAGTACCTGGTAAGAATAGATAATCCAAGATCGTTTGCGATTGTGGATGCTTCTCTGGTGAGATGTATAAATCTCCAATTTAGGGATCATGTATTGAGTTGTAGGTTTGCTGTCAAACTTTGCCACCCTTCTCAAAGAAACAAAGGACATCTCAACTTCAATCCCATTTACCATACTAATCAGCTTCATTTTCGACACGCCTTTGAAAGGAGGACATCTTAGAGTGGCCATCCACACCTGAATTTCTGCATCATTCAAAATTTTCCCTTCCTTATCATGACATTTGAGCGCCGCCTCCAAACCTAGCGCTCGAAATTTCTCGGTGATACCAAACGGACCAAAATCCACCTCACGGACCTCCTTTTCACAAATAAAAGTTCCTTGCGTTGAGCCAACTTATTCATCTGATCGTGAAATAACTCAGCTTGCCACTCAGATGGCTGATCATGCAACGGACCAGATGTCCATTTCGGCTTTGGCCCTCTCGGCCGCTCCTCTTCCTGTTGTTCCTCCTCCAGGTCTTGATCAGCCAACCGAAGCAATCTCCTTTTCCCTCCCTGATTTCGGTGGGTTACTAGATGACCCCACATGTTCTTTTCCTTTTCTTCCATAATCCTGAAATACACCACCACAACACAAACAGACAAACAAACAATTAAACTCCCATCATCTAAACATCCCCACACTTGCTTAACATTATGGTTGTAGTTATATGTCAAGTAAATATTCATCTTTTTGCAAAAATTTGGCCATTATTTCCCTAAATTATCAAAATTTTGCCTAAACATCATGTTTGACAGAAACAACTTCATCTACAACCATAATGTTTTTACCAACTCAACAAATTCATAGCATTCTATCTCTACAAGCAAGTGTGTAAGCAAAAACTAAGATGAAAACTTACAATTCTGCAATATACCCTCAAATAATGAATATAAATTACATATCTTTGCTTCGAAGAGATGAGAATAACAAGAACCTCGAGCTAAGCAAGAACCCACTAAAAACCCAAATTTTAGAACCCTTAATGTCCAAAATCAACTGATATATGTTAAAATACACATACTTTAGTCCCCCGTTTTATCCCTATTTTACACGTTTTTGGCCATAAAATCAACAATTAGACACTTAGGTGTTGTTTTTTTTTTAAGAGGTTTTGCAGTCTGCGGACCACATCTGCAAGCATCTACAGGAGAAGAGGTGGACCAAAGGTCTGCAGTCTACAAGGAGAAGAGCGTTTGTTTACTACAAAACCTCTTCTCTTCCGTCACACAACACACACCGACCACTCCTCCTCTCTCTCTCTGCCTTCATCTACCACAACCACCGCCACCACCTCATCTACCACCGTCCACCTGCCACCATCACAACCAACAACCACCGTCAAGCACCACCGCCCCCTGTCTCCTGCCGCAAAGCCAAGCACCACCGCAAACCCACCACCGCCGTTGTCTCCTGCCGCTCCATATCTCTCTCTATGGTCTCTCTGTCTCTCTCACCGATTTCTCTCTCTCTTCTTTCTCTCTCTCTCTCTCTACGGTCTCTCTCTACAGTCTTTCCCTCTCTCTCTCTCCACCGATGATGAAGGTGGTGGACTGTGTA
Source organism: Scalesia atractyloides (assembly GCA_947069175.1). Classification (NCBI taxonomy): domain Eukaryota; kingdom Viridiplantae; phylum Streptophyta; class Magnoliopsida; order Asterales; family Asteraceae; genus Scalesia; species Scalesia atractyloides. Next base: position 2,460,969 of record CAMTDV010000004.1, read on the forward strand.
GCTCCGATGATGATGGTGGTGGTGATGTATTAGGTGGCGGTGGTGGTGGTTCTATTTTCTGGGTTTTGTTCTATTGACGGTGACTGTGGTGGTCGTGGTGGTGGTGACGGTGGTGGTGGTGGTGACGGTGGTGGTGAGGATTGACGGTGACCGTGATGTGGTATCTGGGTGGTGGAGGTTGGAGAGGAGAAGAGAGAAGAGGTTTGAAGACATGGGTATAAGTCTGCTTGGGGAAGAGGTGAGGCAGAGGTAAAAGGTCTGCAGATCTTCAAGAAACCAAACAAGCTGCAGGAACCTTATATCTGTGCGCGTCTGCGCGACGCAGACATAAGTGCTAAGAAGAGCTTTTGCCCAAAAAAACAAACACCACCTTAATCATGTATGTTTTCATTTACAGGCCTTGAACAGCGTGCCGGACAAGAAGATGCAGAAAACGAGGATTTTCCGGGCGAAACGTGTCACACCCCGACCCGCAGCGGATAAGGTGATCGGGGCATGATTGGGTTATCATCAAAGCTCATGACATTTATTAAATGTTTCATATTCATTAATACAAATTAAATGAAAGTTTACAATAGTGATACAACATGATCTAACTAACAATCTAACTCCTTTGTTCTCTTCTAAGGCATATCCTATGTTATCCTTGCTTCAACCTGTTCACCTGTATCATGTGTAAAAAGGTTTTTGGATCAACATAATGTTGGCGAGTGAATCCTATGGAAAACATTTGAGCAATTTATTTAAATTGATTATGAAATATGTGCACAACCAAACATGAGTAAAATTAGATGTAACTTGATCAACAATCATAAGATGTTAAATGAAACACTCATGAATAATAATGGAAACAAATTAAAGGCACGCGATGCTCAACTCGTCTCTCACGAGGAACTGAGGGGCCTGATGAATGAATTGCATAAACATGATAATATGAATAACACAACTACAAACAATATAAACTCAATGAAAACACACATGAACAATAATGAATTTGAACTGAAGCACGCGATGTTCTACTCGTTTCCCACGAGGAACTGATGGGCTTAATGTATGAGTTTCATGTAATTTGACAAACGGAATATAAATAAATCACAACAATAAATCAATCTAAGATTAAGTCATGATGTGGTATGGCACAAGTTTAAATAAATAAATTAATTAATTCATAACACATGACACACCCCAAAACGTGTAATTTAAAAGGGGGAATTGTAAGATTCACTCACAGTGGGTGCGTTCGGTTGATGATGATGAATGCACGCGAAGTGGTTTTAACCACGAGTGAGATTTAACCTAGATAAATCGCATTATGGTTTGGTGAGTAAACGGATTTTATTAAACTATTTTAGTAGGATTGTTGGGTGTATTTTTGTGAGTTTGAAGCTATTTTCTAATCTTAAAAATGTTATTTTTAAGTATTTATAATTGATTTTTAATTAAAATAATTAAATAAAAATAATAAAAATATTTATTTTTTTTCTGCTACAGTTGACCTTGACTTGTTGACTTTGACTGGTCGTTGACCGGTTTGCGGAATATTGTTGTGCGCTCGGTGAGGCTCGAACCCGAGACCTCCCGTACGCGTGCACGCAGCTCTACCAACTGAGCTACGTGTCTAACCCGTTATATATCCGATTTTAATTATATATATACATTAATTAGAATTTAAACAGAAAATCATTTTTATTTTAAAAACAGTTTAAGGCGAAACGGTCATGCACACCACAGGTCTCGAACCCGGGACCTGTGGGTTAATCTAACACACAGTCCACCGCTGGACTGTGTGTTCAACATGTTATAATATTCGGTTTTTATTATACTTAAATACAAAATAGATATTTCCTTTTCTGCCTTATTTAAAAGAAAAGATAATTGTCCGAGTCGGTGCTGAGGACCGGACTCGAACTCGTGACCTGTGATATAAACAAACACACAGTCCACCGCTGGACTGTGTGTATAACTTGGTTATTATTCCGGTTATTAATATACTTAACATATAACTAAGGCGACTCCGGTTCAGTAAATAAAAAAAATAGATTTTATTAAGGCAGCGTGTGAGACGGGAATCGAACTCGAGACCTTTGCATAATTAACGTCTTATGTGCACACAGTCCACCGCTGGACTGTGTGTCTAACCCGATTAAAATCATGATTTATAATATACTTATATGATATGGAAGTGCGTCGTCTTCTTCGACAAAGTTGAACCAGAAAATCGGGTCTGACTGGTTCGAGTTTTTATTCAAGTTTCAATAGTGTTTTAGGTTAATTACTGGTAAGATAGAAGTGAAAAGGAAAAGAAACTGAGCGGAGAATATACCGACTGAACTCTCTGTTTTCCGGCAGAAACTCCGGCGACTGAATTCAACTCCGGCGACGTGTTCCTTGTAGCAGCTAGTCTCCGAAAAGTTTGGAAAAGGTAAGGGTATCACCGGTATAAGCTTCAGAGGTTCAGAAAAGCTCGGCAATGGGGAAACCGGTTTTCCGGCGACGAACAGGTTTATTCCGGCGAGAGAAATTACGCCGTGAAAAGATGTGATTTTAGCGAAAAAGTTTGCAGACGATTGTGGTTGAATTTATAGGGAATAATCGAAATGTATTTGGTCTGATTTTGAACTGTATTCATCAATTTAAGTTTTCCGGCGGTTTTGAAAAGTGTCGCGGACTTCAAACATCGGTTATAACCGACGTCTGATTAAAGGTTTACGTTATAACGTAAATCGTAGTTAAGGCTCGCGAATATTCCGGGATTCCGACGACTGAACCGTTTGGGCGCCGGTTTTGAATTTGTAAAGTCACTATATCAATTAAATGATTCTGTTATTCATCAAACATAACAAGCGGCGCAGTGGTTTGTGTGTGAGAGTTAAGTCACTAGGTGACTCGGTACAGACCCGGGTTCGAAACCCGGCTGTAACAATTCATTTTTATTTTTCGATTTTCAACAGTTTTTCAAAAACTAAATATATACCCCCGTATAATAATTGATTACGGATCGTTTAAAAATATTTTGGGCATTTAATTCGCAACGAAAATTTTGACTGACTGTTCGGTTGCTAAACGGAGCGGGTTTGGTAAATCCGTTTTTGACGGATGTTACAGTATCCCCTGCTTTTTAGAAATTTCGTCCCGAAATTTAAATAATGATATATTTTGACTATAAGAATGATGATGTTTTGTTTTGACAGTTGTATGCTCAGAAAAATGAGGGCTTACGTTTTTGTTCGAGGCGGTAACGTTCCTTGGAAAGGTTAAGTACCTTATTTAGGAATCGCTTTTTGTTGCCTACTATATGAATATTGATAAACAGGAATGATTCGCTAAAAATGATATCATGCATAAGAGTTTAGATACGTTTGGGAAAAATATGGTTATATCCTAAGGCAAAACTTCTAACACTACAATCTACATGGAACATAAATAAAAACACAACAGCTGATATCCAAACATGAATGAACACATCAGCAAATATTTGAACATAAACATAACAGCAAATATTCGAACATGAATGAACACATCAGCAAATATTTGAACATAAACATAACAGCAAATATTCGAACATGAATGAACACATCAGCAAATATTTGAACATGAATAAACACAACAGCAAATATTCGAACATGAATAGACACATCAGCGAATATTTGAACATGAATAAACACAACAGTAAATATTTGAATCCACATTCTGATAACATATATGTTTGAACGATGGAAGTTCCTCTCTCGTTTGTTATGATGGAGAGGTTAATTTATGTAGAAATGGAACACAATCCAATCTCTTTAAATAACATGATGATATAAATGTATCACAAATTCCAACCAAGGCAATAATAAATCCTACCTGGAACTTCTCATAACCGCCTGATAATGCCTCTGATCCTTTGGCAAGAATACTTATATATAGGAAGTACCAGCGGCGTATCCACCATATTCTTGCCAAATTTTCATTAGTTTTATCCACAAGTTATGATTGGTTACCAAGAAACTAATAAATCCTACATAGAACTTCTCATAACCATCCGTTAATGCCTCTGATCCTTTGACAAGAATACTTATATATAGGAAGTACCAGCGGCGTATCCACCATATTCTTGTCAAATTTTCATTGGTTTTAACAGTGAATTATGATTAGTCCTATAACTCTACAATCAATACAACAAACATAAATTACTGAAATGAAATATATCTGTGCGATCAAGGCTCAATCGAACGGAGCCGATCGTATTGCATGTACTGAAAATAAAATGGATGTGCGCTCAAGGCTCAATCAAACGGAGCCGAACGTATTGAATGTACTGAAATTGAAATTGTGTGCTCAAGGCTCAATCAAACGGAGCCGAACATATTGAATGTACTGAAATTGAAATTGTGTGCTCAAGGCTCAATCAAACGGAGCCGAACATATTGAATGTACTGAAATTGAAATTGTGTGCTCAAGGCTCAATCAAACGGAGCCGAACATATTGCATGTACTGAATATGAATAACTTAACCACACAAACAGCCTATGCATGGAACCTCTCATAACCGCCTGATAATGCCTCCGATCATTTGACAAGAATACTTATATATAGGAAGTACCATCGGCGTATCCACCATATCCTTGTCAAATTTTCGTTGACTTTATCCGAGAGTTATGGTTAGTTCGATGCGACTCTACTACAAACACCACAACCACAAGATACTGATAATGAAATTGTATGTGCGCTCAAGGCTCAATCAAACGGAGCCGAACGTATTGCATGAACTTGAAATGTAAATTGAACTGTGCACTCAAGGCTCAATCAAACGGAGCCGAGCGTATTGCATGAACTTGAAATGTAAATTGAACTGTGCACTCAAGGCTCAATCAAACGGAGCCGAGCGTATTGCATGTATTGAAATGTAATATTACGTAACCGATCAAGGCTCAACAAACGGAGCCGATCGTGCGGGCACGCCAAGATCAACCACATAATAAAATGGGGATCCAACTCAACCTCGATGGATGGGGAGCCACGGCCTCGGCAAAAGCATATACCGAAAACAATATATAATATATAATATCCAATAATTTCTCTAACAGTCTACACATGTAATAAAGAAAGACTAAACAATAGGAGTTGAATCTGGATCTTCGGCGAACAGGACTAGCTGAGTATCTTCGTTTGGGCCGTCATTATCTTTGACAGGGTTGGCGTTGATATTGAAGACTCTTCCTCTTGCTGGCGGCATAGTGGTTGGGTTTTCTTGGTTTACTTGGTTAACTGGGTTTGATTGGGCTTGAGTGTTGATAATGTTAACCAATTGAGGGCATGTGTTTCTAAGGTGGGTAGGGTCGCCACAATTGAAGCAAGCTCGAGCATATGGGAACATGGGGTGTTGGGGTTGATGATAAGTTTGGGCCATGTTTTGTGTAGGGGAAAAGGTTTGGTCTTGAAAGGTGCGACAAACGTTGCTCAAATGACCATAACGTCCACAAGTTGTACATAGCCGGCAAGGTAAAGTAAGGGAATGGTGATAAAAACAGTTGTTGCATCGAGGGTGAGGTCCAAGATATGGTTTCTTATTTGGGTAGGCTGAGTTGGGTGCCACTTGGGTGATTGGGATAGCTCGGATGGGTATAGCGTGAAAAACTGGTTGATTTCGTTGGGTCGCAGCGAAAAGTCGCCTGACTCTTCTTCTCTTAGGTTTGGGTTGAGAAGGGGATTCGGGTTGAGAAGGGGATTCAGTTTGAGTGGAGTCGGAGGTTTCAGTCGATTCTTTATCCTTCTTCTTCTCCTCCTTGAAGTCTTTGTTTCGGATTCGGTTCTCGGTGAGCTCTGTTGCTAGCTCCATTGCTGCTTCCAAAGTTGCAGGCTTGGTACTTATCACAGGGTCTTGAATCTTTGACGGAAGACCACGAATGTAGTGCTCGATCAAACGGTAGAGGGGAGTAAACATGTTGGGAACCATTTGATGTAATTCGAGGAACCTTTTGTTGTAGGTGGTGTGGTCTCCTTCCACTTGCTTCAATGAGTAAAATTCATCTTCTAGCTTCTTGATTTCGCTCCTTGGACAAAATCGTCTGGTCATGATTTCCTTCAACTCGTTCCAAGTTAGGGTCATAGCATCTTCCACACCTCGTTTGGCCTTCTCTGTGTTCCACCAAGTAAGTGCTATCCCATATAGTCGACCGGTAGCATAACGCACTTTGCGATCATCAGGGCAATCGCAATTTAGAAAAGTATTCTCCATTTCTTCAAACCAATGGAGGAGTGCGGTGACACCTTCAGTCCCTTTATATTTCGGAGGGTCGCATGATTTGAAATGCTTGTAGGTGCATTTAGTGGTATTTGGGGAAGAGTTGAAAATGTTTTGGTTTGCTTGATTGACAGGATTATGGGTAAGTGCTTGTTGAACTTGGATTACAATGTTGGGTATTACGGCAGCCATTTGTTGAGCGATTAAGGCAGCCATGCGTTCGCGGGCTCTTCTTGCTCTCGTCTTCCTACGGGCGAGGTTAGAAGACATCTACAATGAATACATGACAAGGGTATGAGTTGGATGCTTTTGAGATCATGGGTCGCATTAGGGATGAACATTCATAAAATAATTATACAAAAATACTACATCCATAGGATGTCTTTGGCTTTGCTCGCTGTTAGGCCCGTCATGCCGCCATACTTTACCTTATGTAATCATGTGGGCCCCCATGAATTACCGGTTTTTCATATGGTTCGCACGGTTTCTGCCTGGTTGCGTACACAAAACCCGGTGAAAATCGAGAAATATGTATACAACGTGTGATGTTCGGAATATGTCCAGGTGTAGACACGGTGACACCTCAAAGTAGGGTTAGTTCGAACGACGTTTGGTGTGGCATGCTTTGGCCTAATAGGTCCTTCGTACTCTCATCGTTGGTCCCCAGGTAGGCAAACTGGTCCGTTATATTGGATTTATACGAATGCCAGCCTAGATAGGACGTTCCGACTACCGGTACTTGTACCCTTCCAGTTACTACATGCCCGTCGCAGAACTTACTTTGATGAGATTTGAAAATTGCATAAAATCTTTGGATAACGAGAGTATGAAAATAAATTGAACACATGAACATCGGTATATGTATAATGAATATGTATATATGTATAATGAATATGTATATGAGCATGTATGTTTGACTGAAATGTAAACAAATATGAAACAAATAAACATCACAAGTTTGTATGTAACCACCTAATCAATTTAAAATTTAGGCAGACTATAGTATAGGCTCTAAGGGTCTAATAACCTATCCTATATCCCTATAGTCATGGCTCTGATACCAATCTGTCACACCCCGACCCGCAGCGGATAAGGTGATCGGGGCATGATTGGGTTATCATCAAAGCTCATGACATTTATTAAATGTTTCATATTCATTAATACAAATTAAATGAAAGTTTACAATAGTGATACAACATGATCTAACTAACAATCTAACTCCTTTGTTCTCTTCTAAGGCATATCCTATGTTATCCTTGCTTCAACCTGTTCACCTGTATCATGTGTAAAAAGGTTTTTGGATCAACATAATGTTGGCGAGTGAATCCTATGGAAAACATTTGAGCAATTTATTTAAATTGATTATGAAATATGTGCACAACCAAACATGAGTAAAATTAGATGTAACTTGATCAACAATCATAAGATGTTAAATGAAACACTCATGAATAATAATGGAAACAAATTAAAGGCACGCGATGCTCAACTCGTCTCTCACGAGGAACTGAGGGGCCTGATGAATGAATTGCATAAACATGATAATATGAATAACACAACTACAAACAATATAAACTCAATGAAAACACACATGAACAATAATGAATTTGAACTGAAGCACGCGATGTTCTACTCGTTTCCCACGAGGAACTGATGGGCTTAATGTATGAGTTTCATGTAATTTGACAAACGGAATATAAATAAATCACAACAATAAATCAATCTAAGATTAAGTCATGATGTGGTATGGCACAAGTTTAAATAAATAAATTAATTAATTCATAACACATGACACACCCCAAAACGTGTAATTTAAAAGGGGGAATTGTAAGATTCACTCACAGTGGGTGCGTTCGGTTGATGATGATGAATGCACGCGAAGTGGTTTTAACCACGAGTGAGATTTAACCTAGATAAATCGCATTATGGTTTGGTGAGTAAACGGATTTTATTAAACTATTTTAGTAGGATTGTTGGGTGTATTTTTGTGAGTTTGAAGCTATTTTCTAATCTTAAAAATGTTATTTTTAAGTATTTATAATTGATTTTTAATTAAAATAATTAAATAAAAATAATAAAAATATTTATTTTTTTTCTGCTACAGTTGACCTTGACTTGTTGACTTTGACTGGTCGTTGACCGGTTTGCGGAATATTGTTGTGCGCTCGGTGAGGCTCGAACCCGAGACCTCCCGTACGCGTGCACGCAGCTCTACCAACTGAGCTACGTGTCTAACCCGTTATATATCCGATTTTAATTATATATATACATTAATTAGAATTTAAACAGAAAATCATTTTTATTTTAAAAACAGTTTAAGGCGAAACGGTCATGCACACCACAGGTCTCGAACCCGGGACCTGTGGGTTAATCTAACACACAGTCCACCGCTGGACTGTGTGTTCAACATGTTATAATATTCGGTTTTTATTATACTTAAATACAAAATAGATATTTCCTTTTCTGCCTTATTTAAAAGAAAAGATAATTGTCCGAGTCGGTGCTGAGGACCGGACTCGAACTCGTGACCTGTGATATAAACAAACACACAGTCCACCGCTGGACTGTGTGTATAACTTGGTTATTATTCCGGTTATTAATATACTTAACATATAACTAAGGCGACTCCGGTTCAGTAAATAAAAAAAATAGATTTTATTAAGGCAGCGTGTGAGACGGGAATCGAACTCGAGACCTTTGCATAATTAACGTCTTATGTGCACACAGTCCACCGCTGGACTGTGTGTCTAACCCGATTAAAATCATGATTTATAATATACTTATATGATATGGAAGTGCGTCGTCTTCTTCGACAAAGTTGAACCAGAAAATCGGGTCTGACTGGTTCGAGTTTTTATTCAAGTTTCAATAGTGTTTTAGGTTAATTACTGGTAAGATAGAAGTGAAAAGGAAAAGAAACTGAGCGGAGAATATACCGACTGAACTCTCTGTTTTCCGGCAGAAACTCCGGCGACTGAATTCAACTCCGGCGACGTGTTCCTTGTAGCAGCTAGTCTCCGAAAAGTTTGGAAAAGGTAAGGGTATCACCGGTATAAGCTTCAGAGGTTCAGAAAAGCTCGGCAATGGGGAAACCGGTTTTCCGGCGACGAACAGGTTTATTCCGGCGAGAGAAATTACGCCGTGAAAAGATGTGATTTTTAGCGAAAAAGTTTGCAGACGATTGTGGTTGAATTTATAGGGAATAATCGAAATGTATTTGGTCTGATTTTGAACTGTATTCATCAATTTAAGTTTTCCGGCGGTTTTGAAAAGTGTCGCGGACTTCAAACATCGGTTATAACCGACGTCTGATTAAAGGTTTACGTTATAACGTAAATCGTAGTTAAGGCTCGCGAATATTCCGGGATTCCGACGACTGAACCGTTTGGGCGCCGGTTTTGAATTTGTAAAGTCACTATATCAATTAAATGATTCTGTTATTCATCAAACATAACAAGCGGCGCAGTGGTTTGTGTGTGAGAGTTAAGTCACTAGGTGACTCGGTACAGACCCGGGTTCGAAACCCGGCTGTAACAATTCATTTTTATTTTTCGATTTTCAACAGTTTTTCAAAAACTAAATATATACCCCCGTATAATAATTGATTACGGATCGTTTAAAAATATTTGGGCATTTAATTCGCAACGAAAATTTTGACTGACTGTTCGGTTGCTAAACGGAGCAGGTTTGGTAAATCCGTTTTTGACGGATGTTACAAAACGGCAAAGTTGCGAACTTTTTGTGGACATTCAGGTAGTGCACGGCCGTGCAGAGGTTTGGCACGGTCATGCCAACCCAAGTCTGAAGACCCGCACTGACCGTGCAGACCCTGGTGCAAGCCTATTTCTCAGCACGCACGGCCGTGCGGATGGATAGTACGGTCGTGCGGATGGTTTTTCTCGTGTGCACTGCCAGTGCGATCTCCAGTGCAAGCAGTATCTCTGACACGCACGGTCAGGCCAATCCTGGCATGGCCGTGCCGATTTGAAATCTTCTCCGTATAAGATGACGTCACCGAATTGCGCGAATAGTGCACGGCCGTGCACTTTATCAGCACGGCCATGCGAGACTCAAAAAGTTATAAAACACAGGTTACGCATTCTGATCAGCAGACTGGACTTTTGGGAGCGATTCTGGCGATTTTTGGGCTTCGGTAACAACTCATTTTGCACCGAATCAAGCCTCCATAGTGCCGGGAAGCTCTGTTATCATCCGGTTCTTCAATCTATAGCTTGTTTATGGTTTGATTTCTTGAATATTTCCATGATTTTGATTATGTTCAAGCATTAGATTGTTGTTTATGTAATATTGTAGCCTCATGGCAAAAACATTATGAATTCCTTGCGTGTTAAACAACCATTAGATGTTAATCATGTTTGAAAGGACACTTAACAACTTTTTATGTTAATCTTTGATGATTGTTTTGCAATCTTGTTATTTATATTGGATTCTTTATTATAGTTAATTGTCTTGGATGATTAGTACATGGTTAGTTAGGATATTTGAAAGAAGAAGCTTATTTAATCTTGTATTAGTAAACTTTTAGCTTTATTAAACTGTTTACCCCATGAGACTTGAAATGGGTATTGGGACAATAAGGGGTAATTAATATTAATCAAGAGTGTTTTCCGTCACGTAAGGGCCTTAGCGGGTTAGAAGGTGTCTTTATGAATTCTTAACATAAATCATAAGCTTAGTTAGTAGTTTCGGCCAAAATTGCTTTCTTAGTGGAGTTATGCTTAAGATTTGTAATATGAGCTCGGTTGTGATTTAATCTAGGTTATGCTTGTCTCGGTGGTTACATTGTGTTTATCGGTGTCGCTTTCCTTGATTAAGTGAGGTTAGAAAACTCTTAACGGATGACTAACTTATTTTTAAGGGATTTTCATAAACATTAATCAATAGGGCGTTAAAGAACAATTTTAGGTGGTTAAGGTGTGTTTATCGTTTTAAATTTCCAAAGAATTGTCATGTTAGGATTCCCAAAAAGGATACTAGTTGTCTTTGAAAAGTGGAAAATTGACCAAGTGACTTAGTGGCATAACCGATTTAGTTAACATATTCCGGTTGTTCATAAAGCAAGGCTATATTTATATTTTTCATATTTGGAGTCTTTTATGTTTACAAAAAAGAAAAAGAAACAAAAATATTATGTTTTAGTCGTTTACTAGTTTAAACAACTTATCAACCTATCTTATATACCCGTAGAATAATGACAAAGGTTTAGTATTATCGTCTCCGTCCGCATCCCTGGATCGATACTTGGTTCTTACCGATACTTTACTACATGTATGACGGGGTACACTTGCCCTTTCGTGTGTGTTTTAATGTTGACGTATAAATCATTTTTTATAAATTTAAAACCGAATCGTGCGTAAAATTCATTGTAAAAACATGTGTATACACGCACACGTCATCAACCACCAAAACCGAGGAATCTTTGAAATATGAACTCAAATCTGAAATCCTTGTGGAATTTTAGTCAAAATAGACCCCAAAACCACTCGATTTGATTGAGATTTGAGGAAATGGTGCAAGGTTTTGTCAATGGAAGCTAGGGTTTAGTTTGAGGGAAGAAGGAAGAAGAAGATAAGAAATTATGATGCAAATAGGCCAAAACCCGTGTATGTGGTGGTAAATTTTAGTGATTTTCGTTTTTTTTATATCCGGGCCCACGTCTCCAGCGACCACCGTAGCTTACGCTGGTCATCGTAGGCTATGGTGAAGCTGGAGACAAAATGCTCACCGTAAGAAAGTTGTGAATTGGTGTAGGGTTATTTAAGTATAGAATTGCTAATTACAAATATTTTACTTTTAGCTTTTTTAGAGTATCTCTTCTCTCTAATTTATACTCTTTCACCTAAGAGATCACAATTAACCTAATTTTCATCTCTAATTTTAAAATATCACCATATATCTCACTTTGTTTTTCCTTATACGAAAATGGAGGAGACCATTTACAATATGTTTGGTCTCATACGAGTGAACAAGCTAAGAAGATGATGGGTTCACGGTGATCAAAATGGTGGGTTTATGTTTTAAAATCAAGTGAGTGATTGCTAAGTTATTTCCTTTTTATGTTTTTTTTTAAATCCAATTAGGCATAACTTTCGTCTATGAATAAATTATTCTTGACACTTTAACACATGGAATGATGATGGAGAAGAAGACAGGATTAGGGAAACCAAACCATTTGGAGGTTTATTTTATGTTGACATGTGTTCGTTTTAATGATCTATATATTAGTACATATAAAAGTTTCATATATTATTATTTTATACTGTCTTTGTTTGATAAGAGTCGGGGCATAATTGGGTTATCACCAAAGCTCATGATGTTTACTAAAATGTTTCATATTTATTAAATTCAAATTACAACTTCCATATTCAAAACAAGTTCATACAATTACAAGGGAAAAGAAACTAAGTAAAACAATCCAAAGCCTAAACTGATTTATTCTTCTAGGCCGTCCTATATGTTTCTTGCTTCAACTGGATCACCTGTATCATGTGTAAAAATGGGGGATTTTGGGTCAACAAAAGTTGGCGAGTGAACCTTGTTAAAAACATTTGTTATTGATTTCTTGTTGTATTTAATATGGAAAAAATTGTGCAATAATCATATGTGAGCAAACGTATATAAACAAACAAACACAAACCACCTTGAATGAGTATATGACATGAATGATAATGTATATGTTGGCAACGTCACGTTCCGCTCATAGGTAATGGGGAACGGACGAGCCTATGATGATGTATGTGAGATCAAGGCTCAATCAAACGGAGCCGATCGTATGTTGGCAACGCCACGTTCTGCTCATAGGTAATGGGGAACAGACGAGCCTATGATGATGTATGTACTGAAAATGATAAATTTAATCTAAACATTAACCACACAAACGATTGATACATATTGGATACACATTGATCATGGATATGATGGATGCACAGGTGTTTTAATGTAATAAACAATAAGCGACACATGATACACCCCAAAATGTGATTAAATCGGGGAATTGGTAGAGATTCACTCACATTGGGTGCGTTCTTTTAATGATGTTGAATGCGCACGAGTTTCGTGATTTGATCGACAAGGATAAACTAACCTAAAATAATAACGAAATGGTTCGGTAAATAAGTGGATTTTATTAACAATTTTAATAGGATTTTTAAATTAAATAAATAATAAAAAAATTTGACTTTTTTTTTTGCTGACCGTTGACCGTTGACCGGTCCCTTGATCGGACCGTTGACCGGTCGGACAGTGGTAATTGGTGCGCTGAGTGAGGTTCGAACCTGGGACCTCTCGTACGCGTGCACGCAGCTCTACCAACTGAGCTACGTGTCTAACCCAAAATATTCTATGTTTTAATTATATATATATACTAATTAAATGTTAATTTATTTGGTTTATATTAAAAGGATTTAAACTGGTTGAACCGGTTGCAGGGAAGCCGGATCGAACTCGGGTCCTTTGGTTTGTAAGCGCAACCAGTTGGGCTGTGTGTCTTATCTGTTTAATTTACGGTTTATTTTAATCTTATAGACATACCGTGGCTTGATCTGATTCTGTTTAAAAAAATTGGTTTTAATTCGGAAAGTCGGTGCGTTTGTAAGGTTCGAACTCGTGACGTGCGCTATGTGTTTGCACACAGTCCACCGCTGGACTGTGTGTCTGACCCGGTTTAATATCTTGTTTTAATTAAACTTATACATAATATTCAACTTCGTCTTCTTCATTCAAAGACACAGACAAACGATATTCGACTGTTCTGGTTTAAATCGTTCGTCGAACATATAAGTGGTTGATATGTAATGGATAAAAAAAAATTCGGAATCGAACGTACCGAACAGACTGTTTTTCTCAGAATTCCGGCAATGGTCGTCGACTCTGATTTGTGAATTCCGTCTGATTGAATCAATTAACAATTTTGATCGATGAGTTGTGAAATTAAATGACTAGACAAGAGATATCAGGAGGTTTAGATGATTGTACCGCTTTACAGTGTGATTTCGGAAATGTCCAGAGATTTTCCGGCAAGTGTAGAATATCCGGAAACGTCGTCTGGGACCGATTCTGGTTGAAGGATTTAAGTTAGTATAAGTCTAACAATGGATTGAAGACGAAAGAGTCGAGAAAATTACCGATTTGATGTATGTCTCGGTTTTCCGGCGAAAGTCCAGCGATAGCAGATAGTGATTCCGACGAACAGAAGCTAGAGTGAAAAATGAAATTGAGGGTGTTGCGATTGTTTCCGAGATGTGAGACGATGGTATTATTAGTGTAAATCAGGAGTAATATGATTTCGGTTTTCAATCTCGAAAATCATATGAATCGAGCTCATTGAAGACAGAATTGATTAAGAACGTGGGTTGTAATTGGCATTGAATCATCGGTTACACTCAGAACTCGCGACCACACCAAAGGTTTCCTGGTTATTTGAAAGCCGTTGAGCGGTTTCAGTTCTTGGCGCAAACAGATGAATTCACGGGTGCAACTTAAGTTTTATTTGATTCATTGATTACACAAACGAGTCAAGTGGCGGAGTGGTTAAGTGTTTGTTTGATAAACTAGCTGACCCGGGTTCGAAACCTGGCAGCTTGATATCATTTTTGTTGCACTTATTTTTACTTTTTAATAATTATAGTTTTTAAATTCTAATATGTTTATTAAATCTGTAATGCTTAAAATTAATATTAATCATAAATACGCAACGAAATTTTATAACTGATTATTCGATTAATAAACGAAGCGGGTTTTGGAAACCCGTTTTTCGACAGATGTTACAGTATCCCCTACTTTAAAAATTTCGTCCCGAAATTTAAGTAGTAGTGGTAACAGGAAAAAGATGCGGGTATTTTTCGCGCATTGAGTCTTCACGTTCCCAAGTAAACTCAGGTCCTCGTTTCGACTCCCAGCGTACCCTAACAATTGGAATACGACTCCGTCTTAAACGTTTTTCTCCGAAGTCCATGATCTCTACTGGTCTTTCAATGAAGTGCATAGATTCATCGATCTGAATATCTTCTAGGGGAATATGGAGGTTTTCATCGGCGAGGCACTTCTTTAAGTTTGATACGTGGAACGTGGGGTGAATTCTGTTGAGTTCTTCTGGTAAGTCAAGCTTGTATGCTACAGGTCCTACTCTTTCGAGTATCTTGAAAGGTCCTACGTAGCGTGGTGCTAGCTTGCCCTTCTGGCCAAAACGAACTACTCCCTTCCACGGTGATACTTTTAAAAGTACTTGATCACCAATGTTAAACTCCAAGGGCTTTCGTCGTTTGTCTACATAACTCTTTTGACGACTTTGTGCCGCTAGAAGATTGTTTCAAATTTGATGGATCTTGTCTGTTGTTTTTTGAATTAATTCTGGACCGGTGATTTGTGCTTCCCCAATTTCGTGCCAACATACTGGAGATCGGCACTTACGGCCATATAACGCTTCGAAAGGAACCATGCCGATACTTGAGTGGTAACTATTGTTGTACGAAAATTCAACTAATGGTAGATGAGCGTCCCAATTCCCTTTGAAGTCTATGACACATGCTCGAAGCATATCTTCAAGAGTTTGGATGGTGCGTTCAGATTGTCCATCAGTTTGAGGATGATAAGCGGTACTGAGGTCTAATCGTGTACCCAAGGCGGCTTGTACGGCTTGCCATGTTCGTGAAGTGAAACGACCATCAGGGTCTGAAATGATGCTTAAAGGTACACCATGACGGCTTACGATCTCGCTGATGTAGATACGAGCTAACTTCTCATTCTTGAAGTCCTCGCGAATCGGAATGAAGTGAGCTGATTTTGTAAGACGATCAATGATTACCCATATAGTGTCATACCCACTGGAGGTGCGAGGTAACCCGGTAATGAAATCCATAGTTATGTTTTCCCACTTCCATACAGGTATTTTGGGTTGGACTAGAACTCCTGAGGGTCTTTGATGTTCAGCTTTTACTTTGGCACATGTAAGGCACTTGGAAACAAAAACAGCAATATCCTTTTTCATGCCAGGCCACCAGTAGGTGTATCGAAGGTCTTGATACATCTTGTCGGCTCCTGGGTGTACAGAGTACCGTGTTTTGTGCACCTCATTCATAAGGAAATCACGAAGGTTATCGTGATCGGGAATCCATATGCGATTTAGATAGTATAGAATACCGTCGGATTTAGTTTCGACCTTAAGTTCAGCTCCACAAGACAGCTCCTTGCGTACGTCGTTTTCTGTTACTGAAACATGTTGAGCTTCTCGGATTCGATCTTTGATGTCGGTTATGATTTGCGAACATAGAAGACGAATGGAGTTCACATAACCCTTTCGACTGAGCGCATCGGCCACCACGTTTGCCTTGCCAGGATGATACCGAATTTCACAGTCGTAGTCGTTAAGAAGTTCGACCCATCTTCGTTGCCTCATATTCAACTCCTTTTGGTTAAAGATATGTTGGAGGCTCTTATGGTCAGTGTATATTTCACACTTGGTACCGTAGGGGTAATGTCTCCATATCTTAAGAGCGAACACAACGGCCCCAAGTTCCAGGTCGTGGGTGGTGTAGTTCTTCTCATGAATTTTGAGTTGTCTAGAAGCATAAGCTATCACTTTACCTCTTTGCATCAGTACACAGCCTAGTCCCTGCCCTGACGCATCACAATAAACCACGAAGTAATCACAACCTTCAGGAAGTGTGAGGATAGGTGCGTCACAGAGTTTTTGCTTTAGAGTTTGGAAGGCTTCTTCTTGTTTGGGTCCCCATATGAAGGGCTTTCCTTTATGAGTCAAAGTCGTGAGTGGTACAGCAATACGGGAGAAATTTGCAATGAAACGGCGATAGTAACCAGCCAAACCAAGAAATGATCTTACTTCGGTAGGGGTTCGTGGCGCTTGCCATTCCTGTACTGCCTTGATTTTTGAGGGATCAACATGAATTCCCTTGTCATTGACGACGTGTCCAAGGAATTGTACTTCCCTTAACCAGAATTCACATTTCGAAAACTTAGCGTACAGCTTTTCTGTCCTTAAGAGTGTAAGGATGAGTCGAAGGTGTCGTTCATGATCAGACTTAGACTTTGAGTAGATGAGGATGTCGTCGATGAAGACTATGACAAAACGGTCGAGATAGGGTTTGCAGACTCTATTCATTAGATCCATAAAAACAGCTGGGGTGTTGGTTAAACCAAATGGCATGACCATGAATTCGTAATGACCATAACGAGTTCGGAAGGCGGTCTTTGGGACGTCTTCTTCATGTACTCTGAGTTGATGATAACCAGAACGAAGATCGATTTTTGAAAAACAGGTGGCGCCTTGAAGTTGGTCAAGAAGATCATCGATGCGAGGTAATGGGTAGCGGTTCTTGACCGTTAACTTGTTGAGTTCTCTGTAGTCGATGCACATGCGAAACGTTCCATCTTTCTTCTTCACAAAAAGGACAGGTGCACCCCAAGGCGATGAGCTAGGACATATGAATCCTTTGTCAGTCAGCTCTTGCAGTTGACTGGCTAGCTCTTGCATTTCGGATGGGGCTAACCTGTAAGGAGATTTTGCAACTGGTGTAGCTCCAGGTATAAGATCAATGCGGAATTCGACTTCTCTCACGGGAGGAAGTCCTGAAATGTCGTCAGGAAAAACTTGCGGAAATTCTTTTACTACTGGGATGTCTTCGAGTTTCTTCTCCTTGGTTCCCTTTTTGACGACGTGAGTTAGGAATGCGACATAATTCTTGCGGAGATATTTTCGGGCTTGAAACAGGACATTAATTTGAGTCCTTTCGAAGAGGTTTCTCCAAAGATTCGTAGAGTCTGACCGTTTGTAAGAGGAATGCGAATGAACTTTTCGCGGCATACAACTTCAGCATGATGTTGACTGAGCCAGTCCATACCAATTATAATGTCAAAACTTCCCAACTTCATAGGAATAAGGTCAACTGGAAAATCGTGATCGTTTAGAGTGAGGGTACAATTGCGATAATAGAGTTTAATGAGACCGGTTTTCCGTCAGCAACTTCTACCGTTATGGATTCCATGAGTTTATCACGAGTTTGGCTGAGGATGGGTTCAAATTCTAAGGACACAAAACTCTTATCCACGCCAGTGATCAAATAACATGGATGCATAACTACCATTGATAAGAAACGTACCGTTAACCACGTTGTTATCAGCCCTAGCTTGATTGGCGTTGATGTTGAAAGCTCTTCCCCTAGCAGGTGGAGGAGCTTGGTTAGCCTGGTTTACTGGATTTGCTTGAGCTTGGGCATGGATGATGTTCACCAAGCGTGGACAGGTGTTCCTGAAGTGATTCGGGTCTCCACAGTTGTAACAAGCCCGCATAGGTTGCATCATGGGGTAGTTGGGTTGGTAGTAGGATTGGGCTACATGTTGGGCAAGTGGTAGGAGTAAAGGTTGTTGGGCTTGACCCACTATCTGATGGTGGGTTTGGGTTGAGGGCTGATTGCGGTTCGTTCGGTGAAGTGTGCGACAGGTTTGGATGGTGTGACCCGCACGGCCACAGCCGGTGCAATGTTGGCAGGGATGTTCGGGAAAATGATAGTATTGGCAACGGTTGCATTTTGGGTATGGGCCGGAGTATGGCTTTTTATATGGTGCAGCTGAGGGGGCAACTTGGGTGATGGGTGCAGCAGTGATAGGGAGGTTTGTTTGTGTGACAGCAAAGTTTCTGCCGTTTCGTTTCCTCTTACTAGCAAACTTTGAGGAGGAGGTGGAATGGTTTGAAGTTTGTCCCTCACTGGGGGCTTTCTTTTTCTCATCCTTAAATTTGCCGTTTCGGATACGATTCTCGGTAAGCTCGGTAGCTAGTTCTATAGCAGCTTCAAGTGTTGCAGGCGAAGTGCTTAGAACTGAGTCTTGAATTTTCGAGGGGAGGTCTCGAATATAGTGTTCGACTAAGCGGTATACTGGGGTGAACAAGTTGGGGATCACTTGGTTCAACTCTAGAAACCTTTTGTTGTAGGAAGTATGATCTCCTTCCTTTTGCTTTAACGAGTGGAATTCATCCTCTAACTTTTTGATCTCGCTTCTTGGACAAAAGCGTCTCGTCATGATTTCCCTTAACTCCTCCCATGTTAAGGCCATTGCATCTTCGATTCCTCTCTTACCTTTTTCTGTATTCCACCAGGTAAGAGCTACTACAAACAGTCTCCCGGTTGCGTAACGTACCTTGCGATCCTCGGGACAATCGCAATTGAGGAAGGTGTTTTCCATTTCCTCAAACCAGTGGAGGAGAGCAGTGACACCTTCGGTCCCTTCATATTTCGGGGGATCGCAAGACTTAAAGTGTTTGTAAGAGCACTTTTTGGAGGGAGGGTTGTCGACGTTCTGGTCTTCTTGATTGGGAGGGTTGATGGGATTTGCGGCGAGAGCTTGTTGGACTTGAATTACGATGTCAGGAAGCACCGCGGCCATTTGTTTTGCGATTTGGGTGGCCAAGCGTTCGTTTGACCTTCCTGACTTTCTCCCCCACGTTGCTGCCTAGCCGACATCTACAGGAACATACATAAGAAGATTGTGAGTTTAAGGAGTCTTTTTATGTGTCATGTGTCGTCAAATGAATAAAAATAACATAATTATCAATAATGCAACTACAACCATAGGATGTCTTGGGTTTGCTCATGTTTGGGCCTCCAATGTCCCCCATACCATCGCCTGTATAGTCATGTGGGCCCCCATGACTATTGGCTTAGTAGGATTCACATTGGTGTTGGCGGTTTAACACTCGCATCACCCGAATGAAAACCATGAAATATGTTTGCGAGATGTATGGTAGGAGGGTGTCCAGGTATAGACACAATGACAACTCAAAGTGGGGTTAGCTCACACGACGTTTGGTATAGCATGCTTTGGCCTAATAGGTCCTTCGTACTCTCATCGTTAGTCCCCAGGTAGGCAAACTGGTCCATTATTTTGGATTTATACGAATGCCAAGCCTAGACAGGACGTTCCGACTACCGGTACTTGTACCCTTCCAGTTACTACATGCCCGTCATGGGAACTCACTTTGATGTGATTTGAAAATACAAAAATCGTTGCAAAAATCATAGGAATTGTGAGGTGTGTGCTCTCGTGGATATGATATGTTATGAGGATATGATTCATGATAAGCATTGTATAATAATATGTACTTATGAACATGCTTGCATAACATTGAATGTAACAATAAACACAAAGCATATAAACATGATGAATTTTGCATTTAACACATAAACAATTTAAAAATTTTTAATCAAATATAGTATAGGCTCTAAGGGTCTAATAACCTATCCTATATCCCTATAGTCATGGCTCTGATACCAATCTGTCACACCCCGACCCGCAGCGGAATAAGAGTCGGGGCATAATTGGGTTATCACCAAAGCTCATGATGTTTACTAAAATGTTTCATATTTATTAAATTCAAATTACAACTTCCATATTCAAAACAAGTTCATACAATTACAAGGGAAAAGAAACTAAGTAAAACAATCCAAAGCCTAAACTGATTTATTCTTCTAGGCCGTCCTATATGTTTCTTGCTTCAACTGGATCACCTGTATCATGTGTAAAAATGGGGGATTTTGGGTCAACAAAAGTTGGCGAGTGAACCTTGTTAAAAACATTTGTTATTGATTTCTTGTTGTATTTAATATGGAAAAAATTGTGCAATAATCATATGTGAGCAAACGTATATAAACAAACAAACACAAACCACCTTGAATGAGTATATGACATGAATGATAATGTATATGTTGGCAACGTCACATTCCGCTCATAGGTAATGGGGAACGGACGAGCCTATGATGATGTATGTGAGATCAAGGCTCAATCAAACGGAGCCGATCGTATGTTGGCAACGCCACGTTCTGCTCATAGGTAATGGGGAACAGACGAGCCTATGATGATGTATGTACTGAAAATGATAAATTTAATCTAAACATTAACCACACAAACGATTGATACATATTGGATACACATTGATCATGGATATGATGGATGCACAGGTGTTTTAATGTAATAAACAATAAGCGACACATGATACACCCCAAAATGTGATTAAAACGGGGAATTGGTAGAGATTCACTCACATTGGGTGCGTTCTTTTGATGATGTTGAATGCGCACGAGTTTCGTGATTTGATCGACAAGGATAAACTAACCTAAAATAATAACAAAATGGTTCGGTAAATAAGTGGATTTTATTAACAATTTTAATAGGATTTTTAAATTAAATAAATAATAAAAAAAATTGACTTTTTTTGGCTGACCGCTTACCGTTGATCGGTCCGTTGACCGGACCGTTGACCGGTCGGACAGTGGTAATTGGTACGCTGAGTGAGGTTCGAACCCGGGACCTCTCGTACGCGTGCACGCAGCTCTACCAACTGAGCTACGTGTCTAACCCGAAATATTCTATGTTTTAATTATATATATATATACTAATTAAATGTTAATTTATTTGGTTTATATTAAAAGGATTTAAACTGGTTGAACCGGTTGCAGGGAAGCCGGATCGAACTCGGGTCCTTTGGTTTGTAAGCGCAACCAGTTGGGCTGTGTGTCTTATCTGTTTAATTTACGGTTTATTTTAATCTTATAGACATACCATGGCTTGATCTGATTCTGTTTAAAAAAAATTGGTTTTAATTCGGAAAGTCGGTGCGTTTGTAAGGTTCGAACTCGTGACGTGCGCTATGTGTTTGCACACAGTCCACCGCTGGACTGTGTGTCTGACCCGGTTTAATATCTTGTTTTAATTAAACTTATACATAATATTCAACTTCGTCTTCTTCATTCAAAGACACAGACAAACGATATTCGACTGTTCTGGTTTAAATCGTTCGTCGAACATATAAGTGGTTGATATGTAATGGATAAAAAAAAATTCGGAATCGAACGTACCGAACAGACTGCTTTTCTCAGAATTCCGGCAATGGTCTTCGGCTCTGATTTGTGAATTCCGTCTGATTGAATCAATTAACAATTTTGATCGATGAGTTGTGAAATTAAATGACTAGACAAGAGATATCAGGAGGTTTAGATGATTGTACCGCTTTACAGTGTGATTTCGGAAATGTCCAGAGATTTTCCGGCGAGTGTAGAATATCCGGTAACGTCGTCTGGGACCGATTCTGGTTGAAGGATTTAAGTTAGTATAAGTCTAACAATGGATTGAAGACGAAAGAGTCGAGAAAATTACCGATTTGATGTATGTCTCGGTTTTCCGGCGAAAGTCCGGCGATAGCAGATAGTGATTCCGACGAACAGAAGCTAGAGTGAAAAATGAAATTGAGGGTGTTGCGATTGTTTCCGAGATGTGAGACGATGGTATTATTAGTGTAAATCAGGAGTAATATGATTTCGGTTTTCAATCTCGAAAATCATATGAATCGAGCTCATTGAAGACAGAATTGATTAAGAACGTGGGTTGTAATTGGCATTGAATCATCGGTTACACTCAGAACTCGCGACCACACCAAAGGTTTCCTGGTTATTTGAAAGCCGTTGAGCGGTTTCAGTTCTTGGCGCAAACAGATGAATTCACGGGTGCAACTTAAGTTTTATTTGATTCATTGATTACACAAACGAGTCAAGTGGCGGAGTGGTTAAGTGTTTGATTGATAAACTAGCTGACCCGGTTCGAAACCCGGCAGCTTGATATTATTATTTTTGCACTTATTTTTACTTTTTAATAATTATAGTTTATAAATTCTAATATGTTTATTAAATCTGTAATTCTTAAAATTAATATTAATCATAAATACGCAACGAAATTTTATAACTGATTATTCGATTAATAAACGAAGCGGGTTTTGGAAACACATTTTTCGACGGATGTTACACAAACAATCTGTAGATTAGAATAGCGCGGTGGTGTTTTCGTAAATAACATCAACTTTATTACTTGGGCGTGCTTCATCATAAGGATGAGCTCGGTACCCGTTCGGTACCGAACCGAAAGTACCGGTACCGAAAAACGGAGAAAAGTGGTACCGGTACCGGTACCGAATACACCGGTTCGGTACCGATACTGGTACGGTACCGGTACTTACAGGTGTTTTACCCGTAAATACCGGTACCGAACCGGTTCCAATACCGAAAAATGCAAAAATGGGAACCGGTACCGGTACCGAATATACCCGGCACGGTTCGGTGCCGGTAACCGGTTCGGTACCGGTACCCGGTATCGAATGCTCATCCCTACTTCATCAAGGGTAAAGGGTCTTTTTACTACTCTAATACAAAACGCCACACTAATGAGCAAAACGCCATTCAAAATTCTCGCGTTAACCTACATTCCATGCACATCACTCACATCCAGATGAAACGACATATTTATCTAAAACGCAATTGATACAAAATGTCAAAACTTAATGATAAAACGTGTTGCAGATTTAACAAATAGATGTGACAAACAGTAACAGAAAGTTAATTATTAACATTTATTACAAAAAATTCTCTCCTAAACTACGCGCCAAAAACATCATTATATATACGACGTTACCATCACTTCTATTATCACTTCGATTGATCATACTAAAAACGCCATCTTTAACCAAAATGCCAAATTTCAAAAACAAAAAACTATGAGAGGAAGAAAAATGGTAACCATCGTTTCATGGAGATACACCCTCAGAATTAGAAGATTCGTAATCCGTTTTGACAACAGAAGAAGAGTGTTTGTTGAAATAATCAAAGTCATATTAAACTTGGAAGAAGAAGTACAGAGGGGGATCCTAGCACTTGGCGTCCCTCTTGATAACCATTGTGATAAAACACATACGGTTATAAGAAGATTAACCCGAAAATTTGACCAAACAAGGCAAATGGAAAATTGGACCCGGTCATCAGATCATGGCGTTTTGATGAAGACACTGACATGGTTACCCTTATATGTGACAAAGGGGAGCAGGAAGGCTACATGCTTAAAAACATCATGACCAAGCAGGGTATTGGGTTCATGGAGGAGTTACACAACGCAACATGTTTGAACACAGACATGAATGTAAAATTGGCGTTGTTGCATGACATGTTTAAATGGAGGCTTCAAAATCTTCAAGAACAAGAGGCCAATGAAAGTGAAAGTAATGACTTGGATGAGAAACTGGAAGAACAATCCGAAGAAGAATCCAAAGAAGAAGACGAGGGGAGTGATGGAGACTTCTCAGACAAAATCCTTCTGACGATGAGTTTTAATTTTTGTTTCCTTTTTTTTCTTTTGTGTAATTTTTTCTGTGTTTGTTATGTACTTTTCAAATAATATTTATAAAACGCCAAAATGTCACAAACGCAAGACACCAAAAGTTAATTAGTGTATTTTATAATCTTTATCTATAAAACGCCATTAAATACAAAACGCCAAACTTAAAAGATGGAACGTGTTACAGCATTAACAAATAAAGCTGAACAAACAATAACTACAAACAGTAACTGAAACGACGGAAACTTTATTACTAACATTTATTAAAATAAAATCTCGCCTAAACTACGCGCCAATAACATCTTATATAAACAAACATCTCGGGAACTTCCATTGATCACACCCAAAAATGAACGCCATGTTTTCCTTAATACCATTCACTTTAAAACGCCAAAAGAAGTTAAAACAACAACAGATGACAGACGTCGTTTCTTAGAGATTCAGTATTGTTTTCCATGAAGTTTCGCTGAATAGATTCTTAGGTGAGGGGGATAACTCAAAAATATTTTGCTGAATGAGATAGATAAATCTTCAAGAAAAAGAGACTAATGATAGTGATATGTCATTTTGTGTGCTTTGTTCTAGAGGAAGGTTTGGATGAGAAGAAGAAACCGATGCCAGTGTAAATGCTATATTGGACTCCATTATTAAATGATGAAGAGTGGGATGAGTATGAAGATGATTGCCAAATATCAACCAAGCGAAAACCCACTCACAATCACACCCAGAAAATAGCAACCACACATACGGCATCGATCTATTTCTCCAACATCCACAAAACCACTTCAACAATCAACAACAATAGATCACACCAAAAACCAAAATGCCATATTTTACTGAAAGATCAGCTTCGCCTAGAGCAGCGCGTTTCAGCTATATAGGAAATCGGCACCTATGTAAGGAATTCAAAGGTTCAGGGACAAAAACTTTAAGGATAAGAGACTGATGACTGTGAAGATCTAAATGAGAAATTGGATATTTTTTTGTCATTTTCTGTGGGTTGTTATCTAATTTTCCGCTAATAAAATACATTATTTCTCTAATTACTTATAAAAATGCAAAAATGCCACGAATGCCAAACACCAAAACTATAATAAAATTCCTTTAATCACGTATTATTAAAAACTCCAAATAATTACCGAAACGTATAAAACAAGGGGCAGGAGAATTAAACAAAAGTGTGTCTTACAAAAGTTTTATTTTGCCATATTTATCTAAAACGTCATTAATACAAAACGTCAAACGTAATAATGGGATACGTTACTACCTTAACAGATAAAGCTGAACAAACAGTAACTACAAATAGTAACTGAAACGACAGAAACTTTATTACTAACATTTATTATATTAAAAACCACACCATGGCAATTGATTTTTTTTATATTTTCAAAACTCCATAATTATCTGTCACATTATAGGTCTGCATCCTACATCACACGACAAAAGATACTAAAAATACACATAAAAAAATATAATTACTATTGTTTTTAGCGCCAAAAACATATATCTACCTCGCGCAAAAAAAAGGTCATTATATAAGTAGAACAGGTAAACAAACTTAACACTCCACAAATTGTCTAAACACGCCGGAAATTGTTTAAAACGCCTAACAACTTTACAAAAAATGGCTCAGGTTATTGCATGGAGGTTTGAGAGGTCGGATAGATGTTTCGTCAAGAGTTCTCTGACAAGAGAAGGGTGAAGGTCAAGACCATCAAGGCCAGACTTAGTATGGATGAGACCGCTCAGAGGGATTCTGGCCCTTAGGGTTCCAAGGGCCAACAATTGTGAAAGAACTCAAACGGTAATAAGAAGATTGAAAAGAAAATTTTCAGCAAATGATGATGATGATGATGATTGACAATAGAGTTTGGATGAACAATCAAGAACGATGAAAGTGATTTATCAAGACAAGGTGGATTATTCATTAACGATAGACGAAGTGCTGAACACAGATAGACTACAACTTCTTGAACAACTCTGTGATCTAGCACCTTCGAACGATGCAACATCCAAGGTTGTCATGATATTTAAATATAGGATGCGAGAAAGGCTAAACGAGATTATGGCGTTATACGCCAATGAAATAGATAATGATGATGAGTCTAAAGAAAGTGATGACCAAAGCGACGGGTACATCTCTGATGTAATACCATCCACAGAAGACTATTAGTTTAGTTTGATTTCGTCTTAGTTGTAATGTTTTGAATTACTAATGGAATATAATGAATTTTGGAACATCATGAACGCCAAGAAATTTACCTTTATAAGATATAAGAGATTAATTCAACTGGACAGATCTACAATGAAGTGGCTGCTGAGAGGGAATAAGGTAAAAACACCATAATGAGCAAACCATTAGTTGAATGATAAACAATAAGAATAACAGATTTACTGTAACTCTAAAACATTTTAATAAAAACGCCATAATTCAGATATGCGTAACAAGGTGTAAAACGCCATTGATAAGTTCTAAATAATCAAAACGCCGAATATTGATTCTAGGTTGAAGGACATAACGACATTTTTCAAAAATATTGTTTTGAAAAATATATTTGAAAATAAAACGCCATTTAAACAAGAATAAAGAACAACACGCGATATCTGATGGACTTTTGTTTGAAAATGAATTATAATGTCATCTATTAAGTGGACTCGAATAATGACAATCGTACCCCGCATATCATTTAGCGCCCCTACCACGTGTTCGACCAGGATCCGTTCTCACTATTTTCACACTTCAAATCGTTTTCTTCTGATCCCGTTTCTATATAGATAATCAATACGTATAGAGAATAAACCTCCGAATGAGTTTGCTTTCCAACTTTGTCTTCTTCTCCATCATCATTCCATGTGTTAAAGTGTCACTAATAAATTCTTCATAAATATATATGTATCAGAGTTCCCTCTTATTGGAGTTAAAAACAAATTTAAATAGAATACAAGAACAACCTTTATAAACAACAACTTGACAATCACTCACTTGATTTTCAAACATGAAGCCACCATTTTGGTCACCATGAACCCATCATCTTCTCTGCTTGTTCATTCGTGTGAGACCAAATATATCTAAAAAGTCTTCTTCATGTTCATATAAGCAAAAACAAAGTGAGATATATGGTGATATTTTAAAACAAGATAAGGAAATTAGGTTAAATGTGATTTCGTGGGTGAAAGATAATTGACTAGTGAGAAAATGATATAACTATGAAAAAGCTAGGAGTAAAATACATGTACTACCATTATGATTGTAATTTAATTAATTATATGTTTTATTAAATTATAGAAATGTCATAAATACTTTTCAGCTGATTTAATAATTAAATGGTCTATATTTCTTATTATGCATTTATTTAGTCATCTTAAATGAATCATCCAAACACACGTGTGTATGTGTATATATATGGTGGGAGTTACCTACAAATTCTATTTTTTTCTACAAAGTGTAGGAAATATTCTTGTGGTGACATTTGTCATCTAGTGAATTTTAATAAAATAGCATAAAGGTAATTCAATAATTAAGTTATTTTTGGAAGGTATATTTCTAAATCAATAAAAAGAGAGTTTTAAGGAAACGCTCTATCTTTTAACAATCCAAAAGTATGCGTTACATAGTTACGAATCACACAACCTTCAATCATCATTCTTCACGATTTTTTGTTTGTTTCAAATTTACCGATAAAAAAATGTCGATATCTAATTCTTCATGAATTCTTGACGTTGTGTTTTACTAGTTTCATGTTCATTCACAATGTGTTATAGCTTTCATTTTTACATTTAAACGAATCATGCATGAACAATTTCTTGACGATGTGTTGTACTAGTTACAATAGTTCATGAACAATTTCTTAACGACGTGTTTTACAGGTTCATTGTATGTTATAACAGTTTATGTATTAAGAATGAGATGTATTTATAATTATTAACGATGTGTTTTATCAGGTAACGGTTTCATCAAAATGTGTTTTATGATTCACGAATGGCATATCTTTATATTTTCTTGACGTTGTGTTTTATAATATTTTGGTGTATGGTGTATAACACACAATACGTAAAACACGTCATAACTAGTCAGATTTGAACACTCTAATGATACATCTACTATCAAACATATATTTTTTCCATTTTAAAACAATAATTTTGATCCACTATATTTAAACACATACTCTATTTCCCAAACAACCATGAAAAAGGAATGTAAACAAATAAATATAACATAAAACACATTTGTGAACACAAAAATATATAACACTATGATAATGTTTATTTGTGATTTAAAACACAGTCAACAACTAAATATGTAGCTTACACTTGTATTGTAGGCCAAATTTCTTATCTTTATCGATGATTTTACGGTTGATTTGGTATATTTGGGTGTTTCGAATGAGAGAAGGTAGAGAGAGAAATAACGAGAGAGGGAGTTTTATGCTATGATGGTTATTTCTTTCTTTAAACAAGTTAAATAACACATTTACCTCTGTCAATCAAATCATCCTATTTTTAGAAAACATATATTACCAAAATGCCAACAAGATGATCTCAACCATCAAACATACTTATCCAATGGTCAATATCACTTCCTACACTTTGTAGAAGAACCCCAACCTATATATATATATATATTATGTGTGTGAGAGTGTTGGAATCTACGTGTGTTGGAATCTTGGGTAGTGGTTTGATTAACTACACAATTATAATTCATTATATATCAGAATTACAAGTAGTGGAAATAACAATCAATCAAACACACAAAAGAATTAGAGATAAGTCATCATAGATACTCATATAATTGAATAAATTAATGTATACAGACTCTACCCCCCTCACCGCAAGACCTCACAATTATATTGCACTCAATTTTAGCGAATGAAAGACTAATAGATCATGACAAACACGTGATATATTTATACGAGTATAGAACAACTAATGACCTATGAAGAAATCATTTAGAAAGCGACCTCTAACAATCGAAATAACCGAATAATTCCCAGTTATTATAAAACCATGAATCTTACAAATACTATTGTTACATTTTTAACAACTACCTAGATTAATTATAAAAACTGCTATTTGCAAAAACACTTTTTACTCTTGCAATAGTTCTTCTTATCTTGGGTAGTAGTTCTTCATTCCCTTGCATTGACTTCTTTGACTAACACTTTCATTATCTTCATCAGTC
The DNA here is from genome assembly GCA_947069175.1 of Scalesia atractyloides. NCBI lineage: Eukaryota > Viridiplantae > Streptophyta > Magnoliopsida > Asterales > Asteraceae > Scalesia > Scalesia atractyloides. The sequence continues at coordinate 2,490,554 of CAMTDV010000004.1, forward strand.
ATTTCTGTTAAAACCTAACTTTCAAATGTATGTAAGTGGTAAAGAAAAACGAAATTCTGATGATGAAGTTAAAGCTCTGATGAAGATCAAATGACTGCTGACAGCTGAACATCAAGAACAAAGATCTGATGACAATCCGATGATAGCTACAACAATCAGTTCTGATCATTTTTACAATTCTGAAATCATCAAAAGGAAATAGATCATAACAGTAAGAATCATCACATATCTATCTGATGATATTCAATCCTGCGATTGATAATCTGGTAACCTTTCTTGACTGAAAGGATAAAGAATGAAGAATTACAAGCTGTCCATTGGAAGCACACCGTTTAATGAAGATGCTAATCAGCTTCCAAAAGTCAAGTGTGAATAAACAAATATCATATATTTTTTAGTTCATTGCAAACTTCTTCTATAAATAAAAGACCGATTCAACGAAGAGAAAATGAGCCAAGCCTAAAGACTTATAATTTTTAAACTCTAATACCTTTCATTGATCACACTAATTCTTTAAGTATGGTTTTGTATTAGCCAATAACGTTTCAATCACCTCGTAAACATTTCAAAGTGATATAAACTTATAAATGTTGTATGTGTTTCTCATTTCGCACACTGTTTTCTTGTTCTTGTTGAAATCACTTGCCATTTGTGTTAAAGGTTGTTATTTGGGATCAACAATTGATAGCAGAGCAGATTAAAAATGTTATTTTCAAAGATCAAAAATTGCTGGAGTATATTTTTCTGTATACTTTGTTTTACAAATTTATTTTCAAAAACTTTAACAACTGATGCGGTCTAAATTATGTTGGTTCAGGCCCTTATCATACACAAAGAAAAACTCACGTACAAGAGAATTATTGCTGCTTGAACTCACACACTTCATTCTTTGATATTAGTACATTATATAAGATGCATAAAACTTGCACCTAAAGTTTAGGGATATTAACATACCCACTAACCCATTACTTTGACAAAGAAATAACTAACCCATGACTTAATTAAACCACTAGAAACATGTGATTAAAATAAAATTCTAGAAACTTTCTGGATGACTGGTACCCGTTTGTTGCTCCGTGACCCGACTTGAACCATACTCGACCCGAACTCATCAAGATTATCCAACAAATTATACATATTTTTTTATAGAGTAAATGGTTGTTTTGGTCCCTGTGGTTTATAACACATTGCTATATTTTACAAATTTGAAATGTCTTGGATATTACACACCAACGTTTCAGATTATTGCAATTTTACTCCACCAGACTAACTCTATCCACAATGCAATTAGTTCCAAGTCACATGTTTTGCATGTGATGGCCATTTTTGTAAATAACCATAAAAAATAAGGAAACCAAACGAACTAAAAACACATTCTTCAAACTTGGACGCTCTTCTTCTTCTTCAACAGATGCGACTTCTCACTGTGATTTTATATTTACTCCATGATCCAGCTTTGATTAAATTACCTTTAACAGAATGAGTATATGTATATATAAATTAATTTTTTCATCACAGATGTCATACTATAAAGTTATCTAACGGTCTATCTATTAAAATTTTACTGAAACCATTTCATTCAAAAGTAACGTTTATGTTAGTATACTTTTATGGCTAATATATTTATAACATCAAATGGAAGAAAAATAAAGTAATGAGTTTTAAGTTCTAACATTTAAAAACTAAATGAGGGAGTTAAAATCAAAAACATAAACGATGGTACGATTCAGTGGCGGATACAGGAAACTTCGGCAACCCACACAAGCACCTGTTTTGAAATACGAAGCCTTATCAAACTTCGGCATGTCACCACCTTGAGGAATCTTCCCACACAACCTATTATAACTCACATTAAACCCCTGCAAACTTATTCCGGTCAACGTTGGCGGCAACTCCCATAAAAATTATTATGATTCATATATAAATACGCCAAACTCGCCGGAAACGAATACGGGACCATTCGTTTGGAAAGAAACGAATCAACTAGCCTACCAAAACTCATTTTGTTACAAACTTTCATTCGTTTTTCTGTTAACATGTGTTACAAACAGGGGCGGCTCTTATGGTGTGTGGGGAGGCCTTCCACACAAGGCCCGCAATTCCGAGGGGCACGAATTTTTTTTTTAAAAAGATCAATATATATATATATGTTATTATTTAAAAAAAATTGTAAACACTTACCAAATCCAATATAGAGTCCCATTATCAAATACCTTTTTTATGTTTTATAATTTAGCCAACTTAACATTAGGTTTATTGGGCCCAACACCAATACTAATATGATTTAAAAAAAAAAAAAACAAACACTAAACGTGGATAGGAAACTGAAAGGGCGATTCCAATTCAGGATATGATCATGACTTAAGTGAACGAATATCAAAACTCGACAGGACGGCGATGCTACTGGTTTGTTTAACATCAGGCTATCATCATTCATTAATCAGAAGAAGAACAATAACATCAGAGTTTCAAACGGCTGTTACAGGGCGCTGCTGGTTTTTTTTTATTTCGGAACATAACATCATAACTCAAAAGGTCCGATTTCATATATGATATTGTGTAATTTTGTTGTCTATTAATTGTTGTTATTGTATTTGTTAACATCAGAATTTAATTGTTGATGGAAGTCGTATTCGCGTACGTATCGTATTGAATTGAGTATTCTTATTAATAGTTTGTTGAACATCGATTATGTAACTGTGATTGTCAAATTGTGATTGTGAAACATCGATTATTCCTGTTAAGTGAACATCGATTATTATTTTTAGGCATTAATGACTCCTAAACAAGCATCCGGATGGAAAAACGTCAAAAAAGGGAACTAGCGGAAGAATAGGTGAAGTCTCAAGCCGGTACTATATAAAAGTTTTTGGCGCCTAATCCACCTATGGGCACATTTTTCGAGCTCGAACAGGGTACTGAATTATCAGAGACGCCACTGGTTACAAACTTCCATTAGTTTTTCTTTTAAGCGAACCTGACTGAACTTACGAAGATGACGAATCAGAGTTGTTGCTGCAGTGGCGGATCGGATCGGATCAAACTTTCCTGCAGTTAACTCTTCCCTTGGTCACTTTTCTAACTGAATTGAATTCAGTTAAAGTTTATGCCACGATAAACTTCAGGTTTCTGCCACTTTTAAACATGATTAAATGTTTTTATGTTGTTGTTCGTTGTTTGACGTTTTGAAGGGCCCGATAATGTGTATATGTGTTCTAGGTTTACGTCTTTGCAAAAGCGGATGATTTCAAAAATTTACTAGAGCCATTTCAAGATGCGGCCAGGAAGTTCAAATCAACGGTTGACAACATAGGATTATTGAATAAATTATATTAATCATAATCACATTTCTTAATTACATTGTAAGGGAGGGAGAGAAAAAATGTTACTTAGAGAATTCACATTCGATCCTCCATATTTATGTAAATATGTTCTCTATATTATATATGGAGTGGTTGTTATTGGAGAAAAGAGAAACTGTTACTGTTCATCTATAAATTTAATAAGACCCTATTCAACCTTTATAATTTTTGAATATTTTCTTAAGTGATTGTGAGTGAGAGAGAGAAAAGGTAATTATAATAATATAAATAAATGTTATTTAATTGAAAATAATAAAGAAAATATAGTGAGTTTTTTATGTAATTATACATATAATCAAGATAAAAAATCGATTGCAAATGCTATTAAATTTTAATCATATTTTACAATGTTATTTCAGTTTTTGATATTATTTTGTCTGTTCTGTCATACTCTTGTCTCCTATCGTCTATCGAGTACTGATCCCGTTCTATGTTAAAGTTAAAAAATAATAATAAAAAATTGATGTGAATCATATCATACCATTTTAAGGCTATGTATTATGGTGTCCGGAGGATGACCCGCCACACCACGTAAGCGTCATGTAGATTGGATGTGAGGATGGGCCAAAGAGGATGGACGGGGGAAATGGATGATGGGCTTAAAACATATATATATATATGTTGTATGTATATGTATGTGTGAGAGGGATTTTGTCCTTTTCTTCCCGTCTTCTCCGGCTTGGGGAGGCCGGGCATGCCGATGCCAGGGGGCGAAATGGTGTTGGGGGCGGCGCCAAGCCAAGCCAAGCCGGCCATATGCCGACCCCACACCGTATGGCCTAAGTGTCATGTATGTGACATTTTAATATACCTCCGTCAACCATATAAAAACCTGAAGAAAACCATTTTTTTATTTCAAACATTAAATTCTTGTAGAAAACAAAAATTTTAAAGTATAGTCTTTTAATTTTCCAACATACATATATATTTTCTTGGAGATGTTACATTTCATCTTGAAAAAGTGTTAACAAATATAGATCTTGGATCGTACCACAAAGGTCAAGGTACAACTATTCTGACGAGCTTAACTCTTTTAATAGGAACTAAGATGATAATTAGAAACACATCAAACATATAGGATTTTCCATTTTCTCTGTCCATTATATTATAGAATGAAATAAGAGTAATACCTTGGAAAAATATTGATTTTAGAAAGGAAAAATATGATTTTAGAAAGGAAAAAAATACAATTCTATAACCAAAATGTTTTCACATAAAGGCAAAACAAGTTTCTTAAATGTTCCATTAAATCAACGCATATATCTTTGGATACAAAATTTAATCATTCAATTTTGTTGTAAAATTTTATAAATGTTATGAAGAGAAATCTCTAAACAATAATCAATTCTTAGGTCGGATGGTTTGGGTTAACACCTAACCACCTTAGTTGGGAGGCCCCACCAACACTATTACGCCTTAGTCAAAGGGGGAGCTATGGCATGCCTCCACCACTGTGTTAGCAAGCGTGCGAGATGGGAGAGTGAGGACCCAACCAATCAGATTTCTTTTTTTTTAATTTCTTTTCCTTTTCTTTTATATATAGTTAATGAAGGTTTTATTTCACACCGTACAAGTTAACAATAAAATCCCCTGTTTACGTATCACTTACTTGGCATGATAAAATCCCTAGAGACTTTATCTAACACCATATACCCTTATTAACAATAAAACTCCTTGCTTACGTATCACTTACGTGGCATAATAAAATCCCTAGAGACTTTATCTCACACCATATAACTTTATAATTGTCTTATTTCATCATTCAATCTTACTACTTATAAACATTTTCACAACATACTTTTTTAACGGCCAACGAATTCTCTAAATGAGTCACCTTCGAAATTCACCACAACGGGATACACCCTCCTTCGGACAGGGAAAACCCTCACCTAGGACCGAAGCCCATGAACACTCGCCCGCAGGCACGAGAGTGCGATGAGGTAAAACCCGTTCAGCGCCTACTCGCCTACTCTCCCATTATCAAACTAAATGGTAAAAGTAAAAATCAAACCTAGTTCACTTAAAACACAAAATCTATTATGATTGTATTTATATTTACATTTATACTTTATTAAAAAACAATGTCACATATAAAAATTTGTTTATAATTCAACAAAAAAATGAATGATAAGATAACTCACAGTGGAAGAAACATAATTCCATTTAGCTGTGACAGCAATGTAAAACGGCGGAAAGTTATCGGAAATAGTGATCGGAATCTTGCGAGTTTCCTGGTCAACGCCGGCAACCACCGCAGCAACTAGAGTAAAACAAAACGCCAATGCACGTAACACCACCATGTCGTACGACATAACTCCACTTCCACTGCCATCAATGACCTCAAACTTCACATCACGTGTCTCTTCATCCATGGTGGAACTCTTCAACCCTTTTCAGTCATCGCCTTGAACTTGATCTTCCTAAGAGCCTTCGTCAAAATATCCGCCTTTTGATCAATGCCACTAACATGCTCGACCACGATATCTTCACGATCAACACATTCCCGAATATAGTGAATCCGGGATTTTATGTGTTTGCTTCTTCCATGGAAAACCGGGTTCCTCACGAGAGCTATCGCCGATGTATTATCAACACGTAACACCGTCGCTTAATTTTCTTGTCGAGTAATTCACCAATTAATTATTTTAGCCAAACCGACTGACACGCGGCTGCACTAGCCGCCATATACTCCGCCTTACACGATGATAAAGCAACTATACTTTGCTTTTGAGAACACCAAGTAATTGGGGAAGACCCAAAATAAAACACGTGCCCCGTAGTACTTCTTCCATCGTTCGGATCTATATTGTGACTACTATCGCTTCCAGTCATATTTTTCTTTCGTCGACTATACGTAAGATTAAACGATCCCGGTGTAACTGGTTCAGTTTCTTCCAGTTTACACAATTAATTCTCGAGTTCCAATTCACATGAACCCGAAAAAATTAATAAAACCAAATAAGTCTTGGACAATCCAAAACAACAAAAAAATAGTTTTTTTTAACTGTTCTCGTTCTCAAAATAATGCAAGGTAGTTAATTTTTTGAACTGATACCAATTCAAGTCCTAAGCGATACTCAAACGAACAGAATATTATGGCTAACTACCACAATATTATTAGATCAAGAAAACTACACAAAAACTTGATTCTTACAAATCCCTACCAAATACGCAGTATATATAGCTAACCTATCACGTTAGACTATAACTAGGATTCCTATTAATTAATTTACAATAATTATCTAAAAACTTCCTAACCTAACACGTATAGGATATTAGACAATTATCCACTAATTAATTAATATTGTTAATCTATCAACTCCTAAGCTCGAGCTGATCATTATCTCTAACCGCCTTCACGCATTGAAGCCCAGAGTACTATTAGGAATTCCCAACAGCGGTACATCGTAAACATCAAATGAATTAATCCAAACGTTATACGATGCGTTAACTATATGAAAACGCGTGTCTCGACGTAATCGATTGAACTCGTTGTAACATATATAAGCATTGCGATTGGATCAAAACGTAAAGTAAATTGAGTTTATATCATACAGTCATAACGTATTATATGTTAGCAGACTCATACATAGAAAACATAACGGGGTATAAAGGAGAAACTGACACGTGTAACCAAAAGGGATTATTTAAAACTTTTGAAAAAAAATCACAGTTTTAATCCAATTGATTCAGAACAAATTTTACGAATCATCCATGAAATAAGCCGAAAAATATATTATATTTGACCTGACTGTTTCCTAAAAAAATTAACGTTCAATCGTAGACCAACTCGAATTTATACCAAAACTACATAAAAATATACGCGTAAAAACAAACGAAAATGTAATATATTTGACCTGACTCGTTTCCAGAAAAAGTTAAGTCGAAATGTAGATCAAATTGAATTTATACCTACACGTATATAAATATATGAATGTAAAAAATAATTTTTTAAGTAAATGAAGTATAGAGGTAAACTCGAAATAAACTATTAGTAAAAACTGAATAAGTTAAAAACGTTCGTAAAACCGTGCCAAGTTGCACCAATGCCACACCACTACCAGCGACCACCAACAACGCAAAAGCTCGTAAAAATAAAATAAATAAAAAACAGAAGTAAAAACGTAGAAAACAATAATTAAGTCGATCTAGGACCCGCACATTACGGCAAATTTCTGAAACGGAGAATATAGATGCGTTGCGATGGGCCTGTCAAACGTGAAAAACAGACAAAAAACATTGAACCACACACTACGTTGTGGCGTGTTAACTCGCAAAATATAAAACGAAACGTCAAACGAAAAACTTGGAAAGATGAAAAGTGTGAGGACCAAAGTTAAAAAATAAAAAGTGTTGGAGTTAAATTGAATAAGATGAAAAGCTTTGTGTGAAAAATAAAAAATAAAAAATCAACGGATTAAAATTACAAAAGATGAAAACCTTTAGTGAGAAGTGAAAAACAACTTTAAAGAAGAAAAAAAACTCCCCATGCATGGGGTACAACACCATATAGCATCAAAATGTTACTAATTTATAGTATGAAAATTTTAGTTATTTTGTTCATAGCATTAGTTCTGTACACGAGACAAGTCGAGATATGTTAGGGTTCCGCTCAGCTTGTTTTTTTTAAACCTAGTCAGCTCGACTTGCTTATCTTAACAGGTTGAAATGTTTAGTTTTAATACGGCTTGTTTAATCTTAACATGTTGAAATGTTAAGTTTGAATACGGCTTGTTTAGCGAATCAGCTCATTTATTTATTAACGTTTCAAAATTTTAATATTTTATACTATATATATATATATATATATATATATATATATATATATATATATATATATATATCTAGGTTTCTCTAAAAGAAGACATTTTTGTGAGAAATGTCAGAAGGCATAGGGATCATGTTTTGGACTTAGGCATGATGTTTTAGGTTGTTTTAACAAGAAAAATACCAAACATAACAATTTTAGAGAAACTTATACATGGCAATCACACCTTCCAATTTGTCCCATGATTTACTAATAACAGGATGGAACAATTATGGATTTTCAACCTAATTATCTACCATCAATTGTATGTCCAAGTTAAACAAATTGGAAAACAAAATAAAGCAAATCCAGTTTATAAAACCTAAAAAAAATCCAACTCAAACCCCCCCTCCCCCCCCCCCCAAAAAAAAAAAAATCCATTACCTTCTTCCATATCGCAAAATACACACATAACCTAAATCCCTTTTCATATTAAAAGAATAAACAACCTACAACTTCTATTTTACTTCAAAAACAAGACGTAGTACAAATCAAACAACTCCAAATTTGTTGATGATTTGAGAAAACCCACACTAGTTTGTGTAACTGAAAAGAGAGAGAGAGAGAGAGTCGTGTAGAGAGAGAAATAAATTGTGGAGAGTGAAAATCAATCACATACCAAAACAATCTTGTTAACAAAACCTACTTTCGGGCCAGATTCATAACCACCATAGATCTGGCAACGTAGTGTGTGACAACCCGAACTTCCCCTTTTTACATTCCCTTACGTTTAATTACGCGAAATAAATAAATGAATATTAGTTAATATATTGTGAGTTGTTTATAATTATATGAAATTATTATTAATATAAACAATATAGATATCATATGTATGTATATAATATGTATATGGTCGCACACCCATAAAAAACATATGGTGACTGCACACTCATGTGGGTATAAATTTGATAAGTTCACACACACACACATATATATATATATAATACTAATGTATGTCCATATAAATGTTAGGTACAATTAACGGATGCAATATTATATTATTATTCTTATTATCCTAGCCGCACACCCATATAATCTCCCACACTCCCCTGATCCGACACCCAAAAACAGCCCAATTCCAGCTCACTATCAAGCCTAATAGACCGCACACTCCTGCACGTATGTGTGTGCGGAATCTTGTGATGTGTATAAATACACATGTTTGATAAACCCTATAAACCTTTCCAATCATTGTGACGGCAGCCACTGCCATTCTCAGCAAACATTCCCCGTTTTCACATCAGCCAACATTCCTTTTCTACCATTCTTTTTTTTAAAATTTAAGGCATCATCAACAGCTTTCCATCTTTAAAGCTTCTCTCTTTTTGAAGATCTTTCCTATTTTCTCGCACTCTCCTTTCATTTTCACCATTCTCTATGTTTTTGTGTCCCTAAGTGTTTTTAAATTTGTGTTCTTTATCTATTTTGACACTAAATGGTTTAGAGTAGTTGTTCATGTTAATGAAATGTTAGATCTTGATAAAGTGTTATAATATCTTTGATTTGTGAATAATGTTAGAGGAGCTAGAGTTGTAAGTTTGTAAGGTGTTTGATGATGATTTATGTTAAGATGTTCACTACTTGTTCTAATAATTTTAGATGAGATAATGTTTATAGGACCTAAATGGATGAGTTCGGATGATGTTTATGATGATTCGAACATGGATAATAGTAAATAAGTTAGTTGTTAGTGAGGATGGATCCATGATATAGAATCTATTTGATGGTTATTGATGAAATGGAACCCTGGATCTATTTGTGAAGATTTGATGTTATTGAAAACGTAGATCTGATTATATGAAAAGTAGGTTTAGTATGATGTAGTGTTTTGGTAAGTTTGTAGGGCATGATTTGTTGAATGATTATGATTTTTACATATTATTAAGACTAACTGACGATGTTAGGATTCATATGAATGGATGTAAAATCTGTGTATATAAAATCTATGTTTTTGTCTTATTTGATCGAAGGAACATGGGTGATTACTATTTGAATTAAATTACACCACACACACTCGTGAGATGTAAAATTTAATTTGCATATGGTACAACCCTGCACAACAGACCGCACACTCGTATGCCACATGTGCCGCACTTTGGAAGGGTACCTATACTGGCACACAACGTATAACCAAATCATGCATGACCGCGCACTATCAGGTGGCCGCACACCTGATAGTGGGCCGCACGCTCACATTGGACCATACACTGTATTGGGCCACGCTCATATGATGGGTCGCACACATAAACTGTTCATACGTTGGGCTCTCTTATGGATCCATATATGGCCTACATGTTTACGTGATACGTGATGTCTTCGCAGATGCGTGTAGAAAATATGTGAACTACTTGCATACGAACCTAATTAATATTGGTAACCATAATAGGGTGTGGTTGACCAACTTAACTCAAGTAACGTAATCTGCCGAGCTAAGTAAAGGTGAGTTCACACACTTACTAAAAGCATGTATTCTCGGTGGTTGGGAACAAACTACATTTTCCATGGTTTTGGATTGCCTAGTATTCCGGAGAGGAATACTACTAAATACTATTTTATTATTCAGGTCTCAAGTGTACTAAATGCAACTCTAGCACGAAGTCCCCATTTACTACACCGATTAATTGCCTGACCTGACGAACAGGATATTAGTTAATAGCGCTATTAGGTCTCACAAAACTTACATCATACGGGGAGGACGGGCGTGAACTAGTATACCTTGGCAACCGTCAATGATGATAGACATTGACAAACGGGGCAACAACGAAACAATGTTTGCAAGTGTTAGGTATTATGCAGTTTAGTAGCTTACAGATGGGGTAGCTCCCGATAACATGATTTATAAATGAGTAACTAAACGACTTACGTTTTTGGAAATAAAACTGGAAAACCGTGAACTCGCCAACTTTATTGTTGACACTCTACTGCATGTTTTGCAGGACCTTAGATACAGCTTGGGAGCTTGCAGCGGAGGAATGTAGTGGTTGCGTTGAACCTTTGTTTGGTTCCTAACAAAATCCATGAACTTTAAACTATATATTGCTTAGGTTATTAAACTCTTAAACTTTATGCTTCCGCTGTATAACTTTAACGTTGTTTTTGAACTATTAACTTTAGTCACTAATCGTATTATGGTAATGGATTTACTATGTTTTATATTTAATGTTCTATATGATTGGTGGCATGATCCTGGTCAGTCACACGCCTCACGGTGATACTCCGCGTGTGGAAATTGAGGGTGTGACATAGTGGCCGGAAACCGAGTCAATGTTGCTGCCAAAAGCCATGGTAAATCACTACAAAGAACCGTATAAGAACACTGTAAATCACCTAAAAATCGTGGATGATCTTGGAAATGTGTTGACGACAAGTAATAATCAACCACCACAAAATCTTGAAAGGGAAAGAAAGCGTGAAGAATGTTGGGTTTAAATTTGGGAGGTTGATTGATTGGTGGGTTATGTCTAAAGAAAGAAGATAGAGGGGAGAGAGTTAGATGCACTAAAAAGGAGAAAAAATAATTATACAAGATGCACAATGATCAAACTACCCCTTAATTAAATGGGTTTATCAAGTTTTCTCAATTAAATATGTTTTCCTTTAATAGTTACATTATATATATAGAGAGAGAGAGATTTTATAATAAGACTTAATCTTTAGTCTATATGCTTAGATTTTTATAATCTTAAAATAAATGTGTTATAATGAGTGTAAATGCACGTAACCGAGTTGTTATAACTTAATAATCAATCATATTTCATATGATATATATAGTTATGATGATAAAGTCTGTGGTTAATAATAATAAAGGATAATAATAACAATACCAAACTTATTATGATGATAGCTTAGTTTATATTTAATATAAAAAATTATAATGACAGTAACAAAAATTTCACTACTACAAAGAAGCTTGCGACAACAAAACGACCTAAAGGCTTTTTTCAGAGGAAAATGTTGGTGGAAAACAAATTTCAACACTGGTGATTTTGCAATATATTGCGACGTTGTTTTCAACACCAGTGATTTTGCAATATATTGCGACGATGATTAGCGACCAAAGTTTAATTGCAGGTTTTGAAAAAGTGTTTTTGTGACGGTAAACTAACAAAGTTTCTATCACACTATAGAACTGCAAAAAAAAAACTGTGTTTTTCTGTTTACAAATAGACCAAAATCACATAAATATACGTAAACACAGATAACAAAAAAGTTCTACAAATTTTTAAAAGTATGCAAAGCATTCAAAAAATACAATGAAAAATGTTCTCTGTGTTTATGTACGTAGCTTCTATAATTTCATGTATTCATATTATTATTATCATTAGAATATTTAATTAGTATTATCATAATGTTATCTCTTGTAAACGGTAAAATCTCATATGGTAGAGTTCAGTGAGACGAACACAATGTCGTATGAATGATGTCAATCGAAGTCCGTTTGATACCCTACTTACGACTTCTTATTTTAGTAGAATTCGTATTTGATCCTAATCCATTTTTGTATAGAAAATTTTAGCGATAAAGCTGTTTTGAAGGGTTTTGTAAAAATAATTATTAACACCTCTATAACTCAAAGTCCAATCCGATATTAATTTTGCATTGTTCTCAAAACTTAGTTATTTTTGTGGTACAAATGAAATCAAAAATGGTTTTGTTTTTGTTTACAACAAAACGAGGCATCCGATATATAGTAAAAATAAATAAATATATTTAATCATATATTAATTTTAACACAGAATGATTTTCAACATTATTTTGTAACATCATATTATGATGCTAGAAGACTGGCATAGTGGGGAGTTACGGGTGCATTCAAAGCATATATCTACTGTCAAGTAGCAAGTATGGGCATATAATTTAATGAAGCTTAATAATCTTTGTGGCCCTGATTTATTTAATATGTATATTCGCCATGATATCCTCCATCCAACTGCAATTCTTTAACAGTTTGCTGTGATTATTAGATTTTTTAATTTTTATAATTGTCACACTATAAAATTTATAAAAGATTTAAAACTACAAATAAAACTTAATCTATTTTTAACAATTTGAAATATGTTTTATTTTCTAATAAAAAAGTGGTATTTTAAAACTGACTGCTTATAAAAGTTTAAAAAATGTATTTAACTTAAAATCCTTTGAAAGGTAATACATTACTTGTTTAATTTATTTCAAAACTCTAAAATTATAAGGTACATGTATATTTCATAAATGATACTCTTATGAATATGCTTGAGAATTCTTTAAGTAATCTAATAAGAATTTCAGAGAGATATATGGTACTCCTTATAAGTTGGATGAAAAAGCATTTTGGTCTTAAAACACAAATTCTTATCTTTTTTTCTTCAAAATACAACACATAAAACATACAAAAAATAGTTAAAAAAAATCTATCATAAAAAAAATTCAGTACAAAAAGTTCAAGACAAAAAATGTAATGCAAGAATCCACTACAAAATATTTAGCACAAAAATGTTGTACGACATAAAAATACAACACAATTTTTGAGGATTTTTAAGTTCTCATATTTTATATAGCAATATAGTATTAAATTTAAGATAAACGATGCTCGATTTTGATGATTTTTTTAAATAATGACGTATAAAAAAGTTATGAATGTTTAAAAATGTGAGTAATATGCACGTGGAGAGCAAATGTCCGCAAGTAGCCTATTCAAAAAAAAATCAGTTACACCCGTTTTTTTTCTACACTTTTATTTTAGTAATTGATTTAAAAATTGAAAATGTTAAAATTCTTTTACCTTAGTTATACAAAATCAACTATTTATTTGATCATAAGTCATATTTAAAATGGTCTTTTAAGGTTTATGTTAACGTTTTTTAAGGAAATATTTATTTATTTATTTATTTATTTATTTATTTATTTATTTATTTAACTTATTTATTTAATTTTATTTATTTAATTAATTTAATTTATTTAATTTATTTATTTATTTATTTATTTATTATTTAATACAATACAATTACCAATTATTGTGAATAGTGAATTGAGGGGTTTGTTTTTTGTCTGTCTTTTTTTTTTTTTTACAATTTACCCCCTTAAATTTCAGCATTGACACTTACAACCCTTTAATTTTTACTATTCACAATAATTGGTAATTGTATTGTATTCACTTTAATTTTCTAAAAACTTTGTAATCGAGTTTTACGTGTTTATTTTTATGTACGTGCGTGTATAAATTTAAGTTGATGTACCTTTCTACGTAAATTTTTCCGGAAATTAGTCGGGTAGTTGTATATTTTCGTGCTTATTTTTATGTATGTCTTCTGTTGGTTTATGTTTTGGCGTAAAAAATTAACGGAACACCACGGCAACGCACAAAATAATTTACTAGTTATCTATTATATATATATATATATATAAAACCATCAAAAGTGACAAATTTTATATTAAATTAGAAGTAACAAAACTTTATTTAATATTCATAAATAAAGAAATATTACAATAGTTTTTTTCCCAAAAGGGTGTTGTGAAAAAGTTATTTACCAAAATAGGTGATTTAAAAAATAATTACTAAAATAGATGTTTTGCAATGACTTTTTTCTCAGAGGGTGGAAAAAATATTTACCAAAATGGGTTATTGTAAAAAAAATATTTATTAAAATGAGTGTTTTTTTTCTTATTTCTTTATTATTAACTAAACTGTTACTTTTTTTTTTAGATAACCTAATATGTTTTTAATTTATTTTTCTCCAAAACAAATTACTCGTTATATTTTATTTACTTTTTTAACTAACCAAAATATAATTTTTTTTTCTTAACGCTTTTTCTTTTATTTCTTTTTACATTTATATAAGCTAAATAATTCTAATATAAAGTTTACTCCTAGAGTTTTAGAGATGTAAACAATCACTAAAGTAGCACCTTCATGTTTATTTATTTAACTTTAACCGAACAAATAATCAAACAAAATATGGTTTTCTTTTTCGTAAACAAGACATGTATTCATGTTTACATTAACTGAATGAAATAAATGTTGTTTGTGACCATTAAAAATAACGTTGATAATAAAAAATAATAATAGAGCATCAAGTTGGCCAATAAAATTACGAACCAATCAATCTATCTAAATATTTTGCCCACTGATTGTTAATAAAATTTATGTAATTATAGGAAACACTATATTATGGGTTTTTATTTGAATCGGTAATAAAGTACACAGACATAGTAATATGAAAATTTACCCTTAAAAATATTATATTAGAATAGTAAACGAGGGGTATTAGCATTTAAAAATTAAATGAATTCAACGATTTCAATTTATTTTAACGTGGGTTTCATTATATAAAAAAATATAATAATTAATAAGTTAATTAAAGATCTATATAATGAGATCGAAGAAATGAATATAAATGTGATAGGTTGATTAAATAAAAATAGAAGAATTAAAATCGATTAGTTAAAAATAAAGAAACATAGAAAAACACCCATTTTGGTAATTATTTTTCAAATCACTCATTTTAATAAATATTTTTTTCACAACACCCTTTTAGAAAAAAACTCAACATTACAATTGGTATACTATGAAAATTTTATCTAGAAATTGGTACATATAAAAGGTGTAAATTACATGCATAATATTTGTGTTAAAGTTTCCATTTTGTATTAAGAAATTGTGGACATGATCCTTTTCTTTTGTCATCATTCATAGAGTTGCAAACGGATCAAATAAAGACGCACACAACCGTTTTCCGTGTTTATTTGTTAAGGAAATAATATGTTCATGAACACTTATCGAAAAAGATTTTTTGTTCATGTTCGTTTGTTAAGGAAATGAAAATGTTTGTGTTGTTCGTTAATTTTAGATACCAGACACAAATACCGACGAACACAAACGAACGTTCATGAACGCAGACAACACAATTGAAGGCAAACAAATGTTGATGAACATAAGCAAACACAAACCACCCATGTCTTTTACTAAGAATGACGGATAACACGAGCTTAAAAACCCTAAATCGGAGACTGGATTGAGAGCGGGGGCGTAGTTGCGGCACGCCTGCTTGGAATGCGAGCGGAAAGTACAACTTTTAACTAGGGGTTCCAAGAAGTAGGAGTAACATTAATATGTAATAATACACTATTCTCTAATAAATAATTTATTAGTGGGAATTTCAAAGTACTTAAATAAAAAATAAAAGTCAAAAACCCTAATAAACTATCGAACATAAACGAACACGTTACCGAACGTTCACGAATGAATGAACGAAGATGGACCCTAGTTCGTGTTCGTTTGTTTAACTATTTAAACAAAGAAATTTCTTGTTCGCGTTCGTTCATTTATAAAACGAACAAACACAAACGAACTTCCCACCAAACGATTCACAAACTGTTTTAACGTTTTTTCGTTTGTGGCCCTAATTTTTCACATGCATTTGGTTCTTGGAATGAAGGCCATTATAATGTACATTAAGTTTTTTCAAATAATCAATTTACTATTTATTAGATAATGAAAATTTTACATACATCTGGTTCTTGGAATGAAGGCCGTATATAATTTACATTAAGTTTTTCGAATTCATCAATTTTCTGTTTATTAAATAATCAAATTACCACAATCCATCCCCAAGTGAGGGGTGTTTATTGAATAATCAAATTACCACCCTAACTGTCGTAACTCGTAAGAGGTCTATAATATATATTTAAAATTTTGATTTCATGTTGAAGCGTGATGCGTATTTTTACGTGTTTAGGAAATTCTAACTCTTAAATAGGTATTATTAGGATTTGCTTTGTGTTTAAGGTTGTTAGGTCTATAGCATTAACATTCCTTTTATTATATGATTATAAGTTTGTGATGTAGTAAACCATTCTAGCACTTCAACTTAAGAGTTGTTGGTTCTTTATTATAGTACGTTGTATATTAGTATCACCAAGTTAGTATTAAAACTCCTTTGCCTGGACTTGAACCCAGGACTTTCAAGAGAAGCAAAGCTTCCCATCTCCCCTTAATCACTAGGCCAAGAGATGACTTAGCGTGCAAAGTGTATGAACAACTAGAATAACCTACACTGCTAAAAATTAGAACTAGAATACTGATTACGCTAAAGTTTACAAGTAGCCTAATTATTATTACTCTACTTCATTTATTGTACTCTAATAAATAGTAGACTATCACAACATGAACTATATTAACAATAATTACGCTGCTTCTAAACTGTAACGTAATTATTATTACTCTATTTAATTTTACTGTAGTGCAATTACTCTGTTTACATCAATTAAGTACACATGTTTTCTTTCCTACACTTCACATCATTTAAGAGTTAAATGTCTGGTTGGTCTCTGTGTTTTACAAATATTGTAGACCTGGTTCCAGTGGTTCAATAATTACACATTTGGTCCCAGTGGTTGTAATTTTTGCACTCGGGTGATCTTATCATTAACCTAAGTTAAATTTCTTAGTTAAATGTGTATGAAATGACAAGATTACCCATGAGATTAAAAATAAAGCAATTTAAAAAAAAGAGTAAAAAAATAAAACAAGGGGACCACCCCATCATCTTCTTCATCATCTGGCGCCTCTCCACCTGCTACCCACCCCAACCCCTTCGTTTTCACCAGCGACCACCCCTCCACCGGAGACCACCCCAATTGTAACTCCGAGCGCTGCAATCTGTTACAGACTCACCTTCCGACCGTAACTCCGGGCGAAACAACTTCCCTCTTCCGGATACAGTTACACCACCGGTTAAGATCACTAGATCCGTTGTTCACTTCTTGAATTTGCCTAATCAAGATAGCAAGGACACAAACTCAGAGACTCAAAGTTTGAGACCTGATTTAATATCCAATTTCTCTGCCCACTGTTCATTCCAACATGTCTTTTAAGGAAACTAGTTGATTTCGCCCGCGCGTTGCGGCGGGGATCCAGTGTCTGCAAAACGTGTGCTGGCAACAGCAAGCAGATACCGAATATCAAAACATAGATAAAAATGACGTAGTAACGATAACACTAAGTCCTAAAAAACGATTTTAAATAATCTAATATATAATAGTAGGACCCACACGTCCTACACGTTGGAAATTCGGTTGTTTTCATTTCAGTTATTACGGTACTAATACGTTAAAATATGGATGAGCTCGGTCCGGTAATGGCACCGAAAGTACCGATCCTGCAAATCATCGAAATTAGGTAACACAGAAAATGAAAACAGATCAAATGATTGACCGTAAAGAGCTCGTACTACGAAGGAGTGAGATGGACGCTCTCATGGAGGCACCGAAAATGCTCGGTACGATACAGTAGGGATGAGCACGGTACCCGTTCGGTACCGAACCGGTACCGGTACTTAAAACGGGAAAAGTGGTATCAGTTTTGGTACCGAATACACCGGTTCGGTAGTGGTACCGGTACTTACCGGTGTTTTACCCTTAAATACCAATACGTGTCGGTACCGATACCGAAAAACGGGGAAATTTGGAACCGGTACAGGTACCGAATGTACACGGTACGGTATCGAGTTTGGTACCCGTACGGTACCGTTATTTGAGGGTAAAACCGGTACTGTACCGGTACCTAAAATGTCAAAAGGCGGTACCGAATCGGTACAAAAAATGTACCCGGTTAGGTAAATTCGATATCGGTACCGGTTCAGTACCAGTAACCGATAACATTTGCTTATCCCTAGGTGACGTTATTGTTATAATATTAAAACAATAAAAACGAAAGTAAAAAAAAATTATAAAAGAAAAAGGGAAAAGAAAAAAAGGCCAAATGATCATGGTTTATTAATATATACACAATTACATCCAAGGAAGTAACCACCCACACCCCCATTATAGGTGAGACTAAATTTATTTTCAAATTCTCTGCGCATTTGTTTTTGAAGTATCCATGTGAGTGACTTATACGAGGGTTTGTAACAGGTAGTTAATAAGTGATATGATTGTGATATTGTGCAACGGTTTGATGATCTCCGCGACTTTGTGTGTTGGTGTTTAGTGGTGGTGAGATGGTGGTGGTGGGTGTCCAGTGGAGGTGGGTGTTCAGCGGTGGTGATAGGTGTTCACGTGGTGAAGGGTTCAGTAGTGGTGGAGGTGAGATGGTGGTGGTGGTTTAGGGTATAAGAAAGAGAATTGGTGGTAGGTATATTATTGTTTTATTTTTTACTTTCTAAACAAGTAAGGGTATTATAGTCATTTAACTCATACTTAACTGAGATATTTAACTTAAGTTAGTGATAAGGATCACCCGAGTGCAAAAGTTACAACCACCAGGACCAAATGTGCAATTAGTGAACCAGTAGGACCAAGTCTGCAATTTTGCAAACCACAAGGACCAACCATACATTTAACTCTAATTTTTTTTACTTTATTCGACGACATGTATGTAGTTCTAAGTTCACCCGGGGCACCCACGTGGTGGCTTGACATCACGCGTTATAACGCGTTGAACACGACCGCCAGCCCCAACTTTGACGTGTCAATTATAAAATGCGTGGCCGCTTTCACGCGTTGAACTTTGAAAGATTTGTTAGGTTGTGAGGGAAATTGTTGGGTGTGGTGAGTGATGGGCATTTCCACTAAAATCCATCACTAGTGATGGAATAAAGCTCGATGACATGGCGAACGTAATTGAATGTTGTGAGTGATGAGTGGGTGGTGAGTGATGGACGCCCCTAACCTTAGTGCTAACGTTGCAAAAAATGAACCGAAATGCATGTCACTAAAGGGAATCACTCTTAACAACTAAAATAGTTGATAATGATACATTAACAAAGTTTATTTAATACATGATACATAAACTTTAGTTTTTTTTTTGACACATACTAAAACATATTTATTTAAAAGTGAAATTGCAGAACTGCTCGAGAAAGATCCTTTCTATACTTGAATGTGGATCTATTTACAAACAAATCCAAAAACATTTAAGATTTTATAAATACATCCAATTGAGACAACGTACTGCTAATAATACTTGACCACTCATACCCATACCGAGCATCAATTATGATTCATGGCATGATTTGAGCTCCACTAAAATGACTTCCTTTATATAATGTCAGGTAACATCCATGCAATATACCAACACTCTGGTTATCTTCCATATCTTGCACAAATCAAGTTCTATACATGCACACTAGATGATTGATTCATTGCTCATACCAGAAGGATAAATTTGTAAATTGTATCCCTTTGCATATCCCTAGTAGTGCATGTATATAAATATTAGCCGATATATATTTCAAGATATATTAATGGAATAGATTATTATAATTATCTAGTTTCTAGAATTATAATTATCTAGTATTTAAATGATGTATACATAAACTTTGTAGCTTATTATTGTAATCCTTTTTATGTGTTTACATAACTTGGAAGTTTATTATTGTTATCCTTTTTATCATTCCGATCACCTATATAAAGTCGAACCATTATTTGATTTTAGAGTAAATTACAAAAATCATCATTTTATGTTGTTATCGAATTAAAAACTGTCATTTATTTTCAAAAAGTACAAAAAGCGTACTTAATGTTTACAAAGCCTTGTTCATTATGCGTTTAGGCCTAACTCAATTAGTTTTTATGATTAAATCTGACAAAGTGAACCTCACATGAGGCCATGAGGGTATTTTAGTCATTTTACCCTAAATTCTAAAATAATTAAGAGTGAATTTCAAGTTTTATCATTTATCTTTATACTCAATTTCAGACGATGTCATTTGTTTTTAAAACTGACGAGTTTTATACTTAATGTTTTAAAATGTTGCACATTATGTCCTTTAGCCCTAACACATTAAATTTTTTTCTGTAAACACATATCACATAAGGGTAGTATAGTGTTTTTACTCGATTATTTAAAAACTATTTTAGCAAATAAATTTTAAAAAATATCCTCTTACCTACTCTCTCTCCCTACACCATCAAGTTATCAACCACCTCCAGTCATCACCCTCCACCACCTCTCTTTACCGCAACATCAATCACCTCCAGCCTCACCCTCCACCACCCACGACTGTCACCAGCCGTCCACCACCATCACCCCACACCACCTGCCACCACCATAGCGGCGGCGCTGCCTTCATCTCTGTACCATTCCGATGCGGGTGATGTTTGGATCAACAAACACCGTTGATGTGTCTAAGAAAATCAATGGTCTGTCTCGAATCTCTGGTATAAATCGAGATCCCCAATTTTTTATTCGATTTAACGATCTCGTTTAAAAATTTTCTAAGTGTGTTACGAAACAAGTAAAGTACAGTGGCAATAGAAGCAGTTAGTATTATAGATCGATTGAAATCTCCAATATGAAGGCCAAACCACAAATCTCCAATCCCCTCTTGTCTCCTTTGAACATAAGAGGAAGCGTTTTTTCGATGTTTAGATACATTTATCCTTTTTTATATTTAGGTATGTGTAATATGACATTCAAAGTTACTGGAATTTCTCTCAACAGTTATTCATTTTTTAATCTTAGTTAACGAAATGAGTTAGTTCTTTTTCTAGTGGACTCCCATTATATATAATATTAAAGCAAAGGACTTCTACAGTGCTCATGAATAGTGTTTTTTTTTAAGCATAAATATTAAAGCAAAAGACTTTTACAGAGTCATGATAGTGTTCTTTTTTTAAGCAACAAACTTCTACAGATGAATATGTTCTTTTTTTGTCTTTTATGCTTTTGTTTTTTTAGTTTTAATCTTTCATTCTTAACATTAACTATTAGTATAACATCTTAATTTTCTAAATACTTTTTAATAGTTTTTAGTTTTAACCTTTAATTCTTGATATTGACTATTACAATCCCTTAACTTTTTAAATACTTTCAATAGTTTTTTTAGTTTTAACCTTTAATTCTTAACATTGATTATATACTACCCCTTAACTTTCTAAATACTTTTTACTCAAGTTTTACGCAAGTTTCTATTGTTTTCTTTTTTCGTTTACTTTTGTTATTTACTATATCGTTTTGCCTTTTGTTATTATTTTGATGTTCACAGCCGAGTTACGGCGCAAATAGCGCAACTAATTAATATATAATTTTAATTAATTTTACAAATTTATTTATCGGTTGTTATGATGTGCTATACGTTCTGAATTTCAACCGTGTTCCTGCGCAACGCGTCGAATAACCACACCCTGGTTTAATTTAATTAACCTTGATATTCACAGTGATTTAACACTTTCGGATCCATTTTATTTGTTTGATTTCATTTTCCATTAATTTATAAATATACTTTTCACTGTTTTAACATAATAGTCCTCATATATTAAGTAATTGCACAATAGTCCCTCTAACGAGGAAAAGACAAATACACCTCATGTGCAAGTCAAATGACCAGATTTAATAGAAAAATCTAACTAGGTTAGAGCTAAAGGACATAACTTGCAAGATTTTAAAAATAAAGTACAAAACTAATCAATTTTAAAAACAAAGGACACCGCTTTAAAGTTAGGTATAAAGATAACTCAATAATTAATCATAAAACTTAATAAATAAAAAATTATGTGGGGTCAATTTGGTCACATTTAACCATGAAAACTAACTGAGTTAGGGTCAAAGGACATAACGTACAAGGGTTTGCAAACATTGAGTAAATAAAACAATTATGTGGGGTCAATTTGGTCACATTTAACCATGAAAACTAACTGAGTTAAGGTTAAAGGAGATAACGTACAAGGGTTTGCAAACATTGAGTATGTTTTAGTACTTTTTAAAGATAAAAGATATAATTTATAATCTGGTGTCAACATAAAAGACAATTTTTTAATTTACTCTTGATTTATAACATATTACCCTACGAGTTTGTCACATATTTAGAACGATACAAACCATTTATATACTCAAGGATAATTACTAGTATGTTTTTACATTCTTAAATGAAAAAATAACTTACAATAAGATATTATTTATATACGACAATTAACTACATGTATGTTAAATCTTTGGTAAATTGTCTTTTCTTTTGTTAGTTCTTGTGTTATGGTAAATTGCAATTAGGCTTTTTTTTCTTAGATCATAACTTGTAGATCTTAAGATATGTAATTTAGTATAGAATTTAAGGAAGGGGGGAAGGGGAGGGGGAGCTTAGCTGTCAAAAAACTGTGTTATGGTCTAAAATAACTCCCTCCACATCATTGTCCATTATGGGGATTAATTGTGATTAATTGGAGATTAATCGACACCTAGTCAGGATTTTTACAACCATGATATTTGTTTAACATGTCGTATTTTCTTAGTTTTATTCCAAAACAATGAATTTCTATTAACCAAGGTTTTCATTAAAAGTGGCAAAAGCAATTCGGATTATCATCAAAGAGAATGGTTGATATTATACTACCCATTTCAAAACTAAACACACTATCTTCAAGATTCTTGAAAACAATACCAATAACATGGGATCTAGTGAATCATTGGTAACAAGATATATGGGCCCATTTAATAAGTGTACTCAACGCTCCACTTCAGTCTTTACTCCAATTGTATGATCTATATCCATGGTAGAACTTCACCACAGTGTACCAGAATTCATTGTGGAAATCATAATCATAAAATGTCAGTGAAAATGTGAAATATAATGGTGTCGAATCAGTGAAAAGCTAAGATGGGAATGATGTGCACAGGATGAACACTCTTATAAAAAGCTTTATGATCAGTGGCGGATCTAGAAAATCTGCCAAGCCGTAACATTTTATACAAAAGCCGTAACGAAATCGAAAAAAACGTCAAAATTTTCCAAAATTTATACTAATTTTAAACTACCGCCGAAGCGCCAAGCCGTAGCGGGGGTTGCCCCTTCGTATAAGCTAGGTCCGCCCCTGTTTATGATAGTGCTTTATGAATGATAATTACCATCATCACAAAAGAGTGGACATTGCCCATTGGTAACCAACAAAGAGTGAAATCGGTTACCTATACCTTTGTATTATCACTCCATTTTCTTGTGGTGTGTAACGATATCAATTAGCGGACTAGATAGAAAGTTCTGCTAAGAGCGAGAATTCATTCTCTATAAAAAAAAGTTCTTATTCGTATGTTAAACAGGCCAAACAAATTTCTTTGTATATGGGTTAATATGAATCACCATAATGGTTTTGTTTGAAACGTTGCAACTCTTCATGAAAAAATACAGCGTTTACAAATTCCTAATGCAAATTTCTATACAAACTTCATCAAAGAGTTCCTATTGCTTCTTTAAGCAGTGGCGGATCTGAAAAAAAACGTTAAGGAGCAACTTTTCAAAAATTTCTTTTCTATAGGGGCAACGAAATCGAAAAAATGTCAATTTTTTTCTAAAATTTACACTACTGCAAGCTATATCCACCCCTGACTCCAAGTATCTACTGAGCAATGTTATTACTACTTATTAAGTTTCTACTCATCGGTAGTAACCTACTACTAGGGATTAAGTTGTAACTGATTAATGGCAACTTATTACTCACCACTAGGTTGACGCTTTTGAATTTTGATCATCAATTCCCGATAACCAACATTTTTATGGAACTTTACACCATTCTTGCAAATCTAAAGCAACTCCTGATATAAATTTTAACCATGGTGTTGTCCCCAAACACCGTCGAGATTGGGTAGCCATGGATCAAACACCGTCGCAAGTGGCAATATGATTTTCTAACACATAAATATAGAACTTTTTGCTGGAAACCAAACCTTCTTCATTATAATCAAGCAATTGATGAAGCTGACATAGTTTCCAACACTGTTATCACATGATTTTCTAACTTTACTAAGGAGATATAATGAATATGTGTTTGCTATACAAATCTAAAAAAAATACAGTGGGTTAAGTACAAGAATTGTCGTAACATAAATTATAAAGTTTTATATCCAAAAAAAAATATTGTTTAGTACTTCATGTTTCCAGTCAGCTAATGAGGTGGTCGTGGAGCGATAAGGATGAGACTTGGTGCTCTAAGGGACCCAAGTTCGATTCCTGTTCTCCCCATTATTTTCTGCGGCACTTGGTAATGATGGGAGACTAGGTGAATAAGCGGAGTTCGCTAGTTGGATCCTTGAACTGACCGGGTTTTACCTCAGCGCACTATCGTGCCTTCGGGCGAGTGTTCCGGGCTTCGGCCCTAGGTGAGGGTTTTTCCCGGTTCGGAGGCGAGTGTATCCCGATGTGGTGAATTTCACCAGTAACCCATTTGAAGGATTCGTTGGCCGTTAAAAAAAACCTTCATGTTTCTGGTAAAAAAAGTACTTAGGGTATGTTTGGCAAAAGTAGCTGTTGTTGGTAGCTGGTGGCTGGAGGCTAGAAGCTGGTGGCTGAAGGTTGGAAGCTGATAGCTGTAGTTGTAGCTTTTTAGATATATTTAGGTGTTTGGCAGAGTAGCTGTAGCTTTTAATAAAATGTATAAAATGACCAAAATGGACATTAAAAAGTTGTTACATTAGAAAGTTCATTATTTTTAGAGGTTAAAATATTCATTTTTTTTCCTAAAAGCTTGTAGCTCCTTCTAAATGCTACTAGTAGGAGCGTTTTACCAAAAGCTTCAAGCTCCTAACCTAAAAGCTTCTAGCTTCTTCAACCAAACAAGGCTTTTTATTAAGTTGGAGCTTTTTCTTAAAAGCTTGAAGCTTCTAAAAGCTCCATGCCAAACATACCCTTAATGTTTGCATTTAATATCTACCTCATTTACAGCAAAGATGAGAAGGTTCATGGTCACGTACGATCTGTGCATGTTGAGAAGAATCACTTTCAAAATTTTCAATTGTTGGCTACAAATTATAAAAGATTATTTCATCACTTTTAAAAGACCTGGTGAGTTGAAAACTGATTAAACTAATCAAAACCAAATTTATCAAAATAACGAATCGAAATCGAACTTATCAAATAAAAGTTAAAAACACAGGTTGTGAGTTACGATACGTTGCGGACGACACCAGTTTGGTAAAAGAGATCGATAAATATTAAAACCGACCTGTATTAAAAAAAAACCCATAAACACGAATAACGATACTGATGTTGTTCGGATGGTATTGGCTCGTTTCAGTCATGTATCACAAAATGTACAAAACTTATTTATAATGGTTTAATCACACAAAAGTTGTCTCGTGTAAACCAAAGGTACCCGATATCAGTTTGGTAAAAATCATAAATAAAACCGACTCGTATAAAACATAAATAACAACACCAATGTCGGGTGGTATCGGCTCATTTTGGTTAAAATCATGTGTATTATAAAATTAATAAACTTATTTATAATGATTTAATCACGCAAAAGTTGTCTCTTATAACCTAAAGGTATTTGATATAGTTTATACCCGAATGTGAAAAAAAATTACAACTGTAACGATTTGATTATTTGAAAACAA
Source organism: Scalesia atractyloides (assembly GCA_947069175.1). NCBI lineage: Eukaryota > Viridiplantae > Streptophyta > Magnoliopsida > Asterales > Asteraceae > Scalesia > Scalesia atractyloides. The sequence continues at coordinate 2,517,024 of CAMTDV010000004.1, forward strand.
AAATTTAATAGGTAAAAAATTAAATGGTTTTATAGTTAGTATATCATATATAGTATAAATTGATTAAATTGAAAATAAATTTAAAGAATATTAGTTTAACCAATTTGATTGTTCATATTCTTGTGTTTTCTAGGCTTAATCACACAAGAGTTGTCTCGTTTCTAAAGATACTCGGTATGGTTTATACCAGAATATTTAAAAAATAAAAATAAACACAACTGCGTATTACATTTTTATAATGTTAATGAATAAAATTTTGCAAACAAAAATTAAATAGTTGTGTTTTCTAGGCTTAATCACACAAGAGTTGTCTCGTTTCTAAAGATACTCGGTATGGTTTATACCAGAATATTTAAAAAATAAAAATAAACACAACTGCGTATTACATTTTTATAATGTTAATGAATAAAATTTTGCAAACAAAAATTAAATAGTTTTATAGTTGTATATTATTTTACTATAAATGGTTAAATTGAAAACAAATTAAAAAAAAATTAGTTTGACCTAGGGCTGTAAACGAGGTGAACCGAATCAGGTGAGCTTAGGCTTTGCTTATTTAAAAATCGAATCGAGTCGAGCTCACTCATTTTTTCTTAACGAGCTGGAAAGTTGGGCTCGAGCTCGGCTCGTCAAGCTGGCTCGTTTATATAAAAAAAGTTCATATTTTTGTATTTTTTACACATAATAATATACATAAAACCAAAACAAATATATAAAACAGTATTTAGGCTAGAAGAATACTAATTTTGGGAAAACTATAAATAAAACAAACAAGAAAAGATTATACGTTACTTAGCTTAAAATATATATTTTTAAATCAACATTACTAGTTAAGACTATAGCTTAACAATTTGTTTCTTTCGATAAAGAATAACCATGATACTAATTAAACAACATTTCTTAAATATATTAGAATATACACGCATACACACATATATAATTTAGGGTTTACTTTAAACGAGCCAACTAACGAGCGAGCTACGAATGGAACCTACCTTGGCTCGGGCTCAGCTCGTCTACAAACCGAGCCGAGCGAACTCGTTTAAAACCGAGCTGACTTCGAACCGGGCTTTTTTCGAACTTTTTTTGAGCGAAATTCAAGCGAGCCTTGAGTTACGGGCTTTTTGAACGGCCCTAGTTTGACCAAATTCAGAGTTCATCTACCTGTCATTATAAGTATATATATAATTTATTACAAGGGAAATGAAATTTTTGGTTTCAAGCTATATGCTAAAGTTTGAATCCTATTATAACCGGGTTTTACCGTAATGGACTACGATCGCGGGCGTATGGGATTGTCTTTGAGTCACACTGGATAGCTAGGCTTTTATTCCGTTCTCCTCAGTTATAAAAAAAAAAGTAAATACAATTTGTTATCCTATCAATCTTGTCTCTAAATCCAGATGCATTCCACCTGCTGTTACAGCAGTAACAAACACCATCAATCACTAAAACCCTAAGACCAGGTCTTAACTGAAATAACCACGTACCCTCATGCACCAGATTGACCCCTTAATATATCAATTTCCGACGAAAATACCCACCACCGCTTCTCCATAACCACCATCTGCAACCCATCAAATCGTGTTACATTACCGTCGTCAAACACCCTGTCCTGTCGCCAAGTACATTAAACTGAACTTCATGATAAAGTGCCTTGATATGTATCGTACGGACAGTATTTTATGCAATTCTGACAAAAAAAAAAAAAAAAATTGTGTCGATTAACACGAGCCGTTTAATAAAATGGGTTGGGTTCGTGTCGACCCATTAAACCGTTTAAACTATTTAGAAAAAAGCTTTTCTATATTTGTTTTTGTTTTTTTCGTTTCTATTTTATATGGTTAGTTATATAATGTTTATGTGGTTAGTTATATAATGTTGGTTTTAACACATTATATTATTTATTTGTCACACTCATACTCTTCATTAAACATGTTATCGATAACCCACTTAAAACCCAACAATTCACTTATAAACCGTCAACATGTATGACTCATTTAAAAATACGGGTTAAACGGTCGAGTTTGGTTTGACCCGAATCTATATGGGTTGGGTTAGGATTGAAATCTTTGACTCAAAAAAATATGGATCGGGTTCAGGTTAAATATTTAAATCCACTAACCCACAACATGTCAACCTACTAATCTATTAACCCGACACGATTGACACCCCTAAATTTACTGTAAAAAAAAAAGATTAATTTGAAGTTCGTAAAGTGCCTTGATTGATATGTATCGTACGGACAGTATTTTATGTTCAGATCTGAATAAAAAGAGTAAATTGCACAAAACGTCCTTTAAGTTTCACCAATCTTGCTGGTTTCAGCCTTAATCTTTAAAAGTTGCCAAAACCAGCCTTTAAGATTAAATTAGTTACGGGTTTCATCCTTTATCACTAACCCAGTTATTAAATCATGTTAAATGGCATCACATGCAAGCCATGTGAGGGTAAAACCGTCTATTTCATACTTAAAGGACGTTTTGTGCAATTTACTCATATTTTTTCATCCTCTTCATCTCCTCATCCTCGTCTCTACCATATTGAACAAACCGGAGAACAGATTGAAAATCGCCAGAGCAATCCGGAGAACAGATTGAAAATCGCCAGAGCCGGAGCAATCCGACCGTTGATTTCGCTAATCTCATCTTCAGATCTACAGCTTCAAGAGCACGGAGTCTCTGTGCGATGAAAACAAAGAGGAATTAGCTTCGTCCGGAGTAAGCCGGCCGCTCGTTAAAGCATTGAAGATCGGAACATCAACGGCGAAGGAAAACGCCGCGTGTGCGCTCTTACGTTTATCTCAAATCGACGAAAACAAATCGGTAATCGGAAGGTCAGGAGCGATTCCGTTACTCGTGAACCTTCTGGAAACCGGAAGTATTCGCGGCAAAAAGGACGCGTCAACCGCGTTGTACTCGTTGTGTTCGGTGAAGGAGAATAAGATCCGAGCGGTTCAGGCAGGGATTATGAAGCCGTTGGTGGAGCTTATGGCGGATTTGGTGTCGAATATGGTGGATAAAGCGGCGTTTGTGGTGAGCATTTTGGTGTGTACGGCGGAGGCTAGGGCGGCGTTGGTGGAGGAAGGGGGGATTCTGGTGTTGGTGGAGATTGTAGAGGTAGGTTCGCAGCGGCAGAAGTAAATTGCACAAAGTAAAGCGGTTCAGACAGGGATTATGAAGCCGTTGGTGGAGCTTATGGCGGATTTGGTGTCGAATATGGTGGATAAAGCGGCGTTTGTGGTGAGTATTTTGGTGTGTACGGCGGAGGCTAGGGCGGCGTTGGTGGAGAAAGGGGGGATTCCGGTGTTGGTGGAGATTGTAGAGGTAGGTTCGCAGCGGCAGAAGTAAATTGCACAAAGTAAATTGCACAAAACGTCCTTTAAGTATGAAATAGACGGTTTTACCCTCACATGGTTTGCATGTGATGCCATTTAACATGATTTAATAACTGGGTTAGTGATAAAGGATGAAACCCGTAACTAATTTAATCTTAAAGGCTGGTTTTGGCAACTTTTAAAAATTAAGGCTGAAACCAGCAAGATTGGTGAAACTTAAAGAACGTTTTGTGCAATTTACTCGAATAAAAAACAAAACACTATTTAAGGAGGGAGCTTTGACGGAAGTGGTATTTGTTGTTAGTTGCAGAGGAGAGAGAATAAGTCGCTAGATTTTCTTGTATCTTGATTAGTTGACAAGTTACTAAAGCTGTAAGGAATATTATTATTCAAGTCCTTGGATTGTAGGATTTTTACTTCATGGCCCCTTTACTTCAAGTTGTTTAAAATAAGGCTAAAACTTTGCGATATATAAATCAAATTTTTTGTTTGTTTAAGTCGTTAACGTAGTCTTGAAGAAATAAAGATGAATTGTATCGTTTTTAATTGGAAATTGGATTTTAGTAATTTATACTATAACTTATTGGTCGATAATATTTCGTGCTTACAGTTTGACAAATGGTGCTCATCACTTTCACTTTTGTTGTCAAAAGCAATTTCAATAGCATAATGATCATAGATTTGTACTTGATTTCCAATTAATTTATCTTACGATGATGATTATGAACGAAGTGAAGAAATATACAAGTGTAAATCGGGTATGAATCAGTGATGATTATGCTATCAAGATTGCACTTTGGCGATATAAGTGAAAGTTTAGAGTAACATTAAGCTAACTTTAAGTATGAATTATTATTAGCTAATAAAGTTCATAGGTTAAATTATTAAAATCTAATTTTCTGTTTTTTAATTTATTTGTTATTAGTAAATGACGTATTGCCATGTCAACTCAGTATAATTGTCTTATTTGTCTTTTTGAGCCAGAGATCATAATTTTTAATTAAAGAAATTATCAAAAGCACGTATCCATAAGTGTTGAAAATATAAACTTTAATAATAATAAAAATTCAATTTAATGTCTGATTCATTTTAATCTAATGTTGTCTTAACTTGTCTTTTGTATGTAAATGTCTATTGGCTGGACTGGGCTTACATAAAGCTGGATTGGGCTGAAGACTTAACTCGGGAAAGAGGCTGCTGTGCTGGACTCGCTTATCTAAAGGCCCAGGAGAGTTGCTGCTGGACTGACTTAACTGAAGGTTGAAGGCCCATAACAACTTCTTTAAGAGTTGTTAGGGTTGTTGGTCAAAGATAAAAGGGGCATTTGGCATCTAATTCATTCATTCAAGATTAGATACTCTGTTCATATCTCTCGTGTTCTCTCAAAACTTAGGGTTTCTATAGTTGTTAACTGATTAATCAGTTACATAGATTGATCCAGTGAGTTTGTGTTGAAGATTATCAAGTTGATAATCTTCCTGAGTGTGAGTTGATTATGTAGATCAGTGTATTCATCTTATTTCTTGTTTTTTGGTTGTAATCATCAGAAGTTAAGTTGTTTGTAAGATTCATCAGTTAATTTCTTGTTTGTTTACTTCTGATATACCATTTTGACAATAAGTCAACTCTCAATAGTTTCAACTGAAAATAGCTAAATCATGTCAAATCTTTTTGCATATTTTTTTTTGAACGGCGACTTTTTTTAGTGATCCAACATCACACCGTCTAAACAACGGCCCTAGCCAAATCTTTATGCATATTGACTATTAACAAGCGACCAAAACTCAAAATAAACCATAAAAATATACGAAATGACTAAATCAATAAGATTGGCTCCATATTCAAAGATGGAACATGAATATGATTGTGATTCACTATTTGAAATTTATAGTGAAAACAACTCACAAAAATGATTTCAAATCCCAACTATCAACTAAAATCACTATTATAATATAAAGGATAATCACAACATAGTCTAACCATGATATTTGATTAATACTGGAATAACAACAATGCAAGATTTGGGTTTTGTTCATTTTATCTTAGGGATCTGTTCCAGGTTTAACCATGATATATGATTAACACTGCTGGTTCGTCCAGTTTAATATTTATACAATTTGGTTAAGGTTCGGCTAACAATTGGAAGCCTGGAATCAATGGCGTAAACTACTACGAACCAACGGTTTTTAAAAGCGATCCAACTAATCCCACGAGTTTAGTTTGTCTATTTTTAAGATGTAGTTGCAAACTCAGCCTAGATATTTTTTTATAAAAACAAACCAACTGAACGATGAACACCCCTTGACCTTTTAGGTTCGTTGGTGGGGATGTGTAGTGTTGTTTGAATGGCGGTGGCAGATCGTGAACCATTTAAGAACAGTCGAAAAATTCAGGGAAACTCATTATGGTTAAATATAATTTTGAAAAAAATGAGATTTTGTATAAACTGTAGGGTCCTACTATTTACACCCAATTTTTTGTTATTTACACCAAGTGATTTAACATTAATAAATAGAAATTTGTGTTTTTCTTTTATAACTTCCGATATATAGTGTTTTATAAAAATACGAATATGGTTTTGGAATGTGCTTATTTTTATTTACGTTTTGATATAAATTTTATAAAAAAACGGAGCCGTATCAAATATAACGTTTTATAAGTCGTTATAATTTTTTATATTCCGTTTTTTATAAAATTTATATCAATACATAGATAAAAATAAGCACAACACATAACCGTATTCGTTTTATTAATAAAACACTATATATCGGAAGTTATAAAAGAAAAACTCAAGTTTGAATTTATTAATGTCAAATCACTTGGTGTAAATAGCAAAAGATTGGGTGTAAATAGAATCACCCTAAACTATATGTAGAAACACTAAAGATGTGTTCATCAATAACTTTGGGTGATTAAGAGAATTTAGGTTTGATGAAATGATGAGAGATCAAAGAGAGAATAATATGAATGATGAATGATGATGAGTAGCTATCATCACCCAATAAAAAGCTTGGTTTCCTGCAAATAAGGTGGGGTCTAAAAAATCATCAAAATTTCCAACTTTTGATGGAAGTAATCTTCAACAGTCTCATACTAATCACTCATAAGTTGACCATTCAATAAAAAAACATTTTTTTTTGTGGATTTAATCAGTTATGACACTGAAATCATTGGATTCTATGGCATGGTTGTATGACCATGGTCCAGTTTTTAAACCCAACTGAACATAAATTTAAAAAAAAAAAAACCGCGGAAACTAAGTGAATCACTGCAGAAGTGTGATCTCTGATGGCCGAAAGGGAAAGAGAAGATGGAAATATGAACCTCTACAAGAACTGAAGCGTGTGGTTCCGTTTTGATCTTTAGACAGTGCGGCAACCGATCATCCTACCTGCACAACATCAAATTTCATTCAAAATGTGTGTAAAACTAAATTGAAATACCTAGGGCTGCAAACGAACCACACGTTCGGCAAACAGTTCGTGAACCGTTCGGCGGGAAGTTCGTTTGTGTTCGTTCATTTATGAAACAAACGAACACGAACAGAGGCGGCGTTCGTTCATTTATGTTCATAAACGTTTGGTAATGTGTTCGTTTGTGTTCGATAGTTCAATAGTGTTTTTAGTTTCTATATTTTATTTAAATACTTCAAAATTCTGAAAAATAAAATATTTAATAAGTGTCGGTGTATTATATATTCTGTTCATGTATGCTTATTTGTGTTATAGTTTGTTTCCATTTGTGTTCATGAACGTTCGTTTTCGTTCGTTGCCTAAAATTAACAAACAAACACAAACGAACACGAACATAAAATCTCGTCCGTTTAAGTGTTTATGAACAGTTCGTGAACGAACAAGGTTCGTGTTCGTTTAGTTCATTTGCAGCCCTAGAAATATCTATTCAGATAATCTTTTCAAGTAAATACCTCCTACATGTAGGATTTTGATCCATATTCCGTATAAAGCTAGGCATGTCAAACCGAGGCCCAGCAACCGTGCGGTATACATAAAGTTTCTCAACAGGAGAACTATCAGATCTGGAATCAAGGTCTCCCTGCTCATCAATAACTTCAACGTTAAGCCTAGGCATCTTCTGACTCAGCCGCTTACAAGCACCAAGACTAACCGAACACGAAGACATCCAAAGGGATCGCATTGTCTCCAATTTGGAAACATTATCCAACAAAGCCTTGTCCCCGAACGGGCAATCTCTAATCTCAAGCTTCCGTAAGCTGTCACACCCCGATAACACATGATGCAAACCCATATCACTATCACCAGCAAACGCTATCGAAAGCATTTCCAACTTCTTAGCGCGTTTCCCAATGTACTCAAACACACGGTCTGTTAACAGACCGGATAATGACAGACGTTGAAGTTGCTTACAGTGGTCCACTATGGCTCCAAAACCGTTGTCGAGTGGTTCGAGGGAAAGGTAATCAGGGGCTTGTGGTTCAAGAATGCAGAGACGGAAACAGTTTAGGTTAGGACGGTTCTTAGCGATGGTGGTCAATGCAGCGTTTGACATTTGTCTACAGAAGTAAAGAACCGATTGGAGCTTCGAGCACCCTTCGGAAACCGCAACTAGACCTTGTTCTGTTAACGCTACGTTTGCATCCGCCACGAACGGGTCAGACGGGAAAACCCGAAGTTCTCTCAAGTCCTTGCAAGATACCGAAAGTGCATTGAGCCCGGTGTCCTCAATGTAATCCAGCACCTGTGAGCAAATTATTCATTAATTATAGCCATGGCCATAAAACATGAAACAAAAAGACTAAGTTGCATTTTACGTCCTTTAAGTTTTAACGAAGTTGCAGGCACTATCCTTTAACTACGGAAATTACACCGTGTCCTTTATGTTAACACTTTTATGCACATTTCGTCCTTTTACCCTAACCTGGTTAGTTTTTTAAGTTAAATGTAACCATGTGTCACTCATGTGAGGGCAAAATGGTCATTTCACTTCCGATAAAAACTAGTAACATAAAAGACATCCATAAGATTGTCCAAAGAAAAAAGGTAAAAAGACCAATATGCACATGGTCAGACTTGACCTAAAAATTTAACCGGGTTAGGTCTAAAGGACACCACCTGATAAGAAAAATAGTAACATAAAGGACATCCAGATTCCAGTGTAATTTCCGTAGTATAAGGACAACACATGCAACTTCGTTAAAGCTTAAATCACGTAAAACGCAATTTAGTCAAACAAAAACATGTAAGCATCAAATTTCAACAAGACTTACCGATAAACTCTGCAGATTAGGACACTGGGTGACGATTTTGGTAACATCTGGGCTTTGAATAGTGGCATAACTCAAGTTTAACGAGGTGAGTCTAGAACAAACAGAATAAACAGCTGGAAGATAGGAAGGAACAACATCCCAAAATCCCGAAAGACCCTTGAGTTCCTTGCATCTAGAGAAAGCCTCTGCTAAATTTGAGTACACATCTGGTCGAATTTCAGCAGAGTAGGTACCTGTGCCCAGTTCAACAAGCTGTGGGGCCCGGTGAAGTAGGGTGGAGAGTTTTTCGAGGGGAACGGCGCGATTGAGTCGTAGAGTCTTTAGGTTTGGTGAGCGAGTGATGAGGCGTTGGAGGGCAGAAAAACTCACCTCGGAAGACAAACAAGACATGTTAAGGGACTGCAATGAGGTGCAAGAATCAGGGAAATGACTTAGCCAATGCCCACTCAGGTCCTCCACTTCACTCTCCCTCAAATCCAATTCTCTCAAATTCCTACATTGTAAAGCAAGTTTTTGTCACAGGGAGTATCAACATCAAATTGTTTCAAACAATCAGTTCAATAGTTAGCATAACATCATACCATCACACACACATGAACTATAAACTATTGAAGAAATGTTAAAAACTTAAAGCAAATGTTTTTAAGCTCGTTCAACCGAAAATGAGGACAAAAACAACAAGATAGATAAATGTGTTACCAACTAGCAAACAAGAAGCAACAATGTCTGCATTACACCAAATTGTTTCAAAGTTTAGAGTAACAAATGAATCAGCATCAAACAATCAGTTCAGTAGTTATGAAATTATACCATCACAACTAGCATAACAACAAGCAACAATGTCAACATTTAATCAATAAATAATGTTCTAATTATGATCCTCAACATTTAAATCAACTTTCACATACAAATATATCAATACAATGAGAGAAATATCACCTGCAATTGGTGGCAATGGCAGCAAGTCCATCAGTACTGAAACCCTCACAAGAAGACAACACCAACACCTTAAAGTTCTTAAAGGACTTCGAAATCAACTCCAAGCATTCATCAGTAACCACCATCCTTTTCAGCTTAATCTCCTCTAACAACGGATAAGCCCTAGCCATTTCACAGATCCACGGATAAAAATACCCTCCCCAACCATCCGGCACCAAATTAAAGTCCGCAAAATGCGGTTTCCCTTTCAACTCCACAGATCTCACCTCCGGAAACCTCCTAATCGTCATCGCCGGACTCACCGCGTAACAATTTCCGATGAATATCCTCCTCCTGCACCACCGCTCTATCTCATACCACGACTTACACACCAACGATACAACATTCCGGTCTGTATGCGATGTTATGAACGAAAATACATGCTCTAACACCTCCTCCGGGAACGATATCGCCATTTCTCACCGCCAGCGACCAATTCCGACGATCTCACCGGAATTTCAAATCGAAGCTCTATTCACCTCACTGACTACAGTTCAAGCCCTAGATCTTAATATCTTACAAATTCAGCAACAAATTGCACCAAAACCGACGAAATCTCACCGAAATCTACGACTTGAAGCTCGATTCACCTCAACGATGTGCGAATCAACACTAGATCTTAATATTTAACAACAAATTGCACCAAAACCGACGATATATCACCGGAATTTTCAAAATGAAGCTCGATTCACCTCAACGATCAACAGTTCTAACCCTAGATCTTAACATCCTACTATTTTAGCAACAAACTGCACCAAAACCGACGATATATCACCGGAATTTTCAAACTGAAGCTCGATTACCCTCAATGATCAAAACTTCTAACCCTAGACCTTAACATCCTACTATTCAGCAACTAATAGCACCAAAACCGCCAAAATCTCACAGAAATTCACGAATTGAAGCTCGATTCACCTCAACGAGCTACAAACCAACACTAGATCTTAACATCTCACTAATTAAGCAACAAATCACACCATAAACAACGAAATCTCACCGAAATTCACGAAATTCACGAACTGAAGCTCGATTCACCTCAACAAATCTACAGTTCCACCGCTAGATCTCACAATCTGACTCTCTAAACAACAAATTTCACCATTAACGAGCATTAACAAGCTCAGATCGAAGTTGTTAAACAGTTACCAGTTGCAGATATAGAGAGAGAAAGAAGAGAGAGAGAGAAGAGAGAGAGTATAACATGATTGGTGTGATTATGTGATTAAAATGTAACTGGGGTTTTATAACGTGTGTGTGGGGTGATGGTGGTAGGGTGTACGGCATTAGATCGACGGGTGGAATGATGACGCGTGGTGTCGGGATGATCCTGACCGTTGGATTACTGGATGTGTTTTTATGGTGGTCAAGGTAGTCTTATCCTCTTGCGATGAAGCGCAGCCGCAGAAAACGGGTTTTGTGTTTACGGGTGGGGAAGTGTTTGTTTTTTTTTTGTTTTGTTTTTTTTTTTTTTTTACTTTTTTTACCTAGTGGGTTATTTATAGTTACGGTCTCTTTGTTTTTGAAAGCTACGGTTTGAGCCCCTTTGGTTTGGTCTATATTGTAAAAAATTTTAAAAAAAGGAAAGGTCCAATATTGGACCCCAAACAACCTGATAATGTCATCGGCAGGATGACGACGGCATTGGTGATCTTGTTGTTGACCTAACCTTCCATCCTCTGATTAGTTTCTCCCACATTGAGGACTAATTTTACAGATATGGATTCCTTGGTTTAAGTTATTTTTTTGTTTCTTGGTACCTTACGTTTTTTATCTGTGATGTGAATTTCAATTTGTGTTTGATTGTTGTTGCTAATCGATTTTGTTGATGATTGATTTGTGTTTTGTTATAAATCCGGGGTTGTATCCGAATGAGAATTTGGAGTATATGAATTTGCGTGATATCCGTTTGTTTCAGTTTGGGATTGATGGCATAAAGGTGATTTATTTAATCTATGCGATTATGTTTAGTTTGGAGATCTTTTTTGAGGTAACTTAGGATGATGCTTGCCTTTAATTAGTGAATATATGAGAATTTGGATAACAGGGGAATCTAATTTGGGTTAGGGGTGTCTACGAGTTTAGCAAGGTGGTGGTTTTATAAGGTGGCCGATGGTGGGTTTAGGATTTCATTGAATATAGTGGTCCAAAGATGAAAAAAGCCAGATGGCTCCCACATTTTTTGCTTAACGTATAAGAAACTTGTATATTCTACTCAAAAAAATTGCACATTGTGTAAAAAGACTAATTTTCCCTTAAAAGAAATTCTAGATATAGTTAAGCACTTGCATAGAAATGACAAGATTTGGAAACATCAGGGGCCCAAACACAATATAAAAGGTTTTTGGGTGAAAGTGGAAAAAGTGACCAAAACTCCTCATGAACGAAAATGAGAGTTTATGCAAAAGAAATGAAAACATGATTGAGTGTTGTGTTTGGCATAGTTTTATTTAACGGTTTGGTTGTATGTTTCTCACTTTCTCTCTCTCTTAAGATAAAACAATATAAGTAGGCGTTCACAAACATTGTTATGGAAAAACCATGTTTACTTTTGTTATAAAAAAGGTAAAATACAAGAAAATGTAAAGAATCTTATATGAATTGTCATTGCAAAACTCCCAAGCTTACATTTTAATGTAAGAATTTACATTATTATTTATTGCTAATGACTTGTTATGACTTTAAACTAGTTACATAACACCATGTAATCTCATTTAGGAACTCTTTATCTTCTTCGGTAAATCATTTTCTCAAGTCATTTTATCGATGTAGGCAGATAACAAGACTATATTCTTTGTTCATCTTCTTCAAGAAGACTATCTTAACATGGAAAATAACGCTTATTGTAATAATTTTTTTAGTTCACATGATGTTCTTATCAGTTTCGGATATAAGAAAAATACCTATGAAGATCAACTTATTAACTATTAGCCATTTCAAATCTACTTTTTTAACCAAGTCTTGTTAAAAAATCCGGTCCACTGATTATATATGGTTTTAGAGGAAAAATATATGGTTATTTGCTTTAAAGGTAAACAATTAGATTAAACGACAAGATATTATAAGTTTTGTAAGCTAAAATAAATCTAAGAAGTACTTAATATACAATAACATTTTATATAAACTTTTATCATATCTATAATTAGCTTGCCAAACATCAATGATTAAATGAATCTAAGATAAGTTCAACCACTTTTTTTAGGAAACATTAAATCTTAGGAAGTAACATAACATTTTGTAGAGAAATAATAAGTCATAATTTAAAATTTAATCATAACTAAATTAAAAAGAAAATTTGTAATATATACTAGATTTAATTAATGTGTATGGTAGAATGGCATTCTATCATGGACCAAAATGGCAATTGGCAGCTGGATCTGATTGTTAATGTGGTTGGGGCCCACAACTGGTAATGTCCCATTTGGGCTTGTATTATTTTTTGTATTATTTAATTCTTCATTCCATGGTACATGTTTGTACACTGTATCTCTACTTCAAACTTTTTGTACACTAGAATCCAGATATACCCTAATTTTACATCATTGAAATATATATCAATAAAATACGAAATATATATTTTATTGAATAAATAATAAAGAAAAAATAAAATATGCAACAACAACAACCACACCCGTTAAATTCTACAAATAGCAAAATTATTGGTAGAGTCTGGAGATGGTGAGATGTAAGCAAACCTTACCTCTACCTCAAGGATAGAGATGCTGCTTCCAATGAGACCCCCTGCTCTAAACAAACAACAAACACGTAGACAAAACAAAAGATGGGAATATAAGCGTAGCAAAAACAAATATATCATTAGAAAACACCAAGTAAGCATAGAACAAGAAACCCATCATCTTAAAACACCAAAGAGGCATAAAACAAGAAGCATAACCGACGTAGGTCTACCTAAAGTGTAAAAGAAAACTAAGCTTAAGACGAAGCTAGGACACAACCATACGACCCCTAAAGGTCATTAACCTTAATCATACGTTTTCACGTACTCCTATTCTGGACCATGTCCTTAGATAGGTGCAGATCTATCAAATCATGCCTAATACGCTCGTCCCAAGTCAACTTGGGCCTACCTCTACTCCTCATTCCTTCCACTGTAAGGGTTTCAACTACTCTAACTGACTCTGTCGACTGCCTTCTCTTCACATGCCCAAACCATCTCAATCACCTCTCCCTTATTTTGTCAAATAGGGTAAAAATATGGATGGTAGCATTTTAATCATATCACTAAATAGTGTAAAAATATTAATAAAGGAAAAGGTGAAATTCGTATTTAAATTTAGATTAATTTTTTTAACTATGTTTAATTTTTTTTCTGAAAAATGCCACTTAAAGGACAAATAAGAGACGATGAGCACGTTTAAAAGAGTGTACGAGTGGTTTTTTTTAACAAACTTGTATAATTATACACATTTAAATGTAATTGTTTGCATAATCTGAGTCCGTTAATTTTGTCAATTCAAGTTTGTGTGAACAAAGACGGAACATTAACATTTTATCAGACGCAGCAAGATCATTGAAAAATTTGAATTGTAATTCTTATGTGTTAAACATGCTCGGTGTCGCCGGAGGACGGGAGAAAACACCCCTTGTTGAATCTATAAATCAAATGGATAAAAAGTAATATCTAGATTCAAATTGTTGAATTATAATAAACTAGTGGGTTACACACGCGTTTTGCAGCGGGGCGACCCAACTTTTAATGGAAACGTAGACGCAATAGTAAAAATAACATTAATGGCAGGAATATGTTTGATATTTGTTCGATTTATTAAGATACCGACACTTACCGAAAGAACATTAATGGCAGGAATATTTTGATATTGGTTCAGTTTATTAAGATACCGACACTTACCGAAAGAACATTAATGGCAGGAATATGTTTGATATTGGTCCGGTTTATTAAGATACCGACATTTACCAAAAGAGAAAAAATATCATGACACGACCAAAAAAATACCGAGATGTGTTTACATCGATCGAAACAATAAAAATGAATATCAATTAGATACTGACATAATTCGGTCAGTATTAGACCGTTCATCTAGGTTCGATTGAAACTTAAAAAGGAAAAATCAAAAATATAGAAAAGAGAAAGGAAAGAAGAAAAAAATTCGTAAAAGACAAAAATTACAAAAAGACAATATTTATGTAGTTAATAAGTTCATAAATTATATATATATATATATATATATATATATATATATATATATATATATGTAATAATTTGGTTGAATTAAATGCCCCACTACTTGTATAAAGTATAATAATTGGAATTAATGTAATGAAAATGTATGATTTTTAGTAAATTAGTATATGCATGGTTGCAAAAGTCGTTGGTCGCTCCCTAGTCGGATTTGAGAGTACTCGGAAGTACTTGGCCTAGGCGGAGATTACTCGGGGAGTAATTATCCTAGGAGAACAATACTCGGGTCTCGGCGGGCTACCTTGTAGGGAGTACTCTCGGAGAGTACTCAGACGAGAGTACTCAGAGTCTAGGCATGACTTTTATAACCATGAGTATATATGTGGTTTGTTGATAATATATTCTTAAATGATGTTAATCATTTAGGGTTATTCTATCAATTCTAAAAAAAGGTCATTCTCAGTACAAAAGTATAATGGAAAGCTAAGTACAATTATTAGGTTAATCTAGGTTATAAGTGGATTAATAAGTGGGCAATAGACAATATTAAAGCTAATATAAACTTTTTATCGTAATTGATTAGAAATTAAGTGATTAAATAGTGACTCCGTGCTATGCATGTGCCAACTGTCAACCTTTCTTCAATATAAGCAACCATTTTTTTAACCATTTTTAATTAATTTTTTATTAATAGTTATGTCCAACTTTTAATCAATAAAATTCTATATCATAGGATGTTTAAGTTACCATGATTTGAGGTGATTAAGGTTAATATCACTTAGTCTAGGGGTGTTCAGAATACGTTTCGAATTCGAAATATTCGAAATTCGAATAAATTCGATTCGATTATCAAGAATTCGTTTCGATTATATGAATTCGATTCAATTCGAATCAAGTAAATCGAATACGAATTTATAATTTCAAATTCGATTCAATTCGAAATTCGAATAAAAATTAGGCTATACTATAAATTATTTTTGAAATTTATTCCAAGTATTAAAATTACCCATTACCAAACCCACTACATGGCCCATAACTAAAACCTAAGTAGCAAATCTATCAATAAATTCTAAACCTAATAATATTAACTTGTATGTGGGGTGGATATTTTCGACTTTTCGTTTTGAATGTTTATGGTACTTTATTTGAAACTTTTTAATATTGTATTGTGCTTTATGGCTCCTTTAAAATTTATGTTTTGTTTTGATAGTCTTTTTACATGTTTAAAAGAATCTGAATCAAATTGTATTTATTCGAATTCGATTCGAATTCAATTTTTAATCGAATACGAATGGATTTTTTTTATTCGAATCGAATTGAGTAGGTTTTAATCGAATTCGAATTCAAGGAAAAATAAAAATTATTCGAATAATTCGAAAACTCGATATTTGATTCGATGAACACTCCTAACTTAGCCTCATATTACTACACTTCTCACTTAAACATTTTATTTGATTTTTAAACAATTATATTTATCTTTATAAAACAGTTACTAAATAAAAATAAAAGTATAAGATAAATATTAAGTAAAAACTTTAAACATACATAAAAAAATACATCACTTCAAATTGAAAAAAGAAAAAAAATACTTTATTGAAGTCAACTCGTTTTCGCTGATATACATTTAACTGTTGAGAAAAAAAACAAAGCTGAAATCATTTACGAGATCAAAAAATACTTTATTATAAAAATAACCAAGCTTTCGTTAAAATTTATTCAAGTGATTAGAGAAAATCAAAATAGTCTGTTAAATGAAATAATATAACAAAAATTAGATTCAAATCTTTTTCATGCCGACGTGATGTTAACGCAAGAGTGAGCAGCCATGTCACCTATTACTTGCCTCTCTCATGGACCGCATAATATTATCCTACGTAGATTTGATTAGGCAAACCGACACAATATGATAAAAGTTTAAACACATCACCTCGTATTGTTCATGTGATAGTTTGATGTAACTCACGAGTGTCGTTATCGCTATCGTTAATATTATTAGTATTCTTATTCCTATATTTACTACGCATAATATGTGGTATTTAACAAACTATGTGAAAGTGATATTTATGTTTTCTTATAAATGTAATTTTAGAAAACTTATTAAAACACTTCAGAAACCTAATATTTTGGATTGTTTTATTAAAAACTTATAATATTAGTGACTGGTTTTCATGCAACATATTTTAGTGATTGATTTTCACACACCATCTCATTGAAGACTGATTAGATATGGAATTACAAACCTAACGAAACATATTAGGGATAATGTAGACATGTTTAGAGGACTGATTTTTATTTCCGAAAGTTATACATTAGGGATTGAAATATCATAGTATAACTAATTTGGATTCACTAAAGAAATGTATCAGGGACTAAAATGATGTGGTTCTAAGGCATAAATTAAGGAGTGAATTTTAATGTATCAGGGAATGACCGTTAGTCCATGTCGATGTAACACAATAAGGATTGCTTTATAGTTACTAAAACCAACTTTTACTATTGGGTATTTGTCACTGGCGGAGGATTTGAAAATATATAAAGACTGATTTTTCAGTCCCTGGTACTCATTTCTTTTGTAGTGAATGAACTTGATTGGTAATTTTATAACTTTAAACATTCAACAATGGATGTATTTTAATTTGAAACATGTTTTTGTCAACTATGTTTTGGTTGTTAAAGAGAAGTCCACATAGGTTAAAGACTTAAAAGTGGTTGTTAAGAGATGTTCACATAGATTAAAGACTTAAAGGTAAGAAATACAAGTGGATTCATAAGTCTATAATGATATAAACGCTTGAATACAAACTATAATTACAATCAAACTGGCCTATATTTTGAAGGAAAAACTAATTTTTGTAGCTAGATTATGGGTATTGGCTAAAATATAACATCTTGGTTTTCTCAAGGTGCTAATATGATGAACTTACCTTTTCATTATCAATAAGACCTTTTGTTATCAATATGCGTGGTTAATGGTTATGTTAAAAGAAAAAAAATGAACACAATATCTCATGAATGATGTTCCAAGGCTTGGTTTGTTATTAACACTCTTCAAGATTTAAGGGTTTGTTTTGGGGGTTTTATGTTTTTTATTTTTATATTTGAAAGTTTAAACTTTACTTAATTTAAATAAAACTTAAAGAGTTGGCCGGTATCACCCATGGCCAATGGATGTTTAAACAAGATATAAAGTCATGTGTTTATTACAATTGAATATACAACTTTTTGATTATTCATATCATATAATTCCATTTTGACGTGTTAAAATAATCATGACTTTTATAAAGTGTTGGTGCCACCCATGGCCAATGGAGTTTAATGGTTTATGAGAAAGCGAACTTGAAAGCTACTTTCTACTACTTTTTCGCCTTCTTAAAAATAAAATAAGTAAACACATATTTTATATAAGGGGAAAGTGAATACGGTGCTGTTAGACGTGTAAGCTTACACGACAAACCTATCAAAACTACGTAGTTTTGATTAAAATCCTAAACTAAAAAATAAAACCTTTTATTTCTCAACCATTTTCACCACCAACACATTCCCAGATACCTTCGTAGTTCATAACCCTAATCCAATCAATCAATCCTTAATCCAATCAAGCAACTTTAAATCTTTAAACCCCTCTTTGTTGCATACATATTTCCTTCTATAAGGTTCATTTGTTGACTTATCTTTAAAAATCGAACGGATACGTATTCAAACCCATGTACAAATGCATAGCGATTGTAGAAATCATATACGTCACCAAGAGTATCAAAAACCTGCCCGATCACATCATCATCTACTTCTTTTATATATTCTCTACTTCAACATCGGAATCGCTATTTACGACTAAATACCCATTTGCAACAATATCATCAATCAAATTCGATTCTAAAGCTTCCTCCTCTGGTTGAACTCTTGAATCCATTAGCTTAGCTTCTGAATGTTCATCATCAACAAAAGTACAAACATGTCGAAAACGAAACGACCTAGGAAAAAAAGCATTCTTAAATACTATTGGTTACGTCTAATACATGCATATACTCCCGATGGTTATCTGAATTATGATGTGTATTGTAGTTTTAGTCAAACAATCATCACCAGCAATAAATTAATTATAAGGTACGAGGTGATTTTAACAAAGCCAGGAGACTTTTGTTCAGAACCAAATCACCAGCAGTAAATCCTCACCAGCAATATGAAGATCGATTATTTGAATAAATACAACTATTAACTGTATACCTGATCGAATGATTGAAAGTAGAGATTGTGTGGCAAGATGAATCTGACAGATCACTGAGGAGGTATCGAACGATTTGCAGTTGCGAATTACGTATTCCTTTGTTTCAATTATTTAGGGTTATCAACCATAATTAGAGATATTAAAAAGTTTTAACTTTATTTTTAGGGATATTTAATCAAAACTACTTAGTTTGATGGGTTTGTCGTGTAAGCTTACATGTCTAACAGCATTGTATTCACTTTTCCCTTTATATAAACTTCATTTATTCGGTATTTCATTTGTATTATCATTATAATATTAGACTTGTTATTGAATATTGTATGTCAGAGCTAACAATTTTGACATAACCCACTAAAAAGGCTTGATTCAACACAAAGTTAAACGGATTAAAGGGTTTGGGTTAGACGAGTTAGGATCAGCCGACACGGGAAAATATGTCTAAAGGGTTCAATCTATTAACACATAACACATTTAACTAATTTTGTTAAATGATGGTTTGAAACACTTTATTAATTTGATATAATTCTATAAGTTTAAGGTTTACAAATTGACAGTATTTTTATATAAGGATTTTATGGGGTTTTTTTTTCTTTTCTTTTTAGGATGCAAGAAATTGCTCTTAGAATCTTATGGTATTTTTATTCAAGGATTTTTGGAAACTTTCATATTTTTTATTATTTGCTAATTGTATTGAGTGGTCATGTTGAAGATGTTCTGTCGTTTGTGTTATTGAAATGTTTAAATTTATTGTGTTAGACGAATCTTGTCCCGTCATGTATGTTATTAAACTGTTTATAAATAATTATATTAAATATGTTGTGTAGTGTAACATACTTATTAATAGTTTTTATGTAGATGACAAATTTAGTTAATAATCATGTCGTATGAATTCAATAGTCATGTCAGACTTTTTGTAAATGTGTTCTCTACCTTATATTATATATCTCCTTTTGAATATTAGTTTTTAAATTAAGTTATATCTGGAATTATTATAAACTTACTTAAACTGTAATCACACATAATAACTAGTATATGTTTTATGTATAAACATTAGGGCCGTAAACGAATCAAAAGTTTAACGAACAGTTCGTTAACCGTTTGGCGGGAAGTTCGTTTATGTTCGTTCGATTAGCTTAGCGAACGAACACGGACAAAAAAATCCATTCGGTTAACTTAGCGACGAACATGAACACAAGTCTCGTTCGTTCGATTGCGTTCGTGAACGTTCGGTAATATGTTCGGTTACGTTCAATCGTGTTCGTTTGATTATATTAAAAAAATAATAAATAATAAACCTTTTATCTAAATATATTGAAAACTTAAAACCCTATTTTTTTTTAAGTTAGCTAAAATTTGGACATTCTAAGACATTTTTGGAGACAATTATGTCTAAGTTAGTTAAACTTGATTCATCGTTTAGTGGTGTAGTAGGCTTCCTGTTTTTGATTTATTATTTGATGATTGTATTTAACTACTTATATCCAATGTTTAAGGATAACAATGTTTTTATTTTTTATTTTCAAGTTAAATGTTCATTTGCGTTCATTTTTATTTGCTTGCGTTCGTTTGTGTTCGAGACCAATGTTCACGAACTGTTCGTGAATAACTGAATTTCCTTGACGAACGAACACGAACATAAACTTATGTTCAGTATGCGTTCGTGAACAGTTCGCGAACATGTTAATTTCCTTAACGAACGAACACGAACATGGCCTTGTTCGTGTTCGTTCGGTTCGTTTACAGCCCTAACAAACATATCTATTATGAATAACACATAACTTTTTAACGGCTAAATATTACACTTCTCGGGTGTTAAACCCATGACCTCCTTCTTTCTAAACTCCTAGAGGGTTTTCCCTCTACTACTAGGCCAATGCCTCAATGGCAGCATATAACATTATTAAGGAGTAATTCTTTTGACTCTTGTGCGACGACTTAAATGTGTTTAAATCTAAGTATTTTCACCAATGACGGTGGCGATTCTCAATGACAAGATGTAGAAAACAAAGTAACCAAAGTAAAACTCTTACAAGGAAGTATTACAAGGTAAGTTTTAAACTAATTTTTTTTTGGTGATTGAAGAATGAATTCTTACAAGGACTTTTGAGTATGTGTGTTTTGTGAATTTCATGGGATTTATAAAGGTGTGGATTCTAACACAGGAAGTCCCCTCCCTCTATGTTGCTAGTTTAGTCTCTGAAAATTTTGACTCTAGAAAATTCTATACAATGTCTAGCATAATTACAAGACTTATCTAGACTATTGAATGAAATGAAATGTTTGAGCTAGAACTCATCATAGGATGTCTCAATAATTCTATAGATTATTCCAAAAATCCGAAAATTCCAAAATCCAGCTAGGGGTGTACAAAAAACCGAGTCAACTAACCTATAACCAAATTAACCGCAAAAACCTAACCAAAAAAACTGAACCATATCAAAAGGCAACAGGCCGGTTAATTGTTCTTCTGAAAAACCGAAAATAGCGGGTCGATTATGGTTATCATTGTTTCCATACCCACCATAACGAACCAACATTTAGTAAACTCTTTGTCAGATTTAGGATTTCATCATTTTTTTAATATTTGATGTTTTTGGTTGAACTTTTTTTAGTATTTATGAGTTATTTCATATCAGGTTGGTTGAATGTTTATTTGAATTTATGAATATATTAGGGATATTGGATTTTAAAACCCAAATTTTCACCAATTGACCAATAACATTCCCAACTTCGATTTGTACACCAGCATTCCCAACTTTCAACTTATTGGCCGATAACACTCCCAAACTAACTGAACCCTAATCCAGTTAGTTTTTGCTGATGTGGCATCTATTGTGGCTTTTTTTGCTGACGTGGCGTATGACATGGCATCTGATGTGGCATTTTTAATGACGTGGCAACTGATGTGACAGCTGACATGACATTTTTGATGAGGTGGAAACTGACATCAGCTAACTGGGTTAGAGTTCAGTTAGTTAGAGAGTGTTATCGGCCAATAAGTTGGAAGTGCTAGTGTACAAATCGAAAGTTAGGAGTATTATCGGCCAATTGATGAAAGTTTGGGTTATTTAAATCCAATATCCCAATATATTATTTCACTTTGTTTTAATATTTGGTATTAATATTATAGATTATATATATTATTTAATACTATGTAATATATTAATATATAGAAATATGTAATAACAATTTATTCTATGTTTAAAAAATTGAACTATTTTTAGCTAGACCTAAATTCATGGTTAACCACTCATAACCGACCCGTTATAACGTTCAAAACTGATTAACCAGAACCGTCATAACCGATTGGTTATAGTTATGATTACCCGATAACCAACATCACGATTACAGTTATGATTTTAGACTAAAACCAACCCATGGACACCCATAAATCCGACATTGCTATTTAGAGTTTAGATGGATGGTGATAACATGCTCCATTTCACATTTTTGCCCTGCCATATAATTATTAGCAATGTGAACAAGATAACCACTTTGTGCTTGTGTTTGTGTCTGGTTTAGGTTTAATTAAAATAAAAAAAAATTATAACTTGTGAAAAACAAAATCAACATGTTTAAAACTAGTCACTCGTCATCTATATAGTTTATGATAGGCCACTTATATCAAATAATAAGATAAGCTTAAAAAAATCATTACATCCAAACAATTCAAATAAAATCTTTTCTTTAGTTAAAAACATATGATTGCTAATGATTTTGCCTTTCTTGGACACTAACTTAATAACCTTTTGGTTTAGAGAAAAGTATAATCTCTTATTATGTTTTTCTATGGTTTGTTTAAGTGAACTACTAAAAGTACTTTATATATGAAACCAAGTTATTAAAATGATTTTATAGGATATTTAATAGTCTAAACTCTTTAATGAGTCATTTAAGCCTGTATTAAGTTTCATTATATTAGATATGACAAACAAGGTATCCAAAGGTATTTTGGTTTCCCCGTCTTGTGGCCTAGTGGTATGAAGCTTAGGTTTTCTAACGAAGACTCAAGTTCAATTCTCACTTGTGTCATATTAGGGTGGATATAGGCAATGAAGGATTTGTACTAGGCCTTCTGTGAGGTTGTCAGTTCGATTCCCGAGCCCAACCGGGTTTCGTCCCACCGTGTGTTACGCCAGAGAGTTATGCTCTTGTGACAACTGTCAAGTGGCAGCTAGCGGTATGGTCTCCAGGTGGAACGCTCAAAAAAGCCAAACTTTGAAGCCAGCGTAAGCCTAGTTAAGACAACATAATCTGATCAGAGTGGGTCAATACGGGGTTCTTCGATTTTGAGAGTGCGATAACCTTATACATGAAGTTCACCGTTCAGAAAAAATTAAAAGGGTATTTTGGTTATAAAAATTATATTGTATTATTGTGTAGATATATAATTTTTATTTTAGAAAAGTTATTTATTAACTTATATAATTATTATTGAGATCGTTGAGCCTTATAGTGAGTCACAAGTACTTTGTATTTTTTTCTCATCAATACATACTATTAGTTTTTTATTATTTTTTTTTTCAAAAGTTTTGATTGAACTATACATGATCCATGAATTTTTACATCAATACATACAATTAGTTTTTTTTATTATTATTTTCAAAAGTTTTGATTGAACTATACACGTGCTGATCCATGAATTCCTGAGATGATGCTAGAATAGTCTTATGGAATCACGACAAAATATAATATGATAATTGATACCTCTATTTGTATTATATCAATTTATTGACTTTTGACTAATTCTCTTGCATGTTTCATTTTATATTTGGCATTTGATACATAACATAATAGTATTCTTCTGTAGTTATATACCTATTTATATAATAAAATTCATTTTATTTGTATTTTGTTTAGCCTTATGAGTCTAGTTAAACTTGGTATATAAAGCTTAAGTTCAAATTCGTTCGTTAGTTTAGCTTCTTATTAGGCTCAATCTCAGGCTTGCTTTAAGTTTTTTTATCGAGTATTAAATAGCATACAAACATCTTGATACGTTCACACCTCTATATAAACACTTCCTTTCTAATCATTCCTATATATTGTATAGTTCTTTATCCTAATGAACATACAAGTTCGCCTAGGTGATCTTTTGTAGTTATGTGACTATAACATTTATTTACAATACATACAAAACAAAGTTCCGGCAAGAATAGTTGTTTTATGTGGTTGGCCAAAATGGTGGCCACCTTTTTCTATTTTTATTTTGTATATAACTAGGATTTTCTCACCGCGCGTCGCGGCGGAAAATCCGCATATGAACTAAATGATAAAGAGCGATATGAAGATGCAAAATATAAATGCGTAAAAAACTAAAATTGAAATAAAATGTAACAAATGGAAGAAAAAATTGTGACATGGTACCTATAATGTGGTGTTGCGACCCTAATAAACGAACGGAAAAAATGGTGGTGGTGACGTGGTGTTGAGCCGTTTCCAAAAAAAGTTATATCACGTATTTAGTTTTTTTGTAAAAATAAATTTACGAATGAAAGTTATAAAAGAAAAATAAAACTATAAAACTATTGGGTTAAAGGCGTAATTTATTATAATGTATAAGGCTAATTTGAAACTTTAAAAAAGAAGGAAAAAATGTAGCCGTGAAAAGTGTAAAAACCAAAACATTGGTGGTCAAAATATAAAACAAAATAAAAAGCAAAAGTGTAAGAACCAAAACATTGGTGGTCAAAATATAAAACAAAACGCACATGTAAATGATGAAACTAGAAAGATTTCCGTTAAAAATACAAAAGTAACAAAATGTATTGTAGTTTTCATGATGTTATTTAATATATATAATAATAGTTATTTATAGGTTATGTTAAATTACAATTTTTTCTAAGTTTAAAATTATGATTTTGCCCTGGTTCAAAATAAAATTTTGGTTTACCTCCTGCTTAAAATTACGATTTTGCCCCCAGTTCCAAAAAAAATAGTTTGCCCCCAGCTAGAGTCCTGCCAAATTACGATTTGGTTCCCAGTTAAAAATTACGATTTCGTCCCTAGTTAAAAATAATTTTTGGTTTTGTCTCCAGCTCAAAATTACGATTTTGCCCTCAGTTAAAAACTACGATTTTGCCCCCACTTCAAAATAAAAAAATGGTTTTGCCCTCAGTTCAAAATATGATTTTACCTCCATTTAAAATTACGAATTTACCCCAGCTAAAAATTGCAATATTGCCATTGTTTTTTTACAAAACTATGGTAGCGTTTTATTTTACTTGTTTTACTCAATTTAGTTTTTATTCGTGCCAAACAGCTGCCTAGCACTCGCTAATTGGTCCTGACAAATTATTGTTTTGCCCCCAACTCTAAATTACACGCATGCCATCGTTTTAATTATTTTTTTATCATTACTATGGTAGTGTTTTTGTTTATTGGTTGACTCGATGTATCTTTTTTGAAATCGTGTTATAAGTAGCATGTATAACTAACCGAAATAAAGGCGCATGTTATTAAACTAAGAAGTATTCTGTTTATTCGCCCCCAACGCGGGCGGCGCATAACCCTAGTAATATACATTTTGTATTTATGATATATAATAAATTCAAAGATGGTAAATGAGTCATGTTGACTTAATAAGTTGATTTGTTAAATAAGGTAAAGTTATTTTACAAAGTCTTCGAATTTTTAAGAAGGGTACAAAGACACAATAAAATGTAAAAAATAACAATGTCAAGAAACTTAACAAAATGCCGGGGAAAAAACTCAATAAATCGCAAAAAAGACATAACGATGAAAAACAATGTCAAATAAAAAGACACCACGATTTAAACCATAATTCTAAAATCTACATGCTAAAAATACAAAAACGAGAACCTAAAAATCTAAGATCGTGGAGTTCGACAAGACAGTTTTAATGCTGTTAGAAAGAGTTCAAACGGAGTCTGTTTGACACCCTTTCTATGACTTTCTATATTTAGGAGACTTTGTATTTAAACTTTTTTTTATATCTAGTTATTCAAAAGCATGAAATAAAATGGCTTCCCAGTTTATTAAAAAAAATGCTTGAGCATCATCATTCATGGAATAAATTGGTGCTTATTAAAAAAAAACGTTACAAACGTTTAACTTGTTGATTCATCATAAAAGTTGTTCCCACTTTGAATAATTTGGTTTGAATAGGTGGGTAGAAAACCAAAACAAAAGTCTCATGCTTCTTGGTTATCTTTGGTGCCTTTTTAATTTCCTTTTCCACAAAGCTTATTGCTACAAGCTTTTCTTTCAAGTGACATAATTTATTTGACTTTGATAATGAAAATTTGCTTTTATTGATTTGAAAAAGCTTCTATCTACTTTTGTTCTTTACTAGCACCAATAGCAATGCAAAATTTGGCCCATAACCTTTTTATCCTTCTTTTTATTAAAAAAAGGTATATCAATCATTATAATATATACATATATAATAATTTATAATGCTTTAGTAAATCTTTATTGCTATGAAGTCAACTAGAATTCTCATTCTTGGTTAAATTCATGTAGACCAAAGTTTATTAAATAGTTTACTTTACTTTAAAAAAAAATATCACGTGTAAACCCACCTTTCTCAGGGCTATGTTCAAGGTTGACTCCTTGACTGTCATGAGATCATGCCCCCTGATGCGCGGGAACTGGATGGAAACCGTAAACCATCGCCCCTGTCAAGTTTGAACCGGGATTAAAGCCCCGAATCGTCCCTTCACCCAGATGTCCCTCGAAAATGGCTCAAGCGGTAATCAAACCTTCGTCTCCACTAAGAAGAGTAGACCTTTTGACCACTGAACCAACATCTCATGACAACATAATTTATTATTCAAAATAGTTAATGAATTCCATTTAGTTATTATACATAATAGTTAATGAATTCCATTTAGTTATTATACATAAAAACATTTATGAAGTACAAATAAAACATAGAATTGTACACAAACAAATAACTCTATATTTATTTATACATAAAGTAAGACAACTAATATAAATATGACTTTTTCTACATTAAGAAATTTCATTTATAAGTATTCTAGTTTATAGCTTCTTATTAACTTATTTTTAAAATACACTTACTTTTATATAGAAGCTATGTGATATTGTGATTTAATAATAATAATAATAATAATAATAATAATAATAATAATAATGGCCTTTTTATTTTTCCAATTATTGTATGTTGACTGGGTCCTCATGGACATGTACTAATCAGTGGTGTAGACCACATGAACGCAATGGCATGGCCCATGAGCCATGGCCCGTTTATGAAAAACCTGTTAACTTTCGGCAACACGATTGTGATATATTGGCCCATTTAATGGTCCATAAACACATGGACCACTCGAATCTCGATCATCTAGGGACCAGATCATGACATTTTGTATTTTCGTAAATAGCAAAAAGCTAGACAAAGAATTCCCGTAATAATAATTAGGTAAAACAAATATTTCGAATCCGTTTGTTTTGAAAACATTTTTCTTCTTATGAATAACATAAATTCTAGAGTAAAGTATAAAAATGCTTCATGAGGTTTGGTCACTTTTTCCATTTTAGTCCAAAACTCAAACCTTTTGAATCTGGGTCTATGTGGTTTCAGTTTTGTTGATCCAAAATCAAAATTTGTTCAGATTTTTCAGTCAACATTCAGTTTTTGTCTTTTTCCTCCTTTTAATGAAGGGCAAAATGGTCTTTAAACATTTTATTATAACAAATAAAGAAAATTTGACCATTTTGCCATTCATTAAAAGGGAGGAAAAAACAAAAAAAACTGAATGTTAACTGAAACATCTAACTAATTTTTTTTATGAAAATTGTAACAAAATTGAAATCACATGAACCCAGATTCAAAAGGTTTGAGTTTTGAATTAAACCGGCAAAAGTGACCAAACCTCAGAAACCATTTTGGCTGCTTACTCTAAATTCTAAAGTTATATCAAGTTTATTTTGTGAGTGGAACATCACTGCATACGTTTAGTTTATTGTTTGCACATAAACACATTTTTGGCTACATTTCTAAACTATGATAGTCCTTATTTGGGTCCCCTATTATGCTTAGAAAAACCCATGCTTCACCATACACATGGAAAACTACAACTTTCTATCAAAGTACCATTGTATATCCGTATGCATTAAGACATAGCACTTGGAGTTTCACTAGACAATTGGGTCCCCTCATATGCTTAGACAACCCCACGCTTCACCATACACATGGAAAACTACAACTTTCTATCGAAGTACCATCGTATAATCGTATGCATTAACATCTTCCTGTGACATAGC
The DNA here is from genome assembly GCA_947069175.1 of Scalesia atractyloides. NCBI lineage: Eukaryota > Viridiplantae > Streptophyta > Magnoliopsida > Asterales > Asteraceae > Scalesia > Scalesia atractyloides. The sequence continues at coordinate 2,545,216 of CAMTDV010000004.1, forward strand.
ATTTGGAGTTTCACTAGACAATTGGGTTCCCTCGTATGCTTAGACAACCCACGCTTCACCATACACATGGAAAACTACAACTTTCTATCAAAGTACCATCGTATATTCGTATGCGTTGACATCTTCCTGTGACATAGCACTTGGAGTTTCACTAGACAACTCCCCATGTATCATATTTATGGGCAATCCATGTAGCACTTTTAACATTTTTGAAACAACAAACATGTTTTTTTTGCACAACTTAAATTATGATGTAATTAGTATTTACCACTAAAGATTTTCTTTATCACATGAACATTACATTAAGCTAGCACAATTTATGTCCATGAGTCCATGTCCACACACTATAAAAATTAAAAGTACTTATTTTACAGAAAATAAAAAACCATGTGTTGCAAATGTTAAAAAAAAAGAACGCTCATATGTTTGTTCGTTGGTCTTTGTGATGCTCAGTGTTCAGTTATTCCACTAACGCTCTAGTATCATTACCTGATAGGATAGTTATATTACGTTATATCATTATAGTATTACATTATCTCATTGTTATACAATAGCATTGTTATTCGTATTAGAACTGCAGATCTTAAGTAAAAGTAAGATCAAAGTTTTAAGAAATATTATTTTAATACTAATTCTAGCTTCAACTGAACTAAACTAACGTATAATTTTTACTTCATTTGTATAACATAAAAAACCCTACTATATGTGTGTTTCTCGAAGTTAATTGTATAATCATAAACATAATATTTTAATTTACTAAACTTTAGAATTGTCTTGTATAATTAACCAAATAATGTATTTTAACTATAAAGAACATAATTTATTTAAAGTAAAGGTTTTTTTTTAAACAATATTTTCTTTCTAAAACGAGCTTTGAATTCAAGTATGAGATAAGTTTCATATTCGATTTGATTTTATTGATCAGATACATCTATCATCGATTTTTGTTGTATCCATTCACTAGCATTCTAATCAGTGTTTCTTCACGATACATATTCATAACCGCAACATTAACACAAACGAAATCTTCGATTTTGTATAGAAAGTAAATGAACCACTTTTATCCTTGGAGCCTAGATGCAAGACCAATATAGTGATTAGAAGTAGTGTGAAATAATAAGTTTAATATTGTAACTTGTGGATTTATATTGTTGTAATTAAAGTGCATTTCTCCTTGTCATTGATGCTTTTCTAGATTTACTTTTCTTGCACCATTGCTTTGTATACCTATTTTCACATATAACATAGTGACTTGAATGTATAATTTTATATCCATATTTTCTTGACAAATTGACCAAATCACCATACTTCTAACCATTTTATATTCAATTCATCATTTTTCTTGCCAACTAAAGTGAGTTAAAGCGTTGCATTTTTGCGGTCAAGGGTTTATACCCCCACTAAAAACGCCCCCATTAAAAACGGATTTAATGTAATTTAAGTTAAAAAAAAAACTAAAGTGAGTTTGTAACATAATTTCCACCATTGTTCAATTAAATTGACCAGATTGTTTTTTTAAATTTACCAAAATATTTTTACAACTTTCCACATCAGATTTTGGTTTTCAAAATATATTAGTTTTTTAATTTAGTTTTATTTTCTTTTTTTACATGACTCGACCAGATCCGATCCGCTACGAACCGAAAAAAATATTATACAGCTAGGGGCTCCTAAAATCGTTAAAAATTTCTGCATCTCTAGAAAAATTCATGGACCCGCCACTGATATTGGAGAATTCAAAACTATTGGTGTGTATAAACCGATTCAAAGTGATTGATTCGGTAAATTGGTAGCACAAGTGGACCGACTACACTTCATTTGGTATTGTCGTATGTTTTATATTTCTTTATTTTTTGGTTTCCGGTCTAGTCCAAAACCGTCGTCGAAAATACCTACGACCGAAACTTCCTTTTTTGCATGGATAGTGTCGATAGGTGGAACATGAATGAACGAGGGTTCCATACACGTTTGCGTTTATGTTGTCACAATTCACAAAGTCTCTCAAACACAATACTGATCTTAGTTTTTGTGCTCTTATAGTTTGAGGTTAAATGGACTAACTTACATATGCAGAACTGCTATAAACTCGTCAGTCTTTTGGAAATAGTTCTCCGTATGGATGATAATCCTAACCCATTCTTTGAAATTCGGTTGATTTGGACACAAAAGTTCCATTAAACGTAGTCAATTTGGGTCTATTGGCTCTACCAAAGTCATAGAATGGGTAAAAACGAATCACTTTTATAAATCTTATCAACTTAAACAGATTCAAATCGGCTAACACTACTCATGATCATGACCTTTCCTGTCCAATTATGGGAAAACGTGCCCCATAGACAAAATTCGATTTTCTTACTATTGTTGTGCTTGAATTACAAAATATATTTACTTTATACTGTTGTCATTTTGCCTTTTGTCATATTTACTGTTATCATTTCTTTAGCTTTATATACTTTTTTGTAACACAAGTAATATTATAAAAATAGTTTCTCCAGGTTACCAAACCAATTTACTACTTAAAATTGTTCAATTTAGGCCCTCAATAATAATACTTTTTGGTACCACAAGTAATCTTTGTGTTACTATTTTGCCCAGCTCATAGATGGCTTATTTTTCCAGATTTTTATTATTTTGCAGATTGATTTCAATATCAAATGTAGAGGTTTTCACATACAGTTTTACAAAGTGTAGAGGATTTCATAAACTGTTGAAGCCGATCAAGCCATTCAAACCGAAGCTCGTCACCATTTTAAGATCCAAAACAGTTTGGCTGATGGTTCAGTTTTGGCGAATTTATTGGTTCGGTTCAGAACTTAGAACCATCTGCATGAACTGTATTATTTTTGTAGTATGGAATTATGTAAACGTATTATAACCAATAACCATTTTATCATTTTAAAAAAAGAACACAAACTAAAGGTATTGGAAAAAAAATTTAAACTTCAAAAATACAGCCAATCCGCCAAAAATGAACATTAAACCGCCAATTCGGTTGTCGTTTTCCAAAACCTTAGTTAGAATTTCAGCCCACAATTTTCATCAAAACCGGCCAAACCAGACTCTGGAAGATTTCCGAAAAAACACGATACTTAAAAATACCGACAATCACTCAACATGAAATCATATTAAAAAGAGTACCAGCTTTCTGCTATGTTTCACATATTATGCTTTACAGTCAACCAAAAAAAACAAAAGAAAACTATCCAAATCTGAGATACAAATGCATTTTAGTCAAAAGATTATACCGCAAATAACTCCTGCAAACCACCATTTTTGCAGCCTGCCAAAATCTGCATTCCAATCTCAAAATCATCCATCCTTATAACCGAAAGTAAATCATTTTTTTATGCTAAAACACAACACCATTACTTTAATCCAGAAATCATATGCATGTTGACTAAAGTCAAAGTCAAGGTCAAAGTCAAGTGCAAGCACATACCAGTTTATTGGTCATTCACAGGCAATTTTGGTGTCGAAGCTGCTAAGACAAATAGCAAACGCCTGAAAAGCGGATAACGGGTACTGATAATCCATGGTGAACGCGTCTTTTCCAACTTTTCCAAACTGTATAATCACATTCTCATGTTCTCCGTTCTCCATAGAAGCAACTAGCTGAAAGTTTTTCACAGAAGCAACAGTCACCCGTCCGTTGAAATTGAGGCACCAGCATTGCAGCTGTTCGTGCCACCTAGGCGCCTTGTTCTTCAACACCAGCATCTGGTCGTTTTGACCGGTCAACAATGTTCCAGACTGGGAATTATCGATACGTGCAGATTTCGATCTGAAAAAAGCTAGAGATGAAAACGAGTCCACGCTGCTGATAAGAAACTCGGTCTGAGTTGGAGCCACTCCCCCAGGGTCCATCGCACTTGCGGGAATTGCGTTCATTACACACTGCATCCTTCTTGGACCCCTGTTAAATTAAATTTACATTACAGACTGTAATAATGAATATTATATTTTAATGAAGAGTAGATGCCATTTTCGTCCCTGAGGTTTGGCCAGTTTTGCGATTTTCGTCTAAAGGTTTGTTTTTCCGCATCTGGGTTCAAAAGGTATGAAATCTTGCCATTTTCATCCGGCTTGTTAAAATCCATCCATTTTTCTCCGTTAAGTCGGGTATTTCCGTCTTTTCTATTAACTTAAAGGGCAATTAGGTCTTTTTCACTTTATGCAAAAAGACGGAACTGAAAAGACCGAATTGCCCTTTAAGTTAACAAAGAAGACGGAAACACCCCTGACGGAGAAAATGGGTGGAGTTAACGAGCCGAATGAAAAGGGGAAGATTTCAAACCTTTTAGATCTAGATGCGAAAAAACAAACCTTTGGATGAAAATCGCAAAACTAGCCAAAACTCAGGGAGAAGATGATATTTTATTCTTTAATGAATCAACTGTGTTTTGAGTGTGATTACTGATCAAACATTATTTTATACCTGGACCCCAAGACATTAACTTCGTAAGAAATGTTGGAAACCGGGTAGTTTCCAGAGGGAACCCTAGGTGACACTCGTTTCATACTCCCAGGCCTCAAGGAATGGCATTTTGTAGTCAAAGCTCCACCATTTGGAGGTTGGGCATCGTATATGGTGAATTTAGTTCCAAGAAAGTTTGATCTGTTACAACAGTTCAGTAATAGTAATACAGGTAGGGGTGTAAACGAGCCGAGCTTGAGCTCGGCTTGTTTCGAGCTTTATGTCCAAAGCTCATGCTCAGTTGTGAGATATTTTATAAGCTCAAGCTCCACTTGAGATATATTTAAAACTCAAGCTTGGCTCATTTCTTATTTATTAATAGTTTTATTTAAATACATATATAACTATTAACTAGCAATTAGACCCAGGCGGGTATATTGCAAACATCGAATGGATTAGTCCAAGCGTTATATGATGCGTTAACTAAATGAAATTTTCAAAGTTGAGGTGTCAAAAAGAAGTAACAGTGCAAGGAGTAAAAAACACAAAGTTTAAAACTTGAGGGGGTGGTGGCAGTAAAAATGGAGTAATAGTGCAGGGGGTAAAAATGCTAAGTTTAAAACTTAAGAGTTGGTGGCAGAATTCAAACTTGAGGGCTAAAAATGCAAAGTTTAAAAGTTGAGGGGTCGGTGTAAAGCATATGGGCCAAAATGTAAATTACCAAAGTATGGGCCAAAAATGTAAGTTAAAAAAGTAGAGTAAAAAAGAAAAACTCTATGGGAAAAAAAAAACATAAATTACAAAACTATAGGCTAAAAATGGAAAATTTCAAAGCTAGGGGATGGTGGTGAAAAAATCCACGACTTTCCTATATAATTATAACAGGCCCATGTGTGTGTATATATATATACTAGTTTGTTTTTCTATATAAATATATATACTAGTTTGTTTTTTATATAAAAAAATATTTTACTTATACAAATAATGACCTCATTAAGGCTTGTGAACTTAGCCAAGCTCGGGGTATATAGTTCGGGCTCCAACTCGTTTAAACTCGGCTCGATTCGAGCTTTTAGGGAGCCGGTCTCAAGTAGCTCAAGAGTGCCTCAGCTCTGTTCGTTTACACCCACGAATATAAATTAAAAAGTAAAAGAACACAATCCCATTTATTGGCTAATGATGAGCTTTACCTTAACTTTCCTATGTATGTGCTGCTGCCTTTTGATACATCTTCTGCATTTAAAGAAATTATATAATCTGTGCACGTAGCACGTCTACATTTTTTTGCAGCAAGAAGAAACTTCCCATCATCGTTTGCTGCTGCCAACAAGTCATATTAAAAGATGTTAATTAGTATAACTAATAATAAGACGTAATATATTGATTTGAGCACAAATATATAATTAGCATGAATATATGGTACCTTGATTCAAACTGAGGTAGAGATGATATGTTTGAGTGCTTCGGTTACGCTTTATAAAGCACTGTATTAAAGAGCCTCTTGGACCAGGCTGGAAACAAAAAAGAAACAAATCTTCAGTAAAAAATACAAAAAGAACCTCTGTAGTGCGTAAGCATGTTCCTTTTGTTCGGTTTTTACCATAAAAAATACAGAGACTTGCTAATACTTTCTTTTACAAAAATCTTGAAAATTTAGAAGCTAAAAGATATAAATCCAGAATTTTTTTATATATTTAACTGTGTGGAGGGTCATTCAATACAGAACCAATTTTTGAGTAGAGAACCATATCAACACTTGTACTTATTGCTTTAACTGTAGTACATAAGGTGGTTGTGTAATCTCTCTCTCTCCCTCTGTTTAAACAAGACCGTGTATAAATGCTTATGTGGTTTACTTCAACAATTTATGAACACCCCTGATACAGACGCACCTCTTTGCAATAAACAAGCTAAAGATGAAATAAATACATAAATGCAGCTAGTTTTCTATGTTTATATTCAACAACAATCAGATTAAAGTATCAAACATAACAAACCTGCTTCAGCGAAATGGGGAAAGTCAATTTGCCAGAAAACTCAGGATGTTTAACAATATCTTTCATGATTTCTCTCCAGTTCCTGCAAACACCGGCACAAGAAACCACATTCTTCCGAGGAGGCCAGGTACACTCAGACTCCTCAATCCTCATCAAAACATCACGCAATAACTCGGGCGGCATGTTCGCCCAACAACTCTGCTTCAACGCATCAACAACGACCGAAGATCTATCCTCTACCACTCTCTGTGACCTAGACCTCAAACCAAATCCTTTTCTTGAAATGCTCCCGAAATCTCCCTTCATATCCTGAAGTATACTCTTAAACGACATCTTCAAGTTTCAACCACTCGCTTTTACACTATATCACTCACTAACCGCTTATGAAACACGTTTGTTAACTAAATACTCTTTAACATCATCTTCAAGTTTCAACTACTCATCACTCACTAACCGCTTACGAAACACGTTCGTTAACTAAAATCACCATTATACTCACTCAATTGTATACAAAATCACTCAATAACCGCTTATGAAACACATTCGCAACTAAATCACCATATAACACTCCTAAACGACATCTTCAACCACTCGATTTTACACAAAATCACTCAATATCCGCTTACGCAACACATTCGTTAACTAATTCACCATTATACTCTTAAAACCACATCTTCAACCACTCAATTTCACATAAAATCACTAAATAGCCGCTAATAAACACATTCACTAACTAAATCACCATTATACTCACTCAATTTTACACAAAATCACTCAATAACCGCTTACGAAACACATTCATTAACTAAATCACCATTATACTCACACAAAATCACTCAATAACCGCTTCTGAAACACATTCACTAACTAAATCACCATCATACTCACTCAATTTTACACAAAAACACTCAATAACCGCTTACGAAACACATTCATCAACTAAATCACCATATAACACTCTCAAACAACATCTTCAACATTCGACCACTCGATTTTACACAAATTCACTGAATAACCGCTAACGAAACACATTTTTTTACCTAAATCATCAACTCAATTAACCTTACAAAGCATGACATTACAACCTAATCGAAATATCGAAACCCTAGGTATCAGCAGCACCGATAAAAGGTGAATCGGAATAACTTACATGAAATTCGGTATTGAATTGCATTGGATTGGATTGGATTGGATTGGATTGGATTGAATTGATGGAGGATTGGAGAGATTGAAGAGATAAGATTAGGGTTTGGATTGAAGAGATAAAGGTGAGTTATTATGTTGGGTTTAGTGTAGTTTGTTAAGTGATGGATGGATCTGAGAGTGGTGTTGTTTGGCCTGCAAACAAAATATGTTTCAAACCCGATCCGTATGGATTATGGACCATCCGTTTATGCACCGTATCCATATCCATGTGATGTGACATCTTTGTGGATATTAATTTCGAAATTTTACAAAACTAGTATTTAGGAATTAGCACATGCGTTTTACGACGGAACCGTTAAGTCGGACAAAAAGTAAATGTAAAAGTTATAAATCATGCATAGACATTACAATGTGTTAACTTGCAAAAAAATCGAAAGAAAAGGTAAAACATCAAAAAATTGAAAGAAAAAGTAAAACATTAAAAATAATAATTTATAACTTTTTGCAAAATGAGTTTTTTAAAAAATGATGTTTGGGTAATGATTTGGAAAAGAGTTTTTTTTGTGCTTTTAAGAGCATTCACATTCAACACCTCATATTTTATCCTATATTACAATGAAAATCACTATCTTTTCTCTCTTTTTTTAATTAAATAATACTTTTTAACATCTTTATCATTACATTTTCTCTCTCTATCACTCACAACCACTTTCAAAATGTATTAAAAATATAAGGGGTGAACAGTGTTCCCAAAATTTACAGATGAACAGTAACATTTTCTCTCTCCTTCGCTTACAACCACCTACAACCATTTTTTCATAAAATAAAAAAACTCTGACATAATTTGAAGGGTTGGATGTGAATACTCTAAAAGAAGTTTCTAAAAAGTTAGATGTTTTGACTTTTAAAAAAAGGAGATGAAAAAAAAGATAAGGAGAAAAATAGATAGAATTTCAAACACCCCTATGTTAAAAGGTCAAAACATCAAAATGAATAGTGTTTGTATGAGAGGAATTTTTTTTAAAATTAATATATAGGTAATTACATTACAATATAATATAATTTATTATTATTGGTATGACATTTTTTAAACACTTCCATGCTGAAACTCTAGAGTTGTAATTTAACTTTATATAAACTCTTGATTTTTGAACATTATTCATGTTAAAAAAGAAATATAAGATTCACAAGAGAGAGAAACTGTTAATTGAGCATTATTGTGGTAATCAGGGTGTAAATCATGTTGTATTCGTGAGTTAAATGATTTTAGGTTGATGGGTTATATAGGTGAATCTGGACACGACATGTATATGTATTCGTATCAAATACATCAATTCTAATCGTGACACATCTAAAATTGTGTTGTGTTTCTATCGTCAAAGGTGGTCGAGATTATACTATACATTCTCCTCCCTTTAAATCTTAAAAAAATGTTAAGATCAAGAAAGTTAGGGCTTATGGCGGATCTCGATTGGTTAATCAAAAATATAGAATCAATAAGAAATAGATCAAAAGTCTACATTCTCTACGCCAGTCACAACACCGTCTCCGGCGTGGTGTTCCGGTGTGGTTGTGGCTTTCACGTCACTTCTATGCCTCCAACCCGTATGGTCTAATTGTTGTTTTTCAAATCTATGTGTGCCTAGAAGATAATGACGCTTTACATTGGTAAGGGTTAAAGGATGAACTAGTACAAGACTCAATAATAATCTGAGATAATAAAGGTTTCTATGTGTAAAAATCTCAATAAAAACACCACCATCTAAGCAAATTTCATCCGATATCAAAATAGAGCATGACAAATATTGGGTCTGGTCCATTGAGGTTAGGGGATGCCCATATCTCCTATATAAAGAGGTGTTCACCTCATTATTGGGGCATAAGATATGGAGCCGTCACACTTTTTGTAGCTGAAAATAGGGGATTCTTCCCCTACCGGCAATCTCTACAATCCTACTTTTATCTTCATTTTGCAGATCTGGAATCGAAGGAAAGGAACAAGGTGTGATTCTCCATCTTCTTAGAGAAAACGGTCCAACTCACTCTAGCGGTGAATCTGTGTTTCTTCATTGGGCAAGTAAGTCGCCACGTGCATTCCCTTTGGCATACGAGAACACCAGTCTCCGGGCGAGACTGTTCTCTACTTACGAGCATGAAAGTCGCCATGCGTGCATGCTTAGTTACATACAGACACGCTTACAAAATGTAAACTGTACTACAAATGCACGCACCACTTTGGGTATACGCAAAAACACATTGGCTAAAACAATTCTCATTCGCGATAACCTGGACAAAGTGGATTAACACGTGCAAATATTGTAGACAACAGTTTACAAAGATCCAAGCACTAGATATGCGTATTCCTCAAGGCTAAAGACACACGCACAAGGCGGTAACCAGCAGCACTCACACCAAATGGGGAATATTTCACAGTAACTCACACGACTGTGTGCGCACCGCTAAAGCAAGACCACACTCGAAAAATCATCCGAAAGCAAGACACTTATCTAGTCCAGAATTCCACCCACTTGCCATCCGCGCATGGGAGCAACACTGGAGTGGGGGGACCTGAAGGGGTATGGTCCTAAATGTGGCGTAAGTCATATGCGCGTACGACCATACCCATACTCAACAGCCAAAAACACTTACTGTCACACCCCAACCGATGGCGGAAACATCGAGGCGGGACGAAATAGATTGCTCATTGCTCATAATACTAATTGCAACAATAACTAATTAAATCCGAATTTCATTTCATGGCATAAAGTCATTACAATACAAGGGAAAATTCAAATACAACATTAACTAAGACAAAATTTGATACATCCATAATAAACCTAAACGTCTAAATGTGTATCTAGCGTCATCGCTACTTCGTTTTCATGGCATCAGCCTTCTCAACCTGTAACATGTTTAAAATACGAGTTCAATGCAAAAGCAAAGGCGAGTATACAAGTTTACGTATAAGCATAGTTTTAAACAACATGGCAACTAAGTTTACATACGAGCATATACAAGGCATGCGATAATTCTAGTCAACCTCTGTTTACGCAACTAGTATAAGTAATTCAACATGACCACTCGTTCACGGGCGGTGCGTTACTCCTATAGCGCTATACATGTCAAATGGAGGCTCAAAATAAGCTAATGACTATGGTATCACATACGTTCGGTCCTAGTATAAGCATAACATACGTATCAAAGCGTTCATGTATAATGGATTGTTCGTGCAAGTAATAAAGCATAAGTTTTATGTTGAGTTTTGATAATGTAAACATGTTACACCCCAAAAGTGGTAAACGTAAAAAGGGGTTCGAGTATACTCACGGTTTTGCAAGCGTTCCGATTAGCGAAGTCCATGAAGAGTCGTTTGTGTTGTGGGATGAACACCGGGTTATCCTACAAGAGGAAAACGTAGGTGTGAGCGTTGGAATGGTAACGATAGATTTGGGATTTGGAATAATGCATTCAAAGTAACGTATACAAAAATACACACTAAGGTCTAGCACTTGTCCTTGACACTTATAATAACCCATAAGGATTAGGTGTGGTTTCATAGGTTCAAGACCTATAAGAATCGTTGACAAGGAACTACACACACAGTGATAAACTTATTAGCTTGATAGATGCTTATTTAGTCATTATCAAGGGTTCGGTTCCAATGGTTATATTATAGTCCATAGGTATTTATATATCTAGTTATATAATCATGTAGGAGGTGGGAGGATGAACCATCCACTTAGGTACCTCTTAATGTCATGTAATTCAAGTAGGAGGTGTGAGGATTAACCATCCACTTTGGAACCCCGTATGATGTTCACTACTACACAAGTTACCATAGGTAACAAGGAGGGTCTTAGAACAAGGACAAACATATAAATGACAAGAATGTAAAGTGTGTCGCCACTATACCAAGTAGCCAAGTGAACTACAACCCGGGGAGCACACATCGACACACGTCGACGGCTAGGCGAGATTGTGACACTTTAGGACTAGCAAGCTACTTAGGATAACGATGAAAATCATCAAGTGATGTGTGGTCCAAAGTTAGGATAGCCCAAGCTAACCAACGTGGACACACTATCATCAAGCTTTTGGCTTGGCATCACTTGTGAGCTTAAAGCTCTTCAAAACAGAAAGTTTAGAGTGTTAAAACACTCTTATTTACATGTTTAACAACCTTGGTTAGTCTCACTAATCATAGCTTTGATTGTAAGCTCAAGAACACAAAGTTGTTTGATGAAAACATAAGTTTTGAAAGAGTTTTAAAATCAGGAAGTTTATTGCACTTCAACCTCAAATATGAAGGAGTTCCATCTTGTTTTTTCATGGAAAAACCTAAGGAAACAATCCTAGAGGTGTCCCAAGTGCTAAGAAGGAAAGAACAATGAAAAAGATGAAGTATACGTGAGGTTATGCTCACTTTAGTAACTTGAGATGAATCTGCCAAGTTACTGATTTCCAGCTGAGTTCTTGAGGGTTTGAGAGTGAGATTAGTGAGTTTGTAAAGTGGAGGAAGTGTGGGTTTTATAGTGAGGATTAGGGTTAGTTTGGTGAGCATTTAGTGCAAGAAGCACAATCCTTGTGCACCAAAATTGACCAATCCTTGAGCTTAAACCACTTTCTACCGAAACAGACAGCTGGCGGGCCGCGAGAAGAGACGGGGGACACGCTGGCGGCCCGCGAGAAGCTGGAGAAAGTTTCATTTTTGGCAATTCAGCCCCTTGGAGTTTATATTTAAGGGTTTAGGGGTGTTTTAAGCATAGAAAGTGCATTTTAAGGGGGGTTTTAAGTCAGTTTATCGTAAAAATAATTATAACCAAGTATGATTGCATATATGTATCATGTATAAGTATCGTATAATGTATGTACGTCTTCATCACACGTTTACGAATATCACAAGTATGCATTACATGTTTGAATATATAATTATAAAATGATTATGAATAAGTATAATGTGAATAAAATATGATTTTCCATTATGATTCAAAGTCTCGGTTTACAATGATTACAAAGATTACAACGAATGGACGATTACAAGATCCAAAGGTTTCCAAAAATAGAAATGCATCGTGAGCTTTCTAAATATGGAAAGTATAAAAACGCTGGGGTTACAGTTACCCTGTGCCAAGGTCCATGTGCGGGACATATACACATACGTGCAACCTTGACAGCTCATGAGAGTGAGCCTGTACAAAAGGCAGCAGTCAGCCTCTGCCCAGCCAAGTACCACGATGAAAAATCGTGCGCCTTTCACCACTCCGTGATCTCCACTCACAGTTGACGACAGACGTAATAAGCATCTCCAGCAAAGCTCCCGCGCCCCGGCAACATGTAAGCATAGAATTAATAATCTTCACTTCCCAACACTCCTAATAAGTCTAGTACTCCTCCCAGCGCTTGCACTCATGAGCAACACTAGACTGGGGGACTTGTAGAGGTATGGTATTGGACCCGACCCGAGCGGTCGGACATTCCCGTTATTTATTGCTTTTGTATTAATTATTTATTATTGTTGCTTACTAACCCAACCGAGAATTTTATAAAAAATTGACCACAAAAACAGAGGAAACTCTACCCGATTTTCGTTAAAATACATATTGGACATTTATAAGTCGATCAACCGAGAATTTTATAAGAAAAATTGACCACAAAAACAACCGCCTAACTTGTTTTGAATGATCTCATTGGTTTATACCAAACCATGGATGTCGTCGTTGCTATAAACAACACGAACAATTAATCTTATATCTTATTTTTAAACAAACTTTAAATTTCCTGATAACTATATAAAGAATTATAACAAAATGAGTGTGTTACAACACTTGGTCGTGAGTCGTGACCCAAATGGTGCTTGGCGGTGACATCCGACATAGATTTTGTCTTTTCTGCTCTTAGTTTGATGCTTAGTGTTTATTTGAATTTCGTTAGTGTTTGTTGTTGGTGGTTTCCAACTTTGTCAATAAATAAAATATGGTTTGGTGATTCTAATAATATAATTTTTCAATTTTTTAAAAGTAAATGACACTTTTTGAATATTCCATAAAGAATATAAACAATTACATATGGTTTCCTTCCCTGTGGATGTTTGACCAATGCAACATATACTCAGTCAAATAAGAGTAACAAGTCAATTGATCTATCAAAGTCTTCATACCCAAACCATAGTGTTGTTTATCATGGCTATGTGGCAGGGCCATCTTCGAAAATATCAAAAAAAAATTAGGCTCTGGGCGAGATAAAAAAATCCGGGCCCTAGCCACGCTAGTAAACGGATACCGGTACAGGTTTTGATAATATTGATATCAACACCGATGTTGTTCGTCCGAAACCATACTCTATTCTTTACGTTTCCAACAAAATTTACACCTTCATCCTTTTTAATAAGAACCATCGATTGATAGGACGGTAGAAAATCTTATGAATCAAAATTTACACCTTCATCCTTTTTACTATGTTGCCTTAGTATGTATTTTCTTACTTTTATCTTTATACTATTGTATATCTTGTAGCTTTATCATACTATTAAGATAAGTTTTAGACGTAGCGATGGTGCAGGTACCAATGTTATTCGACCGGTATTGGTTTGCTTCGTCACGGTACCATTACCATATCTGTACTCGTTATGATATACGGTATAAAAAACGATATTTGTAATATAATTAGTCTAGCTCAAAATTATAAATAATAATAGTTAGTCTAGTTGGATAACATCAAATAACACCAACAAAAAAATTCTTATTACATTGCGTATTTTACATTCTATAAAAAAAAGTATGCCGTTGCATTGCGTACTTAGTTTCTATAAAAACGAAATTTTGATCCAAAAGAAGTTACTTTGTTTTGAAGGGAATTCAATAGAAATTACAGAAAAAAAAAAAAAAAAAACTTATTTGGGTGTAAAGGCGGAAAGCCAAAAAGCATAGAATTAGCAGCCTGCCATTAATTAAATGCATGGGAACAAAATTAAACAAAGTTAAAAAAAAAAAACTCCTATCACATGTTTCGAACTTGTGATCGGTAAATTAAAATGTGACTTTTCAGCCGCTGAATCAAAGCCGGTGTATACGTAATACTTTGTAGCTTATATAATATATATAAAAAATGTATATGTAAAAGAAATCTAATAAATTTTACGGGCCTTTTACGTTTTGGGCCCTGAGCCGACGCCTAGAGATGGGCATAAAAACCGGTTCCGAACCCGAACCGGTAGAACCGAACTGGAACCGGTTCCAGTTCCTACCCGACATTAAGTAGAACCGGTTCCGGGTTCAAAATACCCGTTGGTTCCAACCCGGTTCCACAATTTTACCATTTGAATCGGGTAGTAACCGGTTCCTACCCGTACCCGGTTCCTACCCGTACCCGGTTTCACTAGTACCCGGTTCCATCAGTACCCGGAAATGCAGTTCTAGAAGGAACCGGTTATACCGTTAAAATGTTACCTTTGGAACCGGTTATAGCCGAAAAAGTGGAGACTAACGATAGAAAGAAACACAAAAATAACAAACACAATAGAAAGAAACATTACACAAACTTTATTAAAACACCAAACCAAACGGGTTACATCAAACATTTGAAGAACCGGTGCCGGAACCTTCTCCCGTCTCATTTTTCTTTGCCTTCGTCACTGGGCAATGCCGCTCAGTGTGTTTCTTAAGGGTTGAGTTGGCTGCGGCTTTCATAAATTTTCCGCAAGCTTTGCATCTAGCCATCTCGTGGCTGTCGGACATTAAACAGAGATCAAAATTCTTCCATATAGCTGGGTTTCTTTTCGTCTCTAAGACAGTAACAACTTGTTCGTTGCTTGCCATAGATATTTTGCAAGATTTTTGAGAAGATGATTGAGTTTGTAAGTTGATGATGGTGAGTTTGTAAGTTGATGATGGTGAGTTTGTAAGTTGAAATGGTAAGTAGGGAGGGGTTTATATAAAAAAACCGATTTCGACGAACAGGAACCGGTTCCCAACGGTAACTTTTTTTAATCAGGAACCGGTTCTACGGTAACATTTTTTATCAGGAACCGGTTATAACGGTAACATTTTTATCAGGAACCGGTTCTGAACAGTAAAAGTCAGATTTTTCGACTGTCAGGAACCGGTTCTGAACAGTAAAAGTCAGATTTTTCGACTGTCAGGAACCGGTTCTGAACAGTAAAAGTCAGGATTTACTGTTAGGAACCGGTTCTAAACAGTAAAGTCAGATTTTCGACTGTCAGGAACCGGTTCTAAACAGTAAAAAATCAGATTTTCGACTGTCAGGAACCGGTTCCACACAGGAACCGGTTCCACACCATACCCGGTTCCATAATACCCGTACCCGGTTCTACACGGTTCCATATTCTTGGGTGTGAACCCGGGTAGGAACTGGACCCGGTTCCACACCATACCCGGTTCCAATGACATCCGAGCAGAACCGGTTCCGGGTTAGAACCGGTTCCGGGTAATAATAAAACCCGATTATGCCCATCTCTACCGACGCCCACCCTGCACATGCTCAGGGCCGGCCCTGCTATGTGGTATGATGATAACCCATTTTTGGAGGATGATTTGTCATGTAGATCGGGTGTGAGGATGGGGCAAAGAGGATGGAGGCAAGGAAATAGGTGATGGGCCTAAAATATATATATGAGTTGTATGTATATGTGTGTGTGAGTATGGTTTGTCTTGTAGTGATCAGCTTCAACGTCCTAGTCTGGACGCCCATGACGACACCAAGGGGGGATGGTGTTGGGGGCGGCGATGAGCCTTGCAGGGCCTATGACGACCCCCACACCGTAATTATCTGATGGTGTTCCTGTAACAATTATAACAAGGGTTATTGGATTTTATCACTTCTAACTATTAGGCATTGGTCACTGCCACTCTCAATTATCACTTTGACTCTCACCACTCTCAAGTTAACACTTTGTGTGTTGTGTCACTCCGCAGATGAACATTTCTTAGTGTTTGACTTATGTTATGAGTGATATTAAGCTAACATTTTGTGAATTACTAAGGGGTGCCGGTGAATCTGCTCCTAAAGCCAAAAGGGTAGTCAAGAACCACTCAATCAGAGTGACACAACACACAAAGTGTTAAGTTGGGAGTAGTGAGAATCAAAGTGATAGATAGAAATAACAACAATGAATATCCAATAGTTAGGGGTGATAAAATCAAATAACCCTTGTAACAATTATCTCTTTGTTATTAAAAATCAACTTAGATAATTAACCAATGGCACCATATAATTTTATTAAATAATAGCACCATATAATTTTATTGGACTAGCTAGTGGATTACCATTAGTTATTTTTTTCTTTGAACGGCAGGATCACCATTTTATTAGTTGATACTTATAAATGTGATTGAGCCTCGGATTTCCATTATTCACCGACTTCCCATTATATGAACATGATGTTGAAAATTAGAATTTTAGTTGCTATTTTATTAGTACAGTTTATTTTATTGGTGGAATCTTTTACCATCATTAATTAAATATTGATCAAGTGATCAACGTCACTTTGTCGTGTGATATCAACTAGTATTTGGTTTTCATTAGTTAATCTTATACCAATGCGTACGTTAGATGACATTTTCGATTTGAAACTTAATAATTGGGTGAATTTTGTTATGATTATAGTATTTGAGTGTGTATGATTTAGAAAATTGATTGTTAATATGCCGGAACCATTTAAAAAGTGTAATAGGGTATCCAAACAATTATATAGAAGCGGTAAAATAATAACCTAAATAATATTATTTAAATCTTTATAATTATGCTAACGAGCAATCGGTTCTTTATTTGCGTCCTTTTGTTTTTAATGTGCTCATATGATTCTATACAAAGAAAAGTGCTTATATCATTCGCATATATGCTAAAATCAATTATCTTGTTTAATTTACATGTGCTAATATAATTTATAAAAAGTTACTTTTATGTATGTGTTGTTTTGGTGTGTGCTAGTATAATTTTTTTAAGTGCTAAGATTTGTTTTTACGGTTTGTTAGGATATATGTGGTTTGTACCATAACCATCCCCGTCATTGTATCTTTATTAACACTATAATTTTGGGTTTATAACTAATTAACTTATTGATTTTAGGTTTACAATTTTTTTGAACGACCAATGAATACTATACAAGCCTGGTCACCCATGCAAACTCATTAGTGAAAGGTCACCCACGCCCTGCGAACACAGATAATGTTGGTGACCAGGCCTGCCCACCATTTCCAGGGGAAACCCCCCACCCGAAGGCTCACTATTAGGGATGGAAAAAATACCCGAGCCCGACGGGTATACCCGAAACCCGACACAAATGGGACGGGTATATCCGATACCCGACAGGTATTGGGTAGGGTATGAGATTAGTTTTAAAAAATTTTGCGGGTATGGGTCGGGTAATTGATTCCTGACCTGATTACCAGATACCACATTACACGATCATATACCCGATTTTTCTAATTTATATTTATATTTTTATTTTTCTTTAACCCTTGTCTATTAGTGATTTATTTTAGTATGTTCGTAGAAAAAAATAAAATTTCTTTTAATATATATATTTGATAATAATATTTATATTTTGTATGTAGTGAAGTATATACATATAAGTATTATAACGTTATTTTTTATTCATGATAATACTTATATGTATGTAATATACATTTTTAATTTATAATAGTTGTTTTATAAAGAAATTGTATAATAAATATGATAATAAAAACTGGATTTGGAAATCCCATTGTATATCTTTTAACAAACTAATGGTATAGCCGATACACGATGGGTAATTACTAGACAAATACCCGACGGGTATTGAGTCGCGTATGGGACACGATTTTATAACCGGATATGGGTATGAGATTACTAATACCCGACCCGAACCTGACCCATTGCCATCCATATCCACTGTGGTAAAACCCCTGACCCACCTCGAAAATTGCACCAAGTGGGACTCCAACCCACGACCTCCACTAGGGCTGCAACGAACCGAACAAACACGAACAAAGCCTTGTTTGTGTTTGTTTGTTAAGGAAATACATGTGTGCATGAATAGTTCATGAACACTTACCGAACGTGATTTTATAGTTTATGTCGTTTATTAAGGAAATGAACGTGTTCGTGTTCGTTTGTGTATGTTTGTTAATTTAGGTACCGAACACAAGTGAACGTTCATGAACGCATACAACACAAGCGAACGTTAACAAAAACACACAACACAAACAAACATTCATGAATTAAAACGAACACAAATGAGCGTTCATAAACACAAACAAACGTACTATGACATGAAACAAACACAAATGAACATATAGTAAATTTCGAATAAAAATAGGCATCTTTCAACATAAACATAAAGAAGACCCACACAAAATGTACTAATGAACATGGGAATACTCGAATAGGTTTATTTGTCTAAGTTACCTCAAATAAAAATAAAAGTATAGAAAAGATAAATATAAAAAATTAAAAACCCTAATTAATGATTGAACACGAATGAACATAAACGAACACGTTACCGAACGTTCATGAACATAAATGAACCAACGCGACATCTGTTCATGTTCGTTCATTTAACTAAACAAATATTTTTTTTATGTTGGTGTTCGTTCATTTAATAAACAAACGAATGAACACAAATAAACTTCGCACGGAACAACTCATGAACTGTTCGCCGAAAGCTCAATTAATTTGTAGCCCTAATCTCCACATTGAAAGGTAGTACCTCCTCTCAAACCAATTAATCTAGAACTTATTGAATATAAAATGTAAAATCCTATATTAATTAACACTTGGTTACACTTGAATTTACACATGTTGCAATTACACATACTCATATGCAAAATTTTATCAAAATTATCGGTGTAAATTTATATGTGAAGCAATACTAGTTCACATATAACCTAACGTTAATCCGAAGTATAAATACTATAGTACTAATGTGACTTTATGTATTCAATATTATATTCCATAAAAGAAATCCTAATTGTTTAATCTAATACATCAAAATACAATGCAAATAAACAAAAAGTTGCGTCACTAGCCTTTTGGAATAGCAAAACTAAGTTTTATAAAAAATTGCAATAATAGATTGTAATGTCATAACATTACTATAATATGATTCGACTAAGTAGTTCCATTGACTCAGGTGCAAAAAAAAGTACCAAATGAAAATGGTATAAACGCGTGTTAATTGTCAAGACTCGCTTTCTCATGTTTGACCACTTTGTATGAAACAACTTTTAAAGCAGCCCGACTTACCGTAAAAATACTGCTGCAAATCCCACAAGAGGGGAAACCCCCGTGTTAGATCTAAACACACGTACTTCCCTCATATCCATCCAAAGACCAAAATATTAGTTAGTTGGTCTGAGTGTTGAGCTTCCTTTCAACGGGTTGTTCAAAAAATTCACAGGTACTTCTTTCTAAGAAAATCCTAGCATACTTGAATATATTAAAATGAACATTCCTAACCAAATCGTGTCGATACTTAAACCCTGGGCTCTTTACAAGTAGTGCATACTCCCCAAAGGAGCCCAAACACACCTTGCTATGCATTGTGTATCTCAACAACCGAAAATAAATGAATCATGAGGCATACTTAAGAACAGTACAATACTCCATCGACGAAATATGTTGGCCTAACCCATCTATAAGGAAAACAAGAAGAAAATCTTGAGCATGTTGTGTCCGTAGACACCCAAAATGATTTTTTTTGTCTAACGGTCATGTCAAAGTCTACTTCCATGTTTTGAACAATTTTACTGAAACGGACACTCGCCAATCCATGTTAGCCTTTGGGGGGGGGGGGATGGTCCTTGTTAGTGAACCACTGAAGTCGAAGCTTGGAATCGTATCACCGAGACAAACCAAAGCACAAACATAATCATAATCCATACCACATATACCACGTAAGATATGGTCCCGAAGTAGCCAAAATTGGGCCCTTGAGGCCACAGAGTCATAAGATGAAGCCTCTATAGCTGAATGCAACCCCAAACTTAATAGGTAAGGGTGGTAGAGTCGTTCCGGTGGAGTGGTGTGCGGGTAGGGGGTACCCCACGGGTACACCGACGCTGGTACCCATAGATAGAGATGGGCATAAAAACCGGTTCCGAACCCGAACCGGTAGAACCGAACTGGAACCGGTTCCAGTTCCTACCCGACATTAAGTAGAACCGGTTCCGGGTTCAAAATACCCGTTGGTTCCAACCCGGTTCCACAATTTTACCATTTGAATCGGGTAGTAACCGGTTCCTACCCGTACCCGGTTCCTACCCGTACCCGGTTTCACTAGTACCCGGTTCCATCAGTACCCGGAAATGCAGTTCTAGAAGGAACCGGTTATACCGTTAAAATGTTACCTTTGGAACCGGTTATAGCCGAAAAAGTGGAGACTAACGATAGAAAGAAACACAAAAATAACAAACACAATAGAAAGAAACATTACACAAACTTTATTAAAACACCAAACCAAACGGGTTACATCAAACATTTGAAGAACCGGTGCCGGAACCTTCTCCCGTCTCATTTTTCTTTGCCTTCGTCACTGGGCAATGCCGCTCAGTGTGTTTCTTAAGGGTTGAGTTGGCTGCGGCTTTCATAAATTTTCCGCAAGCTTTGCATCTAGCCATCTCGTGGCTGTCGGACATTAAACAGAGATCAAAATTCTTCCATATAGCTGGGTTTCTTTTCGTCTCTAAGACAGTAACAACTTGTTCGTTGCTTGCCATAGATATTTTGCAAGATTTTTGAGAAGATGATTGAGTTTGTAAGTTGATGATGGTGAGTTTGTAAGTTGATGATGGTGAGTTTGTAAGTTGAAATGGTAAGTAGGGAGGGGTTTATATAAAAAAACCGATTTCGACGAACAGGAACCGGTTCCCAACGGTAACTTTTTTTAATCAGGAACCGGTTCTACGGTAACATTTTTTATCAGGAACCGGTTATAACGGTAACATTTTTATCAGGAACCGGTTCTGAACAGTAAAAGTCAGATTTTTCGACTGTCAGGAACCGGTTCTGAACAGTAAAAGTCAGATTTTTCGACTGTCAGGAACCGGTTCTGAACAGTAAAAGTCAGGATTTACTGTTAGGAACCGGTTCTAAACAGTAAAGTCAGATTTTCGACTGTCAGGAACCGGTTCTAAACAGTAAAAAATCAGATTTTCGACTGTCAGGAACCGGTTCCACACAGGAACCGGTTCCACACCATACCCGGTTCCATAATACCCGTACCCGGTTCTACACGGTTCCATATTCTTGGGTGTGAACCCGGGTAGGAACTGGACCCGGTTCCACACCATACCCGGTTCCAATGACATCCGAGCAGAACCGGTTCCGGGTTAGAACCGGTTCCGGGTAATAATAAAACCCGATTATGCCCATCTCTACCCATAGAAGGTAATTGTTTGAGGATTGTCGTCACCGCATGAGGTATACCAAATTTGACCGTCGAACAATCATGTGGAAGTTTTTTTTTTGCGTGGGGTTAGTAATAATAACTTTTCAATTTAATCTTACTACAAATACCAAACGTTTACCATTTTTTAATCCATCCAAAATACAAACAAGATTCAACACACACAAACAATATTCTTTATGGATAAACAAAAATTAAAGTTGGTGCAAGTAAAAAATCCTCTAAATCCTGAGGAGCTGGTTCGAGCGTGAGTTGTTAAGGGTATAATCCGCAACCTTTTTTACACAACCACAAACATTTATATACCAGCCAAATGTTTGTCCGCCATAGTATTACAAACACATAGCGTCCTATTCTAATTGCACCATCGATTCGAATACTCTTTGAAAGCTAAAAAATCATTCGCTATTTTTGCATATACGAGCCCACCTCCTTGGGCCCACGGAAAATTGAACGGTCGGTGTTGGAAGCAGCTCAAGACCAAAAACGTGAAATAACAAAACAAATATGATTGGCCATGATATATTTGTTTTTTTATTTAAATTTTCATATAAGTTACTTGATTTACGAAAAAAATCTATTTTATTGTGTAAATTACTTGATTTAGTTATTAGTTTAGGAAAAATTACACGTTTTCTCCTTTATCTTAATACTATTTTGCAAGCGGTGTCCTTTTCAACGAATTTTGACAGGTTTTGCCCTTTACAGGGAATTTTGTTGCACGTTACGTCCTTTAACCCTAACTCAGTTAGATTTTCTTGTTAAATCTGGTTATATGAAACCCACATAAGGGCATACTAGTCTTTTTAACCCTTTTAATACAAAAATTAAAAAATAAAAATATAAAAACCCCTTCATCCTTCACTCTCGCACCATCATCTCATCTCTCCCTCTCTTGCTAAAGCCCCACACACAAGAATATTCCTGTGACTTCTACCACACTACCACCACCACAAATTATAAAAATCATATCTTAACAACTTGAATCGGATTTATTGTTATTGTGAAGCATATCGGAACCTGAGAATGGTTCATAAGAACGGCTGGCGTGTTGCCGGCGTCAGATTGATTGTTGTTGTTGCGAAGCAGATCGGCCGGTTTGGTGATGTTGATGATGATTTAATTCTTGGAAGTCATTATTCATGAAAGTAATCGATTGAAGTAAGTAATCGCTCGAACAGAATTTGAGCGGTTGTTTCAGATCTGGAATGTGAAACTTGTTTCTCTCTCTAATTCGACTCTTACACACTCAACAGTATGTACGATGAACATAGACGAAGAACAAACATGATTTGATGAAGAAACCAGAATCGAACCTGAAATCGAACCTGAATCTGATGAAAATAGATAGATTAGAAACTGAATCTAAGATTGAATCTAATATGCCATTTGTTTCTGATTATAATCTGGTTCATGAACTTATATCTAGCTTTGAATATGCATAGTTGAACGAGACTTGAATTACCGACAATTTTGAGCTTATACATAAAGCTGATGGTGACCTGCTTGAATTTGTTCATCAAATTAATAATGTTGACCTGCTTCTTTTTAGTTGATGGGTTTGATTAAATGTGTATTTCTTATATATAAATTAACTTTTTAAATTTGATTTTCTTTTATCTATTTAAATACTTTAATTGAATGGTTAAAAAGACTATAATACCCTTGGGTGTTTAGATTTAACAAGAAAAATTAACTAGGTTAGGGTTAAAGGACGTAACGTGCAACAAAATTCCCTGTAAAGGGCAAAACCTGTCAAAATTCGTTGAAAAGGACACCGCTTGTAAAATGGTATTAAGATAAAGGACAAAATGTGTAAATTTTCCTTATGTTTAATATATGGGATATTGGATTTAAATAACCTTAACTTTTACCAACTGGCCGATAACACTCATAACTTTCGATTTGTACACCAGCACTCCCAACTTTAAACTTATTGGCCGATAACACTCTCTAACTGACTGAACCCTAACTCAGATAACTGATATCAGCTGCCACGTCATAAAAATGCTATGTCAGCTACCACGCCATCGAAAAATGCCATGTCAACTGCCACATCATCTGCCACGTCATCAAAATTGCATACCATCAGCCACATCATATGTCACGTCAGCAAAAATGGACACATCAGATGCCACATCAGCAAAAACTAACTGCGTTATGGTTCAGTCAGTTAGTGAGTGTTATCGGCCAACAAGTTGAAAGTTGTGAGTTCTGGTGTACAAATCAAAAGTTGGGAGTGTTATCGACCAATTGGTAAAAGTTATGCTTATTTTAATCCAATATCCCTTAATATATCATCATCATCATACTCAATACTCACTAAATCCCACCGATAGCAAAACTAAGGCATGATCTGAGGAGGTAAAGATGTAGACAGCCTTACCTCTACCCTGTAGGAATATAGAGGCTGCTTCCGATAGTAGTTTTGCAACAAGCCTTGGACATAAGACACATAACACTCAACAATTAGGACAAAAGCCGATTAGTGCATGTACCCCCTTGTCTTTCGGCTATCAACGTCACCACATGATGCATGATTAACCATCCCTCTTTTTTTAACGTTATTTTCTCAAAATTAGTAAAATAACGTTAAAATTAGTGCACTTCCACTTTTATCCCTAAAGGCTCACACATATATACATTATATGCGCATAACGCAAGCAAACGTAGTTTAAAAAAAATAATTTATTAATATTAAATTTCCATACTACTGATTTGCAACTTTTTGTTGCTTCATATTACTACTGATTAGCAACTTTTTGTTGCTTCAGAGTATTGCACTCTCATGTATGGGGGTTTTAAAAGAAAATTGAATTTTTATTTCTAATACAAAGGTTTTTATCTTTTATATTTTAACCATTTTGATTTTATTTTTACCTTTATACAAATTTTTTCATCTTTTGCAATTTAATCCCAACATTTTTTTATTTTTAACTTTGGTCCCCATACTTTTCATCTTTTACAAGTTTTTTGTTTTACATTTTGTTCTAAATTATACGAGTTAACACGCTGCAACGTACGCGTGGGGTTTAATGGCTTTTCGTCTATTTTTTTCTGTTTGAAAGGCCCGTCACAACACGTCTATTTTTCCCCAATTTACACGGTTCGTCGCAACACGCAGGTTCTAGATCAACTTAGTTTTTATTTTCTATCATTTAAGTTTAATTTCTTCGCATTAACACGCCGTAACTGACATGCGTGGTTCAACGATTTTACGTCTGCTTTTCGTTCGGTGTTATTTTTTCTCTTTTTTATTTATTTATTTTACGAACTTTTCTGGTGTTGGTTGCGGATATTAGTGTGGCGGCTTGATACCGGTTATTATCTATTTAGCTAGATCAAAATAGATAAGTATGTAAAATTCTTATTTTATTTTATTTTATGAGTTAACCTATCCCCATAGGCCATAACCGCTAGATGAGAACCTTGATATCCAAAAACAAGAAATATGAAAACGTCAAAGTCGTTATTTTCCCGGTCTTTTCCGAAGTTGATTCTCCGCTTACTTATTTGTTTTCATCCAAGTCTTCTTCTTCCTCCTCAATAAACCCTAATTCAATTCAATTCTCCCCAAATATTACGAACCAAATTCCTTACAATTTTCGCTCCGTAACGAATTTCGTTAACCCGCAACTGCTGCTCAATCATTTCTGACGATCACCAACCGATTTTCGCGGTAAGAACTCTTCGTTTCGTCTCGTTCAATATCCTTTCTCACGATCAGCACTGGTGTTCGTTTCGTGTCTCTATATTTGTAACTAATCAGGCAATGACACCGCAAAAACGATGAAATTTCGGTTAGTAATTAGTTTGATTGATTGATTAATAAGGTGAGTCAAATCAGTGGTGGTAACTTAGGGTTTAGCGTGTACGAACCGTCTCGTTTCGTAAAATTAAGAATTGATTAATAAGAAATTAGTTTAAATCATGCAACGTGCAGGTTGTGGTGAATTATCTTAGAAATTCTAGGAATTGTTGTAAAACAATCCGTTCGTATTATTTAAAATAGAGACGATTACAGACTAATGGCAGGTAGACGGGCAACAAGCTGTGCCGCTACCCCCTTCCTCAAGCGGGTTTAGCAGGTGGTAAGCAGTAACACCGCGCATGTTAAGAAGCAGAATTTTGTATTTAGCAGGGTAGGAATTGTTGTTAAAAAGTGAATAGTTATTGACTTATCTCTATACCTTTTTATTGTTTATTGTTACTTATTTGATGTAATCTGAATTTAGGATGTAACAATTTGATAAAATGGTAATTACTAGGATTGAATTTTGGTGTTTGACTTAAAGTTGACTTGCTGTTTGACCCTTGGAACATTGTTACAGGAACTGATTTCAATTATACATTATTGACCAACAAGGGTATCAATAATTTAGTATGAGTCTTATAGAAGCAAATTATGGTCTAATAGAATCAGAGACAGATTTTGTTCACCACATAGCCCTATTTGCAGCACTTCTGTGTGCATGCATTGTAATCGGTCATCTTCTCGAAGAAAGTCGATGGATGAATGAATCTATCACCGCTCTTGCAATTGTGAGTTACAGGCTTCGTATATGAAATCTTGTTTTAATAAAGGTTTTCTTTTTTATGGAATTGCGTTCTGCTGACAGGGTTTAGGCACAGGATGTGTTATTTTGTTAACTTCTGGTGGTACGAGCTCGCACATATTGGAATTCAAGCAGGAGTTTTTCTTTATATATCTTCTTCCACCAATTATATTCAATGCCGGGTTCGTATATTTAAAGGATTTGAATATCGGGGAACGATTTTTATATAAAATACTAATATCCCTGTATTATAAATGCAAATGTTATATTAAGTGGACTTTTGGCTATTAGTCTACTGTCTATATCTGTTAAAATGCATGTAGTCACAAAGGCTTATTTAGCATAATTGCTACTTTACTTATGTCTTCATAACATTAATGTTTCAATCTATCCAAAACGATTTTCTGATCTGCGTTATGTATATACCAGGTTCCAGGTTAAAAAGAAACAGTTTTTCCAAAACTTCACGACTATTACCATGTTTGGAGCCATCGGCACATTGATATCCTTTGCCATTATATCATTCGGTATGTTAAGATCTTTAACAATTCTTGTCTAGAAGAACTGCCTGTTTTCATTTACCTAGTGCTATTCAATTTTGCTTGCAGAAGCTTTGTAGTATATATGACTTGCGTAGGCGCAGGGATATTTAATCTGTCGCAGTCACATGCAGGCATGCAGCTAATAGCTTTGGAGAATATAGTAGTGATATGCTTAGATAATGATATTGTCAGTTTTTCGTGATTTAATATCGCGAGCATTGATGACATTTCCATTTGGTTATATCCTTTGCTAGATTGTAACTTAAATTTTAATTCAGGCGCAACACGCTTGTTTCCTAAACTGGGCATCGGTTATCTTCACATGAAGGATTATCTTGGTATGTTCTCTTTTCCTGTTACACCATCTGTCATATAAAGTTGATACGTAAATAGATACATTTACCCAAAATATATTAATATACAAGTATAATTCACTTACTGTTAATTTAGGTCATATTTTGCAACAGATTCTGTTTAATTCATTTAAGTTGTTGTCCTTTGGTTTAATTGTGGGAAGCATTCGGAGCCATCTTTTCTGCAACAGATTCTGTTTGCACCTTGCAGGTAAATATGCCTTGTCGAAATAGCGATCGTTAATGAACTGGATAATATGGTCATGCATCTTTATTTTGATTAGTTTGGTATTTAAACAGGTTCTTAATCAAGAAGAAACACCATTGTTATACAGTCTAGTGTTTGGCGAGGGCGTCGTTAATGATGCCACATCTGTTGTACTTTTCAACGCAATTACAAAATTTGATCTATCAGACGTGAACACTTTCACAGCCCTTAAATTTGCTGCAAGTTTCTTGTCGTTGTTCGTATTAAGTACTTTTTTGGGAGTTTTGGTAAGCACCCCCTTCCCTCTCTATATGTGTGTATATACATATATATGCGCGCATGTGAGCAAATGACACTCTGTTGCATTCATAGGTTGGGCTGCTTTGTTCATTCATCATTAGAACACTGTATTTTGGAAGGTATGCCGTTATTTGCTCTCAACCTCTCACTTTATTTCTGCAAGAGTAAAATGCCATTTTCGTCCCTGAGGTTTGGCCAGTTTTGCGACTCTCGTCCAAAGGTTTGTTTTTTCGCATCTTGATCCAAAAGGTTTGAAATGTTGCCATTTTCAACCGACTCTTTAACTCCATCCATTTTTCTCGTTAAGTCAGTTTTTTGTTAACTTAAAGGGCAATTCGGTCTTTTGAACACTTGTACATTATGCTAAATGCTTGTACATAAAGTTAAAAAGACCGAATTGCCCTTTAAGTTAACAAAAAAGACGGAAATACCCCGAACTTCATGGAGAAAAGTGGATGGAGTTAACAAGCCGGATGAAAATGACAAGATTTCAAAGCTTTTGGATCCAAATGCGAAAAAACAAACCTTTAGATGAAAGTTGCAAAATTGGCCAAACCTCAGGGACGAAATGGTTATTACTCGTTTCGCAAATATTAGCTTGTTTAAGTTTATGTCTCGGTATTTCGAACAACTGGCTCAAATTCACATGATGTGAATATTCAGGGATTCAACGGATCGTGAAGTCTCTCTTATGATACTCATGGCTTACCTTTCGTATGTTTTAGCTGAAGTACGTGTTCTATATCACTTATGGCGCTTAATATCTACACTTAATATGTTTTTACGAGTTGGTCACAATAATAATATTGTTTATTTGTTTTCTCCAGGTTTTTGGATTAAGTGGAATCCTTACTGTATTCTTTTGCGGTATTGTAATGTCACACTACGCTTGGCATAATGTCACCATCAATTCACAAGTAACTACAAAGTGTGTTACCTTTCGCCGTTTAATTTCAACCGACATTTTTCCAACAAAAAACGGACATATTTCCTAGGTTTTTATTAAATTGTTAGTTAATATGATCTTGTTGGATGATAGACATGCTTTTGCAACAATGTCATTTATTTCCGAAATCTTCATCTTCATGTATGTTGGTATGGATGCACTTGATGTTGAAAAATGGAAATTTGTCAAGGACAGGTAACCTTTTTCATATAACTAGTTAGATG
Source organism: Scalesia atractyloides (assembly GCA_947069175.1). NCBI lineage: Eukaryota > Viridiplantae > Streptophyta > Magnoliopsida > Asterales > Asteraceae > Scalesia > Scalesia atractyloides. The sequence continues at coordinate 2,574,303 of CAMTDV010000004.1, forward strand.
CGCCGCCCGTGTTGCGGGCGATAGCCGAATAATGAGCGAGTGTTAGGCAGCTCATTGACACAGAAAACAATTAAATCGAGTAAACCAATACATAACACTTTTATAGTTTTGCTAAGAAAACTAAAACAATGGCAATACTGTAATTTTTAACTAATGGAAAGTTATATTTTTTCACTGGTGTAAAATCGAACCAGGAAGGCACAACCGTAATTTTAGGCCGGAGGCAAAACCACATTTTTATTTTGAACCGAGGGCATAATCGTAATTTTGAGTTGGAGCCAAAAATGTAATTTTATTTTGAACAAGGGCAAAAACGTACTTTTTAACTGAGGCCGAAATCATAATTTTTTTAAACGGGAAGAATCGTAATTTTAAGGTGGGGGTGAGAGCATATTTTTTTCATTTGAACAGGGGTGAAAACGTAATTTTGAGCCGAGGGCGAAATTGTAATTTCGAGTCATGGGCAAAATCGTAATTTTTGGCTGGGGCCAAAAGCGTAATTTTATTTTGAGCAGGCAACATCGTAATTTTAAAGTGGGGGCAAACCAGTAATTTTATAGTGTAAACAAATAATAAATGGTTGGTCCAATGGGGAAGCCAGGCCAGCTGCCTGGCACTATTCCGGGGGAAACCCGTAATTTTACAGCGTAAACAAATAATAAACGGCTGGTCCAATGGGAGAGTGCCATGTCAAACGGCTGGTCCAATAGGGTCATGGGCAAAATCGTAATTTTTGGCTGGGGCCAAAAGCGTAATTTCATTTTGAGCCGGGGGCAACATCGTAATTTTAAAATGGGGACAAACCCGTAATTTTACAGCGTAAACAAATAATAAACGGTTGGTCCAATGGGGGGTGCCAGGCCAGCTGCCTGATACTATTCCGGGGCAAACCCGTAATTTTACAGCGTAAACAAATAATAAACGGCTGGTCCAATGGGAGAGTGCCAAGTCAAACGGCTGGTCCAATAGGAGAGTGCCAGGCCAGCTGCCTGGCACTATTCCTTTTTTATTATAAAATCATTGTTCAAATCGTTCAAAAATTATTGTATTGATAATGATAATATACCACTGTGATATCTCTCCTGTATAGGTCGTAAAAAAAACTCAAGAGTAAAGTACACGGATGGTCCCTGAGGTTTACCAAAATTTGGATTTGGTCCCTAACTTTTCAAAAGTACATAGATGGTCCATGTGGTCTGCACATTGTAACACATTTAGTCCCCTGCCAACACATACAAAGGTTTGAGCAGGTCCAAGATAGAGGCTAAAAGCGTTAGAAAGTGCAAACCACAGGGACCATCCATACACTTTTGGAAAAAGCTGGGTACTAAATGCGTTACAAAGTGCAAACCACAGGGACCATCTATGTACTTTTGAAAAGTTAGGGACCAAATCCAAAATTTTGGTAAACCACAGGGACCATCCGTGTACTTTACTCAAAACTAAAAGATAGGACACAGGCCAGCCTAACCTGGACCGACCCATAATAAAAATGATTTTTTGACCCGAACCGTTTTGACCCGTTACCCAACCTTCCAGCCCACTTATCTTGAGGCAATTACTAATTTTAATTGAAAATCTAATTCTGCAGTCCGAAAAACTCTTTTGGGGCAAGTGCTGTACTGTTTGGACTAATAATGGTTGGAAGAGCATGTTTTGTGTTCCCTCTTTCAATAATATCCAACTCAACAACAAAGCCTACCGATAACAAAATCGAGTTTAAGCAGCAGGTAACTAGTTTTAGTTTCAACTACTTTTTGAGGTTTCTTGGCCCATTTATAGTTCTCCATCTGCATATTGTATTAACTTACTTTAATCAATCTCTTACAGATCACGGTTTGGTGGGCTGGTCTAATGCGAGGCGCTGTCTCTGTCGCACTTGCTTATAAAAGGTAAAAACTAAGATTCAGTTTAAATTAGTGTGTCAATCGTGTCGAGTTGGTAAGTTGAGATGATGAACTGGAACACGACCCATATATTTATTTCGTGTCGAAGACATCAACCCTAACCCGCACACGCTTCAACGTGTAACCTGAACATGACCTGTGTAGCCCATTTATCTAAACGAGTCAAACAGGTTTCCCTTTAAAATATATAACTTTATCCGAATTTTAAATGGGTCCCGATTATTTTTCGTGTCGTTTTTCAGGATGTATGAGGAATTATTGCCCCTAGTTTAAATATAATTTATGTTAATATCTATAACATATGCAGTTTACTGGGTCTGATGAACAACATATGGAGCCAGCAAATGCACTTTTGATCACCAGCACCATTATTATAGTTCTATTCAGTACTGTGGTAAGTATCTTGATTTCAATTTATTTAAGGCGAATTGGATTTTAATAATCCGAATCGGCTCTCTTTGGCGCACAATAATCCGAACTCTTCCGTTTTGTTTGTAAAATAGTCCGCCGTTAATATAACATAACGGAGTTAAGTTTTTTTTTTCCAAATTACAAACCAATGTTTTTGGGCTTTTGATCACAACGAGGATACGAGTCGATTGATGTAAAACTTACCTCGAAACAATGCTCTAAACGACTTGATCTTCGTTAATTAGAAGTTCAAACACCCAAATTGAAGCACCGTTTTCGTCGTTAAGAGAACCGTTTCGAGGTAATTTTTACATCAATAGACTCATATCCCGTCCTGATCAAAAGCCAGAAAACATCGGTTTGCAATTTGGAAAAAAACTTAACCCTGTTATGTTTTTTAACGACGGACTATTTTACAAACAAAATGGAAGAGTTCGGATTATTGTGGGTAATTAACTGAGTTGGGATTATTATCGGCCAAAAAGAGCCCGTTCAGATTATTAAAATCCAATTTGCGTATATTTAATAAATTATTATAATGAACTGTTTTTCTGTTTTATTATTTATAGGTGTTTGGACTGTTGACTAAGCCTTTTATAAACTTGTTGACCAAATCATCTAACGTTGACCAAACAAAACCATCAAGTCCAAAGTCAATCATGTTGCCACTTCTAGGCCATAGACTTGATGTAGAAACTGAAACAGGAGATGACGAAACTAGTTTAGATACTACAACCAACTTAAAAGTGATGTTTAGTAATCCTACTAACACCATTCATTGTTATTGGAGGAAGTTTGATGATGCTTTTATGCGACCGGTTTTTGGTGGAAGAGGGTTCATTTCTTATGTTACGGGTACCCGTGATGTGGCGTTAACATGATGACGTGACGTTTAGATGATGAGTTGGAATGTGTTATTGTACATATACATAGAAATGATTTTGTAGGGGATTTTGTGCATTTGGTTTAAATATTTGCCTACTTTTGAATTTTCTTATGTGGTTTAGTTAATGAAGAGGTGTATTAACAGTGAGTGTCTATATTTCTTTACTAGTTAATCTTATTGAAGCAAAGGGAAGCATAAAAAGAAAATAGAGATAATTCTCAAAGAAAATGTGACATATATTATTATCAAAATTTTCGAAATTGAATTGATAACTAATAAATAATTATTGAAATTAAAGACAAATAAATTTGTAAATTAAGGCGATAAGTGATCTATGCATTTTGCGGTAAAAAAAGAAAATATTTAGAAATGGCTAAAATTAGGGGAAAATCTCTAGTGACAAAATCAGAGCTATAACGAGTGATTTCAGATCCAATAGTTGGGCAAAACTGCATATAGTTGTTTGCAAATTGCCATATGATCGGGGTCGTTGAAACCTTTCTGATCACTTCTTATGGGCCCCATAACTCCATGTGTAGCCATGAATTATGTTCTTTATATGTTAGAGCATCCACAACAGGTGTTTTAGATGATGTTATCTTTAGGAGAGAGAAAGTGTGTGTGCGGTGTGAATGAGAGAGGGTGTGATGTGGAGGAGAGAGGCGGGACTTTGTTAAAAATAAAACAAACAAGTATGTGAGTGTGACTAGGAGAAAGAAGAGAGAAGTGGTGTTTTTAAAGAGTTTGAGTGGGGAAAGTGAAAAAGTTCTAACCGTTTGGGCAGATGTGACACTCAAAAGCGCACAAAAAAATTGTTGCGGATGTTTTTAGAACATCCCCTATAATGTTTTTGGGGGATGTTTTTTTTTGCCACATGACCATTTTTAGCACTCTTTATTTTCGTGGGTGATGTTTTTGGAGCCCATTTTGAGTATTTGTTTTTGTAGAAAAACATTTATAAAGAAAAAAAGAAGCAATAGTAATAATAATAAAAAAGAGAAAGTGGTGGGTCCACGGTAGGTGAGCAGAGTGATAATTCTTTTAATGTGGTGATGATGAAGCAATGTATTTAGGTGTTTTTATGTTTTTTTATTGGGTGAATTTTGAGTGTTTATGAACAAAAAGTATTTACATGTTGTGGAAGCTGACTAGGTACATTTTTAGGTGTTTTTGACATTGCTTATTATGGATAGTTTTAGACCATCACCAATAAGGTGCTTTTGGGTGTGCCACATGGCACCTATCTAACCAATAGAATGTCTTCTCTCTCATAACCTACTCACACAACACAAAAACACTCATTCTATTTCCTCTCTCTTTCCTCTCGCTCATACACACATTCTATATCATTTTTTACACAAAAACTTTGCCCCACTTCCTCTCCTACACCTCACACGCTCTCTTATCTACACCACTTTCTCTTTCTTTATAAACACAAAAAATGGGCTTATTGTGGATGCTTTTTGGCTTTTTTCAGCCTTGTTTACCTCTGTCTAGCTGCTTTAAGTAAGAGCCTTCTAACTATTGGATCAACTCTGTATTAGTTACCCACACTTGAAAACTTGACCTTGAGTTCTTGGGGTAAGCAATAATGTTATGCTTAAACTCAACTTTGCATGTATTTCAGCCCAAAGATATTTATAAACGAGTATATAACTCTTAATTTCTAAACCTCTTATGCTAAAATTGTCAACTTGAACTCGTAACTAACTCAACAAACCCATGGCTGGCCCAAAACCATGCCCTAACCTCGACATGTGTCCCTTCCCTGCACCCTAGAACCTCTTTTGCCAACTCACTAATGACTTGTCGCCACTTCTATTGTTGTTGAACTCGTTTTTCTTCTGCTAACGATGGAATGGAGGTGTGGTCTGCAGACTACTAGACTCACAATATAAGGGAATGAAGGGATCTATAAATATACAGGAGGCGATTCCTATTTAATGAGTTTGTTAGATTCTCAATTCTTATCTTTTAAGCTCCTTCTATGTTATAGGTCTTGTATTTAACATCGTATCCTAATTATACACAAACTTTAGCCGAGTTCTATTGGTCAAATCTATGCGTTAGTCCAATTTACGAGTTAAAGCCCTCATTAACTTCAAAAACTTCCAAATCTACCATGTACTTCCATTAGTTCTAAAATCATCTCTATAGTATATATTACTTTTATACAAACAAAAAATTGTGGGTGTTAAGAAGGTAATGATCACATCTTCACGTCTCACTAATTTTGGTAGTGATCATATTTTAACGTCTTATTAAGAAGATAGTAATCACCGTCAAGTCTCTTTAATAAGATAGAGATCACCCATGCTTCTCCTTTATAGGAAAGGATAATCAATTATCATCTCATAAACCCTAGGCAGTTATCACCTCTTAATCTTCTCATTAATCTTGGTATTTATCACAACTATATTCTCACTAATAAGGTACTGATCACCTTTACACTCCTCACTATTTGGGCAATGATTAACCTCTCAAGTTATGTATGTGAAGTTGCTAATTTACAATGAATAATCAAACCAACTCATCTTAGTTAACCTCTTACTCTTGATTGTCATTTTATTCTTCTCTTAACCTACTGCATAATTTGGCTGCGAATAGAAAGCAAGTCGTAAGATTCATTGACAGACAAACCAAGGCTTAGTTAAATAAGTATCGTACATATATGTTTGATAATGTACACATATTTACAGATTAAAAAAAGGTTAAATAGAGAGAGACCATTTAGTAAAACAAATTGCTTAGAGAAGATGAACGTTACATATTGGTTCTCACTATTCTCAAATTCCATGTTATTATATATGAGGTAAAGTTATTATACAAACGAGTCTTTACGTGCTAAACGTGAGAAGTAAAGTGAGATTTTTTCCAAAAATTTAGTTTTCTCATTTAGTCAAGCATGTGTTTTAATCCTAAAATTCAAAAAATATGTTTTAAAATATAAAAAGTTATATATTTACTCTCGTAGAGTAACTAGTAGAGTAATTATAATTACTCAACTAGAGTAGTTAAACAAAAGATATTATTTATTTATTATTTTTTCAACTAAAAATAATACTTAATTTTTTTTTTCAACACCAAACTCATTAGTAGATATTATATACCAAAGTAACAAATTACAAACAAGTGGCAGGTAAACGGGCAACAAGCTGCGCCGCAACCCCCTTTTGAATTGCAAAACCAATCCTACTAAAGACGAAACGGCCCTTAAAAGTTGAAAGATTACTATTCACAACCTGTTGGACCCTGTTTAGAAATTCCACAGCCTCTGGGGCTAGGGACCCAAATGTATCAAAAGGGAATGGGATAAACACGTGTTGATTCTCTAAACAAGCCTTCTCGTGTTTAGCGACCTTGCCTGATTCCGTCTTTAACGCAGCCTGGCTAGCAACAAACCCATTATCCCTGAGTCCAACAAGAGGGGACACTCCTGTAAGGTCCACACAAGCGTGTTTTCCCCTAGCCCACCCAACACAAGAATATCAGCTGGCCGAAGAGTAGACCTCCCGTCGAGCAGATCCGTCAGAAAGTTCACCGGAGCCTCCTTTTTCGCCGAAATCCCTGCCCGCTTTAGAACATCATAGAGAATATCCCTTACCAATTCATGTCGGTATTTAAAACCAGGTAACTCCTTACAATGGACCGCATGTTCGCCGAAAGTATCTAAACAAGCCTTGCGACAAACTGGGCAGGGCTCATCAACCGGAAACAGAGGGATCATTGGCCGGTACTTAAGAATTGCCCGGTATTCCAATGCTGACATGTGTTGGCCTAGTCCTTCAATGGGGATAACTGTCAGAAAATCCTGAGAATGAGGTGCCCGGAGACAATCAAACACAGCTTTCTGACGAGGGGATAGACTAAACTTCTCTCCCAAACACTGGACAGTTCTACTAAATAGGGCACTTGCCAAAGCATTCTGGGCTTTAGGGGGGGCGGTGTCCTTATTAGAGAAACCACCAAGATAAAAATCCGGAAGGGACATGTGCATGCAATCCAACGCGCACACATAATCAGAATCTAACCCAACAATACCACAGTCTCGAAGAATGTGGTCCTGTAAACTCCAAGATTGCGCCATCGAGGCCACAAAAGCATACGTGGATACATCCTCAGCCGAACATAAACCCAAACCCCCAAAACGGGTCGGAAGGGATGCAAGCCTCCATCGAAGATCCCCAAAAAACGGACCCCCGCAAACGACGATATCCTCGATAGCTCTCCGAAGGCCTTTGTCAAAAACCGAAACAGCCTCCCCAACAAATGTGGGTTGGCACGTTCTGAGGCCAAACAACAACTTAGCAACACCCATGCAAGAGCGCAGCAAGAGAAGCTCGCATTGTCACACCCCGACCCGCAGCGGAATAAGAGTCGGGGCATAATTTGGTTATCACCAAAGCTCATAACATTTACTAATATGTTTCATATTTAATAAAGTCAAAGTTACATTTCCAAAAAAATCCAAACATGTTCATTCAATACAAAGAAAATAAACCAAGCATAACAATCCCAACTCTAAATCATTTTATTCTTCTAGTCCAAGTCCTATGTGTTCCTAGCTGCTGCTGGTTCACCTGTATCATGTGTAAAATGGGGTTTTTGGGTCAACATAAGTTGGCGAGTGAACCTTATTAGATAAACATTTATTAATGAATTAATTGTTAGTTTATCAATGAAAAATTGTGCATAATCATAGATGAGCAAATGTAAATAATCAAGCAATGGCAAATAGCAGTCACAACTATAACATACAATAACACATAACAGCATACATGAACATACCAACATCATACTGTAAATAACATAAATGAAACTGTGCGATCAAGGTTCAATCAAACGGAGCCGATCGTATTGCATGTACTGAAAATGAAAATGTCTGTGCGATCAAGGCTCAATCAAACGGAGCCGATCGTATGTGGGCACGCCAGGTTCAACCTCATAATGAAATGGGGAACATGCTCAACGCTCATAATGTAATGGGGAGCGGCGGCTTATGAAATTGCATATACTGAAAATAATAAACTTGCATCCAACAATAACAACACAACAGGAAACAAACTGAATACACTAGTTCATGATATGATGTATGCACAATGGTTTAAGTATAAATATATATATCAAGACACATGATACACCCCAAAACGTGATTAAAACGGGGAATTTGTAAAGATTCACTCACATTGGGTGCGTTGGATTGGAGATGGTGAGATGCGCACGAATTAGATGAGCGGAACAACGAGAAATACTAACCTAAATAATGACGGAAAATATATTAAACGAGTGGATTTTATTAAGGATTTTAATGAAATTTTTAGATATATTTTTGTGAGTTCAAGGTTATTTTCTATCTTTAAAAATGTTATTTTTAAGTATTTTTAATTGATTTTTAAATTAAATTAAATAAATAAAAATAAAAAAAAATTGTTTATTTAGCGTTGACCGTTGACCGGTTCGGTCAGCGAATTAATTTGCGCCGGGTGAGGCTCGAACCCGAGACCTCCCGTACGCGTGCACGCAGCTCTACCAACTGAGCTACGTGTCTAACCCGAAATAATCTTGTTTTTAATTATATTTATATACTTATTCAATTTTAACCGAAATTCTTTTAATTGCCAAAAACATTTTAATTCCACGGACCGGTGCTAGTGACGGGTTTCGAACGCGCGACGTAGGACTTAGTGTTGCACACAGTCCATCGCTGGACTGTGTGTCTAACCCGGTTATTATCTCGGTTTTTATTATACTTAACAACTAACTGAGTTAACCCGGTTTAGTTTTTAATCAAAAAGGCATTTTATTACACAAGGAGTGCGTGTAGCAGGGATCGAACTCGGGACGTGTATGTTTTTTGTTTGCACACAGTCCACCGCTGGACTGTGTGTCTAACCCGTTTATAATTCCGATTTTAATTAATCTTATGTCATCTCTGAACTCGTCTTCTTCATTACAAACACAGACATCAATCAAAACAACTGATACGCGATTAATTTAGTTAATGAACATGATGACCAATTTGAATGCATTGAACCGAAAAGTTTGGGGAAAGAAGATACCGAACAGATCGTCTTCTTCAGAGAATCCGGCGAAGCTCGTCGGCTCTGTTTTTGGAACCTTCGGCTGTGAGAATCAATTAACAGGTTTAAGGGATTAGATGTGAAATTGAACTAATGAGTATTGATTATCAGCACGTTGGAATGAGCATACCGGTAATCAACGAGTTTCCGACAATTCCAGAAGTTTTCTGGCGAAAACAGAAAGTCCAGCAATGTCGTCTGTGGTTGATTATGAGCGATGGGTTAGTGTTAGTAAGGTTCTAACAATTGATTGAAATAGTAAAGTAGAGGTATTTTACCGGTTTGAGTTGAATACGGTTTTCCGGCGACTTTTGCAGAAAATTCCGGCGAGCTGATTTAGGCGTTCTGATGGTCTGAAAATGCGACGAAAAATGAAATGGAGTATTGGTATGATATCTCTGAGTCGCGAGAGTGGTCTGAAGTTGAAGAACTCTGGACTTGATGATTTTTCGGTTTTAAAAACCGATAATGATGAGGCTTTATGTTTAATCAATTCCGATTTGATTAAAAACCGTCGGTGCATCGGTTATAAACTGAATGTGTGAATAAACAACGAATTGATGATTGGTTTGCCGATTACCGTTTCTCAGATGGCACAACCGGTTTTAACTGGGTTTGTGTATAAATTTCATTTGTGTTCCTAGAGTTAGCAGAAAACACAATGTGGCGGAGTGGTCTTGTGAGTGCGTGTTAAGTCGCTGAAGTGTGTCTTGGCTGACCCGGGTTCGAGTCCCGGCAGCATCATATTTTTTTTCTTTATTTTATTTTAACTTTTTATCAAATATAATTTTTATAGTTTAGTTTATTTATTAATTATGTATCGTTTTAAATCAAAATAATCATAAATATTCGAGTAACTTTTATAACTTGATATTCGATTACAAAACGGAGCGGGTTTTGAAAACCCGATTTTTACAAATGTTACAGTATCCCCTACTTTTAGGAATTTCGTCCCGAAATTTAAGTAGTTGAAGTAGTAGGAAAAAGATGCGGGTATTTTTCACACATTGAGTCTTCACGTTCCCAAGTAAACTCAGGTCCCCGTTTCGACTCCCAGCGTACCCTAACAATTGGAATGCGACTTCGTCGAAGACGTTTCTCCCCGTAGTCCATGATCTCCACTGGTCTTTCAATAAAATGCATAGATTCATCAATCTGAATATCTTCCTGCGGAATATGGAGATTCTCATCAGCGAGGCACTTCTTCAAATTCGACACGTGGAATGTGGGATGAATCCTGTTGAGTTCTTCTGGTAGGTCAAGCTTGTATGCTACAGGACCTACTCTTTCGAGTATCTTGAAAGGTCCTACGTAACGAGGTGCTAGCTTCCCCTTTTGATCAAAACGAACTACTCCCCTTCCACGGTGATACTTTTAAAAGCACATGATCACCAATGTTAAACTCTAAGGGCTTCCGTTGTTTATCTGCATAACTCTTTTGACGACTTTGAGCCGCTAGAAGATTGTTTCGAATTTGATGAATCTTGTCTGTGGTTTCTTGGATCAATTCTGGACCAGTAATTTGTGATTCCCCAATTTCGTGCCAACATACAGGAGATCGGCACTTACGACCATATAAGGCTTCAAAAGGTGCCATGCCGATGCTCGAATGATAGCTGTTGTTGTACGAAAATTCTACTAGTGGTAGGTGGGCGTCCCAATTTCCCTTGAAGTCTATGACACATGCTCTAAGCATATCTTCAAGAGTTTGAATGGTGCGCTCAGACTGTCCATCAGTTTGAGGATGATAGGCGGTACTGAGATCTAATCGTGTGCCCATAGCGGATTGTACTGCTTGCCATGTTCGTGAGGTGAAACGACCATCACGATCAGAAATAATACTTAACGGTACCCCATGTCGGCTTACGATTTCGTTGATATAAATACGTGCAAGCTTTTCGTTTTTGAAATCTTCGCGGATAGGAATAAAGTGAGCTGATTTTGTAAGTCGGTCTATAATTACCCATATTGTGTCATACCCACCAGAAGTGCGAGGTAACCCGGTAATGAAATCCATGGTTATATTTTCCCACTTCCATACAGGTATTTCCGGTTGGACTAGAAGTCCTGAGGGTCTTTGGTGTTCAGCCTTCACCTTGGAACATGTGAGGCACTTGGAAACAAAAACGGCAATATCCTTCTTCATTCCAGGCCACCAATAGGTGTATCGTAGGTCTTGATACATCTTATCGGCTCCTGGGTGTATAGAATATCGCGTTTTGTGAGCTTCATTCATAAGAGTTTCACGAAGATTGTTGTGGTTAGGAATCCAGATACGATCTAGGTAATACAGAATACCGTCTGATTTAGTTTCAAGTTTTAGCTCGGCTCCACAGGACATCTCCTTTCGTACATCTTCTTCTGTTATTGGAACGTGTTGGGCTTCTCGAATTTGATCTTTAATGTCGGTTATAATTTGCGAACATAGAAGATGAATGGAGTTCGCATAACCCTTTCGACTAAGTGCATCAGCCACCACATTTGCTTTACCAGGGTGGTATCTAATTTCACAGTCGTAATCATTCAGAAGTTCGACCCATCTTCGTTGCCTCATGTTTAACTCTTTTTGATTGAAGATATGTTGAAGACTCTTGTGGTCAGTGTATATTTCACACTTAGTACCATAGAGATAATGTCTCCATATCTTAAGAGCGAATACAACGGCTCCAAGTTCTAGGTCATGAGTGGTGTAGTTCTTTTCATGCGTCTTGAGTTGTCTCGAGGCATTAGCTATGACTTTTCCTCTTTGCATGAGAACGCAGCCTAATCCTTGCCCTGACGCGTCGCAATAGACTACAAAATCATCACAACCTTCAGGAAGAGTGAGGATTGGTGCATCACAAAGTTTTTGTTTAAGAGTTTGAAAAGCTTCTTCTTGCTTGGGTCCCCATACGAAAGGTTTTCCCTTATGAGTTAAAGCCGTGAGTGGTACAGTAATGCGAGAGAAGTTTGAAATGAACCGACGATAATAGCCAGCTAGTCCAAGAAAAGATCTTACTTCAGTTGGTGTATGTGGAGCTTGCCACTCTTGAACTGCTTTGATCTTTGAAGGGTCAACATGTATTCCCTTGTCATTGACTACATGCCCGAGGAATTGCACCTCTTTTAACCAGAATTCACATTTGGAGAACTTGGCATAAAGCTTTTCCTTTTCTAGAAGTGCAAGAACGAGTCGAAGATGACGCTCATGATCAGCTTTAGATTTTGAATAAATAAGAATATCGTCGATGAAGACTATAACAAATCGATCAAGATAAGGTTTGCAGACTCTGTTCATTAGGTCCATGAAGACAGCTGGTGCGTTGGTTAATCCAAATGGCATAACCATGAATTCATAGTGGCCATAACAAGTTCGAAAAGCAGTCTTAGGGACGTCTTCTTCATGCACTCTAAGTTGATGATAGCCAGATCGAAGAACGATTTTTGAAAAGCAGCTGGCACCTTGTAGTTGGTCATGAAGATCATCAATGCGAGGTAAAGGATAGCGATTCTTGATTGTTAACTTATTGAGCTCTCTGTAGTAGATGCACATACGAAAAGATCCATCTTTCTTCTTTACAAAAAGGACAGGTGCACCCCAAGGCGACGAGCTAGGACGCATGAATCCCTTGTCAGTCAACTCTTGCAATTGACTGGCTAGCTCTTGCATTTCAGAGGGGGCTAACCTATATGGAGACTTTGCAACTGGTGTAGCACCAGGTATAAGATCAATACGGAATTCGACGTCTCTAACTAGAGGAAGTCCTGAAATGTCGTCAGGAGAAACTTGTGGGAAGTCTTTTACTACAGGAATGTCTTTAAGTTTCTTCTCCATGGTTCCCTTTTTGATGATATGAGCTAAAAACGCGACATAATTCTTGCGAAGATATTTTTGAGCTTGAAGACAAGACATTAAGCTGAGCCCTTTCGACGAGGTTTCTCCAATGATTCGAAGAGTCTGACCGTTTGAAAGAGGAATACGAATAAATTTTTCACGACATACAACTTTCGCCTGATGTTGACTGAGCCAATCCATACCGATTATGATGTCAAAACTTCCTAGCTTCATAGGAATAAGGTCGACTGAGAAATCGTGGTCGTTTAAGGTGAGTGTACAGTTGCGTAAAATAGAGTCTAATGAAACTGGTTTCCCGTCCGCAACTTCTACCGTTATGGATTCCGTGAGCTTATCCCGATTTTTGCTTAAGATAGGTTCAAATTCTAAAGACACAAAACTTTTATCCGCACCAGTATCAAATAACATAGAGGCATATCTACCATTTATAAGGAATGTACCGTTGACCACATTGCCGTCAGCTCTGGCCTGGTTAGCGTTGATATTGAAAACTCTCCCTCTTGCAGGTGGGGGAGCTTGGTTTGCTTGGTTCATTGGGTTGGCTTGGGCCTGAGCATGAATAATATTAACCAACCTTGGACAAGTGTTTCCGAAATGGCTTGGGTCGCCACAATTGTAGCAAGCCCGCATTGGTTGACCCATAGGATAATTGGGCTGGTAATATGTTTGGGCTAAATGTTGAGTGGGTGGTAGTAGGGATTGTTGGCCTTGGCCCATTATTTGTTGGTGGGTTTGGGTTATAGGTTGATGGCGGTTCGTTCGTTGAGGCATGCGGCAAGTTTGAACATTATGACCTGCGCGACCGCAGCCGGTGCAATATTGACAAGGATGATCAGGGGAATGGTGATATTGGCAACGGTTACATTTTGGTAACGGGCCTGTGTAGGGTCTTCTGTATGGTGCGGGTGAAGGAGTGACTTGAGTAATGGGTGCAGCAGGAATAGGGGAGTTGGTTTGAGTAACTGCAAAATTTCTGGTGTTGCGCTTCCTCTTATTAGCGAACTTGGAGGAAGGAATGGGGTGGTTTGAAGTTTGTCCCTCAACAGGGGCTTTCTTCTTCTCTTCTTTGAACTTCCCGTTGCGAATTTGGTTTTCGGTCAGTTCAGTTGCTAACTCCATAGCAGCTTCAAGTGTTACTGGTGAAACGCTGAGAACTGAATCTTGGATTTTCGAGGGAAGTCCTCGAATATAGTGCTCGATCAGACGATAGGTTGGGGTGAACAAATTTGGAACCATTTGGTTCAACTCCAAGAACCTCTTGTTATATGTAGTGTGATCACCCTCCTTTTGCTTTAGAGAATGAAATTCGTCCTCCAGCTTTTTAATTTCACTTCTAGGACAGAAACGCCTAGTCATGATTTCCCTTAACTCCTCCCAAGTTAAGGCCATCGCATCTTCAGTTCCCCTCTTCCCTTTCTCAGTATTCCACCAAGTGAGAGCTACCCCAAATAGTCTCCCGGTGGCGTATCTAACCTTGCGATCCTCAGGACAATCGCAGTTTAGAAAGGTGTTTTCCATCTCCTCGAACCAATGTAGGAGAGCAGTGACACCCTCGGTCCCTTCAAATTTAGGAGGATCACAGGACTTAAAATGTTTGTAAGAGCACTTGCTGGTAGGAGGGTTGTCGATGTTCTGGTCCTGTTGTTGGGGTGGGTTAGTAGGATTTGTAGCAAGGGCTTGTTGTACTTGGACCACAATGTCAGGCAGTATCGTGGCCATTTGTTTCGCGATCTGAGTGGCCAAACGTTCCTGAGACCTTCCCGATCTTTTACCCCTTCGTTGCTGTCTAGACGACATCTACAGGATCATAAAATGAGAAGATTGTGAGTTTATGGTGTCTTTTTAGGTGTCATGTGTCTTTAAGAAAATGAAAATAACATAAATATCAATGATGCAACTACATCCATAGGATGTCTTGGGTTCGCTCATGTTGGGCCTCAAATGTCCCTCATACCTTCACCTACATAGTCATGTGGGCCCCCATGGCTATTGGCTTGGTAGGATTCACATTAGTATTGGCAATTTAACACTCGCATCCCCCGAATGCAAACCACAAAATATGTTCATGAGATGTTTGGTCGGAACGTGTCCAGGTGTAGACACAATGACAACTCAAAGTGGGGTTAGCTCACACGACGTTTGGTATAGCATGCTTTGGCCTAATAGGTACTTCGTACTCTCATCGTTAGTCCCCAGGTAGGCAAACTGGTCCTTTATTTTGGATTTATACGAATGCCAGCCTAGACAGGAAGTTCCGACTACCGGTACTGGTACCCTTCCAGTTACTACATGCCCGTCATGAGAACTCACTTTGATGAGATTTGAAAACACGAAAATCATTGTAAAAGCAATCATGATGTGGTGTGTGCTTTCATGGATGTGATATGTTATGAGCATACGATTCATGATAGGCATTACATGATAATACATATTTATGAACATGCTTGCACAATATCAAATGTAACATTTAACATAAAACATATAAACATCATGAAATTTGGCATATAACACACAAAAATCTTATAAGTTTCTAATCGACTATAGTATAGGCTCTAAGGGTCTAATAACCTATCCTATATCCCTATAGTCATGGCTCTGATACCAATCTGTCACACCCCGACCCGCAGCGGAATAAGAGTCGGGGCATAATTGGGTTATCACCAAAGCTCATGACATTTACTAATATGTTTCATATTTAATAAAGTCAAAGTTACATTTCCAAAAAAATCCAAACATGTTCATTCAATACAAAGAAAATAAACCAAGCATAACAATCCAAACTCTAAATCGTTTTATTCTTCTAGTCCAAGTCCTATGTGTTCCTAGCTGCTACTGGTGCACCTGTATCATGTGTAAAATGGGGGTTTTTGGGTCAACATAAGTTGGCGAGTGAACCTTATTAGATAAACATTTATTAATGAATTAATTGTTAGTTTATCAATGAAAAATTGTGCATAATCATAGATGAGCAAATGTAAATAATCAAGCAATGGCAAATAGCAGTCACAACTATAACATACAATAACACATAACAGCATACATGAACATACCAACATCATACTGTAAATAACATAAATGAAACTGTGCGATCAAGGCTCAATCAAACGGAGCCGATCGTATTGCATGTACTGAAAATGAAAATGTCTGTGCGATCAAGGCTCAATCAAACGGAGCCGATCGTATGTGGGCACGCCAGGTTCAACCTCATAATGAAATGGGGAACATGCTCAACGCTCATAATGTAATGGGGAGCGGCGGCCTATGAAATTGCATATCTGAAAATAATAAACTTGCATCCAACAATAACAACACAACAGGAAACAAACTGAATACACTAGTTCATGATATGATGTATGCACAATGGTTTAAGTATAATATATATATATCAAGACACATGATGTCACACCCCGACCCGCAGCGGAAAAGGTGATCGGGGCATGATTGGGTTATCATCAAAGCTCATGACATTTATTAAGCGTTTCATATTCATTAATACAAATTAAATGGAATTTACAATGATTGCTACAACATGATCTAACTAACAATCTAAACTTCTTTGTTCTCTTCTAAGGCATATCCTATGTTTTCCTTGCTTCAACCTGTTCACCTGTATCATGTGTAAAAAGGTTTTTGGATCAACATAATGTTGGCGAGTGAATCCTATGGAAAACATTTGAACAATTTATTTAAATTGATTATGAAATATGTGCACAACCAAACATGAGTAAAATTAGATGTAACTTGATCAACAATCATAAGATATTAAATGAAACACTCATGAATAATAATGGAACAATTAAAGGCACGCGATGCTCAACTCGTCTCTCACGAGGAACTGAGGGGCCTGATGAATGAATTGCATAAACATGATGATATGAATGACACAACTACAAACAATATAAACTCAATGAAACACACATGAACAATAATGAATTTGAATTGAAGCACGCGATGTTCTACTCGTCTCCCACGAGGAACTGATGGGCTTAATGTATGAGTTTCATATAATTTGACAAACGGAATATAAGTAAATCACAACAATAAAACAATCTAAGTTTAAGTCATGATGTGGTATGGCACAAGTTTAAATAAATAAATTAATTATTTTCATAACACATGACACACCCCAAAACGTGTAATTTAAAAGGGGGAATTGTAAGATTCACTCACAGTGGGTGCGTTCGGTTGATGACGTTGAATGCACGCGCAGTGGTTTTAACCACGAGTGAGATTTAACCTAGATAAATCGCATTATGGTTTGGTAAGTAAACGGATTTTATTAAACTATTTTAGTAGGATTGTTGGGTGTATTTTTGTGAGTTTGAGGTTATTTTCTAACCTTAAAAATGTTATTTTTAAGTATTTATAATTGATTTTTAATTAAAATAATTAAATAAAAATAATAAAAAAATTTATTTTTTTCTGACCGTTGACCGGCCCGTTGACCGTTGACCTGACCGTTGACCGGTTCGATGGAATATTATTGTGCGCTGAGTGAGGCTCGAACCCGAGACCTCTCGTACGCGTGCACGCAGCTCTACCAACTGAGCTACGTGTCTAACCCGTTATATATCTGATTTTAATTATATATATATACTAATTAATTTAAACCGAAAATCATTTTATTTTAAAAACAGTTTTAAGCGAACCGGACTTGCACTCCACAGGTCTCGAACCCGGGACCTGTGGTTTAATCTAACACACAGTCCACCGCTGGACTGTGTGTTCAACATGTTATATAATTTGATTTTTATTATACTTAAATACAATTTAGTCATTTCCTTTTCTGCCTTTTTTTAAAAAGAATCGATAATTGTCCGAGTCGGTGCTGAAGACCGGACTCGAACTCGTGACATGTGATATAAACAAACACACAGTCCACCGCTGGACTGTGTGTCTAACTTGGTTATTATTCCGGTTATCAATATACTTAACATATATCTGTATCGACTCCGGTTCAGTTAAACAAAAATTTGATTTTTATTAAGGCAGCGTGTGAAACCGGAATCGAACTTGAGACGTTTGTGTTATGTGTGCACACAGTCCACCGCTGGACTGTGTGTCTAACCCGAGTAAAATCCTGATTTATATTATACTTATATGATACATAAAAACATCGTCTTCTTCGTCAAGTTTGAACCAGAAATCGGAAATCGACTGGTTCAAGATTTTTATCAGTTTATTAGCGTTTTACAGTCCATTAAGGTAGGAAAAGGTGAAAAGATAAAGAAATAAGCGAAAGAGGTATACCGACTGGATCCTCTGTTTTCCGGCAGAAACTCCGGCGACAGAATTCACCTCCGGCGACGTGTTCCTTACAGCAGCTAGTCTCCGGGAAGCTTGGAAAAGGGAAGGGTGACTTCGGTATAAACTTAGGAGGTTCAGAAAAGCTCGGCAGTGGGGAAACCGGTTTTCCGGCGACGAACAGATTTATTCCGGCGAGTGGAATTACGCCGAGAAAAGGTGTGATTTTGAGCGAAAGTGTTTGTCGTGGGTTGTGGGTGGATTTATAGTGCAAATCGTCAAAGCACTTGGTCTGGATTCCGACTGTATTCGTTGTTTTAAAATTTCCGGCGGTTATAGAAAGATGTCGCGGACTTCAACATCGGTTATAACCGATGTATTGTTAATGGTTTACGTTATAACTGAAAGTGGTGTTAAAACTCGCGAGATTTCCGGGATTCCGACGACTGAACCGTTTGGGCGCCGGTTTTGAATTTATAACGTTACTTTATGATTTAAATGATTTCATTATATAACAAACAGAGTAAGTGGCGCAGTGGTTTGTGTTATGTGCGATAAGTCATTTCCGGATCGGTACAGACCCGGGTTCGAAACCCGACAGAGGCAATTCATTTTTATTTTGCGATTTTTGACAGTTTTTCAAAAACTAAATATATATTCCCATATAATAATTGATTACGGATCGTTTAAAAATATTTTGGGCATTTAATTCGCAACGAAATTTTTGACTGACTGTTCGGTTGCTAAACGGAGCGGGTTTGGTAAATCCGTTTTTGGACGGATGTTACAGTATCCCCTGCTTTTTAGAAATTTCGTCCCGAAATTTAAATTGTGATATATTTGACTAAAAGAATGATGATGTTTTGTTTGACAGTTGTATGCTCAGAAAAATGAGGGTTTAAGTTTTTGTTCGAGGCGGGTAACGTTCCTTGTAAGGGTTAAGTACCCTATTCAGGAATCGCTTTTTGTTGCCTACTGTATAAGTATTGATATACAGGAATGATTTGCTAAAAATGATATCATGCATAAGAGTTTAGATACGTTTGGGAAAGTATGGTTATATCCTAAGGCAAAACTTCTAACACTATAACTTATATGGGACATAAATAAAAACACAACAGCTGATATTTGAACATAAGTAAACACAACGGCTAATATCCGAACATGAATAAACACATCAGCAAATATTTGAACATGAATAAACACATCAGCAAATATTTGAACATGAATAAACACATAAGCAAATATTTGAATCCACATTCTGATAGCATATATGTTTGAATGATGGAAGTTCCTCTCTCGTTTATTATGATGGAGAGGTTAGTTTATGTAGAAATGGAACACAATCCAATCTCTTTAAATAACATGATGATATAAATGTAACACAAATTCCAACCAAGGCAATACTAAATCCTACATGGAACTTCTCATAACCGTCTGATAATGCCTCTGATCCTTTGGCAAGAATACTTATATATAGGAAGTACCAGCGGCGTATCCACCATATTCTTGCCAAATTTTCATTAGTTTTATCCACAAGTTATGATTGGTTACCAAGAAACTAATAAATCCTACATAGAACTTCTCATAACCATCCGATAATGCCTCTGATCCTTTGACAAGAATACTTATATATAGGAAGTACCAGCGGCGTATCCACCATATTCTTGTCAAATTTTCATTGGTTTTATCAGTGAATTATGATTAGTCCTATAACTCTACAATCAATATAACAAGCATAAATTACTGAAATGAAATATATCTGTGCGATCAAGGCTCAATCGAACGGAGCCGATCGTATTGCATGTACTGAAAATGAAATGGATGTGCGCTCAAGGCTCAATCAAACGGAGCCGAACGTATTGAATGAACTGAAATTGAAATTGTATGCTCAAGGCTCAATCGGGTGGAGCCGAGCGTATTGCATGTACTGAAAATGAATAACTTAACCACACAAACAGCCTATGCATGGAACCTCTCATAACCGCCTGATAATGCCTCGATCATTTGACAAGAATACTTATATATAGGAAGTACCATCGGCGTATCCACCATATCCTTGTCAAATTTTCATTGACTTTATCCGCAAGTTATGGTTAGTTCGATGCGACTCTACTACAAACACCACAACCACAAGATACTGATAATGAAATTGTATGTGCGCTCAAGGCTCAATCAAACGGAGCCGAACGTATTGAATGTACTGAAATTGAAATTGTGTGCTCAAGGCTCAATTGGGTGGAGCCGAGCGTATTGCATGTACTGAAATTGAACAACTTAATCTAAACAACCATCACACAATCAGCCTATGCATGGAACCTCTCATAACCGCCTGATAATGCCTCCGATCATTTGACAAGAATACTTATATATAGGAAGTACCATCGGCGTATCCACCATATCCTTGTCAAATTTTCATTGACTTTATCCGCAAGTTATGGTTAGTTCGATGCGACTCTACTACAAACACCACAACCACAAGATACTGATAATGAAATTGTATGTGCGCTCAAGGCTCAATCAAACGGAGCCGAACGTATTGCATGAACTGGAAATGTAAATTGAAATGTGCGCTCAAGGCTCAATCAAACGGAGCCGAGCGTATTGCATGTATTGAAATGTAAAATGAAATAACCGATCAAGGCTCAAACAAACGGAGCCGATCGTGCGGGCACGCCAAGATCAACCACATAATAAAATGGGGATCCAACCCAACCTCGATGGATGGGGAGCCACGGCCTCGGCAAAAGCATATACTGAAAATAATATATAATATATAATATCCAATAATTTCTCTAACAGTCTACACATGAAAAAAAAAAAAAAAACATAAAACTAAACGACAGGAATTGAATCTGGATCTTCGGCGAAGAGGACTAGCTGAGTATCTTCGTTTGGGCCGTCATTATCTTCGACAGGATTGGCGTTGATATTGAAGACTCTTCCTCTTGCTGGTGGCATAGTGGTTGGGTTTTCTTGGTTTACTTGGTTAACTGGGTTTGATTGGGCTTGAGTGTTGATAACGTTAACCAATTGAGGGCATGTGTTTCTAAAGTGGGTAGGGTCGCCACAATTGAAACAGGCTCGCGCATATGGGAACATGGGGTATTGGGGTTGGTGATAAGTTTGGGCCATGTTTTGAGTAGGGGAAAAGGTTTGGTCTTGAAAGGTGCGACAAACATTGCTCAAATGACCATAGCGTCCAAAAGTTGTACATAGCCGGCAAAGTAAAGTAAGGGGATGGTGATAAAAACAGTTGTTGCATCGAGGGTGAGGTCCAAGATATGGTTTCTTAGCTGGGTAAGCTGAGTTGGGTGCCACTTGGGTGATTGGGATAGCTCGGATGGGTATGGCGTGTAGAACTGGTTGATTTCGTTGAGTCGCAGCGAAAAGTCGCCCGACTCTTCTTCTCTTAGGATTGGGTTGAGAAGGGGATTCAGTTTGAGTGGAGTCGGAGGTTTCAGTTGATTCTTTATCCTTCTTCTTCTCCTCCTTGAAGTCTTTGTTTCGGATTCGGTTCTCGGTGAGCTCTGTTGCTAGCTCCATTGCTGCTTCCAAAGTTGAAGGCTTGGTACTTATCACAGGGTCTTGAATCTTTGACGGAAGACCACGAATGTAGTGCTCGATCAAACGGTAGAGGGGAGTGAACATGTTGGGAACCATCTGATGTAACTCGAGGAATCTTTTGTTGTAGGTGATGTGGTCTCCTTCCACTTGCTTCAATGAGTAAAATTCATCTTCTAACTTCTTGATTTCGCTCCTTGGGCAAAATCGCTTGGTCATGATTTCCTTCAATTCGTTCCAAGTTAAGGACATAGCATCTTCCACACCTCGTTTGGCCTTCTCTGTGTTCCACCAAGTAAGTGCTATCCCATATAATCGACCGGTAGCATATCGCACTTTGCGATCATCAGGGCAATCGCAATTTAGAAAAGTGTTCTCCATTTCTTCAAACCAATGGAGAAGAGCAGTGACGCCTTCAGTCCCTTTGTATTTCGGAGGGTCGCATGATTTGAAGTGCTTGTAGGTACATTTAGTGGTATTTGGGGGAGAGTTGAAAATGTTTTGGTTTGCTTGATTGACAGGATTATCGGTAAGTGCTTGTGGAACTTGGATTACAATATTGGGTATTACGGCAGCCATTTGTTGAGCGATTAAGGCAGCCATGCGTTCGCGGGCTTTTCTTGCTCTCGTCTTCCTACGGGCGAGGTTAGAAGACATCTACAATGAATACATGACAGAGTATGAGTTGGATGCTTTTGGGATCATGGGTCGCATTCAAGAACGAACATTCATAAAATAATTATAGATAAATAAATTACTACATCCATTGGATGTCTTGGGTTTTGCTCGCTGTTAGGCCCTTCATGCCGCCATACTTTACCTGTGTAATCATGTGGGCCCCCATGAATACCGGTTTTTCATATGGTTCGCACGGTTTCTGCCTGGTTGCGTACACAAAAATCCGGAGAAAATCGAGAAGTATGTATACAACGTGTGATGTTCGGAATGTGTCCAGGTGTAGACACGGTGACACCTCAAAGTAGGGTTAGTTCGAACGACGTTTGGTGTGGCATGCTTTGGCCTAATAGGTCCTTCGTACTCTCATCGTTGGTCCCCTGGTAGGCAAACTGGTCCGTTATATTGGATTTATACGAATGCCAGCCTAGACAGGACGTTCCGACTACCGGTACTTGTACCCTTCCTGTTACTACATGCCCGTCGCAGAACTTACTTTGATGAGATTTGAAAATTGCACAAAATCTTTGGATAATGAGAGTATGAAAATAAATTGAATACATGAACATCGATATATGTATAATGAATATGTATATATGTATGATGAATATGTATATAAGCATGTATGTTTGACTGAAATGTAAACAAATATGAAACAAATAAATATCACAAGTTTGTATGTAACCACCTAATCAATTAAAAATTTAGGCAGACTATAGTATAGGCTCTAAGGGTCTAATAACCTATCCTATATCCCTATAGTCATGGCTCTGATACCAATCTGTCACACCCCGACCCGCAGCGGAAAAGGTGATCGGGGCATGATTGGGTTATCATCAAAGCTCATGACATTTATTAAGCGTTTCATATTCATTAATACAAATTAAATGGAATTTACAATGATTGCTACAACATGATCTAACTAACAATCTAAACTTCTTTGTTCTCTTCTAAGGCATATCCTATGTTTTCCTTGCTTCAACCTGTTCACCTGTATCATGTGTAAAAAGGTTTTTGGATCAACATAATGTTGGCGAGTGAATCCTATGGAAAACATTTGAACAATTTATTTAAATTGATTATGAAATATGTGCACAACCAAACATGAGTAAAATTAGATGTAACTTGATCAACAATCATAAGATATTAAATGAAACACTCATGAATAATAATGGAACAATTAAAGGCACGCGATGCTCAACTCGTCTCTCACGAGGAACTGAGGGGCCTGATGAATGAATTGCATAAACATGATGATATGAATGACACAACTACAAACAATATAAACTCAATGAAACACACATGAACAATAATGAATTTGAATTGAAGCACGCGATGTTCTACTCGTCTCCCACGAGGAACTGATGGGCTTAATGTATGAGTTTCATATAATTTGACAAACGGAATATAAGTAAATCACAACAATAAAACAATCTAAGTTTAAGTCATGATGTGGTATGGCACAAGTTTAAATAAATAAATTAATTATTTTCATAACACATGACACACCCCAAAACGTGTAATTTAAAAGGGGGAATTGTAAGATTCACTCACAGTGGGTGCGTTCGGTTGATGACGTTGAATGCACGCGCAGTGGTTTTAACCACGAGTGAGATTTAACCTAGATAAATCGCATTATGGTTTGGTAAGTAAACGGATTTTATTAAACTATTTTAGTAGGATTGTTGGGTGTATTTTTGTGAGTTTGAGGTTATTTTCTAACCTTAAAAATGTTATTTTTAAGTATTTATAATTGATTTTTAATTAAAATAATTAAATAAAAATAATAAAAAAATTTATTTTTTTCTGACCGTTGACCGGCCCGTTGACCGTTGACCTGACCGTTGACCGGTTCGATGGAATATTATTGTGCGCTGAGTGAGGCTCGAACCCGAGACCTCTCGTACGCGTGCACGCAGCTCTACCAACTGAGCTACGTGTCTAACCCGTTATATATCTGATTTTAATTATATATATATACTAATTAATTTAAACCGAAAATCATTTTATTTTAAAAACAGTTTTAAGCGAACCGGACTTGCACTCCACAGGTCTCGAACCCGGGACCTGTGGTTTAATCTAACACACAGTCCACCGCTGGACTGTGTGTTCAACATGTTATATAATTTGATTTTTATTATACTTAAATACAATTTAGTCATTTCCTTTTCTGCCTTTTTTTAAAAAGAATCGATAATTGTCCGAGTCGGTGCTGAAGACCGGACTCGAACTCGTGACATGTGATATAAACAAACACACAGTCCACCGCTGGACTGTGTGTCTAACTTGGTTATTATTCCGGTTATCAATATACTTAACATATATCTGTATCGACTCCGGTTCAGTTAAACAAAAATTTGATTTTTATTAAGGCAGCGTGTGAAACCGGAATCGAACTTGAGACGTTTGTGTTATGTGTGCACACAGTCCACCGCTGGACTGTGTGTCTAACCCGAGTAAAATCCTGATTTATATTATACTTATATGATACATAAAAACATCGTCTTCTTCGTCAAGTTTGAACCAGAAATCGGAAATCGACTGGTTCAAGATTTTTATCAGTTTATTAGCGTTTTACAGTCCATTAAGGTAGGAAAAGGTGAAAAGATAAAGAAAATAAGCGAAAGAGGTATACCGACTGGATCCTCTGTTTTCCGGCAGAAACTCCGGCGACAGAATTCACCTCCGGCGACGTGTTCCTTACAGCAGCTAGTCTCCGGGAAGCTTGGAAAAGGGAAGGGTGACTTCGGTATAAACTTAGGAGGTTCAGAAAAGCTCGGCAGTGGGGAAACCGGTTTTCCGGCGACGAACAGATTTATTCCGGCGAGTGGAATTACGCCGAGAAAAGGTGTGATTTTGAGCGAAAGTGTTTGTCGTGGGTTGTGGGTGGATTTATAGTGCAAATCGTCAAAGCACTTGGTCTGGATTCCGACTGTATTCGTTGTTTTAAAATTTCCGGCGGTTATAGAAAGATGTCGCGGACTTCAACATCGGTTATAACCGATGTATTGTTAATGGTTTACGTTATAACTGAAAGTGGTGTTAAAACTCGCGAGATTTCCGGGATTCCGACGACTGAACCGTTTGGGCGCCGGTTTTGAATTTATAACGTTACTTTATGATTTAAATGATTTCATTATATAACAAACAGAGTAAGTGGCGCAGTGGTTTGTGTTATGTGCGATAAGTCATTTCCGGATCGGTACAGACCCGGGTTCGAAACCCGACAGAGGCAATTCATTTTTATTTTGCGATTTTTGACAGTTTTTCAAAAACTAAATATATATTCCCATATAATAATTGATTACGGATCGTTTAAAAATATTTTGGGCATTTAATTCGCAACGAAATTTTTGACTGACTGTTCGGTTGCTAAACGGAGCGGGTTTGGTAAATCCGTTTTTGGACGGATGTTACAGTATCCCCTGCTTTTTAGAAATTTCGTCCCGAAATTTAAATTGTGATATATTTGACTAAAAGAATGATGATGTTTTGTTTGACAGTTGTATGCTCAGAAAAATGAGGGTTTAAGTTTTTGTTCGAGGCGGTAACGTTCCTTGTAAGGGTTAAGTACCCTATTCAGGAATCGCTTTTTGTTGCCTACTGTATAAGTATTGATATACAGGAATGATTTGCTAAAAATGATATCATGCATAAGAGTTTAGATACGTTTGGGAAAGTATGGTTATATCCTAAGGCAAAACTTCTAACACTATAACTTATATGGGACATAAATAAAAACACAACAGCTGATATTTGAACATAAGTAAACACAACGGCTAATATCCGAACATGAATAAACACATCAGCAAATATTTGAACATGAATAAACACATCAGCAAATATTTGAACATGAATAAACACATAAGCAAATATTTGAATCCACATTCTGATAGCATATATGTTTGAATGATGGAAGTTCCTCTCTCGTTTATTATGATGGAGAGGTTAGTTTATGTAGAAATGGAACACAATCCAATCTCTTTAAATAACATGATGATATAAATGTAACACAAATTCCAACCAAGGCAATACTAAATCCTACATGGAACTTCTCATAACCGTCTGATAATGCCTCTGATCCTTTGGCAAGAATACTTATATATAGGAAGTACCAGCGGCGTATCCACCATATTCTTGCCAAATTTTCATTAGTTTTATCCACAAGTTATGATTGGTTACCAAGAAACTAATAAATCCTACATAGAACTTCTCATAACCATCCGATAATGCCTCTGATCCTTTGACAAGAATACTTATATATAGGAAGTACCAGCGGCGTATCCACCATATTCTTGTCAAATTTTCATTGGTTTTATCAGTGAATTATGATTAGTCCTATAACTCTACAATCAATATAACAAGCATAAATTACTGAAATGAAATATATCTGTGCGATCAAGGCTCAATCGAACGGAGCCGATCGTATTGCATGTACTGAAAATGAAATGGATGTGCGCTCAAGGCTCAATCAAACGGAGCCGAACGTATTGAATGAACTGAAATTGAAATTGTATGCTCAAGGCTCAATCGGGTGGAGCCGAGCGTATTGCATGTACTGAAATGAATAACTTAACCACACAAACAGCCTATGCATGGAACCTCTCATAACCGCCTGATAATGCCTCCGATCATTTGACAAGAATACTTATATATAGGAAGTACCATCGGCGTATCCACCATATCCTTGTCAAATTTTCATTGACTTTATCCGCAAGTTATGGTTAGTTCGATGCGACTCTACTACAAACACCACAACCACAAGATACTGATAATGAAATTGTATGTGCGCTCAAGGCTCAATCAAACGGAGCCGAACGTATTGAATGTACTGAAATTGAAATTGTGTGCTCAAGGCTCAATTGGGTGGAGCCGAGCGTATTGCATGTACTGAAATTGAACAACTTAATCTAAACAACCATCACACAATCAGCCTATGCATGGAACCTCTCATAACCGCCTGATAATGCCTCCGATCATTTGACAAGAATACTTATATATAGGAAGTACCATCGGCGTATCCACCATATCCTTGTCAAACTTTCATTGACTTTATCCGCAAGTTATGGTTAGTTCGATGCGACTCTACTACAAACACCACAACCACAAGATACTGATAATGAAATTGTATGTGCGCTCAAGGCTCAATCAAACGGAGCCGAACGTATTGCATGAACTGGAAATGTAAATTGAAATGTGCGCTCAAGGCTCAATCAAACGGAGCCGAGCGTATTGCATGTATTGAAATGTAAAATGAAATAACCGATCAAGGCTCAAACAAACGGAGCCGATCGTGCGGGCACGCCAAGATCAACCACATAATAAAATGGGGATCCAACCCAACCTCGATGGATGGGGAGCCACGGCCTCGGCAAAAGCATATACTGAAAATAATATATAATATATAATATCCAATAATTTCTCTAACAGTCTACACATGAAAAAAAAAAAAAAACATAAAACTAAACGACAGGAATTGAATCTGGATCTTCGGCGAAGAGGACTAGCTGAGTATCTTCGTTTGGGCCGTCATTATCTTCGACAGGATTGGCGTTGATATTGAAGACTCTTCCTCTTGCTGGTGGCATAGTGGTTGGGTTTTCTTGGTTTACTTGGTTAACTGGGTTTGATTGGGCTTGAGTGTTGATAACGATAACCAATTGAGGGCATGTGTTTCTAAAGTGGGTAGGGTCGCCACAATTGAAACAGGCTCGCGCATATGGGAACATGGGGTATTGGGGTTGGTGATAAGTTTGGGCCATGTTTTGAGTAGGGGAAAAGGTTTGGTCTTGAAAGGTGCGACAAACATTGCTCAAATGACCATAGCGTCCAAAAGTTGTACATAGCCGGCAAAGTAAAGTAAGGGGATGGTGATAAAAACAGTTGTTGCATCGAGGGTGAGGTCCAAGATATGGTTTCTTAGCTGGGTAAGCTGAGTTGGGTGCCACTTGGGTGATTGGGATAGCTCGGATGGGTATGGCGTGTAGAACTGGTTGATTTCGTTGAGTCGCAGCGAAAAGTCGCCCGACTCTTCTTCTCTTAGGATTGGGTTGAGAAGGGGATTCAGTTTGAGTGGAGTCGGAGGTTTCAGTTGATTCTTTATCCTTCTTCTTCTCCTCCTTGAAGTCTTTGTTTCGGATTCGGTTCTCGGTGAGCTCTGTTGCTAGCTCCATTGCTGCTTCCAAAGTTGAAGGCTTGGTACTTATCACAGGGTCTTGAATCTTTGACGGAAGACCACGAATGTAGTGCTCGATCAAACGGTAGAGGGGAGTGAACATGTTGGGAACCATCTGATGTAACTCGAGGAATCTTTTGTTGTAGGTGATGTGGTCTCCTTCCACTTGCTTCAATGAGTAAAATTCATCTTCTAACTTCTTGATTTCGCTCCTTGGGCAAAATCGCTTGGTCATGATTTCCTTCAATTCGTTCCAAGTTAAGGACATAGCATCTTCCACACCTCGTTTGGCCTTCTCTGTGTTCCACCAAGTAAGTGCTATCCCATATAATCGACCGGTAGCATATCGCACTTTGCGATCATCAGGGCAATCGCAATTTAGAAAAGTGTTCTCCATTTCTTCAAACCAATGGAGAAGAGCAGTGACGCCTTCAGTCCCTTTGTATTTCGGAGGGTCGCATGATTTGAAGTGCTTGTAGGTACATTTAGTGGTATTTGGGGGAGAGTTGAAAATGTTTTGGTTTGCTTGATTGACAGGATTATCGGTAAGTGCTTGTGGAACTTGGATTACAATATTGGGTATTACGGCAGCCATTTGTTGAGCGATTAAGGCAGCCATGCGTTCGCGGGCTTTTCTTGCTCTCGTCTTCCTACGGGCGAGGTTAGAAGACATCTACAATGAATACATGACAGAGTATGAGTTGGATGCTTTTGGGATCATGGGTCGCATTCAAGAACGAACATTCATAAAATAATTATAGATAAATAAATTACTACATCCATTGGATGTCTTGGGTTTTGCTCGCTGTTAGGCCCTTCATGCCGCCATACTTTACCTGTGTAATCATGTGGGCCCCCATGAATACCGGTTTTTCATATGGTTCGCACGGTTTCTGCCTGGTTGCGTACACATACCGGTCTTGGGTCTGGATTCCGACTGTATTCGTTGTTTTAAAATTTCCGGCGGTTATAGAAAGATGTCGCGGACTTCAAACATCGGTTATAACCGATGTATTGTTAATGGTTTACGTTATAACTGAAAGTGGTGTTAAAACTCGCGAGATTTCCGGGATTCCGACGACTGAACCGTTTGGGCGCCGGTTTTGAATTTATAACGTTACTTTATGATTTAAATGATTTCATTATATAACAAACAGAGTAAGTGGCGCAGTGGTTTGTGTTATGTGCGATAAGTCATTTCCGGATCGGTACAGACCCGGGTTCGAAACCCGACAGAGGCAATTCATTTTTATTTTGCGATTTTTGACAGTTTTTCAAAAACTAAATATATATTCCCGTATAATAATTGATTACGGATCGTTTAAAAATATTTTGGGCATTTAATTCGCAACGAAATTTTTGACTGACTGTTCGGTTGCTAAACGGAGCGGGTTTGGTAAATCCGTTTTTGGACGGATGTTACACATGATACACCCCAAAACGTGATTAAAACAGGGAATTTGTAAAGATTCACTCACATTGGGTGCGTTGGATTGGAGATGGTGAGATGCGCACGAATTAGCTGAGCGGAACAACGAGAAATACTAACCTAAATAATAACGGAAAATATATTAAACGAGTGGATTTTATTAAGGATTTTAATGAAATTTTTAGATATATTTTTGTGAGTTCAAGGCTATTTTCTATCTTTAAAAATGTTATTTTTAAGTATTTTTAATTGATTTTTAAATTAAATTAAATAAATAAAAATAAAAAAAAAATTGTTTATTTAGCGTTGACCGTTGACCGGTTCGGTCAGCGAATTAATTTGCGCCGGGTGAGGCTCGAACCCGAGACCTCCCGTACGCGTGCACGCAGCTCTACCAACTGAGCTACGTGTCTAACCCGAAATAATCTTGTTTTTAATTATATTTATATACTTATTCAATTTTAACCGAAATTCTTTTAATTGCCAAAAACATTTTAATTCCACGGACCGGTGCTAGTGACGGGTTTCGAACGCGCGACGTAGGACTTAGTGTTGCACACAGTCCATCGCTGGACTGTGTGTCTAACCCGGTTATTATCTCGGTTTTTATTATACTTAACAACTAACTGAGTTAACCCGGTTTAGTTTTTAATCAAAAAGGCATTTTATTACACAAGGAGTGCGTGTAGCAGGGATCGAACTCGGGACGTGTATGTTTTTTGTTTGCACACAGTCCACCGCTGGACTGTGTGTCTAACCCGTTTATAATTCCGATTTTAATTAATCTTATGTCATCTCTGAACTCGTCTTCTTCATTACAAACACAGACATCAATCAAAACAACTGATACGCGATTAATTTAGTTAATGAACATGATGACCAATTTGAATGCATTGAACCGAAAAGTTTGGGGAAAGAAGATACCGAACAGATCGTCTTCTTCAGAGAATCCGGCGAAGCTCGTCGGCTCTGTTTTTGGAACCTTCGGCTGTGAGAATCAATTAACAGGTTTAAGGGATTAGATGTGAAATTGAACTAATGAGTATTGATTATCAGCACGTTGGAATGAGCATACCGGTAATCAACGAGTTTCAGACAATTCCAGAAGTTTTCCGGCGAAAACAGAAAGTCCAGCAATGTCGTCTGTGGTTGATTATGAGCGATGGGTTAATGTTAGTAAGGTTCTAACAATTGATTGAAACAGTAAAGTAGAGGTATTTTACCGGTTTGAGTTGAATACGGTTTTCCGGCGACTTTTGCAGAAAATTCCGGCGAGCTGATTTAGGCGTTCTGATGGTCTGAAAATTCGACGAAAATGAAATGGAGTATTGGTATGATATCTCTGAGTCGCGATAGTGGTCTGAAGTTGAAGAACTCTGGACTTGATGATTTTTCGGTTTTAAAAACCGATAATGATGAGGCTTTATGTTTAATCAATTCCGATTTGATTAAAAACCGTCGGTGCATCGGTTATAAACTGAATGTGTGAATAAACAACGAATTGACGATTGGTTTGCCGATTACCGTTTCTCAGATGGTGCAACCGGTTTTAACTGGGTTTGTGTATAAATTTCATTTGTGTTCCTAGAGTTAGCAGAAAACACAATGTGGCGGAGTGGTCTTGTGAGTGCGTGTTAAGTCGCTGAAGTGTGTCTTGGCTGACCCGGGTTCGAGTCCCGGCAGCATCATATTTTTTTCTTTATTTTATTTTAACTTTTTATCAAATATAATTTTTATAGTTTAGTTTATTTATTAATTATGTATCGTTTTAAATCAAAATAATCATAAATGTTCGACATAACTTTTATAACTTGATATTCGATTACAAAACGGAGCGGGTTTTGAAAACCCGATTTTTACAAATGTTACACGCATTGTGGGTCCCGCAGATGTGGAAGATAGCTCATCAGATCCACTGCACAAGATGTCCTTTTCACGGCCAACTTACTGAT
Source organism: Scalesia atractyloides (assembly GCA_947069175.1). NCBI lineage: Eukaryota > Viridiplantae > Streptophyta > Magnoliopsida > Asterales > Asteraceae > Scalesia > Scalesia atractyloides. The sequence continues at coordinate 2,606,461 of CAMTDV010000004.1, forward strand.
GAAACCCGCATCTCGACTAACAGCGCCCCCGAGGAGTTTGAAACCCGACACCGGCCTCCCAATCCCACTAGGAAACAAACCCTTTTGCTTCTTAACTCCATTGCACGATGGCCAAAAAACTTCTGTTTTCTTAACGTTAAGTTGAAGCCCCAAACATGGCCCCAAAGACCTGATGATTTCTAAAGCTTTAGCCACCTCTTTAGCATCACCTATAATTGTACCATCATCCAAGTACCAAGCATGGAAAAGTAGCTTGCATCTATCTCGTATCTGATGAATGAGGGGATGCAAAACTAAGGCAAAGAGAAGAGGCCCCAAGTGGTCTCCCTGTTGAACCCCAATGGTGGACCAAATATGATCGTTTCCGACATATAATCTAGCCGGCTATCTATATAGAAAATCCACCCATAAGGAAATGGAGGGGCATCGGGTTCGAATTTCTGACAAAAGGGCGGTTCTATCCACTAAGTTGAAAGCATTAGAGAAATCAACAGTAATCATGGCTAACGACCCATCCGAGTGGAACACATTTAAAAACCTGTTCGCACTATGGAGCACAGCCTCCGCCCCGCTAGGAATATCCACCCCAAATTGAAAATCACCGAGATATTTAGCCATCTCTTTCCCGACCCCCCTCATAGCCGCCTTAGAAACTAACCTCCTCCAAATTGCGCCCACGGCTATAGGCCTAATCCTGTTGTCCGGTTTAAGTAAAGGCGTGAGGGGTGCAGAAGCAACAAACTCTGACAAGACCCTAGGGCACCTCCCCCCAAGCACAAGTTGACTACCTCAGAAATGGCCCTAAGCACCCCGCATGCGATCACCGACCCCTCCCCACAAAGAGCATCCAAAATGTGTTGAGCCCTCAACCCATCCCTCCCATAAGAGGTCCCTTTGGGGAAAGATTTAATGCACCCAAGGACATTATCAACATCCACAGTAAGGGGTGGCTCCGATAGTAAGGACTCAGGCATAGCCGGAGGAGGTAGGACAAGATGTTTAGCCACCAATGCTTTCATAGTATCCTCACCAAACGGTGCAACCCCCGAAGAACATAAAACTTTAACCGCCGCAGTGAAATGGCCATCTGCAACTTTCCGTAAACATTGTTTAACGTTGGTGCTCACCCTAGAATTATCAGACCCATGGGGATGCTCATCAGGGCGCGAAACAACCTCTGATGGTTGGGCAAAAAGTGATAGGATGAGTTCAGCAAAACCATCCCCATTACCCCACGCTGCCAGGGCCCGTTGAATACTAAGACACTGTAAGGACTTCCTGTTCCCCGACCTGCGCTCCTGACGATTAGAAGGCCTGAAAACCCGCAACGTGCAACGTGGCAACAACAACAGTCTCACCCACGCCTCAACAGACTCTGGCGCAGCCACCACCTTGCATAGAGATGTCGTTAAAGCCTGGGAAAAGGCCATGCGACAACTATGGGGGATGCTCTTAACTGTTTTGATAGGAAGGGAGAAGACACGATCAAGCAGACCCACGTCCACCCAATACCTCCAAAAGAAACAATCTCCTTTCCAACATTCGGCGTAGGAATCCCAACAATAAACTCCTCCGTATTTCCCGTAACCAACTTGAATCGTGTCACCCCATCTGCATGATGGCACCCCCGACTGAGAGCATGTAAACACATACACTCCCCTCATAACCATTGGCATGAAACCTTAAGAGCCTCACCAACCGAAACAAATAAATCCAAATCCGCGGATACAGCATTGCGCATGGCCCACTTTTTGTTATCTGAAGACAAATGAAGCCGCTTGATATGGGCCACCAACCTCGGGAACCCCTTGGCCCCTGCCTGTCCATCGGGGCAACAATGAAAGCCCTTAAAAGGACACAGCCAGACACCCCTTGAGGAACCAACACCCCCCACCTCGGATGGAGCCCCACAAACAGTTAAAGCCCCAGACAAACCCCCCACTCTAGACCCGGCATCAACTATTCAAAATACAAACGAAGTTTAAGGACAACTGGCGCTAAGCTTGGAAAATAAATGGCGAAAACTAATAGGTTAGCGTGGGCAACGACAAGTTGCCCCACCCCCTTTAAAGCACACCACACTCAATCCATTGCGGGCTTCCAAAACGAAAAAGAAAATAAATCTTAATCTATTTTTCGGTGTTCCAAATCCAACGGAAACTATTTGAAACAACTCGTTATTCAATATTGTAGTAAACAACTGATATCCAGCCTTAAAATAAATGGTTTTTCTTCTAGACATTTTATCGAACACCTGGCGTGCAACTTTTAATAACGAGCTTCATAAACCAATACTGAAATCTCAACTACTCGGTTGGAAACAAATTGTCGTTTAATTAAAATCTTATTAATAAATATTATGCCCGGTGTGCTTAATTAAATGAAAAAAATTGTTTATTCATTTCTCACGTTAAGTATATCAATTTGTATTTGATACTAGCCTGCAAATAATTAAAATATATTAAAATCCATCACATAATATTACATCACATTACAATATATAAAATATCATATTATATTATATTAATTTTTCTTAATTACATACCATTAATTTGTAAAATTTCTCCCTCTCGTGTAAACACTATTCAACTTTTCTTTGTTTTAATGGTTGTCAGTATAGATGTGATTGGTCCATTTTTATTTTATTCTTTTTCTTTCTTAGTATATATACTCACAAGTTAAGTTATTTTATTGTATTTTATATATTTTAGTTTTCTTCTTTTATAATATCAGTAAAAGTATGAAATAACGCTTATTTACATACCATTAATTTGTAAAATTTCCCCCTCTCGTGTAAACACTATTCAACTTTTCTTTGTTTTAATTGGTTGTCAGTATAGATGTGATTGGTCTATTTTTATTTTATTCTTTTTCTTTCTTCATATATATACTCACAAGTTAAGTTATTTTATTGTATTTTATATATTTTAGTTTTATTCTTTTATAATATCAGTAAAAGTATCAAATAACACTTATGGTTAATTTTTTATTTTTATTAAACCATATACTTTATAAATCTATTTAACTATAATAATTATTATATGTATTAATTGAAACACGATTTAATATTTTTTTGTTTTTGACCAACTTATTTTTTTCTATAGTAATGTTTTATGTTTTAGTTTATATTTATTGAAACTTAATATGTCGTAACATAGGTGTATAATTCAACGTTTTTACGTCTATTTTTTTATTTAATAGTCCCTTCAAACGCACGGGACCAATATACTAGTTATTGTTTATATACCAATTATTATTGTTTAATACTAAAACATAAGTTATTGCAACATACATAAAAAGCCATCAATTCAAAAGTTAGTTACCATAGTGCCATTAGTTCATTGAAAAGGTAAAAAGTTTGGTCTACGTAGGGTTAAAATGAAAATTGGTTAATATAACAATGCATTTTGTCCTTGTGTGTATTCATCAAAACACTACCTCATGCTCCTTTTCATATAGTTTTTTCACGATTAGAATAAAAATGAAAAGATTTTTTTTTTCAAATTGCAGTCAAGCGTTTCGACAGTGAATGTGTATCTATATTTGTTAATAAGATACAATTAAATAATAATTATTTTAATCCATATATATTATCTTTTTATCTTTTACCCTAAATAAATAGATATAGATAATATTTATTAATAAGATTCAAATAAAAAATATTATTTTAATCCAAATTTTTTAATCCTTTTATCTTTTACTAATTTGTTTCCCATTTACATTTTTCATGGCTTTGCTTTATAATTGATTAATAAAACTGAATTATAATAAAAAAAGCATAAACAACTCATGGCTCTACTAACTTTTTAGACTTCTAACATAAAAATATTAATACAGATTAATAAAATTGAATTAAAATAAAATAAGCATATAATAACCTATAATAAAATAGTTTATATTAATACTCTTACAATCTATAATATATACTAATTTATAATAAAAGGATTTAGTTTATTTTAAAACTTTAAATAATTGCAAAACTTTCAGAACTCTTAAGAAATAAGCAGTTTATTTATACAACAGATTTTAAGAACTATATGACATGTTATTTAAATTAATATTTTAAAAAAACATTTATTCACATGTGTAATAAAAATGCCACTAATCTAGTATATATACATGCACATACGCGCACACGTGCGGCGCGCATATATTTTCAGTTAATTACAAAGTTTAAATGAACAACATGAAGAATCACATTAACCTTCTGTTTCGTATAACATAGATTAAAAAAGGATTGTGTAAATCTTAACTAAAGCTATACTACACACTGAACACTCAAGTATATATCATCAGATAGCTATATATTTACTTTTTATTAAATACATAACCTCTATTTTAATAAAAAAAAACGGAATGCGTGACTCATGAACGTTCCGGTGTAGTTTTTGAAAACAAAATTGTATTCAAAATCATGTATTTCTTTTGGTATTTTAGACTATAGCGAGTGACGTTATCTTTCTGGTACTGTAATGAACTCAACCACTTATGTGCGAACAACATCAGTACCAGTACAAGTACCAGTGCGGAATCACTGGCCGCTTTTATATTTTTTGACAAGCCAAACCGATAACGACCGCGAGGAAAAAACGATCCCCAATACGAAGCGTATAGGAAAAAAACTAGTTTTTTTTCTTGTACGGACTTAAATATGCATATATCTATAGCAATAAATATTAATTATCAAACTATTTTAAAATTAAACAAAGGTAAAAAGACATATTTATATTAAACAAACGTAAAAGACAGATTTTGAGGAAAAAAGCATTTGGTATTCTTTTGATAGTCAACTCAACCATATAAACCTTTACATGTCTCACTTTCTCTTTCAACTTTCCTCAACCTCTATCTTGTAAAGCGGTGGAACATTGTCATCCTACTATATCAATTTCACTTCCGTTTAAAAGGTGATTTTATAGCTTCAATCTTCGATCAATCACCAATTCACCATTTAGTTTGTAATCTACAGTTTTTGTTATTATAATGTTACTTTAATTTCAATACCTATGTGCATATAAAACAATTCTTCAAAAGATCAGAAACGGGTTAAATTTTATATAAAAAAGATCAAAACCCATATGTTCATTTTTTAATTTTGCATCTCAAGTTACAATCAAGATATGTATATAAACAATTCTTCAATTCAAAACATCATAAAAGGGTTTTAATTGATAAAAAAAGATCAAAACCCATATGTTTATTTTTTAATTTTGCATCTTCAAGTTACAATCAAGATGTGTATATAAAACAATTCTTCAATTCAAAACATCATAAAAGGGTTTTAATTTGATTAAAAAAAGATCAAAACCCATATGTTTATTTTTTTATTTTGCATCTTCAAGTTACAATCAAGAATGTATATAAACAATTCTTCATTCAAAACATCATAAAAGGGTTTAAATTTGATATAAAAAAAGATCAAAACCCATATGTTTTTTTTTTAAATTTTGCATCTTCAAGTTACAATCAATTATGTGTATATAATACAATTCTTCAATTCAAAACATCATAAAAGGGTTTAAATTTGATATAAAAAAAGATCAAAACCCATGTGTTTATTTTTTAATTTTGTATCTTCAAGTTACAATCAATTATGTGTATATTAAACAATTCTTCAATTCAAAACATCATAAAGGGGTTTAAATTTGATATAAAAAGAAGATCAAGATGTGTCTATAAAACAATTCTTCAACTCGTAACATCATAAAAGTGTTTAAATTTGATATAAAAAAAGGATCAAAACACGTATGTTTATTTTTTTTTATTTTTCATCTTCAAGTTACAATCAAGATTAAGTTTAGCAAGTTTTCTTCTTCAGTTTTGTTCTATGTAAAAATCAGTGTATTGAATTCTAAAAAAATTGTGTGGTTAGTGAGTTATGTAACATATTGGGACTATCAACATTGTTGGTTTAATCTCGTGTGTTCGTAAAAAAATCTTTTCATTTTGGCTATATGAAGTAATATTAAATGTGCCAAAAGTGTAGATTTTGTAAATGCATTAATAATTATATTAAATGCTAATTTTTCTTCAATTTGGGATCTTATGGATCTGAGAAGTAAACATTTGGTTATGATTTGTGAGTTATAGAATGGATCTGAGCGTAGTTTTTTTTTTGGAGTGTTGATAATCTGTTTGGTTTAATTGTTTGTAAGAAGTTCTAATACTAGAACTGTATTATTAAATCTTATGTAACTGAACACCTAGGAGAATCTCTCATTGGTTTTCATTTTTGTTGGTTTAATACATCATCTACTTTCATAACCCTACATATGATTTGGTTTCTTTGAAATTGCGAGAATATACGGTCTATTAACTATAACGCAAGAACGAACTGGCTGATCAAGGATATGTTGGATTAATCTTAATTAGTCAGTGATTTTAATTAATGTTTATCTAGTTACTTAATTTTAGGGATTATGTTTATTCAAGTTATTATTAATTAGGTGTCATGGTCGATTTGGGATAGGTTTAGATAACTTGGTGATCAAGTATTTTTTAGTATAAATAGATGATTCAGGGTCATCGTAATGTGGTCTTTGTTCATAATCAAAAAAGTTTGTAACTAGTGCTAAGTTACATAAATCTTCGTGCTTGTATTGTTTGCTCGATCTGATTGTTCCAACAGGATAAAGAAACAATAAATCATCAAGCTAGATGTTTGCACCTTGGTGATAGGTTATGCAAGTTGTGGTACTGGAATTTAAAATATAAAAGAAAAACTCTTGTTATTCTTTTATATATGAATCAATATGGTGCAAGTTACCTTTCTTTAAAGTGCCTATGCAACATGAATCATTTATGATGAGGGTTCTTAATTATGCATACATAATCTAGAACATGATGTTACTTTAGGTAGTTTTGTTGTTAAATGATCTAGAAAATGAAGTATTTGTAATCCGGGGTTACTTAAATGTAGCGTCTCACGACTTGGTTAATCAGACTTAACTTGTTTTCACATTTAAGACGGCGTAGTTTATTTGATTGACATTGAGAGAGCTCATAAATCCTTTCTATTTTCTCTTTGTGTATTAGATGGGTAACAGAATGAAAGCAGGTGATCGTTGTTCAGTGTGGCTTAGATATGAACAATCTTCTGGTGACATTTTCGGAGAACCGGAAAAGAGAACTCAAATCGGAGAGAAGCATCAAGCAAGCGTCCCGGACATAGTTACGAAAGAAACAATACAAAATGAGGAGAACAAATTCATAGGTACAGTAGAAAAAGACGTCCGGCTTCCTGCAGTCCCTATACTTGATAATAATGCATTTATACTTAGTTTATATATATTTGGCAAGAACTTTCATCTTGTGAAGAAATTTATGGGTGCTGAGGGAATGCAAGATGTGTTATTCTACTACTATGGACCATTTTATAATAAGAAGGAACACAAAGATTGGTCAGGCTCTTGGAAAAACAGAAAGCCAAAGAAGATGCCTGGAACGAAGATTTTCACCGGTTGGAGGGCACAGGAGCTTTTCGCTCGCATATTTCTCTATGTCACCGATGATTGCAAAACTCGTCTGACACGGGTACTATTCTGCAATATCTGTCTAACTCTTACCTTTAATCACCATTACACAATATATGCAAAAAAAGAAGTTTCATCTTAATCAACACTTGTTTATCATACACCAATGTAGCATGTTCCGAGTGGTCACTCGGTCACTTTATTGAAGTTCTAATTCACTATTGCTGTAAAAAAAAGTAACCCTAGAATTTAGTATATTAAAGGAATAATAGTTAAACTTCTAGGAACTGAATTTATGTTAGTTGCTAAGTCATTATCACTTGCTTTAGTATAAACTTAATATGTACATCATGCATTTATATACATTTAGAAAAAGCTCTGATCTTGCTATTGATGTGTTATTATCTAGACTTTAATACAAACTATTTTAGTTATGATAGTTATAGTTATCCAGACATGTATGTCTGTTATCAACCATTGCCTCCAAGGGTTATAATGGTAAGGCATCAATGTAGTAATTAATTTAGTATGATTTCTAAATAAAAGAAATCTCTGTGCATGTTCTCTTATATATGCAATTAATACATTCATGAAAACAATCATTTTTAAAGAAATTTCATCTGATCCAGCTATCGATGTGTTGTATCTTCCAGGCTACCCGAATGTTCAACACTAAACAAATTACATTTGAAACATATGTATTCAATGTAGTGGATATGGTGGGCATCAAGTTGCTTGTGCAAGCCATTGCCATTGGGAAAGGAAAGGATGACCTTACTACCAAGGCGAAGATGGCAGTGGAAAACAAGCAGCCTGAACCGCCATTCTCTTGGCTTAAAACAAAACAAGTTATCAATCTTTTGAAATATGATATTGGACTCAGTAAAGAGAAGTTAAGTGACCTATTTGAGGAAGCTGTCTGGCCTCGTCTTTTAGCACGGGGATGGAAATCTGAGAAGCGAAGAAACTTCGATTTCAACAACTCCAAGAATTCGCTGGTGTTTCTTGCACCCGGAACCGGAAAGTTTAGTCCCAGGAGCCAGACAAAAGGAAGTCATTATTTTGAGACTTTTGTGGATGTTTTGAATAAGGTGGCTTTAGAGCCGCAACTTATTGAGACTGATCCGAACCATGACATGTTGGTGAAACCACGTGAAAAAGATTCGGTTCAGTTTATGATTGTGGATTCCAGTTTAGGGCTTTTGGAGAATCAAATTTTTAAAATGAGGGAGATGAGAAGTCTGCCAGATTCTAAACTTGCTGATGAAGAAGGTTCATCTTGTGAAGCTCAAAATGCGAACGCAATTCAAACCAGTTTAGCCGCTGAAGACAGCGGAAAATCCAGAATTTTCAACCAAGGTAAGTACTATCATATGGAAATTATGACATGCATCAGAAAAGTAGTTTCTAGATTTTTACATTGAAAAACAATACATTGTTAGCTTTTTAAAACTTATATAAAAACTATGCTAATATATATGAGTTACAGCCCAAGTATTAAGCTCACCTATTTTGAACTGATTTTCTTACTGAACTATTAGATGGTGGTGCTTATACAGATCAACAGTTTGATTTGGATGGTGAAAGTCTAAGTGCCCGAAACTGCACACCGACTGAAAATATGTGGGAAAGTCTTGCTAGTGGATCCAACTACCAGAAAAAGAGGAAAAGAGGTGGGAGAGAAGGGGACTCTCCGGATATTGTTGCTGAAAACGCTCTTGCGGAATCCAAAGAGCAGGGACGGAGCCACATATAGCTCCCGCCTTAAGGGCTTCCGTTCAACCCACCAAGAAAATTTATAGTTTTATATGAAGGTATGACCCTCCTGAAACAAGGTGACTGAACACATCACCATTTAATATGTTGTTTTCAACTTTTTAGCTTTCGTTTTCATATGTTGTGATAGACTTTATGATAATACACAATGATTTGTATATAATTGTAAGAAGCTTTGTTCTATTTGGGTTTGTGATTTTGTAGCACTTTCCTTTTAAGTCATGCATCTGTGTAGTGGTAATTCATGAATGTGCATGGGTACAGTCTTCAAGAGTTTGATTGTTCTATATCAAAATTGTTTTGTTTATGTTCAAGGTTGTTAAATTGCTCCAGGCCAGAATGATGATATTTAGAACTTGAAAGAAACGCGTTCTCATTATGGCTGGATCAGACCTCTAAATCACAGGATTTATATTTCAAGATTTATATAATTTCAATTAATTAGGATCTAGATAATGTAAATGTTTGATTTTTGCTTATCGTGAAGACTGTTTGCCCTTTCCAAGTCGACTAGTTCACATTATGACGTATATCGTCGTATTGTGTTTTCCATCCATCCACCTTATAGACAGTCAGGTCCACTTTTTATCCAAGTTCAAGGAGCATGTTAGCCTTAGACTTGAGTTTCTATCACTCAGTTAAGTTAGGAAATAAATACTTGCATGAGTGTAGGTAGAAAAAAGACAAGTCAAGTTGACGTTGAACGGGGCTGCTTATGTGACAAATGATGTGTATTATGTGCCAGCACTCAAGAACAACCTTCTCAGTATTGGCCAACTCAAGTAGAAGGAGTTGTCATTCCTCATACACTTTGATACATGCAATATATAATATCCACAAACGGGTCTGCTTATTCAAAGCCTCACAAATACTAATCGGATGGTTCCACTACTAGAGCAACCTAAAGTAGACGAATACGAAATGTTGAGGAGTGTTTGTACTCAAACACGAAAGATCTTTCTAAGTTCGGCATGAGCATTATGGGCATTTAAGCAAGGCAAGAATGGAGAACTAGTCAAGCATAAACTTAACTATATTTACTTGTTATTATTGTAATTAAGATCGTATGATAATTGTAATTGTTATGTAGTTAGGATAAGATCGTTATGGCCGATGACATTTAGAGTGTTAATCCTAACCGCTTAACGGCTGATTAACTGTCATCTTATGCAGTATATATGTAAAAGATTGTCTGCGGTATAATCCACCAATATTTATTTTCCGTTAGGTCTGATTCTTGTTCATTATTCTCTTGTACAATCAAAACTGTAATTACTTGATATCCAACATATTGGTATCATAGTGCAAACCGAGGAAAGGTCACTCGACAATCCTTTACTCACTCACTGCAAGAATATGACGAAAAGGAAGGGAATTGAAACCAGGAATTGCTACTACTGTCGCGCATATATCAAATACAACAAATAGATAATTGCAGTATCTATATAGTCGTCGACACTATCTATATAATTGTAGGCACTGAGACAGGGAAGTGGAACAGAACTATGGTACATGAATTTCAAATACAAACACCATTTCACGGGATCAAAATCTCATTTTCAAAATTAAAACCCTCATTTTTTGTAGATACTCGAACCACCTAAAATGACTTTCTGTTTATTTTAGGAGTTAGAGAAATCAAACTTCCAAGTGTGTTCCATCCACCCGATCTTGATAAAAACATACTTAGTCTGGATCAACTTCATTTACAAGGGCTGAATATTCATTTGGAAGGATCCATGTGTTGCCTATCTGCTAATAACCCTTTGAGTGGGTTAAGTCCAAGATAGACCCTTAAGCGGGTTAGACTCCAAGAAACTAGATGAGAGAAACAAGATAATACTTTGCAATAATTTTCTTGTTGTTTCACTAAACAGAAATACAATGCTTTATAGTAAAAGAAAATAACTACTCTACCATGTACTTTATTTTGAAACAAACAAGGAAACGTGGACAACTATTCTATATGCATTTATAGAAAACGGGATTAAGATGGCATGAGAATCGGTAAATAACACATGAATGGGACGTGTGTGGAAGGTAGCCTACGTATCACTATCACACATGTTTGATATCAGACATGGGGATGATACATAACGCGAATATAATTTCTTCTACACAATACAGATGATGAAAGAAAACTCGCTGTATGTGACCTCCTATGGATGCGTCGTCCGTGATGGGTCAGTGTGTGAAGGTGCTCCCATAAAAGGTGTAGGTGTAGCTAGACAACTGATGGTAAAAAAATATTGCAATTGTAACTCCCTTAGTGTTACTAGCTAGACAACTTTGAAAGTCATGATTCGTGGACTTAAGAGGCTTTTGCAACTACAAATATAACATGAGAGTAGAATCTTTCATGGGGTGGTTGAAAATTAATTAGTGATGAGAGTATTACTAGTGGCTAAACGACATTGTAAGGATACTGGTATAGGGACATGTGTGCATCATATATGGATATTGCCATATTGGGAACTATGGATAAAAAAATACATGTCATGTAGCTCTCCTCTTTACGACTACTACTACAAAATTCTCTTCAAAACCTAAAATTGCCACCAAAATAACTCGATTTTGTGTTTTTATTTCCAATTTGTTATACATTGCATCGTATTGAGTGATTTTTTTGGGATTTACTTGAATTAGGAAAATTCGGGGAATCTACCTATCGCCTCTGATGTTTATTGATGGATTTTATAAATTTGCAGAAATGAAGGTGGTTGCTATGGGGACAGGAACTAAGTACATTGGGCATTTGCGTCTTGGTGTTCTTGGCGATATTTTGAATGATTCTCATTCTCAGATTGTAGCTAAAAGAGCTTTACTAAGGTGGGACTTTTTATGTCTTGTGTTTTTTTTTGGTTGCTACTCTAATTTATGTTTTAATAGCATAAAAGATGTGAACCACTTTATAAAGGTAGAAGCTTTTTTGAAGCTCCATTTTTAGAACACAATACAATTTTGCATTTGTAGTCAAACATTACAGAATTAATTTCAAACTTATTTACTCTTTGAGTTTTCTATGGTCAAACTATAAATATTGAAAGGACCTTTCTAAAAGTTGTTACCTTTTAATCTATCACAGGCTATGAAGGTGGAATACATATTGAAACTCAAGAAAGAATTCGATTACAACAGTTTGTTTAAAAGACTTAGAGACATAGACAAACTGATGGCAATAATGTTTTTGCTTAGAGGGCACAAAAAAACTTACGTCGTTCAAATATTAACACACCGTCGGGCGTCGAGTGTAGAGCTAGTTAAGCATGTTAAGTCAATTTACATTAATTATTATTTGATACTCACACTATATACATATATGTATTTGATATTAGTCGGCAAATAATTACAACATTAGATTCAATTCTCACATTACATAATCACATAAATTAATATTATATTATGTCATATTATATTACTTTTCCATGATTCCATACCATTAATTTGTAAAATTTATCCCTTTATATTAACACTATTCAACTTTTCTTTGTTTGTATTGATTGTTAGTGTATAGGTGATTGGTACAATTTTATTTTATTCAGAAGCTCAAGTTACAAGCTTTTATTGTATTTTATATATTTTAGTTTCTTCTCTTGTAGTATTAGTAAATGTAAAAAATAAATCTTATGGTTACCTATACTTTATAAATTTATTTAACTATAACAATTATTATATGTCTTATTATTAATTTAAATACTATTTAATAGTATTTTTATCGTTTTGACCAAGCGTAATGTTTTATGTTGCGGTCTAAATTTGCAAGTTAATATGTTGTAACGTATATCTATAATTTAACGTTTTTACATCTATTTTTTTATTTAACGATCTTGCCAAACGCATGAGACCAATATACTAGTTATTGTTTGTATTCCAATTTAAGACTAAACAAAAGATATTTCTACCTACATAAAAAGGAATTCATTCAAAAGTTAATTAAAACAGTGCCATTAGTTCATTGCAAAGGTAAAAGTTTGGTCTACATACTTGTAGGGTTAAATGGAAATTGGTTTATATGACAATACATTTTGTCCTTGTGTGTACTCATAAAAAACACTGCCTAGTGCCCTCTTCTTATCTTTTTGTTTTTTTACGATAAGAAATAAAACTAAAATATTATTCTTTTTTTTTTCAAATGAGTAAACAGCCAAAATGGTCTCTGATTTGGTTATTTTTGATACTTTAATCCAAAACTTAAATCTTTTGAATTTGGATCCATATGGTTTTAATTTTGTTGTCATTTTCATCCAAAACCAAAATCTGGTCAGATTTTTTAAATTTGTTATAATAGAACGTTAAAAGACAATTTTGTCCTTCACTAAATGGGCGGAAACAAACAAAAAAACTGGATGTTAACTGAAAAATCTGACCAGATTATGCTTTAGGATGAAAATGACAACAAAATTTAAACCACAAGGACCCAGATTCAAAAGGTTTAAGTTTGGACTGAAGTGGCAAAAGTGACCAAACATGAGGGACCATTTTGGCAGTTTACTCTTTTCAAATTGCAGTCAAACGTTTCCACATTAAATATATATTTTAGAGTAAAATGCCAGTTTGGTCCCTGAGGTTTGGTCACTTTTGCTACTTTAATCCAAAACTCAAACCTTTTGCATTTGGGTCCCTTTGGTTTCAGTTTTATTGCCATTTTGGTCCAAAAGTGAAATCAGGTCATATGTGTCTTATAAAGTTATGCTATTTTGTCCTTTTCCTCAGGGGCAAAATGGTCATTTTGATTAAAAACATATGTTAATTAAAACGGTCATTTTATGTTTGAACCCTAATAACATAACCTTCTCCTTCCCCACAACTCCATTCTCACCGCAAACCCCACCGTTCACTACCACCACCCTCCATCGCCGCCGGCCGCCGACCACCACCACACATCATCGTCGCAGCACCACCATTTCCGACCGGAACTCTTATCCACCCCACCCCTACCTACCGTTCTCCATCACCAAACCCCATCCCCCATCTTCCATCTTTACTCGGAACCGATAACCTTAATAACATTATCAGCTACGCCGCATCACCCTAGCTGAAGCACTGCCGTTCGCCTCACTCATCACCCCTTCACCCATCGTTCGCCACCATCACCATTTAGGAACCACCACACACCACCAATCCTCGCCGCACAACTTTAAAACACTTCACCACCGTCATTCATCGTATCCGTCAGGTATGTTCTTATCTCATTCTCTCCTCTCTACAACGATCTATACCGATTGAAACCCACCACTACTGTCCATCGTTATAGTTCCCCTTCACCCGATTTTAACAGCCATTGAAACCCTTCCAAGCGTTTGAATCAGATATGTGAAATTGCAGATCCGTTGGGAAAGAGAATGGGGTTAAAATGCTGCAGCCAATGGGGTTTTTGAAGGATGAAACAAGCAATAGAGTTCTCGAAGGAATCCGAACGGTGGTTATGTGGTGGCGGGTATTGCCGGATTTGACGGTCATCGTCGTGTGGGCGTAGAATGTAGAGAGAGGGAGAAAGAGAGGGGAGGATTCATGTTGCTGGGTTTGAGTTGATAGAAGATGGTGGTTATGCTCCTGGCTGCCGAAGGTTGGGTGGTGGTGGTGGTTGTTGGCTGCTGGTGAAAACGTAGAGAGAGAAAGAGAAGGGAGATGAGATAGTTGATTAGTTGTTTTGAGGTTTTTTTTATTTTATTTATATATATATATTAATGCTTAAAATGACCATTTTGCCCCAGAGGAAAAGGACAAAATAACAGGATTTTATAAGACAAATATGACCTGATTTCACTTTTGAACCAAAATGACAATAAACCTGAAACCACAGGGACCTAAATGCAAAAGATTTGAGTTTTGGACTAAAGTGGCAAAAGTGACCAAACCTCAGAGACCAAAATGGCAGTTTACTCTATATTTTATATATGCACATGCACGGTGCACACATACTTTAAGTTAGACCACATGACGTGGATGTGAATAAGTGGTGTGGTGGCCTTTCCTCGTCAGGAACACCACCCCTTGTGGTGGTGTGGACGTGGTGTGGTTATGAGGACGGGGAGTTTTGCACCGGTTTAGGGGGCATTTGGGTTGTGAGGCGGAGGCTCTTGATTGGTGGATGGTTTTTGGGTGTTTTAATTGGTTGATGTTTATTTTTATTATATAAAAACGCCACTAACCATGCAGCTCCCACACCTCTCGTTTTTTCACCACGCCCTGTTTCTGACGCGTGCTTATGTGTCGTCCGCATGTCTCATAACGCTCTATTTTCAAGCTCCTCCACACCGTATAGTCTTAAATACAAAGTTTAAATGAACAATACGAAGAATCACATTAGCCTTCTATTTCTGTACAATGATAACATAGATTAAAAAAGGATTGTGTAATTATGTAAGAGTGTATAACTATACCAGAGCCGTCCCCGAAAACTCTCGAAAGAAAATTTAGGCCTCGAGAGTAAAAATGAATCGGGCCCAAAATTGTCGTTAAGGGAAAATGAATTAAAATAAGATATCTATTGTGGTGGAGCTAAAACTTGAACTTGAGACTTTTACATGATCTTGGGATGGTTTTTTCCACTACACCATCAACACTATTTTGTATTATAAAGGGATAAATATACTATATATATAATTTAATAAATATATAAAAACTTATAAAGACTTTTCTGGCCCTTTGAAAATTTGAGCCCCGGGCGTCGCTCGGGATGGCCGGCCCATTACAACCACTCAAGTATCATTATTAAATACATAACATCTATTTTAATACGAAAAAAAACGGAATGCGTGACTAATTTTTTTGAACGTTCGGGTATAGATTTCTTTGAAAACAAAGTTGTATTCAAAATCGTGTATTTCTTTTTTATTCTAGGCTATAGCGAGTGAGTTACCTTTTGTTACCGTGACGAACCTCTACCACTTATGTGTGAACAACACCGTTGCCGGGTGCAGAATCATTGGTCGCTTTTATGTTTTTGACAAGCCAAACTGATAACGATCGCGAGGAAAAAACGACCGCACTCTCCTTACAAAGCGCTGAGAGAAAAAAACTAGTTTTTTCTATTACAAACTTAAATATGCATATATCTATAGCAATATATAATAATTATCAAACTATTTTAAATTAAACAAAGGTAAAAAGACAGATTTTGAGAAAAAAAGCGTTTAATATTCTTTTGATGTCAACTCAACCATATAAACCTTTATATGTCTCACTTCTCTTTTAACTTTCCTCACCCCCAAGCGGTGAAACATTGTCACCCTACTATATCAATTCCGTTCAAAAGGTGATTTTATACCTTCAATCTTCGATAATCACCAATTCATCATTTAGTTTGTGATCTACAATTTTTGTTATTATAATGTTGCTTTTTTAATGCCTATGTGTATATAAAACAATTCTTCAAAAAATGATAAAAGGGTTGAAATTTGATATAAAAAAACCCATATGTTTATTTTTTAATTTTGCATCTTCAAGTTACAATCAAGACGTGTATATAAAACAATTCTTCAATTCAAAACATCATAAAAGGGTTTAAATTAGATGTAAAAAAAGATCAAAACCCATATGTTTATTTATTAATTTTGCATCTTCAAGTTACAGTCAAGATGTGTATATAAAACAATTCTTCAATTCAAAAGATCATAAAAGGGTTTAAATTTGATTAAAAACAGATCAAAACCCATAAGTTTATTTTCTTTTAATTTTAATCTTCAAGTTACAATCAAGATGTGTATATAAAACAATTCTTCAATTCAAAACATGATAAAAGGGTTTTAATTTGATATAAAAAAAGATCAAAACCCATATGTTTATATTTTAGTTTTCTTCTTTTATAATATCATTAAAAGTATGAAATAACACTTATGGTTTACTTTTTATTTTTATTAAACCATATACTTTATAAATCTGTTTAACTATAATAATTATATATGTATTAATTGAAACACGATTTAATAATTTTTTTTGTTTTGACCAAGTTATTTTTTCTATAGTAATGTTTTATGTTTTAGTTTATATTTTGCGACTTAATATGTCGTAACATAGGTGTATAAGTCAATGGTTTAACATCTATTTTTTAATTTAATAGTCCCTTCAAACGCACGAGACAATATACTAGTTATTGTTTATATACCAATTATTATTGTTTAATACTAAAACACAAGTTATTGCAACATACATAAAAAGCCATTAATTCAAAAGTTAGTTACCATAGTGCCATTAGTTCTTTGAAAAGGTAAAAAGTTTGGTCTACATACTTGTAGGGTTAAAATGAAAATTGGTTAATATAACAATGCATTTTGTCCTTGTGTGTATTCATCAAAACACTGCCTCATGCTCCTCTTCATATAGTTTTTTCACCGATAAGAATAAAAATGAAAAGATTATTTTTTTTTCAAATTGCAGTCAAGCGTTTCGACAGTGAATGTGTATCTATATTAAAGTAAATCATATCAAAGGAACAAATGACGTTCTATGAGATGATCTCAATTATTTTTTGTCGTCTAAATAAATAGATATAGATAATATTTGTTAATAAGATACAATTAAATAATATATTATTTTAATCCACATAAATTATCTTTTTATCTTTTACCCTAAATAATTAGATATAGATAATATTTATTAATAAGATTCAAACAAAAAATATTATTTTAATCAAATTTTTTTATCTTTTAATAATTTGTTTCCCATTTACATTTTTCATGCTTTGCTTTATAATTGATTAATAAAACTGAATTATAATAAAAAAAGCATAAACAACTCATGGCTCTACTAACTTTTTAGACTTCTAACATAAAAATATTAATACAGATTAATAAAATTGAATTAAAATAAAATACGCATATAATAACCTATAATAAAATAGTTTATATTAATACTCTTACAATCTATAATATATACTAATTTATAATAAAAGGATTTAGTTTATTTTAAAACTTTAAATAATTGCAAAACTTTCAGAACTCTTAAGAAATAAGCAGTTTATTTATACAACAGATTTTAAGAACTATATACATGTTATTTAAATTAATATTTAAAAAACATTTATTCACCATGTGTAATAAAATGCCACTAATCTAGTATATATACATGCACATACGCGCACACGTGCGGTGCGCATATATTTTCAGTTAATTACAAAGTTTAAATGAACAACATGAAGAATCACATTAACCTTCTTTGTATAACATAGATTAAAAAAGGATTGTGTAAATCTTAACTAAAGCTATACACAACTCGAACACTCAAGTATATATCATCAGATAGCTATATATTTACTTTTTATTAAATACATAACCATCTATTTTAATAAAAAAAAACGGAATGCGTGACTCATGAACGTTCCGGTGTAGTTTTTGAAAACAAAATTGTATTCAAAATCATGTATTTCTTTTGGTATTTTAGACTATAGCGAGTGACGTTATCTTTCTGGTACTGTAATGAACTCAACCACTTATGTGCGAACAAACATCCAGTACCAGTACCAGTGCGGAATCACTGGCCGCTTTTATATTTTTTGACAAGCCAAACCGATAACGACCGCGAGGAAAAAACGATCCCAATACGAAGCGTATAGGAAAAAAACTAGTTTTTTTTTGTACGGACTTAAATATGCATATATCTATAGCAATAAATATTAATTATCAAACTATTTTAAATTAAACAAAGGTAAAAAGACATATTTATATTAAACAAACGTAAAAGACAGATTTTGAGGAAAAAAGCATTTGGTATTCTTTTGATAGTCAACTCAACCATATAAACCTTTACATGTCTCACTTTCTCTTTCAACTTTCCTCAACCTCTATCTTGTAAAGCGGTGGAACATTGTCACCTACTATATCAATTTCACTTCCGTTTAAAAGGTGATTTTATAGCTTCAATCTTCGATCAATCACCAATTCACCATTTAGTTTGTAATCTACAGTTTTTGTTATTATAATGTTACTTTAATTTAATACCTATGTGCATATAAAACAATTCTTCAAAAGATCAGAAACGGGTTTAAATTTTATATAAAAAAGATCAAAACCCATATGTTCATTTTTTAATTTTGCATCTCAAGTTACAATCAAGAATGATAAAATTCTTATCAAACTCTAAAAGGTTTATTGATAAAAAAGATCAAACCATATGTTATTTATTTGCATTTTCAAGTTACATCAAGATTTATATAAAACAATTCTCAATCAAAACACATAAAGGGTTTTAATTTGATTAAAAAAAAGATCAAAACCCATATGTTTATTTTTTTATTTTGCATCTTCAAGTTACAATCAAGAATTGTATATAAAACAATTCTTCAATTCAAAACATCATAAAAGGGTTTAAATTTGATAAAAAAAAGATCAAAACCCATATGTTTTTTTTTAAATTTTGCATCTTCAAGTTACAATCAATTATGTGTATATAATACAATTCTTTCAATTCAAAACATCATAAAAGGGTTTAAATTTGATATAAAAAAAAGATCAAACCATGTGTTTATTTTTTAATTTTGTATCTTCAAGTTACAATCAATTATGTGTATATTAAACAATTCTTCAATTCAAAACATCATAAAGGGGTTAAATTTGATATAAAAAGAAGATCAAGATGTGTCTATAAAACAATTCTTCAACTCGTAACATCATAAAAGTGTTTAAATTTGATATAAAAAAAGGATCAAAACCCGTATGTTTATTTTTTTTTATTTTTCATCTTCAAGTTACAATCAAGATTAAGTTTAGCAAGTTTTCTTCTTCAGTTTTGTTCTATGTAAAAATCAGTGTATTGAATTCTAAAAAAATTGTGTGGTTAGTGAGTTATGTAACATATTGGGACTATCAACATTTGTTGGTTTAATCTCGTGTGTTCGTAAAAAAATCTTTTCATTTTGGCTATATGAAGTAATATTAAATGTGCCAAAAGTGTAGATTTTGTAAATGCATTAATAATTATATTAAATGCTAATTTTTCTTCAATTTGGGATCTTATGGATCTGAGAAGTAAACATTTGGTTATGATTTGTGAGTTATAGAATGGATCTGAGCGTTAGTTTTTTTTTTGGAGTGTTGATAATCTTGTTTGTTTAATTGTTTGTAAGAAGTTCTAATACTAGAACTGTATTATTAAATCCTTATGTAACTGAACACCTAGGAGAATCTCTCATTGGTTTTCATTTTTGTTGGTTTAATACATCATCTACTTTCATAACCCTACATATGATTTGATTTCTTTGAAATTGGTCAATTATACGGTACTAGTAACTATAAGCAAGAACGAACTGGCTGATCAAGGATATGTTGGATTAATCTTAATTAGTAGTGATTTTAATTAATTATCTAGTTACTTAATTTTAGGGATTATGTTTATTCAAGTTATTATTAATTAGGTGTCATGGTCGATTTGGGATAGGTTTAGATAACTTGGTGATCAAGTATTTTTTAGTATAAATAGATGATTCAGGGTCATGTAATCGTGGTCTTTGTTCATAATCAAAAAAGTTTGTAACTAGTGCTAAGTTACATAAATCTTCGTGCTTGTATTGTTTGCTCGATCGATTGTTCCAACAGGATAAAGAAACAATAAATCATCAAGCTAGATGTTTGCACCTTGGTGATAGGTTATGCAAGTTGTGGTACTGGAATTTAAAATATAAAAGAAAAACTCTTGCTATTCTTTTATATATGAATCAATATGGTGCAAGTTACCTTTCTTTAAAGTGCCTATGCAACATGAATCATTTATGATGAGGGGTTTCTTAATTATGCATACATAATCTAGAACATGATGTTACTTTAGGTAGTTTTGTTGTTAAATGATCTAGAAAATGAAGTATTTATAATCCGGGGTTACTTAAATGTAGCGTCTCACGACTTGGTTAATCAGACTTAACTTGTTTTACACATTTAAGACGGCGTAGTTTATTTGATTGACATTGAGAGAGCTCATAAATCCTTTCTATTTCTCTTTGTGTATTAGATGGGTAACAGAATGAAAGCAGGTGATCGTTGTTCAGTGTGGCTTAGATATGAACAATCTTCTGGTGACATTTTCGAAGAACCGGAAAAGAGAACTCAAATCGGAGAGAAGCATCAAGCAAGCGTCCCGGACATAGTTACGAAAGAAACAATACAAATGAGGAGAACAAATTCATAGGTACAGTAGAAAAAGACGTCCGGCTTCCTGCAGTCCCTATACTTGATAATAATGCATTTATACTTAGTTTATATATATTTGGCAAGAACTTTCATCTTGTGAAGAAATTTATGGGTGCTGAGGGAATGCAAGATGTGTTATTCTACTACTATGGACCATTTTATAATAAGAAGGAACACAAAGATTGGTCAGGCTCTTGGAAAAACAGAAAGCCAAAGAAGATGCCTGGAACGAAGATTTTCACCGGTTGGAGGGCACAGGAGCTTTTCGCTCGCATATTTCTCTATGTCACCGATGATTGCAAAACTCGTCTGACACGGGTACTATTCTGCAATATCTGTCTAACTCTTACCTTTAATCACCATTACACAATATATGCAAAAAAAGAAGTTTCATCTTAATCAACACTTGTTTATCATACACCAATGTAGCATGTTCCGAGTGGTCACTCGGTCACTTTATTGAAGTTCTAATTCACTATTGCTGTAAAAAAAAGTAACCCTAGAATTTAGTATATTCAAGGAATAATAGTTAAACTTCTAGGAACTGAATTTATGTTAGTTGCTAAGTCTTTATCACTTGCTTTAGTATAAACTTAATATGTACATCATGCATTTATATACATTTAGAAAAAGCTCTGATCTTGCTATTGATGTGTTATTATCTAGACTTTAATACAAACTATTTTAGTTATGATAGTTATAGTTATCCAGACATGTATGTCTGTTATCAACCATTGCCTCCAAGGGTTATAATGGTAAGGCATCAATGTAGTAATTAATTTAGTATGATTTCTAAATAAAAGAAATCTCTGTGCATATTCTCTTATATATGCAATTAATACATTCATGAAAACAATCATTTTTAAAGAAATTTCATCTGATCCAGCTATCGATGTGTTGTATCTTCCAGGCTACCCGAATGTTCAACACTAAACAAATTACATTTGAAACATATGTATTCAATGTAGTGGATATGGTGGGCATCAAGTTGCTTGTGCAAGCCATTGCCATTGGGAAAGGAAAGGATGACCTTACTACCAAGGCGAAGATGCCAGTGGAAAACAAGCAGCCTGAACCGCCATTCTCTTGGCTTAAAACAAAACAAGTTATCAATCTTTTGAAATATGATATTGGACTCAGTAAAGAGAAGTTAAGTGACCTATTTGAGGAAGCTGTCTGGCCTCGTCTTTTAGCACGGGGATGGAAATCTGAGAAGCGAAGAAACTTCGATTTCAACAACTCCAAGAATTCGCTGGTGTTTCTTGCACCCGGAACCGGAAAGTTTAGTCCCAGGAGCCAGACAAAAGGAAGTCATTATTTTGAGACTTTTGTGGATGTTTTGAATAAGGTGGCTTTAGAGCCGCAACTTATTGAGACTGATCCGAACCATGACATGTTGGTGAAACCAGGTGAAAAAGATTCGGTTCAGTTTATGATTGTGGATTCCAGTTTAGGGTTTTGGAGAATCAAATTTTTAAAATGAGGGAGATGAGAAGTCTGCCAGATTCTAAACTTGCTGATGAGGAAGGTTCATCTTGTGAAGCTCAAAATGCGAACGCAATTCAAACCAGTTTAGCCGCTGAAGACAGCGGAAAATCCAGAATTTTCAACCAAGGTAAGTACTATCATATGGAAATTATGACATGCATCAGAAAAGTAGTTTCTAGATTTTTACATTGAAAAACAAAACATTGTTAGCTTTTTAAAACTTATATATAAAAACTATGCTAATATATATGAGTTACAGCCCAAGTATTAAGCTCACCTATTTTGAACTGATTTTCTTACTGAACTATTAGATGGTGGTGCTTATACAGATCAACAGTTTGATTTGGATGGTGAAAGTCTAAGTGCCCGAAACTGCACACCGACTGAAAATATGTGGGAAAGTCTTGCTAGTGGATCCAACTACCAGAAAAAGAGGAAAAGAGGTGGGAGAGAAGGGGACTCTCCGGATATTGTTGCTGAAAACGCTCTTGCGGAATCCAAAGAGCAGGGACGGAGCCACATATAGCTCCCGCCTTAAGGGCTTCCGTTCAACCCACCAAGAAAATTTATAGTTTTATATGAAGGTATGACCCTCCTGAAACAAGGTGACTGAACACATCACCATTTAATATGTTGTTTTCAACTTTTTAGCTTTCGTTTTCATATGTTGTGATAGACTTTATGATAATACACAATGATTTGTATATAATTGTAAGAAGCTTTGTTCTATTTGGGTTTGTGATTTTGTAGCACTTTCCTTTTAAGTCATGCATCTGTGTAGTGGTAATTCATGAATGTGCATGGGTACAGTCTTCAAGAGTTTGATTGTTCTATATCAAAATTGTTTTGTTTATGTTCACGGTTGTTAAATTGCTCCAGGCCAGAATGATGATATTTAGAACTTGAAAGAAACGCGTTCTCATTATGGCCGGATCAGACCTCTAAATCACAGGATTTATATTTCAAGATTTATATAAGTTCAATTAATTAGGATCTAGATTATGTAAATGTTTGATTTTTGCTTATCGTCAAGACTGTTTGCCCTTTCCAAGTCGTCTAGTTCACATTATGACGTATATCGTCGTATTGTGTTTTCCATCCATCCACCTTATAGACAGTCAGGTCCACTTTTTATCCAAGTTCAAGGAGCATGTTAGCCTTAGACTTGAGTTTCTATCACTCAGTTAAGTTAGGAAATAAATACTTGCATGAGTGTAGGTAGAAAAAAGACAAGTCAAGTTGACGTTGAACGGGGCTGCTTATGTGACAAATGATGTGTTTTATGTGCCAGCACTCAAGAACAACCTTCTTAGTATTGGCCAACTCAAGTAGAAGAAGTTGTCATTCCTCATACACTTTGATACATGCAATATATAATATCCACAAACGGGTCTGCTTATTCAAAGCCTCACAAATACTAATCAGATGGTTCCACTACTAGAGCAACCTAAAGTAGACGAATACGAAATGTTGAGGAGTGTTTGTACTCAAACACGAAAGATCTTTCTAAGTTCGGCATGAGCATTATGGGCATTTAAGCAAGGCAAGAATGGAGATACTAGTCAAGCATAAACTTAACTATATTTACTTGTTATTATTGTAATTAAGATCGTATGATAATTGTAATTGTTATGTAGTTAGAATAAGATCGTTATGGCCGATGACATTTAGAGTGTTAATCCTAACCGCTTCACGGCTGATTAACTGTCATCTTATGCAGTATATATGTAAAAGATTGTCTGCGGTATAATCCACCAATATTTATTTTCCGTTAGGTCTGATTCTTGTTCATTATTCTCTTGTACAATCAAAACTGTAATTACTTGATATCCAACATATTGGTATCATAGTGCAAACCGAGGAAAGGTCACTCGACAATCCTTTACTCACTCACTGCAAGAATATGACGAAAAGGAAGGGAATTGAAACCAGGAATTGCTACTACTGTCGCGCATATATCAAATACAACAAATAGATAATTGCAGTATCTATATAGTCGTCGACACTATCTATATAATTGTAGGCACTGAGACAGGGAAGTGGAACAGAACATGGCACATGAATTTCAAATACAAACACCATTTCACGGGATCAAAATCTCATTTTCAAAATTAAAACCCTCATTTTTTTGTAGATACTCGAACCACCTAAAATGACTTTCTGTTTATTTTAGGAGTTAGAGAAATCAAACTTCCAAGTGTGTTCCATCCACCCGATCTTGATAAAAACATACTTAGCCTGGATCAACTTCATTTACAAGGGCTGAATATTCATTTGGAAGGATCCATGTGTTGCCTATCTGATAATAACCCTTTGAGTGGGTTAGAGTCCAAGATAGACCCTTAAGCGGGTTAGACTCCAAGAAACTAGATGAGAGAAACAAGATAATACTTTGCAATAATTTTCTTGTTGTTTCACTAAACAGAAATACAATGCTTTATAGTAAAAGAAAATAGCTACTCTACCATGTACTTTATTTTGAAACAAACAAGGAAACGTGGACAACTATTCTATATGCATTTATAGAAAACGGGATTAAGATGGCATGAGAATCGGTAAATAACACATGAATGGGACGTGTGTGGAAGGTAGCCTACGTATCACTATCACACATGTTTGATATCAGACATGGGGATGATACATAACGCGAATATAATTTCTTCTACACAATACAAGATGATGAAAGAAAACTCGCTGTATGTGACCTCCTATGGGTGCGTCGTCCGTGATGGGTCAGTGTGTGAAGGTGCTCCCATAGAAGGTGTAGGTGTAGGTGTAGGTGTAGCTAGACAACTGATGGTAAAAAAATATTGCAATTGTAACTCCCTTAGTGTTACTAGCTAGACAACTTTGAAAGTCATGATTCGTGGACTTAAGAGGCTTTTGCAACTACAAATATAACATGAGAGTAGAATCTTTCATGGGGTGGTTGAAAATTAATATAGTGATGAGAGTATTACTAGTGCGCTAAACGACATTGTAAGGATACTGGTATAGGGACATGTGTGCTTCATATATGGATATTGCCATATTGGGAACTATGGATAAAAAATACATGTCAATGTAGCTCTCCTCTTTACGACTACTACTACAAAATTCTCTTCAAAACCTAAAATTACCACCAAAATAACTCGATTTTGTGTTTTTATTTCCAATTTGTTATACATTGCATCGTATTGAGTGATTTTTTTTGGGATTTACTTGAATTAGGAAAATTCGGGGAATCTACCTATCGCCTCTGATGTTTAATTGATGGATTTTATAAATTTGCAGAAATGAAGGTGGTTGCTATGGGGACAGGAACTAAGTACATTGGGAATTTGCGTCTTGGTGTTCTTGGCGATATTTTGAATGATTCTCATTCTCAGATTGCAGCTAAAAGAGCTTTACTAAGGTGTGGATTTTTTATGTCTTGTGTTTTTTTTGGTTGCTACTCTAATTTATGTTTTAATAGCATAAAAGATGTGAACCACTTTATAAAGGTAGAAGCTTTTTTGAAGCTCCATTTTTAGAACACAATACAATTTTGCATTTGTAGTCAAACATTACAGAATTATTTTCAAACTTATTTACTCTTTGAGTTTTCTATGGTCAAACTATAAATATTGAAAGGACCTTTCTAAAAGTTGTTACCTTTTAATCTATCACAGGCTATGAAGGTGGAATACATATTGAAACTCAAGAAAGAATTCGATTACAACAGTTTGTTTAAAAGACTTAGAGACATAGACAAACTGATGGCAATAATGTTTTTGCTTAGAGGGCACAAAAAAACTTACGTCATTCAAATATTAACACACCGTCGGGCGTCGGGTGTAGAGCTAGTTAAGCATGTTAAGTCAATTTACATTAATTTTTATTTGATACTCACAGTATATACATATATGTATTTGATATTAGCCGACAAATAATTACAACATTAGATTCAATTCTATCACATTATATTATATCACATAACATTATACATTATATTATGTTATATTATATTACTTGATTCCATACCATTAATTTCTAAATTTTATTCATTTATATTAAAAAAAGGGTAAATGCACGGTACCCCTGATCGCGGGAGGGTTCTCCCTCCCCAAGCTAGCTTAGCCCCATAGCTGCCTGGCGGTTACTACCCAGCAGGATTATTCTGGCCGAACTGAACTCGAACCCACGTCCTCCCGTTTAGAATGGGTGAGGCTGGCCACTGGGCTGACATCCCGTGGTTATTTAAGCCTATTCAACTTTTCTTTGTTTCTATTGATTGTTAGTGTATAGGTGATTGGTACAATTTTATTTTATTCAGAAGCTCAAGTTACAAGCTTTTATTGTATTTTATATATTTTAGTTTTCTTCTCTTGTAGTATTAGTAAAAGTTAAAAAATAAATCTTATGGTTACCTATACTTTATAAATTTATTTAACTATAACAATTATTATATGTCTTATTATTAATTTAAATACTATTTAATAATATTTTTATCGTTTTGACCAAACGTAATGTTTTATGTTGCGGTCTAAATTTGGAAGTTAATATGTTGTAACGTATATGTATAATTTAACGTTTTACATCTATTTTTTTATTTAACGATCTTGCCAAACGCATGGGACCAATATAAAAGTTATTGTTTATATTCCAATTTAAGACTAAAACACAAGATATTTCTATCTACATAAAAAGCAATTCATTCAAAAGATATTTCTGCTTCCTCACAACTCCATTCTCGGCGCAAACCCCACCGTTCACTACCACCACCCTCCATCGCCGCCGGCCGCCGACCACCACCACTCATCATCGTCGCAGCACCACCATTTCCGACCGGAACCCTTATCCACCCCACCCCTACCTACCGTTCTCCATCACCAAACCCCATCCCCCATCTTCCATTTTTACTCGGAACCGACAACCTTAATAACATCATCAGCTTCGCCGCATCACCCTAGCTGAAGCACTGCCGTTCGCCTCACTCGTCACCCCTTCACCCATTGTTCACCACCATCACCATTCAGGAACCACCACACACCACCAACCCTCGCCGCACAACTCCAAAACACTTCACCACCGTCATTCATCGTATCCGTCATGTATGTTCTTCTCTCACTCTCTCCTCTCTACAACGATCTATACCGATTGAAACCCACCACTACTGTCCATCGTTATAGTTCCCCTTCACCCGATTTCAACTGCCATTGAAACCCTTTCAAGCGTTTGAATCAGATATGTGAAATTGCAGATCCGTCGGAAAGGGAAAGAGGATGGGGTTAAAATGCTGCAGCCAATGGGCTTTTTGAAGGATGAAACAAGCAATAGAGTTCTCGAAGGAATCCGAACGGTGGTTATGTGGTGGCGGGTATTGCCGGCTTTGACGGTCGTCGTCGTGTGGGCGTAGAATGTAGAGAGAGGGAGAAAGAGAGGGGAGGATTCATGTTGCTGGGTTTGAGTTGATAGAAGATGGTAGTTATGCTCCTGGCTGCCGAAGGTTGGGTGGTGGTGGTGGTTGTTGGCTGCTGGTGAAAACGTAGAGAGAGAAAGAGAAGGGAGATGAGATAGTTGATTAGTTGTTTTGAGGTTTTTTTTATTTTATTCATATATATATATTAATGCTTAAAATGACCATTTTGCCCATGAGAAAAAGGACAAAATAACAGGATTTTATAAGACAAATATGACTGATTTCACTTTTGGACCAAAATGGCAATAAAACTGAAACCATAGGGACCCAAATGCAAAAGATTTGAGTTTTGGACTAAAGTGGTAAAAGTGACCAAACCTCAGGGACCAAAATGGCAGTTTACTCTATATTTTATATATGCACATGCGCGGTGCGCACATACTTTAAGTTAGACCACACGGCGTGGATGTGAATAAGTGGTGTGGTGGCTTTTCCTCGTCAGGAACACCACCCTTGTGGTGGTGTGGACGTGGTGTGGTTATGAGGACGGGGAGTTTTGAACCGGTTTAGGGGGCATTTGGGTTGTGAGGCGGAGGCTCTTGATTGGTGGATGGATTTTTGGGTGTTTTATTGGTTGATGTTTATTTTTTATTATATAAAAACGCCACTAACCATGCAGCTCCTACACCTCTCGTTTTTTCACCACGTCTGTTTCTTACGCGTGTTTATGTGTCGTCCGCATGTCTCATAACGCTCTATTTTCAAGCTCCTCCACACCGTATAGTCTTAATTACAAAGTTTAAATGAACAATACGAAGAATCACATTAGCCTTCTATTTATGTACAATGATAACATAGATATAAAAAAGGATTGTGTAATTATGTAAGAGTGTATAGCTATACCAGAGCCGTCCCCGAAAACTCTCGAAATAAAATTTAGGCCTCGAGAGTAAAAAAGAATTGGGCCCAAAATTGTCGTTAAGGGAAAATGAATTAAAATAAGATATCTTTTGTGGTGGAGCTAAGACTTGAACTTGAGAGTTTTACATGATCTTGGGATGGTTTTTTCCACTACACCTCAACAATATTTTGTATTATAAAGGGAAAAATATACTATATATATAATTTAATAAAGAGTTAATTACTGTTTTCGTCCCGTTGTTTGTTAAATCACTATTTCAGTCCATTAGTTAAAAAATTACGATTTCAGTTCCTGTGGTTTCACTTTCGTAACCATTTCAGTTCCTGCGGTTTTACTTCATAACCACTTCAATCCATTTATTCTGTAAGTACAGACTGAAATGGTTGCGAGGTAGACTGAAATGGTTACGAAAGTGAAACCATAGGGACTGAAATCCAAATTTTAAACTATGACCGAAATAGTGATTTTTGACAAACCACATGGACGAAAACAATAATTAACTCTTTAATAAATATATAAAAACTTATAAGACTTTTCTGGCCCTTTGAAAAATTGGGCCCCGGGCGGCAGCTCGGGATGGCGGCCAAGGGCTGTCCTGAGCTATACACTCACTCAAGTATCATTATTAAATACATAACATCTATTTTAATATGAAAAAAACGGAATGCGTGACTAATTTTTTTGAACGTTCGGGTATAGATTTCTTTGAAAACAAAGTTGTATTCAAAATCGTGTATTTCTTTTTGTATTCTAGGCTATAGCAAGTGATGTTACCGTGACGAACTCTACCACTTATGTGTGAACAACACCGTTGCCGGTGCGGAATCATTGGTCGCTTTTATATTTTTGACAAGCCAAACTGATAACGATCGCGAGGAAAAAACGACCGCACTCCCCTACAAAGCTACAAAGCGCTGAGAGAAAAAACTAGTTTTTTTCTATTACAAACTTAAATATGCATATATCTATAGCAATATATAATAATTATTAAACTATTTTAAATTAAACAAAGGTAAAAAGACAGATTTTGAGAAAAAAAGCGTTTAATATTCTTTTGATAGTCAACTCAACCATATAAACCTTTATATGTCTCACTTTCTCTTTCAACTTTCCTCAACCTCTATTTTGCAAAGCGGTGGAACATTGTCACCCTACTATATCAATTTCACTTCCGTTCAAAAGGTGATTTTATACCTTCAATCTTCGATCAATCACCAATTCATCATTTAGTTTGTGATCTACAATTTTTGTTATTATAATGTTGCTTTTTTAATGCCTATGTGTATATATAACAATTCTTCAAAAAATGATAAAAGGGTGAAATTTGATATAAAAAAATCCATATGTTTATTTTTTAATTTTGCATCTTCAAGTTACAATCAAGACGTGTATATAAAACAATTCTTCAATTCAAAACATCATAAAAGGGTTTAAATTTGATGTAAAAAAAGATCAAAACCCATATGTTTATTTATTAATTTTGCATCTTCAAGTTACAATCAAGATGTGTATATAAAACAATTCTTCAATTCAAAACATCATAAAAGGGTTTAAATTTTATTAAAAACAGATCAAAACCCATAAGTTTATTTTCTTTTAATTTTACATCTTCAAGTTATAATCAAGATGTGTATATAAAACAATTCTTCAATTCAAAACATGATAAAAGGGTTTTAATTTGATATAAAAAAAAGATCAAAACCCATATGTTTATATTTTAGTTTTCTTTTATAATATCAGTAAAAGTATAAAATAACACTTATGGTTTACTTTTTATTTTTATTAAACCATATACTTTATAAATCTATTTAACTATAATAATTATTATATGTATTAATTGAAACACGATTTAATATTTTTTTTTGTTTTGACCAAGTTATTTTTTTCTATAGTAATGCTTTATGTTTTAGTTTATATTTTGCGACTTAATATGTCATAACATAGGTGTATAATTCAACATTATTACGTCTATTATTTATTTATTTATTTAATAGTCCCTTCAAACGCACGGGACCAATATACTAGTTATTGTTTATATACCAATTATTATTGTTTAATACTAAAACACAAGTTATTGCAACATATATAAAAAGCCATTAATTCAAAAGTTAGTTACCATAGTGCCATTAGTTCATTGAAAAGGTAAAAAGTTTGGTCTACATACTTGTAGGGTTAAAATGAAAATTGGTTAATATAACAATGCATTTTGTCCTTGTGTGTATTCATCAAAACACTGCCTCATTCTCCTGTTCATATAGTTTTTTCAAGATAAGAATAAAAATGAAAAGATTATTTTTTTTTTCAAATTGAAGTCAAGCATTTCGACAGTGAATGTGTATCTATATTAAAGTAAATCATATCAGGGAACAAATGACGCTCTATGAGATGATCTCAATATTTTTTGTCGTCTAAATAAATAGATATAGATAATATTTGTTAATAAGATACAATTAAATAATATATTATTTTAATCCACATATTATGTTTTTATCTTTTACCCTAAATAAATAGATATAGATAATATTTATTAATAAGATTCAAATAAAAAATATTATTTTAATCTAATTTTTTTTATCTTTTACTAATTTGTTTCCCATTTACATTTTCATGTCTTTGCTTTATAATTGATTAATAAACTTAATTATAATAAAAAAAACATAAACAACTCATGACTCTACTAACTTTTTAGACTTCTAATGTAAAAATATAAATACAGATTAATAAAATTGAATTAAAATAAAATACGCATATAATAACCTATAATAAAATAGTTTATATTAATACTCTTACAATCTATAATATATACTAATTTATAATAAAAGGATTTAGTTTAGTTTAAAACTTTAAATAATTGCAAAACTTACAGAACTCTTAAGAAATAAGCAGTTTATTTATACAACAGATTTTAAGAACTATATGACATGTTATTTAAATTAATATTTAAAAAACATTAATTCAACCCGTATTACCACTAATCTAGTATATATACATGCACATACGCGCACACGTGCGGTGCGCATATATTTTCGGTTAATACAAAGTTTAAATGAACAACATGAAGAATCACATTAACCTTCTGTTTCTGTATAACATAGATTAAAAAAGGATTGTGTAAATCTTAACTAAAGCTATACGCACACTCAACACTCAAGTATATATCATCAGATAGCTATATATTTACTTTTTTATTAAATACATAACATCTATTTTAATAAAAAAACGGAATGCGTGACTCATGAACGCTTCAGTGTAGTTTTTGAAAACAAAATTGTATTCAAAATCATGTATTTCTTTTGGTATTTTAGACTATAGCGAGTGACGTTATCTTTCTGGTATTGTAATGAACTCAACCACTTATGTGCGAACAACATCGGTACCAGTACCAGTGCGGAATCACTGGCCGCTTTTATATTTTTTGACAAGCCAAACAGATAACGACCGCGAGGAAAAAACGATCGCCACTACTAAGCGTAAAGGAAAAAAACTAGTTTTTTTTTCTTGTACAGACTTAAATATGCATATATCTATAGCAATAAATAATAATTATCAAACTATTTTTAAATTAAACAAAGGTAAAAAGACATATTTAAATTAAACAAATGTAAAAGACAGATTTTGAGGAAAAAAGCATTTAATATTCTTTTAATAGTTAACTCAACCATATAAACCTTTACATGTCTCACTTTCTCTTTCAACTTTCCTCAACCTCTATCTTGTAAAGCGGTGGAACATTGTCACCCTACTATATCAATTTCACTTCCGTTCAAAAGGTGATTTTATAGCTTCAATCTTCGATCAATCACCAATTCACCATTTAGTTTGTAATCTACAGTTTTTGTTATTATAATGTTACTTTAATTTTAATACCTATGTGCATATAAAACAATTCTTCAAAAAATCAGAAACGGGTTTAAATTTGATATAGAAAAAACCCATATGTTTATTTTTTTATTTTGCATCTCAAGTTACAATCAAGATATGTATATAAACAATTCTTCAATTCAAAACATCATAAAAGGTTTTAATTTGATAAAAAAAGATCAAAACCCATATGTTTATTTTTTTTATTTTGCATCTTCAAGTTACAATCAAGAATTGTATATAAAACAATTCTTCAATTCAAAACATCATAAAAGAGTTTAAATTTGATATAAAAAAAAACAAAACCCATATGTTTTTTTTTTTAAATTTTGCATCTTCAAGTTACAATCAATTATAGGTATATAATACAATTCTTCAATTCAAAACATCATAAAAGGGTTTAAATTTGATATAAAAAAAAGATCAAAACCCATGTGTTTTTTTTTAATTTTGTATCTTCAAGTTACAATCAATTATGTGTATATAAAACAATTCTTCAATTCAAAACATCATAAAGGGTTAAATTTGATATAAAAAGAAGATCAAGATGTGTCTATAAAACAATTCTTCAATTCGAAACATCATAAAAGTGTTTAAATTTGATATAAAAAAAGGATCAAAACCCGTATGTTTATTTTTTTATTTTTCATCTTCAGGTTAAAATCAAGATTAAGTTTAGCAAGTTTTCTTCTTCAGTTTTGTTCTATGTATAAAATCAGTGTATTGAATTCTAAAAAAAATGTGTGGTTAGTGAGTTATATAACATATTGGGACTATCAACATTTGTTGGTTTAATCTCGTGTGTTCATAAAAAAATCTTTTCACTTTTGGCTATATGAAGTAATATTAAATGTGCCAAAAGTGTAGATTTTGTAAATGCATTAATAATTATATTAAATGCTAATTTTTCTTCAATTTGGGATCTTATGGATCTGAGAAGTAAACATTTGGTTATGATTTGTGAGTTATAGAATGGATCTGAGCGTAGTTTTTTTTTGGAGTGTTGATAATCTTGTTTAGTTTAATTGTTTGTAAGAAGTTCTAATACTAGAACTGTATTATTAAATCTTATGTAACTGGACACCTAGGAGAATCTCTCATTGGTTTTCATTTTTGTTGGTTTAATACATCATCTACTTTCATAACCCTACATATGATTTGATTTCTTTGAAATTGCGAGAATATATGGTCTATTAACGGTATAGTTACTATAACGCAAGAACGAACTGGCTGATCAAGGATATGTTGGATTAATCTTAATTAGTTAGTGATTTTAATTAATGTTTATCTAGTTACTTAATTTTAGGGATTATGTTTATCCAAGTTATTATTAATTAGGTGTCATGGTCGATTTGGGATAGGTTTAGATAACTTGGTGATCAAGTATTTTTTAGTATAAATAGATGATTCAGGGTCATCGTAATGTGGTCTTTGTTCATAATAAAAAAAGTTTGTAACTAGTGCTAAGTTACATAAATCTTCGTGCTTGTATTGTTTGCTCCATCCGATTGTTCCAACAGGATAAAGAAACAATAAATCATCAAGCTAGATGTTTGCACCTTGGTGATAGGTTATGCAAGTTGTGGTACTGGAATTTAAAATATAAAAGAAAAACTCTTGCTATTCTTTTATATATGAATCAATATGGTGCAAGTTACATTTCTTTAAAGTGCCGATGCAACATAAATCATTTATGATGAGGGGGTTCTTAATTATGCATACATAATCTAGAACATGATGTTACTTTAGGTAGTTTTGTTGTTAAATGATCTAGAAAATGAAGTATTTATAATCCGGGGTTACTTAAATGTAGCGTCTCACGACTTGGTTAATCAGACTTAACTTGTTTACACATTTAAGACGGCGTATTTTATTTGATTGACATTGAGAGAGCTCATAAATCCTTTCTATTTTCTCTTTGTGTATTAGATGGGTAACAGAATGAAAGCAGGTGATCGTTGTTCAGTGTGGCTTAGATATGAACAATCTTCTGGTGACATTTTCGGAGAACCGGAAAAGAGAACTCAAATCGGAGAGAAGCATCAAGCAAGCGTCCCGGACATAGTTACGAAAGAAACAATACAAAATGAGGAGAACAAATTCATAGGTACAGTAGAAAAAGACGTCCGGCTTCCTGCAGTCCCTATACTTGATAATAATGCATTTATACTTGGTTTATATATATTTGGCAAGAACTTTCATCTTGTGAAGAAATTTATGGGTGCTGAGGGAATGCAAGATGTGTTATTCTACTACTATGGACCATTTTATAATAAGAAGGAACACAAAGATCGGTCAGGCTCTTGGAAAAACAGAAAGCCAAAGAAGATGCCTGGAACGAAGATTTTCACCGGTTGGGGGCACAGGAGCTTTTCGCTCGCATATTTCTCTGTGTCACCGATGATTGCAAAACTCGTCTGACACGGGTACTATTCTGCAATATCTGTCTAACTCTTACCTTTAATCACAATTACACAATATATGCAAAAAAAGAAGTTTCATCTTAATCAACACTTGTTTATCATACACCAATGTAGCATGTTCCGAGTGGTCACTCGGTCACTTTATTGAAGTTCTAATTCACTATTGCTGTAAAAAAAAGTAACCCTAGAATTTAGTATATTCAAGGAATAATAGTTAAACTTCTGGAACTGAATTTATGTTAGTTGCTAAGTCTTTATCACTTGCTTTAGTATAAACTTAATATGTACATCATGCATTTATATACATTTAGAAAAAGCTCTGATCTTGCTATTGATGTGTTATTATCTAGACTTTAATACAAACGATTTTAGTTATGATAGTTATAGTTATCCAGACATGTATGTCTGTTATCAACCATTGCCTCCAAGGGTTATAATGGTAAGGCATCAATGTAGTAATTAATTTAGTATGATTTCTAAATAAAAGAAATCTCTGTGCATATTCTCTTATATATGCAATTAATACATTCATGAAAACAATCATTTTTAAAGAAATTTCATCTGATCCAGCTATCGATGTGTTGTATCTTCCAGGCTACCAGAATGTTCAACACTAAACAAATTACATTTGAAACATATGTATTCAATGTAGTGGATATGGTGGGCATCAAGTTGCTTGTGCAAGCCATTGCCATTGGGAAAGGAAAGGATGACCTTACTACCAAGGCGAAGATGCCAGTGGAAAACAAGCAGCCTGAACCGCCATTCTCTTGGCTTAAAACAAAACAAGTTATCAATCTTTTGAAATATGATATTGGACTCAGTAAAGAGAAGTTAAGTGACCTATTTGAGGAAGCTGTCTGGCCTCGTCTTTTAGCACGGGGATGGAAATCTGAGAAGCGAAGAACTTCGATTTCAACAACTCCAAGAATTCGCTGGTGTTTCTTGCACCCGGAACCGGAAAGTTTAGTCCCAGGAGCCAGACAAAAGGAAGTCATTATTTTGAGACTTTTGTGGATGTTTTGAATAAGGTGGCTTTAGAGCCGCAACTTATTGAGACTGATCCGAACCATGACATGTTGGTGAAACCAGGTGAAAAAGATTCGGTTCAGTTTATGATTGTGGATTCCAGTTTAGGGTTTTTGGAGAATCAAATTTTTAAAATGAGGGAGATGAGAAGTCTGCCAGATTCTAAACTTGCTGATGAGGAAGGTTCATCTTGTGAAGCTCAAAATGCGAACGCAATTCAAACCAGTTTAGCCGCTGAAGACAGCGGAAAATCCAGAATTTTCAACCAAGGTAAGTACTATCATATGGAAATTATGACATGCATCAGAAAAGTAGTTTCTAGATTTTTACATTGAAAAACAAAACATTGTTAGCTTTTTAAAACTTATATAAAAACTATGCTAATATATATGAGTTACAGCCCAAGTATTAAGCTCACCTATTTTGAACTGATTTTCTTACTGAACTATTAGATGGTGGTGCTTATACAGATCAACAGTTTGATTTGGATGGTGAAAGTCTAAGTGCCCGAAACTGCACACCGACTGAAAATATGTGGGAAAGTCTTGCTAGTGGATCCAACTACCAGAAAAAGAGGAAAAGAGGTGGGAGAGAAGGGGACTCTCCGGATATTGTTGCTGAAAACGCTCTTGCGGAATCCAAAGAGCAGGGACGGAGCCACATATAGCTCCCGCCTTAAGGGCTTCCGTTCAACCCACCAAGAAAATTTATAGTTTTATATGAAGGTATGACCCTCCTGAAACAAGGTGACTGAACACATCACCATTTAATATGTTGTTTTCAACTTTTTAGCTTTCGTTTTCATATGTTGTGATAGACTTTATGATAATACACAATGATTTGTATATAATTGTAAGAAGCTTGGTTCTATTTGGGTTTGTGATTTTTTAGCACTTTCCTTTTAAGTTATGCATCTGTGTAGTGGTAATTCATGAATGTGCATGGGTACAGTCTTCAAGAGTTTGATTGTTCTATATCAAAATTGTTTTGTTTATGTTCAAGGTTGTTAAATTACTCCAGGCCAGAATGATGATATTTAGAACTTGAAAGAAACGCGTTCTCATTATGGCTGGATCAGACCTCTAAATCACAGGATTTATATTTCAAGATTTATATAATTTCAATTAATTAGGATCTAGATTATGTAAATGTTTGATTTTTGCTTATCGTGAAGACTGATTGCCCTTTCCAAGTCGACTAGTTCACATTATGACGTATATCGTCGTATTGTGTTTTCCATCCATCCACCTTATAGACAGTCAGGTCCACTTTTTATCCAAGTTCAAGGAGCATGTTAGCCTTAGACTTGAGTTTCTATCACTCAGTTAAGTTAGGAAATAAATACTTGCATGAGTGTAGGTAGAAAAAAGACAAGTCAAGTTGACGTTGAACGGGGCTACTTATGTGACAAATGATGTGTATTATGTGCCAGCACTCAAGAACAACCTTCTTAGTATTGGCCAACTCAAGTAGAAGAAGTTGTCATTCCTCATACACTTTGATACATGCAATATATAATATCCACAAACGGGTCTGCTTATTCAAAGCCTCACAAATACTAATCGGATGGTTCCACTACTAGAGCAACCTAAAGTAGACGAATACGAAATGTTGAGGAGTGTTTGTACTCAAACACGAAAGATCTTTCTAAGTTGGGCATGAGCATTATGGACATTTAAGCAAGGCAAGAATGGAGACACTAGTCAAGCATAAACTTAACTATATTTACTTGTTATTATTGTAATTAAGATCGTATGATAATTGTAATTGTTATGTAGTTAGGATAAGATCGTTATGGCCGATGACATTTAGAGTGTTAATCCTAACCGCTTAACGGCTGATTAACTGTCATCTTATGCAGTATATATGTAAAAGATTGTTTGCGGTATAATCCACCAATATTTATTTTCCGTTAGGTCTGATTCTTGTTCATTATTCTCTTGTACAATCAAAACTGTAATTACTTGATATCCAACATATTGGTATCATAGTGCAAACCGAGGAAAGGTCACTCGACAATCCTTTACTCACTCACTGCAAGAATATGACGAAAAGGAAGGGAATTGAAACCAGGAATTGCTACTACTGTCGCGCATATATCAAATACAACAAATAGATAAT
This sequence comes from Scalesia atractyloides, assembly GCA_947069175.1. Taxonomy (NCBI): domain Eukaryota; kingdom Viridiplantae; phylum Streptophyta; class Magnoliopsida; order Asterales; family Asteraceae; genus Scalesia; species Scalesia atractyloides. The sequence goes on from CAMTDV010000004.1 coordinate 2,645,052, forward strand.
TGCAGTATCTATATAGTCGTCGACACTATCTATATAATTGTAGGCACTGAGACAGGGAAGTGGAACAGAATATGGTACATGAATTTCAAATACAAACACCATTTCACGGGATCAAAATCTCATTTTCAAAATTAAAACCCTCATTTTTTTGTAGATACTCGAACCACCTAAAATGACTTTCTGTTTATTTTAGGAGTTAGAGAAATCAAACTTCCAAGTGTGTTCCATCCACCCGATCTTGATAAAAACATACTTAGTCTGGATCAACTTCATTTAACAAGGGCTGAATATTCATTTGGAAGGATCCATGTGTTGCCTATCTGATAATAACCCTTTGAGTGGGTTAGAATCCAAGATAGACCCTTAAGCGGGTTAGACTCCAAGAAACTAGATGAGAGAAACAAGATAATACTTTGCAATAATTTTCTTGTTGTTTCACTAAACAGAAATACAATGCTTTATAGTAAAAGAAAATAACTACTCTACCATGTACTTTATTTTGAAACAAACAAGGAAACGTGGACAACTATTCTATATGCATTTATAGAAAACGGGATTAAGATGGCATTAGAATCGGTAAATAACACATGAATGGGACGTGTGTGGAAGGTAGCCTACGTATCACTATCACACATGTTTGATGATTACCAAGATTCATCAGACATGGGGATGATACATAACGCGAATATAATTTCTTCTACACAATACAAGATGATGAAAGAAAACTCGCTGTATGTGACCTCCTATGGGTGCGTCGTCCGTGATGGGTCAGTGTGTGAAGGTGCTCCCATAGAAGGTGTAGGTGTAGGTGTAGGTGTAGCTAGACAACTGATGGTAAAAAAATATTGCAATTGTAACTCCCTTAGTGTTACTAGCTAGACAACTTTGAAAGTCATGATTCGTGGACTTAAGAGGCTTTTGCAACTACAAATATAACATGAGAGTAGAATCTTTCATGGGGTGGTTGAAAATTAATATAGTGATGAGAGTATTACTAGTGCGCTAAACGACATTGTAAGGATACTGGTATAGGGACATGTGTGCATCATATATGGATATTGCCATATTGGGAACTATGGAAAAAAAAATACATGTCATTGTAGCTCTCCTCTTTACGACTACTACTACAAAATTCTCTTCAAAACCTAAAATTGCCACCAAAATAACTCGATTTTGTGTTTTTATTTCCAATTTGTTATACATTGCATCGTATTGAGTGATTTTTTTTGGGATTTACTTGAATTAGGAAAATTCGGGGAATCTACCTATCGCCTCTGATGTTTTTGATGGATTTTATAAATTTGCAGAAATGAAGGTGGTTGCTATGGGGACAGGAACTAAGTACATTGGGCATTTGCGTCTTGGTGTTCTTGGCGATATTTTGAATGATTCTCATTCTCAGATTGTAGCTAAAAGAGCTTTACTAAGGTGTGGATTTTTTATGTCTTGTGTTTTTTTTTGGTTGCTACTCTAATTTATGTTTTAATAGCATAAAAGATGTGAACCACTTTATAAAGGTAGAAGCTTTTTTGAAGCTCCATTTTTAGAACACAATACAATTTTGCATTTGTAGTCAAACATTACAGAATTAATTTCAAACTTATTTACTCTTTGAGTTTTCTATGGTCAAACTATAAATATTGAAAGGACCTTTCTAAAAGTTGTTACCTTTTAATCTATCACAGGCTATGAAGGTGGAATACATATTGAAACTCAAGAAAGAATTCGATTACAACAGTTTGTTTAAAAGACTTAGAGACATAGACAAACTGATGGCAATAATGTTTTTGCTTAGAGGGCACAAAAAAACGTACGTCGTTCAAATATTAACACACCGTCGGGCGTCGAGTGTAGAGCTAGTTAAGCATGTTAAGTCAATTTACATTAATTATTATTTGATACTCACACTATATACATATATGTATTTGATATTAGTCGGCAAATAATTACAACATTAGATTCAATTCCATCACATAAGATTAGATATTATATTATGTTATATTATATTACTTTTCCATGATTCCATACCATTAATTTGTAAAATTTATCCCTTTATATTAACACTATTCAACTTTTCTTTGTTTGTATTGATTGTTAGTGTATAGGTGATTGGTACAATTTTATTTTATTCAGAAGCTCAAGTTACAAGCTTTTATTGTATGTTATATATTTTAGTTTCTTCTCTTGTAGTATTAGTAAATGTAACAAAATAAATCTTATTGTTACCTATACTTTATAAAATTATTTAACTATAACAATTATTATATGTCTTATTATTAATTTAAATACTATTTAATAGTATTTTTATCTTTTTGACCAAGCGTAATGTTTTATGTTGCGGTCTAAATTTGCAAGTTAATATGTTGTAACGTATATCTATAATTTAACGTTTTTACATCTATTTTTTTATTTAACGATCTTGCCAAACGCATGAGACCAATATACTAGTTATTGTTTGTATTCCAATTTAAGACTAAAACAAAAGATATTTCTACCTACATAAAAAGGAATTCATTCAAAAGTTAATTAAAACAGTGCCATTAGTTCATTGCAAAGGTAAAAGTTTGGTCTACATACTTGTAGGGTTAAATGGAAATTGGTTTATATGACAATACATTTTGTCCTTGTGTGTACTCATAAAAAACACTGCCTAGTGCCCTCTTCATATCTTTTTGTTTTTTTTACGATAAGAATAAAAATAAAATATTATTCTTTTTTTTTAAATGAGTAAACAGCCAAAATGGTCCTGGTTTGGTCATTTTTGATAGTTTAGTCCAAAACTTAAATATTTTTAATTTGGATCCATATGGTTTTAATTTTGTTGTCATTTTCATCCAAAAACAAAATCTGGTCAGATTTTTTAAATTTGTTATAATAAAATGTTAAAAGACCATTTTGTCCTTCACTAAATGGGCGGAAACAGACAAAAAAACTGGATGTTAACTGAAAAATCTGACCAGATTATGTTTTGGATGAAAATGACAACAAAATTTAAACCACAAGGACCCAGATTCAAAAGGTTTAAGTTTTGGACTGAAGTGGCAAAAGTGACCAAACCTGAGGGACCATTTTGGCAGTTTACTCTTTTCAAATTGCAGTCAAACGTTTCCACATTAAATATATATTTTAGAGTAAAATGCTATTTGGTCCCTGAGGTTTGGTCACTTTTGCACTTTAATCCAAAACTCAAAACCTTTTACATTTGGGTCCCTGTGGTTTCAGTTTTATTGCCATTTTGGTTCAAAAGTGAAATCAGGTCATATGTGTCTTATAAAGTTATGCTATTTTGTTCTTTTCCTCAGGGGCAAAATGATCATTTTGATTAAAAACATATGTTAATTAAAACGGTCATTTTATGTTTGAACCCTAATAACATAACCTTCTCCTTCCCCACAACTCCATTCTTGCCGAAAATCCCACTGTTCACTACCAACACCTCCATCGCCGCCGGCCGCCGACCACCACCACACATCATCGTCGCAGCACCACCATTTCCGACCGGAACCCTTATCCACCCCACCCCTACCTACCGTTCTCCATCACCAAACCCCATCCCCCATCTTCCATCTTTACTCGGAACCGACAACCTTAATAACATTATCAGCTTCGCCGCATCACCCTAGCTGAAGCACTATCGTTCGCCTCACTCGTCACCCCTTCACCCATTGTTCGCCACCATCACCATTCGGGAACCACCACACACCACGAACCCTCGCCGCACAACTCTAAAACACTTCACCACCGTCATTCATCGTATCCGTTAGGTATGTTCTTCTCTCATTCTCTCCTCTCTACAACGATCTATACCGATTGAAACCCACCACTACTCTCCATCGTTATAGTTCCCCTTCACCCGATTTCAACAGCCATTGAAACCCTTTCAAGCGTTTGAATCAAATCTGTGAAATTGCAGATCCGTTGGGAAAGAGGATGGGGTTAAAATGCTGCAGCCAATGGGGTTTGTGAAGGATGAAACAAGCAATAGAGTTATCGAAGGAATCCGAACGGTGGTTATGTGGTGGCGGGTATTGCCGGATTTGACGGTCGTCGTCGTGTGGGCGTAGAATGTAGAGAGAGGGAGAAAGAGAGGGGAGGATTCATGTTGCTGGGTTTGAGTTGATAGAAGATGGTGGTTATGCTCCTGGCTGCCGAAGGTTGGGTGGTGGTGGTGGTTGTTGGCTGCTGGTGAAAACGTAGAGAGAGAAAGAGAAGGGAGATGAGATAGTTGATTAGTTGTTTTGAGGTTTTTATTTATTTATATATATATATATATTAATGCTCAAAATGACCATTTTGCCCCTAAGAAAAAGGACAAAATAACAGGATTTTATAAGACAAATATAACCTGATTTCACTTTGGACCAAAATGGCAATAAAACTGAAACCACAGGGACCCAAATGCAAAATATTTGAGTTTTGGACTAAAGTGGCAAAAGTGACAAAACCTCAGGGACCAAAATGGCAGTTTACTCTATATTTTATATATGCACATGCGCGGTGCGCACATAATTTAAGTTAGAACACATGACGTGGATGTGAATAAGTGGTGTGGTGGCCTTTCCTTGTCAGGAACACCACCCCATGTGGTGGTGTGGACGTAGTGTGGTTATGAGGACGGGGAGTTTTGCACCGGTTTGGGGGGCATTTGGGTTGTGAGGCGGAGGCTCTTGATTGGTGGATGGATTTTGGGTGTTTTAATTGGTTGATGTTTATTTTTTATTATATAAAAACGCCACTAACCATGCAGGCTCCCACACATCTCGGTTTTTCACCACGCCCTATTTCTGACGCGTGCTTATGTGTCGTCCGCATGTCTCATAACGCTCTATTTTCAAGCTCCTCCACACCGTATAGTCTTAATTACAAAGTTTAAATGAACAATATGAAGAATCACATTAGCCTTCTATTTCTGTATAATGATAACATAGATTAAAAAAGGATTGTGTAATTATGTAAGAGTGTATAGCTATACCAGAGTCGTCCCCGAAACTCTCGAAAGAAAATTTAGGCCTTGAGAGTAAAAAAGAATTGGGCCCAAAATTGTCGTTATGGGAAAATGAATTAAAATAAGATATCTTTTGTGGTGGAGCTAAGACTTGAACTTGAGACCTTTACATGATCTTGGGATGGTTTCCACTACATCATCAACGCTATTTTGTATTATAAAGGGATAAATATACTATATATATAATTTAATAAATATATAAAAACTTATAAAGACTTTTCTGGCCCTTTGAAAATTTGGGCTCCGGGCGTCAGCTCGGGATGGCCGGCCGAAGGCCGTCCCTGAGCTATACACCCACTCAAGTATCATTCTTAAATACATAACATCTATTTTAATACGAAAAAACGGAATGCGTGACTAATTTTTTTGAATGTTCGGGTATAGATTTCTTTGAAAACAAAGTTGTATTCAAAATCGTGTATTTCTTTTTGTATTCTAGGCTATAGCGAGTGACGTTACCTTTATGTTACCGTGACGAACTCTACCACTTATGTGTGAACAACACCGTTGCCGGTGCGGAATCATTGGTCGCTTTTATGTTTTTGACAAGCCAAACTGATAACGATCGCGAGGAAAAAACGACTGCAGTCCTCCTACAAAGCGCTGAGAGAAAAAAACTAGTTTTTTTTCTATTACAAACTTAAATATGCATATATCTATAGTAATATATAATAATTATCAAACTATTTTAAATTAAACAAAGGTAAAAAGGCAGATTTTGAGAAAAAAAGCATTTAATATTCTTTTGATAGTCATCTCAACCATATAAACCTTTATATGTCTCACTTTCTCTTTCAACTTTCCTCAATCTCTATTTTGCAAAGCGGTGAAACATTGTCACCCTACTATATATCAATTTCACTTCCGTTCAAAAGGTGATTTTATACCTTCAATCTTCGATCAATCACCAATTCATCATTTAGTTTGTGATCTACAATTTTTGTTATTATAATGTTGCTTTTTCAATGCCTATGTGTATATAAAACAATTCTTCAAAAAATGATAAAAGGGTTGAAATTTGATAAAAAAACCATATGTTTATTTTTTAATGTTGCATCTTCAAGTTACAATCAAGACGTGTATATAAAACAATTCTTCAATTCAAAACATCATAAAAGGGTTTAAATTTGATGTAAAAAAAGATCAAAACCCATATGTTTATTTATTAATTTTGCATCTCAAGTTACAATCAAGATATGTATATAAACAATTCTTCAATTCAAAACATCATAAAAGGGTTTTAATTTGATAAAAAAAGATCAAAACCCATATGTTTATTTTTTAATTTTGCATCTTCAAGTTACAATCAAGATGTGTATATAAAACAATTCTTCAATTCAAAACATGATAAAAGGGTTTTAATTTGATATAAAAAAAGATCAAAACCCATATGTTTATATTTTATTTTTTAATTTTGCATCTTCAAGTTACAATCAAGATTAAGTTTAGCAAGCTTTCTTCTTCAGTTTTGTTCTGTGTAAAAATCGTTGTACTGAATTCTAAAAAAATTGCGATTAGTGAGTTATGTAGCATACTGGGACTATCAGCAGTATGTTGGTTTAATCTCGTGTGTTCATAAAAAATTTCTTTTCACTTTTGGCTATATGAAGTAATATTAAATGTGCCTAAATTAGTGTAGATTTTTTAAATGCATTTTTTTTCCTAATACATTTTCATTTCAATCAACAAGGTAAATTACATAAGGATAGCAGGTAGACGGGCAACAAACTGCGCCGTCACCCCCCTTCTGAATGGAGAACCCTAATCTACTAAAAACAAAGTCTCGGCTCTGAGGGGTCGTAAAGTTGCTGTGTACCACACGCTGAACTCTAGCCAAGAACTGAACCGCCTCCGGCGCCAAGGAGCCGAACGTGTCAAACGCCAAGGGGACAAAGGCATGCTGATTATCCTCATAAGCTTTCGCGTGCTTTTCCACCTTCTTTGACTCTGCTTTCATTACCACTTGCCCCGCCACAAACCCATTTTGCCGAAACCCAGCTAGGGGGGATACACCTGTGAGATCGACACAAGCATGTTTCCCGCCCTCCCAACCAAAAACTAGCACGTCCGCCGGGCGTAAGGTGGACCTCCCTTCCGCCGGGTCTGTAACAAAATTAACCGGTGCCTCTTTCTTTGCCGAGATCCCCACTCGTCTGAGAATATCCATTAACGCGTCTCGAACAAAGTCATGTCGATACTTAAACCCCGACAACTCTCTACAGTGTAACGCATGCTCCCCGTATTTATCCAGGCATGCTTTACGGCAGACTGGACAAGTTTCATCATTCGGGAACATGGGGATCATCAGACGGTACTTAAGGATTGACCGGTACTCCACCGCTGACATACGTTGACCCAGACCTTCAATAGGAATAACAGTTAAGAAATCCTGAGCGTGAGGCCTCTGTAAGCATTCAATGACGGCTTTCTGTCGGGGGACAAATGGAAATCTTCTCCCAAACTTTGTGCGATTCGACAACAAAGGGCATTCGCCAAAGTTTTCTGTGCCTTTTTGGGGGCGGTGTCCTTGTTAGAGAAACCGCCGAGATCAAAATCAGGGAGAGATTCATGCAAGCGATCCAAGGCGCTGGCATAATCCGGGTCAGTGGTAGCAACCCCACTGTTGCGTAAGATGTGATCCTGCAACTCCCAAGATTGAGACCTGGAAGCCACAAATGTAACATTTGTCAAAAACGGGTTTCCAAAACCCACTCCGTTTTGTAATCGAATATCAAGTTATAAATGTCACGTTGTATAATTATGATTATTTTGATTTATAATGATACATAATTAATAAACAAACTAAACTATAAAAATTATATTTGATAAAAAGTTAAAACAAAATAAATAAAAATGAAATGTTGCTGCCGGGACTCGAACCCGGGTCAGCCAGAACCGAAATCCAAAGACTTAACACACACACACATCACCACTCCGCCACTTGTTGTTTTCTGTTATCTCTAGGAAACAATTTATACACAAACTCAGTTAAACCGGTTGCGCCAACTGAGAAACTGAAATCGGCAATTCAATCGTCTAATCGTTTGATTAGTGGCACATTCACGTTTATAACCGATGAACCGACAAATTTTAATCAATTCAGACTTGAATTGACTTGAATTCGGATGATGATGGGTGTTATAACCGAAACCATCCAACAATCTGAATTACTTCAATCTTAGACCTCTCCTGCGACTCAAAATACTTTGCAAGACCTTCAATTGCATTTCCGCAACTTTACAGTCCACCGGAGAAGCTTAAATCAACTCGCCGGAAAAATTCTGCAAGTCGCCGGAAAACCGGGACTCACATCCACACGGTAATTCCTTCGACTCTTTCTGTTTCAATCATGTGATTAATCGGTCACTAACACAACTCCACCATCAGAATCGATCCTAGTCAACGTTTGTCGAAAATCCTACCTTCGCCGGAAAACTTCTGAAACTTCCGGAAACACACCGGGAACTGGTATGATCTTCCAAACTTCTGTTAAACTTTGTTTAAGTGCCTCAACTTCTTAAATAATCGAACAAAGCTGTTAATTGATTTTAACAGCCGGAGTTCACTTTCAGCACCGACGAACCTCTGCCGGAATTCTGTGAACAACACTAATCGGTACATCCTTTTCCCCAAACTCTCTCCATTCTTTATTTTTAAATTACTTATAATGTTTGAAAATCGAATATGTCATAAATCGGTCATAACAGTCGGAATATGTTTTCTGGGTAAAATTAACGAAGAAGACGAAGACGCAGTATAACATAAGACTAATAAAAATCGATAAAATGAACGGGTTAGACACACAGTCCAGCGGTGGACTGTGTGCAAATAATACGCACACGTCACGAGTTCGATCCCTGATACACGCACCCTCTAAGTAATAAAATGCCTTTTTGATTAAAGCTGAACCGGGTTAATCCCGTTAGTTGTTAAGTATAATAAAAACCGAGATAATAACCAGGTTAGACACACAGTCCAGCGGTGGACTGTGTGCAACACTAAGTCACACGTCACGCGTTCGAAACCTGTTACTGGCACCGGGTTGTTGAATTAAAATGTTTTTGAAATTAAAAGAATTTTGGTTAAATCGAATTATATATAAATATAATTAAAAACAAGATTATTTCGGGTTAGACACGTAGCTCAGTTGGTAGAGCTGCGTGCACGCGTACGGGAGGTCTCGGGTTCGAGTCTCACCCAGCGCATTCATGCACACTGACCGAACCGGTCAACAAGTCAACAAGTCAACGGTCAACGCAAAATAAACAATTTTTTTATATTTTTATTTATTTAATTTAATTTAAAAATCAATTAAAAATACTTAAAAATAACATTTTTAAAGATAGAAAATAGCCTTAAACTCACAAAAATATATCTAAAAATTCCATTAAAATCCTTAATAAAATCCACTCATTTACTATATTTTTCCGTTATTATTTAGGTTAGTTATTTCTCGTTGTTCCGCTCATCCAATTCGTGCGCATCTCACCATCTCCAATCCAACGCACCCAATGTGAGTGAATCTTACAAATTCCCCGTTTTAATCACGTTTTGGGGTGTATCATGTGTCTTGCTATATATTATATTTAAATCATTGTGCATACATCATATCATGAACATGTGTATTCAGTTTGTTGCAACTGTTGTGTGGTTATCGTTAGATGCAATTTATTATTTTCAGTACATGCAATTTCATAGGCCGCCGCTCCCCATTACATTATGAGCGTTGAGCATGTTCCCCATTACATTATGAGCGTGAACCTGGCGTGCCCACATACGATCGGCTCCGTTTGATTGAGCCTTGATCGCATAGACATTTTCATTTTCAGTACATGCAATACGATCGGCTCCGTTTGATTGAGCCTTGATCGCACTGTTTCATTCATGTTATTTACCGTATGATGTTGGTATGTTAATGTATGCTATCATGTGTTATTGTATGTTATAGTTGTGATTGCTATTGCTACTGCTTGGTTATTTACATTTGCTCATTTATGATTATGCACAATTTTTCATTGATAAACTAACAAGAAAATCAATAACAAATGTTTATCTAACAAGGTTCACTCGCCAACTTATGTTGACCCAAAAACCCCCATTTTTACACATGATACAGGTGAACCAGCAGCAGCCAGAAACACATAGGATTGGACTAGAAGAATAAAATGATTTAGAGTTTGGGATTGTTATGTTTGGTTTATTTTCTTTGTATTGTATGGACATGTTTGGATATTTGGAAATGTAACTTTGACTTTAATAAATATGAAACATATTAGTAAATATCATGAGCTTTGGTGATAACCCAATTATGCCCCGACTCTTATTCCGCTGCGGGTCGGGGTGTGACAACAAAGGCATAGGTAGCCACATCCCGGGCCGACAGAAGGCCCAACCCACCAAGCCGCATCGGAAGCGGCGCAATGCGCCACTGGAGTTCACCGAAAAAGGGCCCCCACATACGACAATGTCTTCTATTGCCTCCCGAAGACCTTTATCAAAACATGAAACAGCATCATCCACAAATGCATTAATAGTTGAAATTAAATGTTAATTTATCTTTTTGAGATCTTATGGATCTGATAAGTAAACATTTGGTTATGATTCGTGAGTACAAGAATGGATCTGAAAATAGTTTTTTTGTGAGTGTTGATAAATCTTATTTAGTTTAATTGTTTGCAAGAATTTCTTACACTAGAACTGTATTATCAAATCTTATGTAATTGAACACCTAGGAGAATCTCTCATTGGTTTTTATTTTTGTTGGTTTAATACATCAGCTACTTTCATAACCCTATATATGATTTGATTTCTTTGAAATTGCAAGAATATATAGTCTACTAACGGTACGGTAATTGGCTGATCAAGGATAAAGAAACAATAAATCATCAAGCTAGATGTTTGCACCTTGGTGATAGTTTACACAAGTTTTGTTACTGGAATCTAAAAATATAAAAAAAAAAAACCTCCTGCTCTTCTTTTATATATGAAACAACATAAACTATTTATGATCAGGGGGTTCTTAATTATGCACACATAATCTAGAAAAGATGTTACTTTAGGTAGTTTTGTTGTTAAATGATCTTGAAAATGAAGTATTTATAATCCGGGGTTACTTAAATGTAGCGTCTCGCGACTTGGTCAATCAGACTTAACTTATTTACACATTTAAGACGGCGTAGTTTATTTGATTGGCATTGAGAGAGGTCATAAATCCTTTCTATTTTCTCTTTGTGTATTAGATGGGTAACAGAATGAAAGCAGGTGATCGTTGTTCAGTGTGGCTTAGATATGAACAATCTTCTGGTGACATTTTCGGAGAACCGGAAAAGAGAACTCAAATCGGAGAGAAGCATCAAGCAAATGTTCCAGATATAACTTACATAGTTACGAAAGAAACAATAAAAAATGGGGAGAACAAATTCGTAGGTACAGTAGAAAAAGCCGTCCGGCTCCCTGCAGTCCCTATACTTGATAATGATGCATTTATACTTGGTTTATATATATTTGGCAAGAACTTTCATCTTGTGAAGAAATTTATGGGTAACAAGGCAATGCAAGATGTGTTATTCTATTACTATGGACCATTTTATGGAACCAAGGAACACATAGATTGGTCAAAGAAGATACCTGGAACGAAGATTTTCACCAGTTGGAGGGCACAGGTGCTTTTCGCTCGCATATTTCTCTATGTCAACGATGATTGCAAAACTCGTCTGACACGGGTAACGTTTCTATAATATTTACAATGGTTGGTTATGTATATATTAGTAAAGGCATCAATGTAATAATTAATTTAGTATGATTTCTAAATAAAAGAAATCTCTGTGCATACTCTCTTATGCAAATGCAATTAATACATTCCTGAAAACAATCATTTTAAAAAAATTTCATCTGATCCAGCTATCGATGTGTTGTATCTTCCAGGCTACCCGAATGTTCAACACTAAACAAATTACCTTTGAAACATATGTATTCAATGTGGTGGATATGGTGGGCATCAAGTTGCTTGTGCAAGCCATTGCCATTGGGAAAGGAAAGGATGACCTTACTACCAAGGCGAAGAAGCCAGTGGAAAACAAGCAGCCTGAACCGCCATTCTCTTGGCTTAAAATAAAACAAGTTATCAATCTTTTGAAATATGATATTGGACTCAGTAAAGAGAAGTTAAGTGACCTATTTGAGGAAGCTGTCTGGCCAAGCACGGGGATGGAAATCTGAGAAGCGAAGAAACTTCGATTTCAATAACTCCAAGTAATCTTTGGTGTATCTTGCACCTGGAACCAGAAAGTTTTTTCCCAGGAGCCAGACAAAAGGAAGTCATTATTTTGAGACTTTGGTGGATGTTTTGAATAAGGTGGCTTTAGAGCCGCAACTTATCGAGACTGATCCGAACCATGACATGTTGGTGAAACCAGGTGAAAAAGATTCGGTTCAGTTTATGATTGTGGATTCCAGTTTAGGGTTTTTGGAGAATCAAATTTTTAAAATGAGGGAGATGAGAAGTCTGCCCGACTCTAAACTTGCTGATGAAGAAGGTTCATCTTGTGAAGCTCAAAATCCGAACGCAATTCAAACCAGTTTACCCGCTGATGACAGCGGCAAATCCATAATTTTCAACCAAGGTAAGTACTATCATATCCAAAAGGAAATTAATTACATGCATCAGAAAACAAGTTTCTAGATTTTTATATTGAAAAACAAAACATTGTTACGTTTTGTTAAGTTATATAAAAACTATGCTAATATATAAGTTACAACACAAGTATTAAGCTCAACTGTCTTTAACTGATTTTCTTACTGAACTATCAGATGGTGGTGCTTATACAGATCAACAGTTTGGTTTGGGTAGTGAAAGTCTAAGTGCCCGAAACTGCACACTGACTGAAAAATTGTCGGAAGGTCTTGCTAGTGGATCCAACTACCAAAACAAGCGGAAAAGAGGTGGGATAGAAGGGGACTCTTCAGATATTCTTGCGGAAAATGCTCTTGCGGAATCCAAAGAGCAGAGAAGGAGCCACATATAGCTCCCGCCTTAAGGGCTTCCGTTCAACCCACCAAGAAAATTTATATTTTTATATGAAGTTATGACTGTCCTGAAACAAGGTGACTGAACACATCACCATTTAATATGTTGTTTTAACTTTTTTAGCTTTGTTTTTTTTCATATGTTGTGATAGACTTTATGATAATACACAATGATTTGTATATAATTGTAAGAAGCTTTGTTCTATTTGGGTTTGTGATTTTTGTTGGGATTCAAGCACATTTGCAGCGGAAGTAAGTGATTGACTTGAATCGGTATTCATGGTTGACAAGAATTTGATATGCAGATAAGTAATAATCAAGGGTAATGAAGAGAATGAGAGGACAATTCTTGAAGAAACAGAATTTGTCTTGATACCGGAACTTGTTCCCGGATATCATATATATATAATATATACATAGATTTGGCGGTTTCATTTGGGGAATAACTGCTTATAGCAGTTTAAATTATACCCGCTTATCACCATCACCATAAGTTATCATACATATCGGAAATATATAATACTAACACATACATAACAGCATAATTAAGTTTAATTATATTTCTAACACAACCCCCTAAACTTGATTATGCTTTGCAGCATACATCAAGACACTCCGATTTGCTTCATCAACGGCCTTCCTTGCTTGATTGAAGTCGAATCTGCATCGTTTCTTCTACATCTTCATCACACCTTCCCAGTCATTTCCAGCGAATAGGGCATAATGTTGATAGGCTTCTTCATCTCGTACATCACCGTCACTCCTTCTCCTTTCATGGCTGACTTCCGATGGACCTGCATTGCTTTCGATCACCTGTTTATTGATCACCCTTTCCTGCATTCCCTTGAAGTTATAGTAGTAAACCAATACATCTAGGTACATTGCATAAATAATCTCTTCGTCATGATACTCGTACCCCATGTCTTTTGCAACCACCGGCATAGATTGTTATTTGTGACATTCCGGTAGCTACCATTACGTTCAACCACTACATACAAGCCCAGCAGATCTACCTTTCCATTATCTGTCGCGAAGGGTGGAATGGGTCTTGTTGAAATTCCCAGTTTGACATTAATGAACCATGTCAACATTTCTTCAACTTTCCCCCAATTCATGTTTATATTTAAACACAAACTCACCATTATCTATCATATCCAATAGAGACTTGCAATTGGAGAATTCATGAAATTCCATAGCCCGGATAATCATTTGACTCCAATCGGGTTCATTAGTGGATAAATTCAGATTTTCGAAGTAAGAATTCAGATAATTCTCTTTGTGTTCTTCATTCTTAGAACTTAACTCTATCATTTTTTGTTTTTCTTTTAAACCAAGTTCTTCTTCTTTGGTTAAACCGTTAACATCATTCACCGAATTGCGACTGGTGTAGAGAACATCGATAAATCTTACACGTGTCACTGGATTTTTTAACCGTATATCCTTGCAGTGTTAACTGATCAAGGCTTAGTATGTTTCGTTCCAATTCCGGTGAGTAAAACACACTTTGTATCCGTAACATCTCGTTACCCAATTTTATTTCCACCGCCCCAATTCCCGGATAAAAAGAAAATTATTTTCCCCCGATCTTGTTTCTACCCAAACCAAATGTTAATACGTTTAAAATCATTTAAATTACCGGCAAAGTGGTGATTAAATGTTGGACTTACATACTAGATATCGCCCCACTGGCCACCCTCTGTTCCGGTAACAATCATTTCATTCCGGTAGACAACTTCATCCTCTTGTCTCTGAATTCCAGCATTGATTGCTTGCTTAATCAGTTGAGTGGTTTTGCAATTTTCTTTCGTTTTGCACGAGTATATCTGATGACCTGGTTGATGGCAATAGTAACAAAGCCTTACACGGGAAACTTTTCTTTCTTTTTCATTCTTTTCATCGAGCCGTGTTGACAGGGCATTGTCGTTGATGTTGGTTTGATTTCTGCATTCCTTGGCAACGTGGCTCTAATACCACTATGTTGGGATTCAAGCACATTTGCAGCGGAAGTAAGTGATTGACTTGAATCGGTATTCATGGTTGACAAGAATTTGATATGCAGATAACTAATAATCAAGGGTAATCGAAGAGAATGAGAGGACAATTCTTGAAGAAACAGAATTTGTCTTGATACCGGAACTTGTTCCCGGATATCATATATATATATATAATAGATTGTGATCATAGTTTGGCGGGAATAACTGCTTATAGCAGTTTAAATTATACCCGCTTATCACCATCACCATAAGTTATCATACATATCGAAAATAAATAAGTTATAATACTAATACATACATAACAACATAATTAAGTTTAATTATATTTCTAACAATTTCGTAGCACTTTCCTTTTAAGTCATGCATCTGTGTAGTGGTAATTCATGAATGTGCATGGGTAAGTCTTCAAGAGTTTGATTGTTCTATATCAAGATTGTTTTGTTTATGTTCAAGGTTGTTATATTGCTCCAGGCCAGAATGATGATATTTAGAACTTGAAAGAAACGCGTTCTTGTTGGTGCATAATGTCTATGTCTTAGTCTTATATCGAGTCTGTATTGTATAGAGCTGAATAGGCTAGGTATACGAAGTATTTATGTATGTTGTAGCCAAGTTCGCCCATAAGTTCACATGTTCAGGCATGTTCGGCCGAACTTGCATAGGCAAGTTCGGGCGAACATTGGTTGTCCTCCCTGGGCCGAACTTGGATGTCTATAAATACTTAGCTTAGATCTCTCATTTGTAACTTTGGCATTGTAGAGGCGAAGCTCTGTCAGTCTGTAACCTGAACGTTTGATCTATAAAACTGACGTTTAACTGATTAATTCTTGTCTATTGGTAACATGACGTAATATTTCCGCTATTATGGACGTTAGATATCAAATTTAGGTTCCTAAGCATCAAGGATCAGGTCCTACAAGTGGTATCAGAGCTAGAACAGCCTGATTTGATAGTATCAAGACAAGAACACTTCTATTTCTACTCCATTCTTCTTTTTTCTTAACTTTTGATCACAAAATGAAGAATTCATGGTCAAAATCTTTTGAATTTTGAATATATATGTAAAATACAACAAAGATAAACCCTTGAAAGATTGGAGACCAAATTCAACCGAATTCATGTCGAAATTTTGAAAAAACCATGTTTTTGAAAACCCTCAGGAACGAACTTATTGGCCATGTTCGGCCGAAGTTGCCCTAAAACAGCACTTTTCAAGTGATTTTTTAGTAAGTTCGTCTGAACTTAGGTGGTTTTTGAGGAAATTTAAATCAAGTTCGCTTGAAGATACTGAATTTTCATTAATTTTACATCAAGTTCGACCAACTTGTATAAAATCAAGAAGGTTTTAAGTAAGTTCGCCCGAACTTACTTGTATTTCATCAAAATTGTGTTGACAAGTTCGCTCGAAGATCTGATTGATTGGTGTTATAAGTTCGACCGAAGATAATCAAATCTTTTCAAAACCAATCTAACAAGTTCGACCGAACTTGTTAGAAATCCAAGAATTCTTCATTAGTTGCTACAAGTTTGACCGAACTTGTAGTAGGACTAATTGTTTTCAAAGTTTTTGAAAAATTTTCAGCATACACGTTTCGTGATTCACAATGGAAGATCAATTAAGAGCTTATATGTCCGGAGCTAGTTCGTTAAACGCCAACGTGATTAATCAAGTCAATCTTGATAACGAAATGGAACGACCGTCAAACCGCCCAAGCTGATGAGCATGGACGAATACAAGCATGGAAAGAGAAATTTACCTACTGGGTTCAAGCCATGCACTTCGCTGGCTGGGTATCAATCGAAAGAGGCTATACTGTTCCGGTAGATGAACATCAACAAGTCCTTGAAAAGTACAACTATTCGACAGTACAGAGAGACGAATACATTGCTGAGAAAAAGATGATCAGTCTTATTCAACAGTCAGTCAAAGAAGATATTCTGATTCTGTTACCAGAGTATACTACAGCAAGAGAGCTTTGGTTGTTGTTACAGAAGAAATACCAAGGCATGCTGAAATGATAAAGAGCAAGAAAGCTCTCATTCTGAAAGAGTTCGATATCTTCAGCATGCTAAAGAATAAGACCATTAAGCAAATGATTGAGCGATTTTGTCATCTCAAAGTGCAAATGCGAAGACACTGTCTTGAAAAGACAGAACAAGAATACATCGACAAACTTGCTGACGCACTACCAGAGGGTGAATGGTCAACTTATTTGATGGTTCTGAAGAATAGTGATAAGTAAGAATTCTTCAAGTTGTCAACCTTTATCGATAAACTCGAAGGTCACGAAATGGAGCTTCTGAAATAGCGAAGTCAAAGAACGCAATGTTGTTCAAGACATCGGTTTGTACTACAAAACCGGAATGCAAGATAACATTTCGAGTCCAAAAATTGGAACTGCTTTTAGTGCAAATATGAATGCTTCTTCACAGAATCAGAACCATTCACAGCCTCAGTATGACCAAAGTCCACAAAGTTCTTACTCGAGCACTGGTTCAAATTCAACATTTCAAAGTCAAGCAAATCAGAACCAACAACAAAGTTCTGATCCGAATGTTTACAAATGCAAAATCGCAGTGAATTTGAACAATGTTGTTTCAGAAGAAGTTGCAAAAACAACATATGTCACTACTTGCTACCGTCTTAGAGTCTTATGAATGTCTTGTTGCCGGTAAAATCGAAATCCCGAGATGACCGCAGAAGATTATGATCAGGTAGACGAAGAAGAGCTCGAACTAATGGACATCAAGTGGTCATTAGCTTCGATCATCAGGAGAGTGACAAAGTTCGTTGCACTCACAGGCCGTGACATAGGAAATTCCAGCAACAAATTGGGTTTTGACAAATCCAAAGTCACATGCTTTAAATGCCGACAGAAGGGACATTTTAAAAGAGAGTGTAAGAACACCGAGGCAACCGAAAATCAAAGTCCTTTCGGAGGAGGGAATGAATATTACAAGAGGGCACTTTAATATAAACCGTTCCCGAAGAAAACTCAAGTTGAGATCCAAGAAAAGCCAAACAGTAGTACCACGGAGAAAGCCATGGTTGCATCCACAGAAGATGACGTTTTTTTTTGGAATTCATATATTGGCAAAAAGACCGGAGTTGCTTTGATGGCGGAGATACTTGAAGATCATTCTGCAGAAGAAGCAGCGGCGGCAGCAGAAGAGCAAGCAGCGGCAGCAGCAGCTTTCGAACAAGCTATTATGGAACAATACTTGCATCAACAGCAGGAAAAGAGGAATATATCCATATGCAGAGACAAGGAATTTTATCCTCTAATTCTTGTGACAGTTTTGCAGGTCATTTTGATGGAAGCTTGAAAGAACAAGTGGTTGAGGAGAAAAAGATTGATGTAGAGATCATCAATGTTACCAAAGAAGTTAATGCTGAAAACTTCAAGGACATGGCAGATAAAGCTTTGATGGCGAATCTAACCAAGGTAGGTCCAGAGGTAAAGGTTGTCGAGAAAGAAGTTGTCAAAGTACAAGTTGTAGAGGTTGAGAAACCTTGTACAAAATGTACTGACCCTTGTGTCGAATGTGCCGAAAAATCAAAGATCATCGCTGAAAAAATGTGCATAACGATTTGTTAAAATATGAGTATCGCACAATGAAAGAAGCGTATGACAAAATGAAAAATGATTATGGCAGACTCGACAGAAATAACATCGAACAACATGATAATATATGAATGTTGAGTGGTAAGTAATGGATAAACAAAGAGCAATTAACACCTATATTAACACCATTGCTGAAATCAAACAACAACTTCAAGACATGACAATCGAAACTGAAAGAGTTCGACAATTGTTAAGAAGTTATACCACCAACGCGTATGTTATCGATCACATTCTTTCGAAATCTCAACGGAAGAAAAACCTAAAAAGAAAGTGGGCAAAGAATATAGCAATGTTCCTCCACCCCTTTGCGAGAAATATTGTGTTAAATCTGCAGACGGGATGGACAAGGCACTCAATGTTGAATTACTTTCTGAAAAGAAAGACGAGTTGCTTTAGAACATTGATATAATCTATGCTAAATCTGATGATGATAACAACGTTGTGGTTAACAAAGTGGTTGAAAATGTTTTTAGTGATTGATGACGGTAACTTCAAAAGCGCCAACTCGAGTTCAAAGAATTCTGATTCACAATCTGAAAATGACGATAAGTCGTTAGAGGATGGTCTAAGTGATGATCCTAATATTGTAATGTACAAAATTAAGGATTCAGATAGACTATACTTTGATGATAGTTTCCCGATTCAGAATGTGAAGGAAGAATTGCTAGACAAATTTTTTAAAGCTCGTGGAAGTCACATCAGAGGAATTGGTAATCAATGAACGAAAATTCTATTCCAAACCTAAAAGAAACAATTACCGAAGAAACGGTGGTGATCATCCGGAAAACCGGAGAGCAGGGTTGGGTCTAGAAGAAAATGATGAATCTGTAAAGAAACCGTCACCATTTCATGAATATAAAAACAAATACATGAAGTTTGTATATGGGACGAGTACAGTTCATGAGGAGAATTTGATCGGTAAACAGTCAAATGATGAGTTCAAGAAGGACAAAGAAATTCGAGATAAAGCCAAGGTTACAAGTGGTGTCAAAATTTCAAGTAGGGTAAAACCATCTTTTAAAGGACATCCACTTGATAATCGGACATGTTTCAAGTGCAATGAAATTGGTCATATGGCACGTCAATGTCCGAAATCAAAACCGGCTTATCTTCGAAGAAAAGAAATTCAATGTTGTTAAACCAAAGCAACCAGTGTTTGTAAAATCTGTAAAGATTTTGAAACGAAATGAATCAAAACCAGAAGTTAAACCAAAGTGTGAAAAGACTTTGAAAATTCAATTTTCAAAAAGGTGAAACTTCTAGGTCTAATGAAACAAGTTTTACATAAAAAACGCTAATATCAAATCTCAAACCTGGATTGCCAAGAAAAGGTTAACAACATCTGGTGTTGTTAAGTCTGAGCTAGTAAAGACTGACAACACAAAAGAATCAAAGTATAAAATCACTAAGTCTGAGCAGGTTGAGACTAATGAGAATGTGAAAGAAGTTAAAACAGAAATTAAGACCGATAATGTCAAATCTGTAAAAGATAAGAAAAAAGTGAAATTTTCAAACATAAACATTGTTCAAAACAGATGATGAATTTGATTTTGATGACGTTGATGAGTTTGAATATGCTTTTGATGATGGTTATCCAGTAAAACCCAAGACCAAGAAGGCTTGGGTAGAGCTTTTCACCTAATTTCTGAATTTTGCAGGGGCTCCAAAGATCCGTACTATCAAAGTGGATTTTGGATAGTGGAGCGTCCAGACACATGACGTGAATGAAGGCTTGCTATTCGACATTAAAGCTATCAGGATAGTCGCCGAGGGAAAACTCTCCAATGGCGTAGTTTCATTTGATTGCGTGAACTATATTCCAGAACTTGAGAACAATCTTCTGAGTATATCGCAGATTTGTGACAAGAAATTTACAGTCCATTTCAATGACAAGGAATGTATTATCTTGAAGTCGGGATTCATAATATCAGATGAGTGGATTCTGATGCAGAGCACCGCGAGAGAATGATTTATATGTTCTTGATATGGGTGTCGCTACCACTTCATCACAATCAGCATAATGTTTTGTATCAAAGGCTACTGAAAAAGATTCTATTCTTTGGCATCGTAAGATGGGGCATATTCATTTACGAAAAATGAATTTTTGGGTTCATAATGATCTTGTAGAAGGCGTAAATCTTTGAAGTTTTCAGATGTCTGAACATTGCTTGGAATGCAAGAAGGAAAGCAGATCAAGAAATCTCATCCGAAGAAAATTCTAAACTCAATCAAGTTGCCATTAGAACGTCTCCACATGGACTTATTTGGTCCTGTAAATGTTCGAAGCATCTCAGGAGACTTATATTGCTTGGTCGTGATAGATGACTATTCGAGATATTCGTGGGTATTCTTTCAAGAATCAAAAGACGAAACGTTCGAGAACTTGGTTATTCTATTCAAGAAACTCGAGAACATATATCATCTGCCGGTCAGACGCATTAGAAGTGACAACGGCATAGAGTTTAAGAATAACCCAAAATGAAGGAATTCTGCAACGCAAAAGGGATTCTGCACGAGTTTAGTGTTCCCTATATCCACAACAAAACGGAGTAGCTGAACGGAAGAACCGAACTTTGATTGAAACTGCGAGAACCATGCTTGCAGATTCTAAACTTCCTATCAGCTTCTGGAGTGAAGCGGTTGCTGTGGCTTGCTACACGCTAAACAGGGTTCTCACTGTCAAACTAACAAAGAAAACATGTTTTGAGATGATAAACCGACGAAGCCAAATTTGAAGTTCTTAGAACCATTCGGTGCACCTTGTACGTAATAGACCAAGATGGCAAATTCGGAGCTAAATCTCTCAAGGTTTCTTTGTTGGATATGCGAGTCCGTTGAGAAGAGTATATGTTCCTTCATTAAGAAAGGTTATTGAAGCACAGCACGTGGATTGTTTCAATTATACGGATCCTATTCAAAGGAAAGGTGACGCGTGGCTGTTTAACTATCAACACTTTGGAAGTCATTTGACTTGCCCAAAGAACCAACTGACGAAGAAGTTGCAGCGTTATACTATCTTCACCAGTCAGCGAATCAAGAGCAAATTATTCGACCAATTGTGGTTAATCAACCCACATTGGATCCATCTTCTTCTGGCAAGTTCAAACAATAGTGGTGTTCCGGCTGAAAATGTTTCTGAAACATTATCAACACCTACTATTCCTTCAACGAATGCCTTACTGAACCAGTGAATACAACAACGGAGCCCAGTATACCTCAGAATCAGAATTCTGATTCGGATGAAGCACCAACATTTGATGCTGATGGGGATCATCTTCTTCAGATGAAGAAGTGGAGCAGATAACAAGTCTTCTTAATCAATTTGCAGCCCCGAACAACAGAAATGAAGCTTCATCAAGCTCTCCAAACATTGAATTGGTTGTTGATCTCAACATCACGAATCACAAAACTCAGTAGATGTTCCATGTAAAGAATTGCGCGATCATATTCCTATCATCTGTCAACAAACATTATCGGAGAACTTCAAACTGATGTTAGAACTCGAGGGCAAATAATAAAGCACTCAGTTGTTTCTACACACGTGTTTCTACAACCCAGAACTATTGTTTCTATTCATGTTTCATCTCTCAGATTGAGCCTAAGACAGTTACTGAAGCTTTAGCCGATGAAAACTGGGTACAAGCAATGCAAGAAGAATTATTGCAGTTTGAGAAGTTAAGTGTGTGGAACTTGAAGATCTACCAGAGAATCAGAAAGCAATTGATACAAAATGGGTCTTTAAGTGTAAACGTGATGATAGAGGGGTTATTGTTCGTAACAAAAGCTAGGCTTGTTGTCAAGGGATTCCACCAGCAGGAAGGGATAGACTACACAGAAGTCTATGCACCAGTAGCTCGATTGGAATCTATTTGAATTTTTCTAGCTTTCGCTCATGGAAAGGATTTAAGGTCTGTCAATTGTATGTCAAATCGGCTTTTCTGTATGGCAAATTATGCGAGAAGGTGTACGTTGGACAACCACCAGGGTTTGTCGATCCACTTAACAAAAAGAAAGCGTACCTACTGGATAAAGCTCTTTATGGACTACACCAAGCCCCGAGAGCTTGGTACGAGACGTTATCACAACATCTCGTTGGAAACGGCTTTATCAGAGGAACTGTGGATAGTACTCTTTTCACCAGAGAAGTTGATGGCCATCTAATTATAGTTCAAATCTACGTTGACGACATCATCTTTGGGTCTACAAACAATAGTCTCTGCAAGGAGTTTGAGGGAATCATGAAAAAGAAATTCGAAATGTCCTCAATGGGCGAAATGAAGTTCTTTCTTGGTTTGCAAGTAGATCAGCTTCCGGATGGTATTTTCATTCACCAGACTAAGATGTTCACGACATCTTGAAGAAGTTTGGAATGGAAAGCTTGAAGCCTCTATCTACACCTCTTGCTCTAAATCATGGCATTTGCGTTGACGAGACTGGAGCCAAAATTGACGAGACGTTATACAGATCGGGTGATGTATCTGACGGCATCGCGCCCAGATATTATGTATCCAACCTGCCTATGCGCCAGATATCAGTCAAGCCCGAGGATCTTACACATGCAGATCGTGAAGCGTATCTTCAGATATCTGAAAGGATGCCCAAGCACCGGCTTGTGGTACCCTAAGAACGCAATTTCGATCTCACAGGCTATGATGATTCCGATTTTGGTGTAGATAAGTTGAACTCAAAATCAACTACAGCGGGATGCCAGTTCTTCGGAACAAGAATGGTAACCTGGCAGTGTAAGAAACAGACTACGTCGCTCTCTCTACCTGTGAAGCTGAGTATATCTCGGCCTCCAGCTGTTGTTCACAGATTCTGTGGATTCAACAGCAGATGAGAGACTATGGTCTGTAATTTCTAGACACCCGCTGTATGTTGATAACAAGGCAGCCATCGATATAACTTAAGATCCGGTTCATCACTCACGCACAAAACACATTGAAATTCGTTATCATTTCATTCGTGATTGCTACGAAAGAAATTGGTGCGAATAGAAAAAATCCACACCGACTAACAAAAGGCTGATTTTTATACCAAACCATTTTCTTGTCACGATTTAAATACTTGCTGAGAATTAACGGTACGAAAAATTTGCTGACAGGTGCGGACGCTGAGGTTGAATACGGATTGGACGACGAGTTCGCGTGATCCACATTGGTTTGTAAATATTTTTCTTAGTTTAGAATTTTATTAAAAACTAAAATCAAAAAGATGTTTTTGATTTTAGGGGGAGAAATGTTAGAGAAAATACAAAAACATTCGAAAATTTTAAAATCCAAAAACATATAAAAATTCAAAATGTACAAAAACATTGAAAAAGACAAAAAGAATTCAGTGTCATAAAAGGAAATGATAGTATATCAGTGGACTATCACAATATGCTAAAGAAATGTAAATTTTAAAAGTGATAAACGAGTCTTAGGTGGATGTGTCGATAGGCTTAACACGTTCAGTAAACTGTTTTCGAGATATAAACTAAATTTTACAACTGCTTAATCATGTGGATTAACACATCTTGGATATATGGACTTAGTACTCCGAAATTTCGTCTGAAAGATTGCCTGATTATGAGATACGAGATCTTTATAGATAGTTGATATCTGGGGTATTATACAAGTTCTTTTGATTTTGCGGAAGCAATGACCTAGAACTTCTATAATACTTTCACTTTAAACCCCCAAATTGCATGCAATATTGAAAAGTATCAAAAGATATAATCATATGCAATGCTGATAAGATTCCTTAAGTGGAACACACCTTAAAGACGAGCCTTCAACTCTTTGTCTGTACGGTAGTACTAACCTGAGCTCTCAAGGCCTCGCACAACCCAGATACATATATCAATTACGCTATATTCACCTGTAAGATGAAATCTAGGGAATCTGGATACGGGAGTATATTCAAGAAGTGGGAACCGTAGTTAAGTCAAGTTTCATAAATCATACCTTAACATATCTTGAAACAGTTGAGAAATATGGTAAAGCTTAAGAGGACAAACATATCGACAATCTAGGTAAACAAGTTTTAAAACTTAAAGTCTGTTAAAGGTCAACGGTACTGGTGATATGTCTCAATCAACTGATATGATCCTTAGACACGAATTCACAAAAATATGTCTGTAAATATGTTTGTACATAGTTTACATTGCTTATTTCATTGTATTTCAGCTTTACAGATTAAAATCACAAAGATTTTTGGTGTGTTTTAGCATAAACTTACAAAAATACAAAAAGATTTTATTTCTACATTGTTTTTCAGCAAACCAATGTTGGAGAACAGATCTTCAAAGTCTGGTAAGGTGCTAGAACTGGTGGGAATTTCTTTGACAACGGGCTGGGAGCTAATCTGTTAATCTGAAAAGATAAAACGATAAAAAGTTCATTAATTTGAAACTTTGATTTTGAAAATATCAACAGTTTGTTCGTAAAACGAGTCAAACCGGGGTCATTAACTTGGACTCGGCAGACAAATCGGTTAACCAAGGTCATTAACTTAGACTTGGTCAACTGAGTGGATTTTCATAACTGGTAAAAAGTTGGAAAGTTCAGGGGTTAAAATGAAAAAGTTTGAAATTTTGAGGTTTGGCAAGTTTGGCCGAACTTGCTAAACAATTCAAGTTTAACAATCAGCAAGTTCGACCGAACTTGCAGATGGATGGTTGTTGTTTTTAAAAGACAAGTTCGCTCGAACTCATATGGGCCCTCATGTTGGGCTTAACAAGTTCGCCCGAACTTGACATGGTATAAATACCATTCAAGTTCGGTCGAACTCCTTTACCTGTAATCAGAAACAATAGAGCGAACTTGAGCATTGAGAGCATTTGTGTGAAATTGACAATTTTATACCGTTACGCTGTCCAATTTGAGTTAGTTTTTGGTGATTAGCACACCAATCACTATGGCAGAGGTACTGATTTGATATTAAACCATGAATTGACCATGAACTAACCGAATGGATCTGAAATCATTAAATCTGATAGTTAAAGATGTTGTTGGACAAAATTGAACATAGATCTTTAATCTATACTTTAAATTGACCGTGAAATTGATTTTGATTGAACTGAAAAGCACTCTTGCATGTTTGAACAAGTCTTGTATGTTTGGAGAAAACGATAAGTTCGGCCGAACTTGTTGTCAAGTTCGACCGAACTTGTGTTAAAACTTGTTAATAAAAAGGTTTACATGATATCTTCGGCCGAACTTAGGTTTTTGAAACTTTAATGTATTTAAGTGATAAGTTCACCCGAACTTACATTTGAACTTAATTGAACATGTAAGATACATGTCACACCCCGACCCGCAGCGGAAAAATGTGATCGGGGCATGATTGGGTTTTCATCAAAGCTCATGACATTTATTATAATGTTTCATATTTATTATTACAATTTAAAGGAGATCATACAATCAAATCATACAAGTACAACATGCTCTATACATCTTTCTAGACTTCATTATTTTTCTTCTAAGGCAATTTCCTATGTGTTCTTTGCTTCATCCTGTCCACCTGTATCATATGTAAAAAATGGTTTTTGGGTCAACAAAAAAGTTGGCGAGTGAATCCTATGATAACATTTAAACGTGTTTATTGTATTGATTATAAAATAAAGTGCATAACCACATATGAGTAAATGTAGATGTAAATTTATTCACAAAACACATAATATTAAATATTGCACACACATACAACAATTGATTGTTTTGAGGCACGCGTTGTTCAACTCGTCTCCCACGAGGAACTGATGGGCCTAATGAATGAGTTTTGAGGCACGCGTTGTTCAACTCGTCTCCCACGAGGAACTGATGGGCCTAATAAATAATTTGCATACAACTTGACAATATGTAATACATCACAACAAACAATATTTACATTCTAAGTTTAGATCATATAATGGTATAGCACGAGTTTGAATAAGCGAATTAATTTAAGCGACACATGATACACCCCAAAACATGAATAAAAGGGGAATTTGTAAGAATTCACTCACAGTGGTTGCGTTTCTTGGATTGATGATGAATGCGCACGAATTTGGATTTAACCACAAGAGAAACTAACCTAAATAATAACATAATGGTTCGGTAAATAAGTGGATTTTATTAACAATTTTAATAGGATTTTTAGATTTATTTTTGTGAGTTTAAGGTCATCTTCTAACTTTAAAAATATTATTTTTAAGTATTTTTAATTGATTTTTAAATAAAATAAATAAATAAAAGAAAATAAAAATTCTTGACTTTTTGACCAGTTGACCGTTGACCAATTGACCGTTTGACCGGTCGGACCGTGTTTATTATATGCGCTGAGTGAGGTTCGAACTCGTGACCTCCCGTACGCGTGCACGCAGCTCTACCAACTGAGCTACGTGTCTAACCCGAAATATTTCTGTTTTTAATTATACTTATATACTATTTAGATTATTCAGAATCATTTATTTTAAAAAGAATTTTAATCATGTCGAACCGGTTGCAGAAGCAGGATTCGAACTCGTGACCTGTGGTTTAACTTTGCACACAATCCACCGCTGGACTGTGTGTCTAACCTGGTTAAAATACTTGTTTTTATTAACCTTATATACTAACTGGAAATTGTTCTGGGCCTTTCAAAAAAATTGGGATTTATCGCAGGAAACCGGTTAAGTGCACGAATCGAACTCGTGACGTGTGGTTTAAAATTGCACACAGTCCACCACTGGACTGTATGTCTAACCCGTTTAAAAATCCGTTTTAAATTAAACTTATATATTAACACTGCTTCATCTTCTTCAGTTTATGAAACCAGAGAATCAACACGACTGTTTAATCAGTAATTCTGGTATACTTTAGTAAATTAAATGATAAAGGACATGGGTCAAAAGATTATACCAATCAGTGTCGAATTGAAATCCTCCGGTGATGATTCCGGCGAGTAACTGGGGTTTCCGGCGACTTGCAGAGAATTCTGGCGATGTATTTCTTGCGACAGAGACTCTACAGGGAGTTTAAGGTGAGTGTGGGTGATTTCGGTATGAGCTCTAGATGTCCTGTTTATAAAGTAAGGCAACAGTGGGATAGATTCTTCGGTTTTCCGGCGATAACTTTCGGTCAACTTGCAGAGGATTCCGGCGACTTGCGGCGAGGTTTTCAGAGCGAGTTTGAGAGAGTAAGTTTGATAGACTCGCGAGCTCAAATGATGAATACATCGATATATAGTATAACTCGAATTTAATTACATTTCGGTTTCGATTTCCAAAATCATACGTTTTGATCAGTTTGATTCGAATTGAGTCAAAGGATTGGTTATAGCCGATGCCCAGTTGTCTGTTATGCCCAAAATGATCGCGAAAATTCAATGATTGATTGAAGATTGATTGGCGGTTTCAGTTTTGGTTGAAATCGGATTGTTCGCGGGTGAGACTTTAAGTTTTATTTGCTTAAGTTTCTTCACAACATGTGCGTGTGGCGGAGTGGTGAAAACTGTGTGTGTATAAGTTAGTGGGTGACCCGGGTTCGAAACCCGGCGTCTCCACTTTTTTTAAATTCTTTATTTTTTTGTTATTTAACAATTATGTTTTAAGATTCTAATTTATATATTAATTATGTATCGTTTAAAATTAAAATAACCAATATATATGCGACGAAAATTATGACTGACTGTTCGGTTAATAAACAAAGCGGGTTTTGGAAACCCGTTTTTTTACGGATGTTACAGTATCCCCTACTTTTAGAAATTTCGTCCCGAAATTTAAGTAGTAGTGGTATATTTGACTTGTGGAGAGGGTGTTTTAATTTGACAATTACATAATCAGAAGAGGGTGAAAGTTTAAATTTTATTGGAGGCGGTAACGTTCCTAGTAAGGGTTGAATACCCGGCTACAGGAATCGCTTTTTGATGCCTAAAGTGTAAGAATACAGAACATGGATAAACAGAGTTGATTGACTAAGTATGTTTTTTTTTTTTTTTTGCATAAGAGTTTTTGAGAGATTTGATACGTTTGGAAAGATAAGGTTATATCATATAACAAAACTTCTACCACTAAAACCTACATGGAACCTCTCATAACTGCCTGACAATGCCTCTGATCCTTTGGCAAGAATACTTATATTTAGGAAGTACCAGCGGCGTATCCACCATATTCTCGTCAAATTTACATTGGCTTTATCAGTAAGTTATGATTAGTTCTATGTGACTCTAGAACATAAACAAACACAACAACCAAAGCTTGAGTCTTAATTCTGAAAGTATACATGTTTGAATGATGACAGTACCTCTCTCGTTTGTTATGATGAAGAGGTTAGTCTATGTAGACGTGAGACACAACCCAACTTATTTGATGAGATTGAAATGCGTTTAGATGTATGATGATATGAATGCTAAAATCAGTGAGTATAAAACAAACTTCAACCATGACATTACTAAATCCTACATGGAACTTCTCATAACCGCCTGACAATGCCTCTGATCCTTTGGCAAGAATACTTATATATAGGAAGTACCAGCGGCGTATCCACCATATTCTTGTCAAATTTTCATTGGCTTTATCAGTAAATTATGATTAGTTCTATGTGACTCTAGAACATAAACAAACACAACAACCAAAGCTTGAGTCTTAATTCTGAAAGTATACATGTTTGAATGATGACAGTACCTCTCTCGTTTGTTATGATGAAGAGGTTAGTCTATGTAGAAGTGAGACACAACCCAACTTCTTTGATGAGATTGAAATGCGTTGAGATGTATGATGATATGAATGCTAAATCAATGAGTATAAAACAAAACTGAAATAGTAATTCGCATTAAGATTCTTGGATAAATTTCCAATTTATAATTGAGATACGTGAAGATTGAGATAACATAAAGAAAACATAAAACTAAGCGGTTGGAGTTGAATCTTGATTTTTGGTGAAGAAAACTAGTTGGGTGGTTCGTTTGGGCCGTCATTATCTTCAACAGGATTGGCGTTGATGTTGTAAACTCTTCCTCTTGCTGGTGGCCTAGTGGTTAGGTTTTCTTGATTTGCTTGGTTAACTGGGTTTGCTTGAGCTTGGGCGTTTATGATGTTAACCAATCGAGGGCACGTGTTTCTAAAGTGGGTAGGGTCGCCACAATTAAAACAAGCTCGAACATATGGAAACATGGGGTATTGGGGTTGTTGATATGTTTGGATCATGTTTTGAGTAGGGGGTGAGGTTTGGTTTTGAGGGGTGCGGCAAACCTTGCTCAAATGACCATAGCGTCCACAATTCGCACATAGTCGACAAGGTAAGGTAGATGGATGGTGATAAAAATAGGTGTTACATTGAGGGTGAGGTCCAAAGTAAGGTTTCTTATTTGGGTAAGTTGAGTTGGGTGCTACTTGAGTGATTGGGATAGCTTGGAGGGGTATGGCTTGTGAAGCTGGTTGGTTGTGTTGGGTGACAGCGAAAATTTGCCCATCTCGTTTTCTCTTAGCAATGGGTTGAGAAGGGGATTCGGTTTGGGTGGAGTTTGAGGTTTCAGTTGATGCTTTATCCTTCTTCTTCTCCTCCTTGAAGTCTTTATTCCGTATGCGGTTCTCGGTGAGCTCTGTAGCTAACTCCATTGCTGCTTCCAAAGTTGCAGGTGTGGTACTTATTATAGGGTCTTGAATTTTTGAAGGAAGACCTCGAATGTAGTGCTCGATCAAACGGTAGAGAGGAGTGAACAAGTTAGGGACCATCTGATTCAACTCGAGAAATCTCTTGTTGTATGTGGTGTGGTCGCCCTCTTTTTGTTTCAAAGAATAGAACTCATCCTCTAATTTCTTGATTTCGCTTCTTGGATAGAAACGTCTTGTCATGATCTCTTTCAGCTCTTCCCAAGTCAAAGTCATAACATTCTTAGCACCTCGTTTGGCCTTCTCTGTATTCCACCATGTAAGTGCTATTCCAAGCAAACGACCGGTAGCATATCGCACCTTGCAATCATCGGGGCAATCGCAATTTAGAAAAGTGTTTTCCATTTCCTCAAACCAATGGAGAAGAGCGGTGACACCTTCGGTCCCTTCGTATTTTGGAGGGTCGCATGATTTGAAATGCTTGAAGGTGCATTTAGTGGTATTTGGGGGAGGGTTGACAACATTTTGATCTTCTTGATTGACGGGATTTGCGGTAAGGGCTTGTTGAACTTGAACTACAATGTTGGGTATTACGGTAGCCATTTGTTGAGCGATTTGGGCAGCCATGCGCTCGCGGGCTTTTCCTGATCTCATCTTCCTACGAGCGAGACTAGAAGACATCTACAAGGAATACGTATCAAGAGTATGAGTTGGACGTTTTAGGTGTCATGTGTCATATGTAGGAATGAACATTCATAAAATAAATATAGAATAATAAATCTACTACATCCATAGGATGTCTTGGGCTTTGCTCGTAATTGGGCCTTGAATGCCGCCATACTTCACCTTCGTAATCATGTGGGCCCCCATGATTACCGGGTTTTTCATATGGTTCGCAGGTGTTAGCCCGGTTATGTACACTAAAACCAGGAGAGAAATCGAGAAATATGTATGTAACGTATGATATTCGGAATGTATCCAGGTGTGGACACGGTGATACCTCAAAGTGGGGTTAGTTCGAACGACGTTTGGTGTGGCATGCTTTGGCCTAATAGGTCCTTCGTACTCTCATCGTTAGTCCCCAGGTAGGCAAACTGGTCCGTTATATTGGATTTATACGAATGCCAACCTAGACAGGACGTTCCGACTACCGGTACTCGTACCCTTACAGTTACTACATGCCCGTCGTAGAACTCACTTTGATGAGATTGAAAAAAAAAATGTGACAAAATCTTGAATAACGGAAGTAGGATGATTTGAATATGTGAACATTGAAATATGCGTGATGATTGTATATGTAAGCATGTTATGTTCGACTATAAGTATGATTCATTAAGTATCACAAAATATAATATTGGAAGTGTTTGCATGCATTTGTGTATGTAATAAATATGAAACAAATAACATCATGAGTTTGCATGTAACCACATAAACAATTAAAATCTAATCAACTATAGTATAGGCTCTAAGGATCTAATAACCTATCCTATATCCCTATAGTCAAAAGCTCTGATACCAATCTGTCACACCCCGACCCGCAGCGGAAAAAGGTGATCGGGGCATGATTGGGTTTTCATCAAAGCTCATGACATTTATTATAATGTTTCATATTTATTATTACAATTTAAAGGAGATCATACAATCAAATCATACAAGTACAACATGCTCTATACATCTTTCTAGACTTCATTATTTTTCTTCTAAGGCAATTTCCTATGTGTTCCTTGCTTCATCCTGTCCACCTGTATCATGTGTAAAAAATGGTTTTTGGGTCAACAAAAAAAGTTGGCGAGTGAATCCTATGAAAACATTTAAACGTGTTTAATGTATTGATTATAAAATAAAGTGCATAACCACATATGAGTAAATGTAGATGTAAATTTATTCACAAAACACATAATATTAAATATTGCACACACATACAACAATTGATTGTTTTGAGGCACGCGTTG
Organism: Scalesia atractyloides; assembly: GCA_947069175.1. NCBI lineage: Eukaryota > Viridiplantae > Streptophyta > Magnoliopsida > Asterales > Asteraceae > Scalesia > Scalesia atractyloides. Next base: position 2,677,205 of record CAMTDV010000004.1, read on the forward strand.
TTCAACTCGTCTCCCACGAGGAACTGATGGGCCTAATGAATGAGTTTTGAGGCACACGTTGTTCAACTTGTCTCCCACGAGGAACTGATGGGCCTAATAAATAATTTGCATACAACTTGACAATATGTAATACATCACAACAAACAATATTTACATTCTAAGTTTAGATCATATAATGGTATAGCACGAGTTTAAATAAGCGAATTAATTTAAGCGACACATGATACACCCCAAAACATGAATAAAAAGGGGAATTTGTAAGAATTCACTCACAGTGGTTGCGTTTCTTGGATTGATGATGAATGCGCACGAATTTGGATTTAACCACAAGAGAAACTAACCTAAATAATAACATAATGGTTCGGTAAATAAGTGGATTTTATTAACAATTTTAATAGGATATTTAGATTTATTTTTGTGAGTTTAAGGTCATCTTCTAACTTTAAAAATATTATTTTTAAGTATTTTTAATTGATTTTTAAATAAAATAAATAAATAAAAGAAAATAAAAATTCTTGACTTTTTGACCAGTTGACCGTTAACCAGTTGACCGTTGACCGTTTGACCGGTCGGACCGTGTTTATTATATGCGCTGAGTGAGGTTCGAACTCGTGACCTCCCGTACGCGTGCACGCAGCTCTACCAACTGAGCTACGTGTCTAACCCGAAATATTTCTGTTTTTAATTATACTTATATACTATTTAGATTATTCAGAATCATTTATTTTAAAAAGAATTTTAATCATGTCGAACCGGTTGCAGAAGCAGGATTCGAACTCGTGACCTGTGGTTTAACTTTGCACACAGTCCACCGCTGGACTGTGTGTCTAACCTGGTTAAAATACTTGTTTTTATTAACCTTATATACTAACTGGAAAGTGTTCTGGGCCTTTCAAAAAAATTGGGATTTATCGCAGGAAACCGGTTAAGTGCACGAATCAAACTCGGGACGTGTGGTTTAAAATTGCACACAGTCCATCACTGGACTGTATGTCTAACCCGTTTAAAAATCCGTTTTAAATTAAACTTATATATTAACAGTGCTTCATCTTCTTCAGTTTATGAAACCAGAGAATCAACACGACTGTTTAATCAGTAATTCTGGTATACTTTAGTAAATTAAATGATAAAGGACATGGGTCAAAAGATTATACCGATCAGTGTCAAATTGAAATCCTCCGGTGATGATTCCGGCGAGTAACTGGGGTTTCCGGCGACTTGCAGAGAATTTCGGCGATGTATTTCTTGCGACAGAGACTCTACAGGGAGTTTAAGGTGAGTGTGGGTGATTTCGGTATGAGCTCTAGATGTCCTGTTTATAAAGTAAGGCAACAGTGGGATAGATTCTTAGGTTTTCCGGCGATAACTTTCGGTCAACTTGCAGAGGATTCCGGCGACTTACGGCGAGGTTTTCAGAGCGAGTTTGAGAGAGTAAGTTTGATAGACTCGCGAGCTCAAATGATGAATACATCGATATATAGTATAACTCGAATTTAATTACATTTCGGTTTCGATTTCCAAAATCATACGTTTTGATCAGTTTGATTCGAATTGAGTCAAAGGATTGGTTATAACCGATGCCCAGTTGTCTGTTATGCCCAAAATGATCGCGAAAATTCAATGATTGATTGAAGATTGATTGGCGGTTTCAGTTTTGGTTGAAATCAGATTGTTCGCGGGTGAGACTTTAAGTTTTATTTGCTTAAGTTTCTTCACAACATGTGCGTGTGGCGGAGTGGTGAAAACTGTGTGTGTATAAGTTAGTGGGTGACCCGGGTTCGAAACCCGGCGTCTCCACTTTTTTTAAATTCGTTATTTTTTTGTTATTTAACAATTATGTTTTAAGATTTTAATTTATATATTAATTATGTATCGTTTAAAATTAAAATAACCAATATATACACGACGAAAATTATGACTGACTGTTCGGTTAATAAACGAAGCGGGTTTTGGAAACCCGTTTTTTTTACGGATGTTACAATACATGTTCGGGCGAATTGTTAAAATCAAAATGTTTAACACTAATCAAGTTCGCCCGAACTTGATTAGAGGTGTTAGAAATTTTTGTGTTATTTTTCTCGAAAAGCGTACTAATTGTTTTACGTCGTTTTTCAGGCACAGGTTCCAGCGCGTGTTATTTCTGTTGAGTTTTCCAAAACTCACAATACGTGCATCACGCTTGATAAGACGATCTGTCCGTCGCTGAAAGAATATGATAGTATTTTGAAATTTCTCGAAGATAGTCATATTCGTCGTGCAATTACTGAGCACACCGTATCATATCGTTCTCATAGTGTTCATTTCTGGATGAACGCAAGCCTGAGCGCTGACGAGAAGACAATTTCTTCTACACTACAAATTGGTGATGAGCTAAAGCCGATCACAGTAACCGAAGGTGATATCCGAAGGATTTTAGAGCTCAAAGACAAAGAAGACGATCCGATTCGTTTAGACGAAAAGATGGTTCGCGGATGCTTTTTCCGTATGGGCTATAAAGGAAGCGTAAACAAGCAAACGCTGAAGAAAGGGGAAGTGCCTAACCCCTACAAGCTTCTGATTCATGCGTTGATTCATACATTTAGCCATCGCAAAGCCGGTTTAGATGATGTACATGATTATTTGGCTAGCATGGCAACGACGCTTCTTTTGAAAAAGCCATTCAACGTTTCGAAGTTGGTTTTTACTCACATGTCGAAGAACATGGAGGATTCGAGATTGTGTCTTTATCCAAGGTTCATTCAGATGTTGATTGACGAGAAGTATGCCAACATTGCACGAGATCCAAATGACGCACTTCATCTAGTTCATCTCGACGAGACTACAGTGAAGAAGCTTATTAATTCCAAAAACAAGCTTCAGCACCTGTTGCGAAACTAGTGTTTGGAGCTAGAAAAGATTCAGATTATGTCGCGCCACCTGGAAACAAATGGAGAAAGGATGGTAGTGATGACGAGAAAGAGCTTAAAGCTGAACAAGAATGGTTTAAGGAATTCAAACCAAAAGCAAGAAGTGAATGGTTTTTAAAGGCAGAAGCTGATAAGCCAAAGAAAAAGCGAGCGTCAAAGAAAGTTGAAACAATGCTTGTTGATGAGGAAGAAACTGAAAATGTTGAAGCAGTTGCTGGATCTAGCGTTGCGGGTGTTACTGAGAGTCAAGAAACAGTAAAAACGACTCAAGAAGATGTGATTTATGCTACTTCTGAGAATGAAGAATCTGATAAAGAGCCTGAAAAGACTGAGGCAGAAATTAGAGCAGAAAAGGAAAGAAAATTGGATGCAGATTTTGATCCTTACGCTGTAAAAGAATCTGACGAGGTGAGACCAAAGAAAAAGTCAAAGCGTACATAGTCTCCAGCAATTGAAATATCAAAGAAGACTACAGGGTCACCTCATACAAAAGGAAAACGAAAAGCAAAGAAAGCTCAGAAAGCTGTGAGCAAGAGATACAAGAGCAAGGTGAAAGGCACAGAACCCACACAAGAACCTTCTGGTGCTCAGGAGAAAGGAGCCACAGAAGAACCTCCTCCATAAGAACCTCCTGTCATTGTTCATGTCGAAGCAGAAAGGCCAGGAGTTACATAAGAACCTCCTATGTCTAAATTTGTTTAGGTTCCTATCGTTGAATCTCCTAGTGCTCCAAAGACTTCTGTTCCTGAAAGTTCTACACCGAAGAAGTCAACACCAAAAACTGCAACACGAAAGATTCAACACCAAAGACACCAAGGGGAAGTATGTTTGGTGATATGCCACACGGTCCAATCAGTCTTGAAGACTTGGATGAGTTTTTCCCAGAAACTAATGCTGAGATGTTAGAAAAACGTGTGAAGGTATTGGAAGAGAAAGTTGTACAGATTGAGATAGAAAAGGCTAAGCTTGTAAAGAAGGTGAATCAGAGCGAAGTCGAAAAAGAAATACTTGACGATAAAGTGAAGGTGCTTGAGAATGAACGTGAATATTTCAAGGCATTGATAGAAAGTCTGCGGGACGCCAATGAAAAACTACAGACAGAGATTGCAGAATTAAAGAAAATTCAAGCTTTGAACGATCGAAGATTCATCAGATTACAGAAGGTGTTATCTAACAATCTGAATATTGATTTTATTGCTGAATACGATCGTGTGGATCGTCAAGAAGCCAAGGAACGTGCTGAGAAAGAACTGGCCGAGAGTGGTAAAGGAAAGCAGGTTGAGGGTGAAGCCCCTAAATCTTCTGTTGAGAAATCTTCTGATATTCCTGAGAAACCAATTGAAGATATTTCGAAAGCTTCTGAGTCTGAGATTCAAAAGGTTGACGAATCTGTCAAGCCTTCCGATTCTGTCATTGTTAATGAAGAAAAAGACAATGATGAAGCCGAAAAGAAAGATAAGAATGAAGACGAAGAGGAAGAAGGCTATGAGGATTGGAATGTTGGGGATGATGATGATGATGATTTTGATCAAGGTGGTGATGATTTTGATCAGGGAGGTACAGGTTTAAAGATCAATGAAGCTAAAGTATCTGATGAGTTTGATTTTTCTGACCTCATGGACGATGAATTGAATCAAATGGATAATAAAATCCAGGGGGAGTCAGGGGAGAAAGGTCCGTCAGATATTGATTTGTTAGATGTTGATCGATCTGCGAAGCCTGTTACTGCATTACATACAAAGCCTTTGATACTAATGTTGGAACATAATGTGGAAGAAGGTGAGTTTGTACATAACTACACGAAAGAAGATTTGGCGAAACTAGTTGAAGCTGAAGCTGAGAATTTAGAGTTTAATTTTGAAGAGGTTATGATTGTTAACACATTTGAACCAAAAGAGTATCAGTATGAGAGAAGGTTTGAAGCTGATGAGTACAATCGTGTGATAGTTGAAGATTGGTCCTCAGATGATGAATCAGATTAGAAATCTAAATATGTTGGTCAGGATTCAGAAAGTTTTCCTACATTTGAAGAGATTTATAAACAGCTTAATGAAGATATGTTGAAAGATAGGATTACTGAAGAGCTACGAGAAGGAAAAATTCCTAAACCAATGACCAAAGAAGAGATAGCTGAAGCGAGAAATTCCTGGTTCAAGGAGATGCCTCGTGAACGTAAGTTTCGACGTCCACTAGCATTCTTCACCAGAGATAAAGATGTTTCTTTGGGGGATATATTTAGTTGGGGATGGTTTAAAGAGCTCAACGTATATGCAATCAAAAGAGAATTTGGAGTGCAATACTTCAAATATCTTGCTGATTTAAAGACATTACCGTATTGGGATATGGAAGAGCTAGTGCAAACAGTGAATGTTACTTATCATATGAAGACAGTTGATAAGTTGTTGTGGAAGATGATTAAGTACGAAGCTGATAAAGGTTGGAATCACTGGAAGCCGTTTATTCCAAGACGAAGGGTAAAGATCAATAAGGTTACAGGGGAAAAGGACATAACGTTAATTATGAAACGTCCTAGAGCCATGAGAAACATGCCACTTATGCCGATCGAACAGAACTTTTATCCTTTATTCAAGTGGTGGCAGATTGATCCAGCTACTTGTGAAGCAGTGATTGTGTTAAAGTTTGAAGATCACTTGGATATTGCTAAAGAACGAGTTGAAATGATGGGTCATCAGGGTATGAGAGGTTTGTAGAGGACGATAAGGATTCTAGATCCTATGTGGTTGGTTAACTGCTCGAGAGAAGATATAAAATGCCTTTTCTGCAGCAAGATTGTTTTTGAAGAAATAGAAAAGGTACAAGCGATGCAGTATCAGAAAGTTGTTAACGTTTGCTATGCACGCGAAGTATATTCTGGTAAAATGTGGCAAACGAAGTGGAGGGATCTGGAAAGAGTTGAATTTCTTAAAAAAGAAACCAGAAGTGAGGCGATCAAAGAAAGAATGGAAAAAGTGGTAAGGCAAAGTTCGCTCAAAATGGCTAACTTTAAAAGACCACCGCCAACTGATCAGACGCCGGATCTGAAACAAGAACGACGAAGGAAGCCGTACAAGAACTTCTTCGGTCGTGTGCGTTAACGTATATACGAAGACAGAGTTTTGAAGACTGATAAAAGACGAAGACTATATCTAAGGGGGAGTCTGTTGGTGCATATTTTCTATGTCTTAGTCTTATATCGAGTCTGTATTGTATAGAGCTGAATAGGCTAGGTATACGAAGTATTTATGTATGTTGTAGCCAAGTTCGCCCATAAGTTCACATGTTCAAGCATGTTCGGCCGAACTTGCATAGGCAAGTTCGGGCGAACTTGTGTCCTCCCTGGGCTGAACTTGGATGTCTATAAATACCTAGATTAGATCTCTCATTTGTAACTTTGGCATTGTAGAGGCGAAGCTCTGTCAGTCTGTAACCTGAACGTTTGATATTTAAAACTGACGTTTAACTGATTAATTCTTGTCTATTGGTAACCCGACGTAATATTTCCGCTATTATGGACGTTAGATATCAAATTTAGGTTCCTAACCATCGAGGATTGGTCCTACAGTTCTCATTATGGCAGGATCAGACCTCTAAATCACATGATTTATCTTTCAAGATTTATATAAGTTCAATTAATTAGAATCTAGATTATATAAATGTTTGATTTTTGCTTATCGTCAAGAATGTTTGCCCTTTCCAAGTCGACTAGTTCACATTATAACGTATATCCTCGTGTTGTGTTTTCCAAACACTTCCATCCACCTTACAGACAGTGAGGTCCACTTTTTATCCAAGTTCAAGGAGCATGTTAGCCTTAGACTTGAGTTTCTATCACTCAGTTAAGTTAGGAAATAATACTTGCATGAGTATAGGTAGAAAAAAGACAAGTCAAGTTGACGTTGAACGGGGCTGCTTATGTGACAAATGATATGTATTATGTGTCAGCACTCAAGAACAACCTTCTTAGTATTGGCCAACTCAAGTAGAAGGAGTTGTCATTCCTCATACACTTTGATACATGCAATATATAATATCCACAAACGAGTCTGCTTATTCAAAGCCTCGCGAGTACTAATCGGATGGTTCCACTACTAGAGCAACCTAAAGTAGACGAATACAAAATGTGAGGAGTGTTTGTACTCAAGCACGAAATATTTTTCTAAGTTGGGCATGAGCATTACGGACATTTAAGCAAGGCAAGAATGGAGATACTAGCCGAAGCATAAACTTAACTATATTTACTTGTTATTATTGTAATTAAGATCGTATGATAATTGTAATTGTTATGTAGTTAGGATAAGATCATTATGGCCGATGACATTTAGAGTGTTAATCCTAACCACTTAACGACTGATTAACTGTCATCTTATGTAGTATATATGTAAAAGTTTGTCTGCGGTATAATCCACCAATATTTATTTTTTGTTAGGTTTGATTCTTTTCATTATTCCTTGTACAATCAAAACTGTAATTGCTTGATATCCAACATATTGGAATCCGAGTGCAAACCGAGGAAAGTCACTTGACAATCTTTTACTCACTCGCTGCAAGAAGATGACGAAAGGAAGGGAATTGAAACTAGGAATTGCTACTATTGTCGCGCATATATCAAATACAACAAATTGATAATTCCAGTATCCATATAGTCGTCGACACTATCTATATAGTTGTCGGCACTGATACATGGAAGTGGAACAGAATATGGTACATGAAATTCAAATACAAACACCATTTCACGGGATCAAAATCTCATTTTCAAAATTAAAACCCTCATTTTTTGTAGATACTCGAACCACCGAAAATGACTTTCTATTTATTCCTCGGAGAAATCAAACTTCCAAGTGTGTTCTATCCACCCTATCTTGATAGAAACATACTTAGTCTGGACCAACTTCATTTACAAGGGTTGAATATTCATTTGGAAGGATCCATGTGTTGCATATCTGATAATAACCCTTTGAGTGGGTTAGACTCCAAGATAGACCCTTAAGCGGGTTAGACTCCAAGAAACTAGATGAGAGAAACAAGATAATATTTTGCAACAATTTTCTTGTTGTTCCACAAAACAGAAATACAATGCTTTATAGTAAAAGAAAATAACTACTCTACCATGCACTTTATTTTGAAACAAACAAGGAAACGTGGACAACTATTCTATATGCATTTATAGAAAACGGGATTAAGATGGCATGAGAATCAGTAAATAACACATGAATGGGACGTATGTGGTAGGTAGCCTACGTATCACTATGACACATGTTTGATGATTACCAAAACTCATCAGACATGAGGCTGATACATAACGCGAATATAATTTCTTCTATGCAATACGAGATGATGAAAGAAAACTATCCCATGGGTCCGGCTCGCTGTATGTGACCTCCTGTGGGTGCGTCGTCCGTGATGGGGTCAGTGTGTGAAGGTGCTCCCATAGAAGGTGTAGGTGTAGCTAGACAACTTATGGTAAAAAAAAAAGATATTGCAATTGTAACTCCCTTGCTAGCTAGACAACTTTGAAAGTCATGATTTGTGGACTTAAGTGGCTTTTACAACTACAAATATAACATGAGAGTAGAATCTTTCATGAGGTGGTTGAAAATTAATTTATAGATGATAGTATTACTAGTGCGCTACTAAACGACATTGTAAGGATATTGGTATAGGGATGTGTGCATCATACATGGATATTGCCATATTGGGAAGTATGGATAAAAATTACATGTCATTGTAGCTCTCCTCTTACTATGACTACTACTACAAAATTCTCTTCAAAACCTAAAATTGCCACAAAAATAACTCGGTTTTGTGTTTTTTTTTTCCAATTTGTTATACATTGCAGCGTAGTGAGTGATTTTTTTAGGGATTTACTTGAATTAGGAAAATTAGGGGAATCTACCTATTGCCTCTCTGATGTTGAATTGATGGATTTTATAAATTTGCAGAAATGAAGATGGTTGCTATGGGGACAAGAACTAAGTGCATTGGGCATTCGCGTCTTGGTGTTCATGGCAATATTTTGAATGATTCTCATTCTCAGATTGTAGCTAAAAGAGCTTTACTAAGGTGTGTGGATGTTTTTATGTCTTGTTTTTTTTTGGTTGCTACTGTAATTTGTGTTTTAATAGCATAAAAGATGTGAACCACTTTATATAGGTAGAAGCTTTTTTGAAGCTCCATTTTTAGAACACAATACAATTTTGCATTTGTAGTCAAACATTACAGAATTAATTTCAAACTTATTTACTCTTGGACTTTTCTATGGTCAAACTATAAATATTGAAAGGACCTTTCTAGAAGTAGTTACCTTTTAATCATCACAGGCTATGAAGGTGGAATACATATTGACATTGGCGGTTCTTAGAAGGGTTGTGCCAGCCCTGGCATGTTTTTCGGCAGAAGTGCTAATTTTCGCAGTTCGATCGAAATTTTTTATACCTACTATGTTCGGCGCGACATGTTTTTAGTGCACCCTGACATTCAACGGGCAAGATCCGCCACTGCATATTGAAACTCAAGAAAGAATTCGATTACAACAGTTTGTTTAAAAGACTTAGAGACATAGATTGACAAACTGATGGCAATAATGTTTTTGCTTAGAGGGCACAAAAAAACTTACGTCGTTCAAATATTAACACACCGTCGGCCGTCGGGTGTAGAGCTAGTTAAGCATGTTAAATCCTATTTATATCAATTTTATTTGATACTCACACTATATGCATATGTGTATTTGATATTACCCCACAAATAATTACAACATTAGATTAAATTCCATCACATTATATTATATCACATCACATTATGTTATATTATATTACTTTCCATAATTAATTTGTAAAATTTATCCCTTTATATAAACACTATTCAACTTTTCTTTGTTTCTATTGATTGTTAGTGTAGAGGTGATTGGTACAATTTTCTTTTATTCTGTAGCTCAAGTTACAAGCTTTTAATGTATTTTATATATTTTAGTTTTCTTCTCTTGTAGTATTAGTAAAAATACAAAATAATTCTTATGGTTACCTATACTTTATAAATTTATTTAACTATAATAGTTATTATATGTCTTATTACTAATTTAAATACTATTTAATAATATTTTTTTATCGTTTTGACCAAGTTATTTTTTTCTAGCGTAATGTTACATGTTCGGTCTAAATTTTGCAAGTTAACATGTTGTAATGTATATGTATAATTTAATGTTTTTACATCAATTTTTTTATTTAACGATCCTGCTAAACGCATGGGACCAATATACTAGTTATTGTTCTAAAACACAAGATATTTCTACCTACATAAAAAGCCATTCATTCAAAAGTTAATTAAACAGTGCCATCAGTTCATTGCAAAGGTAAATGTTTGGTCTACATACTGGTAGGGTTAAAATGGAAATTGGTTAATATAACAATACATTTTGTCCTTGTGTGTACTCATCAAAACACTGCCTAGTGCTCTCTTCATATCTTTTTATTTTTGTTACGATAAGAATAAAAATAAAAATACTATTCTTTTTCAAAAAATGAGTAAACAGTCAAAATGGTTCTTGAGATTTGGTCATGTTTGATACTTTAGTCCGAAACTTAAATCTTTTGAATCTAGGTCCCTATGGTTTTAATTTTGTTGTCATTTTCATCCAAAACTAAATCTGGTGAGATTTTTCAAATTTGTTATAATAAAGCGTTAAAATACCATTTTGCCCTTCATTAAATGGGTGGAAAAGACAAAAAAGCTGGATATTAACTGAAAAAATCTGACCAGATTCTGTTTTTGGATGAAAATGGCAACAAAATTGAAACCAGAAGGACCTAGATTCAAAAAGTTTGAGTTTTGAACTAAAGTGGCAAAAGTGCCCAAACCTGAGGGACCATTTTGCCAGTTTACTCTTTTCAAATTGCAGTCAAACGTTTACACATGAATATATATCTTATATATGCACATGCGTAGTGCGCACATACTTAAGTTAGACCACACGGTGTGGATGTGAAAAGTGGTGTGGTGGCCTTTCCTCGTCAGGAACACCGCCCCTCGTGGTGGTGTGGTTATGAGGGCAGGGAGTTTTCCACTGGCATGGGGGCATTTGGGTTGTGAGACGGAGGCTCTTGATTGGTGGATGGATTTTGGGTGTTTTAATTGGTTGATGTTTATTTTTTATTATATTAAAACGCCACTAACCATGCAACTCCCCACCTCCCGTTTTTTCACCACGCCCTGTTTCTGACGCGTGCTTATGTGTCGTCCACATATCGCATAATCCTACATTTTTCAAGTCCTCCACATCATGTAGCTCTTAACTACAAAGTTTAAATGAAGAATATGAAGAATCACATTAGCCTTCTGTTTCCGTACAATGATAACATAGATTAAAAAAAGATTGTGTAATTATGTAAGAGTGTATAAATCATAACTAAAGCTATACACACACTCAAGTATCATTATTAAATACATAAAATCTATTTTAATATGAAAAAATGGAATGCTCGACTAATTTTTGAACGTTCGGGTGTAGATTTCTTTGAAAACAAAGTTGTATTCAAAATCTTGTATTTCTTTTTGTATTCTAGGCTATAGCGAGTGACGTTACCTATGTTGTACTGTGACGAACTCTACCACTTATGTGTGAACAATACCGTTGTCGGTGCGGAATCATTGGTCGCTTTTATGTTTTTTGACAAGCCAAACTCATAACGATCGCGAGGAAAAAGACGACCGCACTCCCACTACAAAGCGCCGAGAGAAAAAACTAGTTTTTTTTTCTATTACAAACTTAAATATGCATATATCTATAGTAACATATAATAATTATCAAACTATTTTTAAATTAAACAAAGGTAAAAAGACAGATTTTGAGAAAAAGGCATTTAATATTCTTTTGATAGTCAACTCAACCAACAATATAAACCTTTATATGTCTCACTTTCTCTTCCAACTTTCATCAACCTCTATTTTGCAAAGCGGTGGAACATTGTCACCCTACTATATCAGTTTCACTTCCGTTCAAAAGGTGATTTTATACCTTCAATCTTCGATCAATCACCAATTCACCATTTAATTAGTTTGTGATCTACAATTTTTGTTATTATAATGTTACTTTTTTAATGCCTATGTGTATATAAAACAATTCTTCAAAAAAAAAGCATAAAAGGCTTTAAATTTGATATAAAAAAGATTAAAACCCATATGTTTATTTTTCAATTTTGCATCTTCAATTTACAATCAAGATGTGTATATAAAACAATTATCCAATTCAAAAAATCATAAAGGGTTTTAATTTGATTAAAAAAAATGATCGAAACCCATATTTTTATTTTTTTAAATTTTGCATCTTCAAGTTACAATCAAGATGTGTATATACAACAATTCTTCAATTCAATACATCATAAATGGGTTTAAATTTGATTTAAAAAAAGATCAAAACCCATAAGTTTATTTTTTTATTTTGCATCTTCAAGTTACAATCAAGATGTGTATATAAAACAATTCTTCAATTCAAAACATCATTTTAGGGTTTAATAAAGATCAAAACCCATATGTTTATTTTTTATTTTTTTATTTGCATCTTCAAGTTACAATCAAGATTAAGTTTAGCAATCTTTCTTCTTCAGTTTTGTTCTATGTAAAAATCATTGTATTGCATTCTAAAAAACTTGTGTGATTAGTGAGTTATGTAACATATTGGGACTATCAACATTTGTTGGTTTAATCTCGTGTGTTCATAAAAGATTCTTTTCACTTTTGGCTAAAGGAAGTAATATTAAATGTGCTAAAGTGTAGATTTTTTAAATGCATTAATAGTTATAATAAATGTTAATTTAATTTTCTTCAATTTGGGATCTTATGGGTCTGAGAAGTAAACATTTGGTTATGATTTGTGAGTACAAGAATGGATCTGAGCTTAGTTTTCTGTGAGTGTTGATAATCTTATTTAGTATAAATTTTGTAGGAATTTCTTAAAGTAGAACTGTATTATTTAATCTTATGTAATTGAATACCTAGGAGAATCTCTCATTGGTTTTTATTTTTGTTGGTTTAACACATCATCTACTTTCATAACCCTATATATGATTTGATTTCTTTGAAATTGCAAGAATATATGGTCACGGTACAGTAACTATAACGCAAGAACGAATTGGTTGATCAAGGATAAAGAAACAATAAATCATCTATAGATGTTTGCACCTTGGTGATAGTTTACACAAGTTGTGTTACTGGAATCTAAAAATATTAAAAAAAACTCCTGCTCTTCTTTTATATATGAATCAATATGGTGCAAGTTACCTTTCTTTAAAGTGCCTATGCAACATAAACTATTTATGATCAGGGGGTTCTTATTTATGCATACATAATCTAGAAAATGATGTTACTTTAGGTAGTTTTGTTGTTAAATGATCTAGAAAGTAAGTATTTATAATCCGGTGGGTACTTAAATGTAGCGTCTCGCGACTTGATCTATCAGACTTAACTTGTTTACGCAATTAAGAGTTGACATTGAGAGCTCATAAATCCTTTCTATTTTCTTTTTGTGTATTAGATGGGTAACAGAATGAAAGCAGGTGATGGTTGTTCAGTGTGGCTTAGATATGAACAATCTTCTGGTGATATCTTTGGAGAACCAAAAAAGAGAACTCAAATCGGAGAGAAGCATCAAGCAAACGTTCCTGATATAACTAACATAGTTACGAAAGAAACAGTAAAAAATGCGAGAACAAATTCATAGGTACGTAGAAAAAGACGCCCTGCTTCCTGCAGTCCCTATACTTGATAATGATGCATTTATTCTTGGTTTATATATATTTGACAAGAATTTCATCTTGTGAAGAAATTTATGGGTAACAAGGCAATGCAAGATGTGTTATTCTATTACTATGGAACATTGTATGGAACCAAGGAACACATAGATTGGTCAGGCTCTTGGAAAAACAGAAAGCAAAAGAAGATGCCTGGAACGAAGATTTTCACCTGTTGGAGGGCACAGGAGCTTTTCGCTCGCATATTTCTCTTTGTCAATGATGATTGCAAAACTCGTCTGACACGGGTAACGTTTCTACAATATTTTTATCACTCATACCCTTAAGGGTTACAATGGTTGGTTATGTGTATATTAGTAAAGGCATCAATGTAATAATTAATTTAGTATGATTTCTAAATAAAAGAAATCTCTGTGCATGCTCTCTTATTCAAATGCAATTAATACATTCCTGAAAACAATCATTTAAAAAAAACTCCATCTGATCCGGCTATTGATGGTGTTGTATCTTCCAGGCTACCCGAATGTTCAACACTAAACAAATTACATTTGAAACATATGTATTCAATGTGGTGGATATGGTGGGCATCAAGTTGCTTGTGCAAGCCATTGCCATTGGAAAAGGAAAGTTTGACCTTACTACCAAAGCCAAGAAGCCAGCGGAAAACAAGCAGCCTGAACCGCCATTCTCTTGGCTTAAAACAAAACAAGTAATCCATCTTTTAAAACATGGTATTGGACTTAGTAAAGAGAAGTTAAGTGACCTATTTGAGGAAGCCGTCTGGCCTCGTCTTTTAGCACGGGGATGGAAATCTGAGAAGCGAAGAAACTTCGATTACAACAACTCCAGGAACTCGTTGGTGTTTCTTGCACCCGGAACCGGAAAGTTTAGTCCCAGGAGCCAGACAAAAGAAAGTCATTATTTTGAGACTTTTGTGGATGTTTTGAATAAGGTGGCTTTAGAGCCGCAACTTATTGAGCCTGATCCGAACCATGACATGTTGGTGAAACCAGGTGAAAAAGATTCGGTTCAGTTTATGATCGTGGATTCCAGTTTAGAGTTTCTCCAGAATCAGATTTTTAAAATGAGGGAAATGAGAAGTCTGCAAGACTCTAAACTTGCTGATGAAGAAGGTTCATCTTGTGAAATTCAAAAACCGAACGCAATTCAAACCAGTTTAGCCGCTGAAGACAGCGGCAAATCCAGAATTTTCAACCAAGGTAAGTACTATCATATCCAAAAGGAAATTATGACATGCATCAGAAAAGAAGTTTCTAGATTTTTACATTGCAAAACAAAACATTGTTACCTTTTGTTAACTTATATAAAAACTATGCTAATATATAAGTTACAACACAAGTATTAAGCTTACCTGTCTTTAACTAGTTTTCTTACTGAACTATCAGATGGTTGTGCTTATACAGATCAACAGTTTGGTTTGGATGATGAAAGTCGAAGTGCCCGAAACTGCACACCCACTAATAAAATGTCGGAAGCGCTTGCTAGTGGATCCAACTACCAAAACAAGAGGAAAAGAGGTTGGAAAGAAGGGGACTCGTTGGATATTCTTGCTGAAAGTGCTCTTGCTGAATCCAAAGAGCAGAGACGGAGCCATATATAGCTCCCGCCTTAAGGGCTTCCGTTCAACCCACCAAGAAAAATTTTAGCTTTATTTGAAGGTATGACTAAACAAGGTGACTGGACACATCACCATTTGATATGTTGTTTTCAACTTTTTTTGCTTTGTTCTTTTTCATATGTTGTGATAGACTTTATGTTAATGCACAGTGATTTGTATATAATTATAAAACTTTGTTCTATTTGGGTTTGTGATTTTGGAGCACTTTCCTTTAAGTCATGCATTTGTAGTGCTAATTCATGAATGTGCATGGGTACAGTCTTCAAGTGTTTGATTGTTCTATATCAAAATTGTTTTATTTATGTTCAAGGTTGTTAGACTGCTCCAGGAATGAAGATATTTAGAACTTTAAAGAAACCCGTTTACATTTTGGCCAGACCATAATCACAGGATTTATTTTTCAAGATTCATATAAGTATAATTAATTACGAATCCAGATTATATAAATGTTTGAATTTCGCTTAACGTCAAGAATGTTTGCCCTTTCCAAGTCGACTAGTTCACATTATGACGTATATCCTCGTGTTGTGTTTTCCAAACACTTCCATCCACCTTATAGACAGTGAGGTCCCCTTTTTATCCAAGTTCAAGGAGCATGTTAATTAGCCTCAGACTTGAGTTTCTATCACTCAGTTAAGTTAGGAAATAATACTCGCATGAGTGTAGGTAGAAAAAGGACAAGTCGTGACTGAACGGGGCTGCTTATGTGATAAATGATATGTATTATGTGCCACAACTCAAGACAACCTTCTTAGTATTGACCAACTCAAGTAGAAGGAGTTGTCATTCCTCATACACTTAGATACATGAATTTAAAATTTCCCCCCTTAAACCGGAAAATGACCCTATAAAAAAACCCCTTTAGAACCCCTTCCAACCAAAAATGCAACCCCATTGAAGGGGGCCGCCACCAAAATTTTGGGGAAAAATCCAAGAAACAAAATCAAGGTTTTTAACCTTTTAAAAATTGGGGGTCATCAAAACAAACAGGTTGAAAAAAAACCCGGGGTCAGTAACAAAGATGAAAAACCATAAAGGGACTTGCGGAACAAAAATAAGGAACAATTTAAAATTGAAACCCAATTTTCGGTCCAAAAAAAAAAGCATTTTAAAAAAAAGAAATAATCCAGCCCGCCACCAAACCCCCGGAATGGGCCAAAAAACCCCTTTGCGGAATGGTGGTGCCTGAAAAAAGAAAAAGGCAAAGGGGGGGGGAACGGGTTTGGGGGCAGTCCTTAAACCCTGTCTTTTAAACAAATAAAAAGGAAATATGCATATTATTTGGGAAATAAGGAAATTAATATGCCCATGAACACCATAAAAAACAAAAATTGGGTTTTAAAAGTGGGGACCCCACATGATATAAAATTTGGGAATTTTCCAACCAAACGAAAAACCAAAACCAAAAGGAAAGGGTATATTAAAATCAAACTAGAGTTCCCCACAATAAAATTTAATTTTTTTGTTCCTTTTTGTCACAAAATTGTTTTCCATCACCAAAGTCAAAAAGAAAACGATTTCCAAATTTCCCCCTTTTTTTTAAGAATAAGGGGGTGATCTTTTTCGTGGCAAAAACAATTTTTTATTTTTTGGGGACCAAAGGGGGCTTGTTTGGGGGCCCCACAATGGAACAAAGTTGCTATGGCACCGAAAAGGCATCCTTTACAATTATTTGCTATTTTTTTTCCAAAAATTTCCAGTTTTCTATGTTCTTGGGAAAAAAAACTTTTGGAAAACCCAAAAAATTTTTTAAAACCCAAAAATATAACCTTTATTTTATTACCCTTGACGATTTCCCTCCCCCCCTTAAAAAACCCCTTCTTTTATTTCGTTTAGTAAAAAGACTTTTATTTTTAAAACAAATCCTTTTAAAAATTTATTGTTTTAACCCCATGTCCCCCCAATTCAAACCACATCCAAAATTCCATCCGAAAAAAGGGTGATTTTTAATACCCTCGTTTTTGTTTTCCCGGCCACCCTCTCCCAAACCCGACAAAACGGGGTGCCGAAAAAAATCGAAAATTTTTTTTTAAAAAAAAAAAACCTCCTAATTAACCCATCCCGAAATATTTTTTTTGGCCGAACCCTTGTCCGGGCCCCCCTTTTTAACCATCCCCAACAAAAATCCCCCAAATTAACATTAAAAAAAAAAAAATTAAAAAAAAACCCCTTTTTAAAATTTTAAAATCCCCCTTTTTTCCCTTTTTAACCACAACAAGTCGCCTTTTTTCACTACCAAACAGAAACCAAACTTGACCCTGGCGAAAAATGTTTTTTTTGTTGGGAGGAAGAATCAAAAAACAAGAAACCCAAAACCCTAATTTTTCCCCATAAAAACTGTGACTTTCTTAAACCGGTATCACAACCCAAAACTATGAGGGGGAAAAATGTTTAAAACAACTGGTTAAAAATTTCCCTTTACCAAAAGAGTCCCGGGTAATTTACCCCTAAATCAATGTTTTTTGTCCAGGAAGAAACCCCCCCTTTCGGGTTTTTGGGTACAAGGAATTTTCAAGACCCCCAAGAACCAATACTTCAACCTAAAAAACCCCAAACAACTTAAATTTGCGGGGCAAGGGGAACCGACGAAGACCAACCATCAGAAACCCCCCTAAAAAAAAGGGGGGTTCCCCAAACACTCCGAAAAAAAACCAAAAACTAGTTTCCTTACTTTTTGGCCCCTGAAATTTCATAAGGAAAAACATTTACTCATTGTTTTTCCCGAAGAAACTCCCAAAAATGACCCTTAAAGTCAAACATTGGAAGGGGCCATGAAAAAAAAGAACCCCAATCAAAACAAACTTGGGAAAATTTCTTTCATTGGAAAGAAACCTTTCTTGGTCTAACGGTTTATCCGATGGTCAATTAAAGATTAAAGCCCGTGTGAAAGGGTATACCCCCAAAATGGGTTTTACAAATGAAACTTCTCCCCAGTTGCAAAAAAAACACAATAAAAAAGGGGGTTTTTTTTCAAGCTCAAAAAAAGGTCCACTTCAACTTTTAGTAAAAAAAACCAGGGGGAAAATGAAAGGAAAAATCCCTTTCAAAAAGATTTCAAACGAGAATTTCCGTCTGAAGAATCTTTTATTTTTTAACAAATTTCCCCCCCTGGTTTCGATTTACTACTATGAAAAAAATTTTGGATAAAAAAAAAGTAATCCATTAAATTTTTTTTCTCAAAAAAGAGGAAAATTTTAAAACATGCTAATTTCATAGAAGATATATCTTAAGGCTAAAGAAAAAAAGTAAAACCCAAAAAAAATTTTTCTAATTTGAAAGAAAAGGGGCAACTTTAAATATTCCTCCCCCAATTAAACAAGGGGAAAACAAGAATTTTCCTTACAAAAATAAACTTAACTTGTTCAGAGATTAAACGTTCAAAAGCAAACCCAGATTAAAAAAAAACTTTTCAGAAGGGCAAAAAGAAAAAAGGAACCCCGCTGGTGGGAAAAAAAATTTTTCCCCTCTTCACATATTCCCTTCCTTCTAAGAATCATTCATTCACCAATTAACTCCATTTTGGAGCCCCTTTGGAGAATTATTGTTCCCAAAGGAAAGGGATGGTCCTTTCAACACATGACACTAAATGTTCTCTATACCGATGCAACTGGGCAGAGTAAGGGAATTTGGGGTAACACCAGCTTCACTTTAGGGTTTAGGGTTTTTTTTACTTTAAATAAAAACAAAAGGGTTTTTTTAATGGAATAATTTTGGAAAAACCCCTTACCCGCCAGTATGGAAACTCTTGCCCCAAGTTTTAAAAAGAAAAATAAATTTTGTGTTTTGCTCAATTTGTTTTTGAAAAAACCCCAAAAACCTTTCAACTCCTGGGGAATTGATGGAAAAATTATCAAAAAAAAATTGGAGGGACTTGCTCATTGGTTGAAACAAAAAGGGAAAACCGCTGTTCTAAAAAAGGTTTTAAGGGAAAATTTCAGCTTTTTGGGCAAGTTGAATTTTGGGAAAACCAACTATTCAACTTGAGGGGAGTGTTAAAAATAAAAGATTACGGGATCAGTCAAGCATCATCTCCCAAATTAAGAGGGTCAAAGACAGCTCATAACAGCTACAAATCCAGCCGTAAACATAGCACATCTACCATATTTAGATTATTGTTTTTGCTATAAATTGTATACTTTCCTCTGTAATGAGATACACAGAAAAACACAACAATATACAACAATTCAGTTTTTTCCGATCAACCTTTGTAACACAAGGTTGTTAGACTGCTGCAGGAATGAAGATATTTAGAACTTTAAAGAAACCCGTTTACATTTTGGCCAGACCATAATCACAGGATTTATTTTTCAAGATTCATATAAGTATAATTAATTACGAATCCAGATTATATAAATGTTTGAATTTCGCTTAACGTCAAGAATGTTTGCCCTTTCCAAGTCGACTAGTTCACATTATGACGTATATCCTCGTGTTATGTTTTCCAAACACTTCCATCCACCTTATAGACAGTGAGGTCCACTTTTTATCCAAGTTCAAGGAGCATGTTAATTAGCCTCAGACTTGAGTTTCTATCACTCAGTTAAGTTAGGAAATAATACTCGCATGAGTGTAGGTAGAAAAAGGACAAGTCGTGACTGAACGGGGCTGCTTATGAGATAAATGATATGTATTATGTGCCACAACTCAAGACAACCTTCTTAGTATTGACCAACTCAAGTAGAAGGAGTTGTCATTCCTCATACACTTAGATACATGAAAGATATAATATCCACAACGGGATCTGCTTATTCAAAGCCTCATTAGTAGTAATTGAATGGTTCCACTACTAGAGCAACCTAAAGTAGACGACTACGGAATGTTGAGGAGTGTATGTACTCAAACACAAATGATCTTTCTAAGTTGTAGCATGATCATTGTGGATATTTAAGCAAGGCAAGAATAGAGATACTAGTCAAAGCATAAACTTAACTATATTTACTTGTTATTATTGTAATTAAGATCGTATGATATTTGTAATTGTTATGTAGTTAGTATACGATGAAGTTTAGAGTGTTAATCCTAACCGCTTAACGGTTGATTAACTGTCATCTTATGTAGTATATATGTAAAAGATTGTCTGTGGTATAATCCACCCATATTAATTTTCCGTTAGATCCGATTCTTGTTCATTATTCTCTTGTACAATCAAAACTGTAATTGCTTGATATCCAACATATTGGTATCAGAGTGCAAACCGAGGAAAGGTCACTCGACAATCTTTTACTCACTCGCTGACGAAAAGGAAGAGAATTGAAACCAGGAATTGCTCTTGTCGCACATATATTAAATACGACAAATTGATAATTCCAGTATCTATATAGTTGTCGGCACTGATATAGGGAAGTGGAACAAAATATGGTACATGAATTTCAAATACAAACACCATTTCACGGAATCAAAATCTCATATTCAAAATTAAAACCCTCATTTTTTTGTAGATACTCGAACCACCAAAACTAACGTTTGTTTATTCGAGGAGTCGGAGAAATCAAACTTCCAAGTGTGTTCTATCCACCCGATCTTGATACAAAACATACTTAGTCTCAATCAACTTCATTTACAAGGGTTGAATATTCATTTGGAAGGATCCATGTGTTACCTATATGATGATAACCCTTTGAGCGGTTTAGACTGAAGATGGACCCTTAAGCGGGTTAGACTCCAAGAAACTAGATGAGAGAAACAAAATAATATTTGCAACAATTTTCTTCTTGTTCCACTAAACAGAAATACAATGCTTTATAGTAAAAGAAAATAACTACTCTACCATGCACTGTATTTTGCAACAAACAAGGAAACATGGACAACTATTCTATATTCATATATAGAAAACGGGATTAAGATGGCATGAGAATCCGTAACTAACGCAAGAATGAGACGTGTGTGGAAAGTAGGCACGTATCACTATCACACATGTGTTTGATGTTTACCAAAATTCATCAAACATGGGGATGACACATAACGCGAATATAATTTCTTCTACACAATACGAGATGAAGAAAGAAAACTATCTCGAAGAATTATATTAATGAACTCGATTTGAAAGCAACCAAATAATCTAAATCTACCAAAACATTGGTGGCATCCATTACTTTTAATTGTTTTGATGATTCCGTTCATTTCCTTGAAATGATGAAAATTTCGACATATGTTCTTCACTATCGACACATTCTACAACCCAAATTCGTTGAAATAGTCATGGCTTTTGTACTTTTATTTGAAACTCTCATTAATCATAGACCGTTCCCTACGACACTGGAGAATGGTAGGATTATTGATTTGTTTAAACTATATCAAAAGGTCACAACTAAAGGTGGATACTATAGATCCCAGGTCCATGAATTCAACCCATAGTCAAGAACAAGAAGAAAGGGATTAACCCTAATACACAATTTTATTAATGAACTAAACAGTTGATTCTGATTGTTTCAATGTACAAAAAAAACAAACTGAAATCCTAATCCCATTTGTACATACTGAAGAGGTGCGTCTGAACCCGTTTTGTCCCTTCATCAAATGACGTGCCTTTTGAAGGTGCCTGATGTTTGGCGCCTCTTGTGAAACGCCGCATCTCTCTCTTGATGTGGCGACTTAATTCTAGATCGACATATGCCTTCTAATACATCGCACCTTTTCACTTGGAGGTTTTTATCTATGGTTCTAGACACAACTAATCCATAGTATGACACAACTTCTAATTAAAACATAATCATATTTTATACTAATTACACTTCTGACCCGTATCTTCTTTCAAACCTAATCAACAAGACTTCTTGCTCTTTCACAACTAATCCGTGTAGTATAGTATGACACAACTTCTAATTAAAATATAAACATACTTTATACAGTTCCCCCTTAATTGTTTAAGTCTTGTTCTTCCAATCTTCATGCTCCTTCTTGGGCAATCTCTAAACCAAGTGTCATCAATTGTATGCGACTTTCGGATCAACTCCTTGGGAGACTTGTGATTGATGATTTCCATGAATGAAAGATGATGTACCCTACGCGACTTTCTTTGCGTTGTCGCTGCCCTGGCCACTCTTTCCTCCATTCAGACCCGCACCAACATGCTCGGCTCGCCCGATGATTTCTTGTCTTCCCTCAGATGATTCTTCTGAATCGTGAAACCTTTGCCTTGATTGAAGAACTGAATCCGTGATCTTGATTCTTTGATTCCTGGCTCTGATACCACTATAGATCCAGGAGACCATGAATTCAACCCATCAATCAAGAACAAGAAGAAAGGGATTAACCCTAATACACAATTGTATTAATGAACTGAACAATTGATTTTGATTGTTTCAAGGTACAAAAAAACAAACTGAAACCCTAATTGTAGGTCCACTTGGAGGATCAAGTTACCTACTTCCTTGTTGTTTAACACACTAACAAGTGCGGAATCCTTGTTAGACACGTAGCAAAGCAATGTAAGAACAACACATGAACAAACACAAGTAACCCAAAAGATTCACTATCTTTAGATTAAGTGGAAGAGAATCAGTTTACACATACACACAGTGCACAAACTCTCTAGAGACTCTCTTAGTATGAACTGTGAACTAACACTTCTATAAATAGGCCAAGGTATCAGCAGCCCTACAAGAAGGCTGCTGATCTACGAACAATGATCCATCCTACAAAGATCCAATCTTCGTAGGTCTTCAATCAATGAACTTCCTTTACCACGAAGAAGGATTCTTCATGGTATTCAACCCAGTGAACATCAATGTTTGTTGTATGAGTCCTACGAAGAAACAGGGGTTCTTCGTAGGTTGCCTAAAGACAGACAAGTATCACAGAAACACAGTTCACCAAGACTAAACACAGACTAACAGTTGCAACCATGCAAACTGTTTTACATCAAAACATAACTAAACGTCGTGCTAGTTCAAGATAGGAGGATATCTTAACTTGGCCGACTCGACCAAAACTATGCAGACACAAAACAAAGACCGTAAAGACTACAGTTAGCTAAGAACAAGCTGCAGACACAAAACTGTACCAACAAACTCCCCCTTGTCTATAGCTTGGTCTTCGGTCTTTATTCTTTGTGCGCCTCGGTCCATGAGCTCCCGGAGTGAATTCCCCGATAGTAGCAAAAACAAGCATCTCGTTGAAACAGCAAAGCTTGATACGCATCTTTGTCTTCGTAAAAGATGTCGTGCTCAAGCTACTTCTTGATATCATTCTTCGACATGTTCACCACCCACATTGGGTCTAGCATCCGGAAATTCTCTTTATCGTCCTTGAAAACGATAACGGCTTCATGGGTCTCGGAATCATAACACCACAGACGCATATCTCCGAGAAAGTCTTGTTTCATTGGCATCAAAGGAATCTTCTTTAACACTTGCACCTTCTTGTACACGAGCTTGTATTTTCCGGTATTTGTTTCCAGATCCAAAGTGTATTTGATTTGCTCGTGTCTTGGAAACTGCGGTTTCTGGAGTTCATCCTTCCATCCTTTCCGACGCTCCATCCGATGTTTGCGAGCAAAGAGTGTTACACCTTCATAGTTCGACCGGTTAATCACGTACCACATGGTCAAAGAAGCAACATCATAAAACGGTAAAGTTAGCATGCTCAAAAGCGATCTGAAGTATTGGATTCCATGCTCTCGTTTGACGGCCATGCAGTGTATCTCCCGAACAAACATCCAGGTAAGAATTCGACCAGGAGATCGTTTCTTCATAAACTTCATGTAATCCACTTGAACCGGAGGAGGAGTTGGCTTTGGATGCTTTGCCAAGAATTTCTTTCGCTATTCTTCAAAAGTATCCGTAGACGTATCGGATGTATCCCGAGTCTTCAACTTATCATCAATCTCGTCTACATTCTCCTTGAGCCAATCATCATCAAACGGATTGAGTTCAAATCCATCCTCACGAATATACTTTGCTTTATCAGTATTTCCTTCAAACACTATCTCATCGATATCTTCAACATTTGTACTGTCAGGTTCACTCGCTATCTCTTCAATAGAAGCATCATCTACTTCTTTGAGGTCTTTTAATGCTAAAATATGTTCCTTCGAGAGCTCAGACACAAACTCTCCTTCTTCTAACTCTTCTGACGTAACCGGTGGACATACTTGCAGAGCTATATCCTCCGATCTCACAACCACAGTGTCACCAGCCTTAGAACTTTCATTCACAACCACATCATCCAAACCTTGAACTAGGATTCTTTTGTAGATCCATCTTCTCCAAGGCTTCTTCAACCGTACCCGCACCACCAGAACCTGAAACTATGGGAACTGAACTAGAGGCGCCAGCTGGAGTAGAGGTCGAACCCACTTGCTGTGCTGTTGAGACAAGAGCTTCTGGATTCCCTAGATCTTCACTATCATGATCCCTTTTCTGAAGAACTTCTTAAGCTTTACATCTCTCGTCCCACATTGTATTCGTCCGTTTTCTTGTAACTTCATAGCTGCTAGCCATGTTCCTGACGTCATTGGCAATGGTCTTGTTCTGAGAGTTGTAGAAATTGGTAATCTCGGTGTATCTCTTATTCAATCGATCACCAATTTGAAGTACTTCAGAACTTCGCTCCTTTGCTCTGTTCAATTCAATGCCACGTGCATTATCAGCTGCTCTCATCTGCAGCAGTTGCCGAGCTCGCTCATCATCCGCGGTTTTTAGCTGAGCATTCTCAGCTCTCAACTCTAGGATTTCAGCTTCTTGCTTCCTAACAGTTTCATTCAAAGTATTGATCGACAACTGTTGTTGAATGGAAGTATTCTTCGTTGCAGCCATTACCTCTGATTGCCTGTTTATTTGAGCTGTTGCAGCTAGAAGCTGTGAGAAAAGAAAGTTCACTTTCTCACTGTCGTTCATGCGCTCAAACTTTGTTTCTATAGACTCGGAGCTCTTTCTAGCTCTTTCTCGGGCAACTTCAGGTGGTACTGGTGTTGTATGCTGAGGGGGCGGTTGCTGAGGACTAACGGTTGCTGTCTCAGTACCGGTTGACCTTCCAGGAGAAGCTATCAAAGCTTCGGTTTCTTCAACTGTTAGAACATCTTCATGCATTGGTTTGGAGGTTGGACCAGGTTGTGGAGCTGATATTGGATAAGATGCCGAAGTACCCACTGTTTTTCGACTCTTTTTCTTTCTCCGAATAGCGGCTTGCTTCTTTCGAGTTTTCTCGGACTCCGTATCAGAAAGAACAAAGTCTGGATCGGTATCAACTGGAATCTTTCTGATCCGCTTAATGCCTTGTGCATCAATATATCATTCATACCCAGCTTCAACCGGATTATCTTCAGAGTCTGAATCATCATCGTCACTCGGTTCTTTTCCAATATTGCCACCGGCTGCTGCTGTGCTACTAGCGCCAGCCGAACTTGCACCTGCATCACCACCAGCACTTCCATCACCACCATCACCTCCATCACCATCATCGTCATCATCACTATCTTTCTTTCCGAATCTGTCTTCTAGCATTTTTCTCAACACAGGTTCTTCATCGTCAGAATCACTATTTTCATGGCGCCACTTATCATTTTATGGTGCTACATACGCCGTATTGTTTAGAAAACCAAATAACTTTCGAGGAGGTTTCGTTTCGGGATAGTTTCTTGCAGTGTGTCCCTTAAAGATTCTCAGTGATGACTCAGTCATAGTATCAACTTTCAGAGTTTCACTGTCTTCTCGAGGCAGATTCGGATATTGACTATTATTGATCATCTGAATAAACCTCGGGTACATCCAAAACTTATTTCCCGTAGTAACCGCTCTGGTTCTCGATAATTTTCTTTCATGTTGGCGAAAATGTACTTGGAGATATTAAATGGTTTATTCAGCACCAATGCTACCATCAAACCAGCTAAATCCGGATTCGCCATATCGTACCCACTACGTCTATCACTCAAGCATTGAATCAAAACATGTAGTAGAAACTTGTAGCGAAGTGGCAGACCCGACTTGTTGAATTGATTTCCCAATATATCACCCTTGCACTTCATGCGTAGCAGACACCCACGTTGACACATACTTGGAATCGAAAATGGTGCTTCAGGATTATCACGAAGCTGTAACACAGTATTAATAACCTCGACTGACACGATCACATCTTGGTTACTAACTCGTCCCCATATTACCTCATGTCCGTCAATTTCTACAACTTCCGTCGAGTTCCAAAACAACTTGATAAAGGTCTTGAACACGGGAGTTTTATGCAGAATAGCATGACTAATCCTCGAATCCCTCAGCCATCCCATAATTCCAGCATAGTTCTCAAGCTTGTTTTGAGGATCTAAGAAGGCTACCATGTTGTGACGCGGTTCTGACATTATTTGAACCTCCGTTTTTTCTGCTTTCTCCGTTGCCGGTTTTCGTTTCTGGGCTTTCGGTGCCATTCTACGCAATAGCATAACCATAGTGTAAAGAAAGATAGATAACAATAGATAAAATGCTCAAATAAACTAACTGTTGGAATATATTAATCCATTGTGAACACCAAAGGTGTCAACAAACATCCTTTGTGCACTGTGATTTTATTTTCCCCACGAAGAAAGAACTACGAAGAGCTGATCAGGGCTACGAACATCTAGGTCAACGAAGAAGACTTGGTTCTTCGACGAACATCTGTGGTCAACGAAGAAGAAGTATTCTTCGTTGCCTTCAGATCTTCGTCGATTCCCATTCAGCGAACATCTGTGGTCAACGAAGATGTGTTCTTCGTTGATTACAGATCTTCGTCAGTTCAAATACTTCGCCTAGAGGTTTCTTCGTCATAGTTAATTCATAGTGAAGACATGTCAGAGACAAACATTTCACATGGTGAAAATCTCTGACAAACAAGATCAAATTCCCCAGTTCATTAACCTTTTACCAGCAGTTCCTTTAAACCACTTAAAACTTCACATTCATGAGTTTTTCAAAACCCCAAGTTAGATACCCAAACTGAACCCGAAATCAAATGTTAAACACAACTTTTCATATGAAACCCAAAACTTGTTCTTTATAGCTTTAAGTTAATGTCGGTTTTACATGATATCATTACAATAAGCATCAAACTCGGTTCATTTTAAGGTTTCTTGAATGAAAATCATCAATGTGATCTCGAAAATACCTTCAAGATGTAAAAGGTAGTGATTCAAAGAGAGATTTAATGTTCGGTTGAAGGAAGAAGATGATGAAAGTAACAAAGCTTTGAGAGAAAAAGTGATGAGTGAAAAGGTGATTTTGAAAAGTGATGGTTGTTTGGTGAGAGGCCATACTTTATAACCTGCCCCTAACCCACCGCCTTTCTACGAAGATCCAACTGGTCAATCTTCGTCGACGAAGATAGAACTTCGTTGGAGACTTCTACGAAGAACCCTAGTGGGCCTACGAACATCACTGATTTGGGCTTAACACATTGGCCCAAGTCATTCTCAACGAATAATTAATCTTCATAGATTTCAACCTTCATTGATGGGATGTTCGTCGGACCTGGATCTTCGCAGACCACCAGATGTGCCAAAACATATGAAGTGTTTTAAGAACAGACTTTAAACAATCACTTGAGTTTATCCAAAATGCCATTATGAAGTTTTATAAATTAAACAAGGTTGATTTTAGGACTTCACGGTAGAAACCATTCGAGTTTCAATATCGACTAAACGAAAAATAACAAAAAGACTCAAATATCTAAAATAAGAACACCCTATGTTGAATAACTACGAACTACACTGTACACTACTTAAACATCTTTTGCGAGTTTCAAGGTAAGAGAATCATACCAGCTTACGGTTTGGTCAAGCACAATTTTCTAAATTCATTTTACTTTCGATAAGCATTTTACCTCGATTACCGATATTGTTGTCCACGTAAACTCAACTTATCAGATGTAATCACGTTTGAGAGATATGATTTAATGTATGATTTATACCTACTAGCCGGTGTTCATCCACTTCACGACACATTCCCGTATCAAGACATGCACAAGAATTCGTCTTACCGGCGAGTATACCGCTTATCATCTGTTTAAACGTATATGATGTGAGGTACTCACTTATTTTGGATGAAAACAAGTCCTATGTGATAAACCACTTATTGATGAGGAACTTGATTTTCGGATGCATGCAGGGCACAGGTACAAGTCCGTGAGCAGGTTAGTACCATCGTACCGACAAAGAGACGAACTTGACACGCGCAATAAACTGTGATATTTTATCACTTATTCGACTTGGTGGATGTGATATGATTATCACTTATTGATGGTCATATGCAATATTTACACGTATGTATGGTATCATGGAAGTTCTTGACTTGCGTCCCCGTTATTTTTTTGGTAAAAGATACAACCATGATACCCAGATGATAAACAGCATAAGCACCACGCATTTAAGAACATCGGCATACTATCAAACGAAATTTCAGTACCAAGACCATATGCCAATGAATGGTTCCCACTTGGCTTTCAGTTTGTTAAGTTTATATCAACCTGCACGTTTTAGTATGATTGTGAGTCTACCGGTACATCGTTAGTAAAGTTACTTATCGTTTCATTTTACATTTTTTACCGCACTTGACTAACCACCGGTGTATCATCATCTTCTCTTATCTTTCCAAGAAACTCATTTTTGGTTTTTCGATTTTCTATTGTTTTTGTATTTT
The DNA here is from genome assembly GCA_947069175.1 of Scalesia atractyloides. NCBI lineage: Eukaryota > Viridiplantae > Streptophyta > Magnoliopsida > Asterales > Asteraceae > Scalesia > Scalesia atractyloides. The sequence continues at coordinate 2,706,090 of CAMTDV010000004.1, forward strand.
TCTGAATTTCTCCCCCTTAAATGCAGAAAGTAAATAAACGAAAGACAAACATATTTTTTGATTTTTTGTAATTTTCTAATGTTTTTGTATTTTTCTTGAAATATTTTCCCCCTAAAATACGAAAAGATAAATAAAGTAAAATCTTTTTGGATTTTTAGAGTTTTAAGAAAATATGTACAAAAACGATTAGTCGATGATGATTTACTCGGGTTTCACCTTGATGCCATTTATCAAAAGCAAGTAGTCAAATCGTGATTTATCAAAAGCTTTTGTAAACAAGTCGGCACGTTGGTGATCGGTGTGAATCTTAACAACATTGATAAGTCTCTTTTCATAACAATCTCGTATGAAATGATATTTAATCTCGATGTGTTTTGTTTTCGAATGTTGTACAGGGTTACGGGTAATCTGTAAAGCAGCTTCATTATCAACATAAATAGGAGTAGTTAGGAATTCAAAACCGTACTCGCGCATTTGCTGTTGGATCCATAAAACCTGGGAGCAGCAACTAGAAGCGGCAATGTATTCAGCTTCACATGTTGAAGTCGCTACACAGGTCTGCTTTTTGCATTGCCACATGACAAGGCGATTCCCCAAAAACTGACATCCCGCTGATGTTGACTTTGCATCAATCTTGCGGCCGCCGTGATCAGAATCACTGAATGCAATCAACCTAAAGTTATCATCCTTAGGGTACCAGAGACTAGTGTTCGGGCAACCCTTCAAATAACAAAAAATCCTCTTCACAGCCATGAGGTGAGACACTTTCGGACTTGATTGATAACGAGCAAGAAGACATGTTGGATACATATTGTCGGGTCTTGAAGCAGTAAGATACATGAGAGAGCCGATCATAGCACGATAAAAAGATGGATCCACGTGTTCACCCGACCCATCAGGAGTAATCCCATGATTCTGAGCCAATGGAGTTCCAGCAGGCTTTGAATCTTCCATCTGAAATCGCTTGAAAATATCCCCAGCGTACTTGGTCTGATGAATGAAAATCCCTTCCGTAGATTGGTGTACCTGCAAACCTAAAAAGAAAGTCATTTCTCCCATCGCGCTCATCTTGGACTTCTCTTGCATCACCCACTCGAATTCTTTGCATAATCCAACATTTGTAGACCCGAAGATGATGTCATCCACATATACTTGCACCAATAACAAATCCTCACCCTTTTCCTTGATGAAAAGAGTGCCGTTGATCAAACATCTTCGAAAACCATTCTTGAGAAGAATACGCTGACAACGTCATACCATGCCCTCGGGGCTTGATGAACACCATACAATGTCTTGTTGAGAAGCCAAACCTTATCAGGATGGATTGGATCTTCAAAACCTGGCGGTTGCTCAACATATACTTCCTCTTCAACCACACCATGAAGAAATGCACTTTTCACATCCATTTGATAGACCGTGAACTTCTTAAATGACGCATAAGCCAAGAAAATCCTTATTGCCTCAAGACGTGCCACGGGTGCATAAACTTCATTATAATCAATGCCTTCTACCTAAGCAAAGCCCTGGACAACCAACCTTGCTTTGTTTCGAACAACAACACCACGGTCATCCCTTTTGCACTTATAAACCCAGCGCGTACCAATCTTCTTATAGTTCTCGGGCCTGTCAACCAATTTCCACACGCCCAACTTCTGAAACTGCTGAAGTTCCTATTGCATTGCTTCCACCCAGGAGTCTTCTTTCATTGCTTCCTTCCAAGATTTCGGTTCCACTTAGCAGACATAGCATGCGAAAGTCCAGTCATTTTGTTCGTTAGAGTGGGAAATGTGGGGTAAGTAGCTGTAAAAATTTAGTTATAACTCAAAATCACACATAAATTATGATTTACCCATTGTTCATTTTCTGGAAAGCACACAATGACATGACATATAGGGCAACACTTCATATAAGAGGGTGTATAGCATATAGAACTTGCAAGTCAAAGAGTAATTTAGTCAAAGTTATTAGACACACATTGTTATAGTAATTTAGTCAAAAAAACAATATAAGACTCTTATCAGTTCAGATAAGTCGTGTCGCAGTTAAACGGAAACACATGCAATCCCTATATATCTCACATGTATTTTAGTTGTAATCATAGAATGATTTCTTTGTCTCAACTTCAACTTGAGTGCTCTGCAAAAGAAGCAAGAAAGAAGAAAATAGGTCAAAATGGTAAGGAAATTGAATAAGACAATAGTGCAAAAAAAGATTAATAAATTAAAAGGAATATAAAATAGAAAATGTAGTTAAAATAAGGATGTGTGTATATGTATGTGTTTAGGTGGTATTCACAGCCATTACACAATATTCATAGCATAAATGGCTGGTAAATCGTATCTTAACGGGTTTAACAGATATCTGATGACACGAATAATACAAGTTCTAAGCATGAATACGACTCGTTAACCACTTTATATCCAATGTCTATAACATAGTTGCATGTTTTATGTACCAACAAGAGGAAACGATGGATCCTAAACTTCTAATTTTAGTTTTTTTTTTCAAAAAAGCGAAAAATCACATGGTGTACTTTTCACTAAACAGGTCTAATCGTTTCTTATACATGTTACCTATTGTCAGCCGCATTTAACGTATAATAAGTTAATAACACACAAAATTTTGCTACTTTGGTTGACATTTCGTTATTTCATGTCTCACGGGCCAGTGGGTCACTCTCCATGACTCCATATCTCTTGCTAACTCATTCAGCCCAATTTAAACTAAATAAAACAATATTAAAAATGGGGACACTAAACAATTGAGAACCTGAACCCATTGTTATAGTGCCAGACATAATGGGTTATGGGGCACAAACCGGTTTTTGGTTCACACCGGTAAAGGTTCCAACCTTGTTTTTGAGGGTCACAGGATCGGGTTTGAGTCGAAGGATCGAATTATAGTCGCAAAAACTAATAAGCTGTGATAGCTAGTGGCGATTAAAAACTTTTGAATCGTAATAACTAATATAACATTGAGAAATCCGGTTTCATTTATATGTTACCTAGCTGCCGACAAATTTCCACAAGTATCTCCACTTATTCAATAAATTTCCACAAATACTTCAACTTCTATAACACATCAATAAAATGTATCACCTACACCCTCGTATTTAAAATTGTACAAGAAATTTTTTTATATATAACCGCATTCAAAAGTATTTAAAATTGTACAAGAAAAAAAAATTATAGTACCTACATTCGAAACATGCGTCTAAAGTTATTTCCTTCTATTGGCCCATTTTATTTTATTTTTCTTTCTTTTTGTTTGTTTTTTACTTTTACCTTTAAGTTTTAGCATTAACACTTATAGACCTTTAACTTTCTAAAAATTTGTAATTGAGTTTTACATACTTAATTTTATGTTCATGTAGAAATTCAAGTTAATTTACCTTTTGACGTTAAGTTTTTTCTTTTAATTGAGTAGGTCAAATATAATACATTTTTGTGCTTATTTTTATGTAAGTCGGTTGGTCTACGCATTAACATAAATTTGTTCGAAAACGAATAGGTCAAATATAACACATTTTCATTATACGGTATAAATTTGAGATACTTCACATTTCGGCGTCGCAACAATGCGCCATATGATTCTTTAACTTAAAGAGCATAACTCTCTTACATGCTTATTTTTATGTACGTACCGGTATAAATTCAAGTTTACACGTAATTTTTTCACAAATAAGTCTGTCAAATATAATACATGTTCATGTTTATTTTTATGTATATTTTCAGTTGGTCTACGTTTTGACGTAAATTTTGTTCGAAAACAAGTCGAGTCAATTATAATACGTTTAGTCAGAAGATATAAATTAGAGTTACCTTACATTTCAACACTGCCTCAACACGTGAGAAAATTTACTAGTTAAGTTACATATATCAACTTATTTATTTATAAATCACCTAAAATGACAACCTTAAAAGGGAAAAAAAACACCTCATTAGCTCATTGCCTCATTGTGATCCTGTTAATAGCCGTTGGGCTCATGATTATTGGGCCGACGTTTTTCGACCGTTATGCAGTGATAGTGACATGTCATCTTCCTTTTATTATTTTTCTTTTTTTTCAACATAAACACGCTCCTCTTGCAACCGTTGTGTGTGAACTGTGAAATGTGAACCATCTCATAATCATATATATCATCACTGTTATCAATCATCTTCTTCATTGTCTTAGAGAGAGAAACAAGAGAGAGAGAGAGAGAGAGAGAGTGTGTGTTCGTCAGGTAAGGTATGCTTCTGTTCAATGCAGTTAGTTAATCTCTGATTTTGCTACATACGCACAATTCTAGTAGCATTGAAGTTATTCATTATTAATTAGGGCTAATTTCACTAAATTTCAACGTGTTTTACCACGTAATTCAGTGGATTTGTGGAATTGTGTGTAGTTAGTTTGTGTTAAGCTGTAAGTTAAGTGAAATTATGTTAGGTTTTGTGCAATTGTGTGTAATTGAGCTGTTTTAAGCTGTATACGAAGTGAAATCATGTTAGGTTTTGTGCAATTGTATGCATTATTATTTGTATTAAGCATTTAAGCTGTAAAATAAGTGAAATCATGTTAAGTTTTAGAGAGAGAAACAAGAGAGAGAGTGTGTTCGTCAGATAAGGTGCGCTTCCGTTCAATGCAGTTAGTTAATCTCTGATTCTGTTGCATACACACAATTCTGGTATAATTTGAAGTTATTCATTACTAATTAGGGCTAGATTTACTATATTTCAACGTGTTTCACCGCGTAATTCAGTCGGTTTTGTGGATTTGTGTGTAGTTAGCTTGTGTTAAGCTGTAAATTAAGTGAAATTATGTTAGATTTTGTTACATACGCTCAGTTCTGGTGTTTTGAAGTTATTCATTACTAGTTAGCGCTAGTTTCACTTAATTTCAACGTGTTATATCATGTAATTCAGTCGGTTTTGTGCGATTGTATGCAATTAGTTTGTGTTAAGCTGTAAATTAAATGAAAATATGTCAGGTTTGCTGTATGTAATTAGTTTGTGATGAACTGTAATAGAAGTGAAATCATGTTAGGTTTTGTGCAATTGTATGTAATTGAGTTGTTTTAAGCTGTAATAGAAGTGAAATCATGTTAGGTTTTGTGCAATTGTATGTAATTGAGTTGTTTTAAGCTGTAATAGAAGTGAATCATGTTAGTTTTGTGCAATTGTATGTAATTGAGTTTTTAAGCTGTAATCGAGTGAATCATGTTAGTTTTCTGCAATTATATGTACTTGAGTTGTTTTAAGCTGTATATGAAGTGAAATCATATTAGGTTTTGTGATGCAATTAAGCATTTAAGCTGTAAAATAAGTTGAATCATGTTAGGTTTTGTGCAATCGTATGTAGTTGATCTGTATTAAGCTTTAAATAAGTGAAGTTATGTTAGGTTATGTTGCAACTGTATCTACAACTGCTTTAAATGTAATTAGAAGTGAAATTATGTAGCAGTCTGGTGCATGATCGGAGTTAATTGCACTGAAATTGCTACATGTTTCACCGCTTAATTCAGTCGGATTTGAGCAGTTTTATGTTATTAGTTTGTATATAGCTGTAAATTAAGTGAAATTATGTTATGTTTTGGTGCAACTTTATCTATAATTGCTGAAAATATAGTTAGAACTGAGATTATGCAACATCCTGGTGCATGATCAGAGTTTTTACATGATCAAATCGCACGTTTCGTTTTAGATTAGATATAATCATGAAATATCCGTTCTGTAAATCAATCTTAACTCCGGAAGTGATTTTGGGGGAATCAGTTATTTTGAAGTTACTGATTTTGAAAATTTACTGACGGTGAAGGTGAAGAAGAAATGGAGATGAAGAGCAAGTTATCAGCACAGTGGTGGTGGTTTGACAGTCAGAGCAACAGCAACCCTAGAAAATCTCCATGGCTACACTCCACTCTTGCAGGTATACTATGCTTGTATCTAATTTATTTGAATTTTTCTTTGAAATTAGAGTTTGTAGATAATAGATATGTTAAATTTGGTTATATTCATAGTTGTCAATAGTGGTCGCTATAGCGAATAGCGTAGCGTAAGGTCGAAGGTCGCTACAGGGTATGTAGCCATAAATAGCAGGATTTCGTTATTTTTTAATTTTTTTAAATATAAATAGCGATTAAATAGCTATAAAATATCTGGATTTTAGGTTTTTGCTAAATATACATGTAAATATAATATACATGTAAAATAGTGTATATACCAGGGTATATTTGATATAATATACATATAAAGATTTTCTAATTTTTTTTCTTGTGTATTGCTATATATAAAATAGCGCCCGCTATTTAACGCTATTTGTATGTAGCATATAGGTTATATTAGGATTCATAGTTGCCTTTTATATGCTGGTTTTCTTTATGTACAAAAATAAAAAGCCCGAAACTTAAATTATATAGTTCGATGACAGAACTGGATGAGAAGACGGAAGCAATGCTCAAACTAATCGAAGAAGACGCAGATTCATTCGCGAAACGTGCAGAAATGTATTACAAGAAACGACCAGAGCTTATCACCATCATCGAGGATCTCTACCGTGCCCACCGCTCATTAGCAGAAAAATACGATCAAGTCAAGTTCGAAAGCGGAAACCGCCACTTGACTCCATGGACATCTTGCCCTTCACCCTTGTCCAAATTCCGAACTTCCATGTTAGTAAAAGAATCAGAGAAATCATACGACAGTTATTCCGAGTCGTGTGACTTTGACCACGATTACTATGATTCCGATGATTCTGTAGTGATCGATGATTCTGTGGTGATCGATGATTCTGTGGTGATTGATGATTTTGAACAACAACAAAATGAAGAAAAAGGTACCGTTTTCGATGAACAGACGAAACAAATTCGGAATCTTGATGAAGAAATGGTGAATTTGCGAGAACAAATTGTTAAACTGAGAGAAGAAAACAAGATTCAGAAAGAACAGTTGATTCAAAAGGATGAAGAGAAGAAAGAAGCAATAAGACAGCTCAGTTTTTGTGTGGATTTTCTCAAGCAAGAAAATTTAAATTTGAAATCAAAAATTGCTAAAGATTATTTCAAGAAGCAAACCACAAGCAGCAGCCCATTTGAGTTCACCAAACTTAAAGGGGTATTTTGGGGAAAGTTTTTTAATGGTGCTGCTGTCCCTCTATAAAGTCATACACATTCATTCTCTCACAATCCAGGTATTTTTTTATGTCATATTCTTGATATTCTTTTGAAATAATATATGCCCATTTTGTCCCAAAGAAAAGTTCACTTCACAATATTTTTTTTATAAATTATTTATTTTCATATGTTACCAGTAGTTTTCTAAAAGATTTGAGTAAAGATTCATTTTGTTTGTTTAAAAAAATGTGAAGTTTGATCTTTTCTTTAAAGAATGGGTGCAGTCTCTTAATGGGTCTTTTTTTTGTTAAAATATATTGAAAATTGTCTAGAGGGTCGTAGGTGTGTTCGTGTTCGATTCTAACGGGTCATTCTTTGTTGTATCGTATAATTTATGATTGATATTTCTTTAAATCTTTTAACTTCAACCACAATTGTCTTGATTCCTTTCTGTATCTCGAAATTCCGGTCTATGAAAAAAGCAAGTTACAGTAATCGATTTCACCACCACGCAACGTCTTGATCATCCTCAAAACTTCCATTAAATATGTTTCTAATGGATTCTCAAACTCACGATTTTAATGATTGCAAATCGTTAATGGGTACCATTGTTTCGACGTTTGAAATGGCAAACTTGAACTTTGATGGATACCGATCAACAAGGGTCGCCTAGAGTGTAATATAAAACTAGTTAATATTTTTGGGATCTAAATTCTAATGTACGGGTTTAGTAATGCATTACGCAACTTCATGGTCGTGTATCTTCTTTATTCCATCAAACGCCTTTAAAATTCCCATCAAAAGCCTTTGTTTTCTCGCATGTCGCCTTTAAATTCAAGTTATATGCAAATCTAACCGTGCACTCATCATAATTTTCATGCGTCTGGTTATTCATTTTTCAATATACGAGACTAAAGATGTTAGCAAATAACAAATGAAACCTGATGTCCACGGTATTCAAATATTTATATTTTAATATTAAAATAACATGTTATTAATGTCAAACCCGAGTAGTCGAGTAGAGGTGGGAAAAAAACCGGTTCGTGAACAAAGCCATGTTTAAACCCAAATCCAAACCGGTTTGGAACCGGTATAGAGGCAACCCGGTTTGGCCGCTTTGGAACTGGTTTTTGATGTTTAAAAAATATTCATTGGGTAGCAGCTATATAGCCATTTGTGACCATTCTTTTTCCTTCTTTTACCCGTTTGCCCTCACGTGTCTATATAAATAGGTATTGCAAGTGTTGTTTTAATCAAATGGCTCTAAGACGACTAACTAGCAGTTACCCAATGGCTAGTTTTTTAAACATATAGAAAACCACCTCATTCGGTTCAAGAACGGTTTTTTTACCCACCTCTGCTCGAGTAGTCGAGCTCGAGTGTAACTTGGGCCCGTGTTACTTTTGTTTCTGATTGAGATTATTGGGCCTAATCCAAGTGATACCCACGTTTTGTCACATCTAGGTTCTTGATTCTTTCCTGGACTTTAGAGATCCTGAGGCCCAATAGTTAAACTCCAATTCTAATGAATGTGATTAGTTTTTTTAATTTTTGAATGGCAAAAGAAACTATACAGAACCAAGAAAATAGAGACAGCAAGAAGCTGGCCAACAAAGTATCAATAAGATCCAAATGATTCACCTATCGGTACATACACCTATGACCATGATATACACCTATCGAGACATACACCTATGACCATGACATAGCTAGTGAATGCATAATTAATCAAAACTAGTATTAAGCACCCCGCGTTGTGGCAGGGGGCATAAAACCGTGTCAAATAGCATCAATGTCATACCACCGCAAGCGACCACCAACATGAATTTGCGGCGAAAAAATTAATTGAAATGTAAAACAACGACGTAAAAACGTTGAACTGCGCACATACATTGCATCGTATTAACTCGCAAAACTTAGAACGAAGCGTAAATGGAACGTAAAAACGTTGAACACACACGTTCCGCCGTGTTAACTTGCAAAATTTAGAACGAAGCGTAAAACGAAAAAATTTGCGGAATATGAAAAGTATAGGGACCAAAGTTGAAAGTAAAAAAGTTATTAGGTTAAAATGAAAAGGTAAAAAGTTTTGGGTTAAAAGTTATAACCCAAATAGTTTTGGTTAAAAATCCAACAAATGCTTTTGGACTAAAAGTGTAAAACCAACTTTTTTTTTAAAAAACTCACTAAACATTATGTACAACTCCTAATGCACAAAAAAGTTGATAATTTATAGTGTATAAATTACCTATCTTCTTTATAAAAAACCCTAAACAATCTTAACTTGTTTCTGTTTCCCTATACCTTGAAAAGATTAGCTCAGAAAGGCTATATTAACCATGGTTTTGAAATGGCAATGAAACCGATTAGAGATATTTACTATCGGGTTGGTTTGGTTTTGACGAAATTTCCAGGCCAACCATAAACTGCGATTTAGAAAAATAACAAACTAAACGAACAGTTAAACTTGATACTTCAAACCCAAAAAAAAAACCGGAATAAATCTCAAACTGACTAGACTAACTCATAACTTCGGTTTAAGCTGTTTGAATGATGTTTATGGTTTATTAAATCCCCCGAAACCACTAGTTGTATTTATTAAACCGAAAAGTTGTAGGGCATTGAGTAATAAGTGGATATCCACTAGACCAATGATCACTTGATCATGGCTTTGAACTTCTAGTGCCAAAAACTAATGGTTGTCTAATGATTAAAGAACTAATCATGCTTTTCTTAACTCTGTCTATGGATTAAAGAAATGAGGGAGACTGCTAAAAGGCATGTCTTTTATTCACTAATTAATTTCTCTAAAAAAACTACTTTTGGACCTGATTGGAACCCACAGTTTGACCATTTTTTTCTATGAACCGGTTTGAGTGAAAGTTGGGTGTGAAAATGATTTGAGAACCTGTTTGGGTTCGTTGGGTTGGGTAATGGCTATTAGGTATTACATGAGTTGGTTTAGTTAAATGGCTCTAAAACGGATAAATAGCAATTTTCAAACGGCTAGCTTTTTAAATATAAAAGCCCGGTTCGGGTTCTCAAATCAGTTAAAAATGGCCCCACAAAAATATATGCCGAAATCAATTCTAAACTGTCAGTTTGATTCGGTTCCAAATTGGGTTGTCTCAAAACCGGTTCCAACCTGGTTTGGGTTCGGTTACAGGTTTTTTGCCACCCCTACTTAAAAGGTGGGCAAAAAAGCCCGTTTCTTAATCGAAACCGGTTATTAACCAGAATCGCTTAGTGGTTAATTATAACCTCCGGTTAGCAATCGGTTATAGATATTTAGTATTGGAACCAGTTATTAACCTGTTTTTTAACTGATTTACCGGTTAACAGAAAAAGAAAAAAAGGGAAAAACGGTTAATTAACCGGAAAAAACGTGTTAAAGAGATTAATCAGAAAAAAACGGTTATTATCCAAACCGGTTAAAGCATTAACCCCTTTTTTTGGGCCAAATTAACCGCGGTTCGGTTACTAAAAAAACGACTTGTGCACCTCTACTCGACTGTTACTTTGAATTTTGAATTGAGATTTTTTGGGCCTAAATTTATGGTTTTGGATTGCAGGGCCTTGATTGATACCCACTTTTGTCATATCTACCTGTCTTGATTCTCTCCTAGACTTTCGAGATTCCCAGCCCCAAAAAGATAAAAATATATATAGTTAATTATGATTTCAAATGACTAAGAAAATAGACAAAAAAACACATATATACACATTTGTTATGAGACTTAAACTCTAATCTAAAACTATGTATCCTAGATTGCATAATTAATCAAAATCACATTTTTCTTATAAACCCTAAACTATCTTAACTTGTTTGTGTTTCCCTATATCTTGAAAAGATTAGCTCAAAAAGGCATAGTTAGTTGCTACATTACAACTTATTAATCATAGTTAGAAATGGCAATGAAATGGATTAGAGATGTTACTATCTTGTTGGGCTAGTTTTGATGGAATTTTCGGGCCAAACCGTAAACTACAATCTAAAAATATTAAAGAAAAACTAAATTGGCCGAGATGGTTAGGTCGGTCAGACCAGCCAAAACAGTTCGATTTATCGGATTGGGGGTTTGAACTAGGTTTTTTTTTTAAATCAAAATTGTTAGTTTGTATTTAAAAGATTAAAAATAAAGATGATGCATGAATATATTCCAAATCAAACATGCATAATTACATATTCTTAAAAGAAGTTAAAAAAATAATGACAAAAAACATGTTACATGTTTTAAACCGTGAACCGAATAATTATAAACAGTATACAAAACCGAATAAATCTCAAACTGACTAGACTAACTCCCCTAAAACCACTACTCATATTTTTAAACCCAAAAGTTGTAGGGCATGGAGTAATAAGTGGATATCCACTAGAACAATGATCACTTGATCATGGGTTTGAACTTCTAGTGCCAAAAACTAATGGTTGTCTAATCCCTAAATGATTAACAACTAATCATGCTTTGCTTAACTAAGTCCTCTATGTATTAAAGAAATGAGAAAGACTACTAAAAGGCATGCCTTCTATTTACTTTTTAGTTTCTTTAGAAAAAACCACTTTTTACTCTACTTTTTTTAGTTTCTTTGGAAAAAACTACTTTTTACTCTACTTTAAAAAAAAGACAAAGCTTATCACATGAACCAGAAAAGTAACATGATCACAAGATTCATACAAATATTACAGTAAAATATTATGTACTCAATGTAAAAACAAGGAAAAACAAAATCTACAAAAAGTGATTTTGAAATTGGAATTACAACAAAAGTAGAAAAAAAAGACAATTATTTGTTACCACTCCACCAATGATTCCCACTCCATTCACAACCAAACAAAAAAAAGTACCTTAAATCACCCTCATATCTTCTTTGAAATGTCCAAAATGCCTCAAAGACACTGCCACCAATGACCACCACCACCACCTTAGATAACAAAGTAACATACAAAACACCCTCAAACAAAGATGTGGAATGACCAAAATGCCCCTAAAGAAACAACCATCACCATTGAAACTAGCAGAATTCCAAGAAACTGAAGAGGATATAGGGAGTGAGCCGGAGGGTGAAATGGCCATGGTATTGGGCCCAAAAGATGATATGTCATCAGGGTTAGGTGGGCTTGGGCTAGAAGGAATGGTGGGAAGTGATGATTCAGTAGGTGAAAGTTCACCTCCACTAGGTGAAGGAAACAAAGGAGTGATATCAGGAGATAAAGCAGGAGAAGGAGATGACAATGGTGGTGAAGAAGATGATGATGGTGATGATGGTAGTAATGCAGGTGCTGCTGAGATAGCATTTGCTTCCATTTGTGCAAATGATAATTGAGAAGAAGAAGAAAAAAGGCATAAAGCCATAAGTATGAGAAGTGTTGATGGTGCCATTAAATGATGAGTAAATCAAGAAAGTGTAATCAATGTCAAAATGCTTTTGTGTAGAGAAAGAAAGAAAGAATGTAGAGAGTGAAGGGTGGTGTGATGAGAGAGGTTATGAATATGTAATGAATGTTAGAATGATTGATCATATCATCATATGGATTGGATGTGGGGGTGGGGTGGGGGGGGGGGGGGGTGGTATGTCCAACAAAGTAACATGTCTTGTGTATTTTTTTATTCTCTATATACAATAATTTTACTTATTTTTTCAAATTATACTATTTTCTTTGAATTATATATAACAAAATAATGTATATGGGGGCACTAAATATTTAACTTCTTATAATAAAATCAGTAGTATATTGTAAAGCCTTACATATCACCCCAAGTATGTTACTTTGTTTGAATATAAAACCAAAAACATACTTGAAGTTAATGTTTTTTGTGAATAATAATAATAATAAATAATAATAATAATAATAATAATAATAATAATAATACAAAATTATACTAGAGTAACTAGTATAAATATATATATCTAAATAATCTTAAATAAAAAAATTTATATAGTTGAGTAGTCTTTATATATTTTCCTTGAAATAGTATATACTTTAGCAATATATAAAATTTATGTTATGAGGTTATTAATCAAAATATTATATGAAAATACATGACAACTTAAAGGAAACATTTTAGGAAGTGGGAGCATTAAATGTATTCCCTTCTAGAAAAAGGTTAAAAGAAATATACACTAGAGTCACCAAACATACTTTTGGTTAAGAAAGGTACTTTATTTAGTTTGTTATTGTTTAGGATTATTAAAGTATAAAAGATACTTTAGTAATAACCATATTTACCATCCTTTTGTTTTCGAAAAAACCTCATTGTGGTTCATTATGTATTTTATAATTGCAATCCCACCTTTTAGTAACAAAAAGTTTCATTATTGTTCATTCATATATTATTGCTATGTTAAAGAGGAGTCAATTGCATGAATCGTCTTGGAACAATTATGTGTGAAGATTATTATTTACACTTTTGGTTCTTACTAAATTAAAACTCAAAAATAACTAAAGTACCTTTAGAGCCAACGAGAGCTCCTGGTTAAAATCTGTCAGTATATACGTTTTATTATGCCTTACATCACAATGTATCAATCATCCATAAAATATACATTTGACTTTTTGACATATGTTACAACATGGTTGCGACGATGCACTTTTTGTTGCTATGTTTATCAGAATAGTGTCGAGGCAGAGTTGAGCTCCTAGCCTCTATAATTAAATACCCTTCTTGGAGAAACATGTGTTTCATTCTCTCTCAATGTACTTTCATGTATTTATACTACATAACTTTCTTCCTCTAGAGATCACATTGACTTACTCTCGCGCTAAAGCTTAATCATGAGGCTAACCCTCGTGGTGAGGATAATAGAGCTCTTCTTTATCGTAGGTCTAGTTTTGGACCATTATATACAATATATTCTTTGTTGCAACATTTTCTGCCATATATGAGAGCATTATGTACAAACGTATATACGGTTGAATATACTTACAAAGGTAGGTTGTGTCAAGAAATTCCTTGTAGTTCCATACATTTAGTCCCTATAAAAGTTGATTATATCTTATCTGGAATGTCATACCTTCATCTATGTACAACTAAGTGTATGAAATCTCAATATGATTAGCAGGGCTCACTCCCCCAAAAGAGTTTTTCATGTAATTCTATAAATTTTCTTGAATAACTTTATAACAAGGAAACAGACCCATCTAAACTTGACTATGCATGAAAATGAAAAGACGAACCAAAAAGTTAATGTTTTTTTCATATTTTTGGAAGAGTGGTGTATTTGTCAACCCACACATTCTAACAAAAAAAATCATTTAACATATGATATAATTATTTTTTTAATAGTTTATAATATTTAGCATCTAACAAAAACTCAACATGTAGTGTTTTTTTTTCTTTTTCTTTTTTTAGTTCGATAACAAAAACTAAAAACTAATTTGTATCCAAAATAACATATTATTACAATTTACAATACCAAAAAAGTTCAAATTAGATTTCAAATACGTTTTATAGATTTATAGCAAGTTTTTTTTTTAATAAAGCTATGTATTTAGATTTTTGAAGTATCAAATAATACAAATTATTAAAGAAAAATATTTAAAAAAGATTAAAATTTATACGTTATTTGGAAGGGAAGTGAAGATTTGGGTTTGAGACCAAAGGTCTCAACTTTGAATCGATCCCAATCGGGTTTTACTGCGGTGGACCTTCGGGTAGCGGATTTTCCCTAGAACTGGTGATGGTGGGTTTGGGCTACCCAACGCTATCTACGCTCGCGGGCTTTTGAAGTCGTATTTTACCATTGGGTTACCCCGGGTAGCCAACTTTTATTTCGTTGTTCGTTAAAAAAATTATATGTTAGTGGTTAGAACTTACAAACACGGACACACCACTTTTACAAACAACAAAAATCAACCATTTTCACAAATAATTGGTCTTAAGTTAGTACAATATATACGTAATTTTATTTACAAGGTTAATGATTTACAACATTCTGATAATATTTCAGGATATTTGATTACCGTTATTATGTTTAAAATGGTCAAAGCAAACATACATGTACTAGTATAGATAGAATCACCTAGGTCAAGGTAAAAGGGTAAAAGGGTGTTTCCTATAGGTTGTATATATTTAGTAACATTTTTATGTGACAGTTAAGTGCATAAGTTGTTGTAAGTATTATTTGGATTAAAAGGTATGTATTATAGAAGTTTTTATAAATATTAAATTGTAAATGGACAATTATTTTGTTAAATAAGAGAATGTGAAGGTTAATTGTATTGACAAATATTATATATGGACACGTTTATAACAGAGACAATTAAAGTAGAGATATAAAAATTGTATAATGTATTTGTACCGATGATGACCCATTAAATTTTTTCAATAGGTAACAATTTTTCATTGTAGATTTTTACCGGTTCGGTTTTACGAAAAACAACTTTATCCACTCAACTACTTGTCAGTAGATATTCTTATAAAAAAAGGTTAAGAAAGAAACCTTGTCCGTGGTATCTCATAGGATACCCATCATCCAACCCCACAAAAGTTATGATGCCGGCAAATTACCTCTGCACACCATCCACCTGATCTGGGCACCACAAGGGTCGAACCCTAGAAAAAAGAATGGGGTCAGGGATAGTTTGTTTCCGCTCAGCATTTAATAGTTCAGACTCTTTGTTTCGCGAGCAGATGTCTGAATGATTCAGACATTTGCCTCTAAATAGTTAAGACTTCTTATCAGAAATGGTCAAACATTTTCCTTGAACGTTAAGCATTATACTGCTTTTAATGGTTCAGACCTCATACCGGTTCAGCACTTACCCATTCAGAAGTTTCCAAACAACCTCTCAGTTAGATTATAGCAATATACGTAACATACAAACAGTGGTGGATCTAGAGAAAAACGTCAATGGGCAACGTTTTAAAATTTTCATTTCTACAGGGGAAGCGAAATAGTAAAAACCTCATTTTTTCTAAAATTTACACTATCGCTAGAGCGTCGGCTACCCCTTGTCTCAATCTATATCCGCCCCTGCCATACAAGTTACGTAAAAGTATAGGGTCGGTGAACCCAATAAGAAAATTCTAACTAAACCAAATAACATTTTTATATATATTTAGATGAGACTCAAAAGGGATCAATCATTGTATAAAAATCATAATCATAACCCACCAAATACATACACATATATAGAAAAAGGGTTGTGTGAGAGTTTTTATTCAACTACTAGTAAGTTTTGGTAAGGATGAAAAGTGTCACAAGTTGGTTGGATTGGGTTGGGTTAGGTTATGTGAAAACAGGGTGTCAAATAGCAAGTGGTTTAGGTAAAGGACAAGATTGGCCTGGTGTATCATGTGGTGGACTCTTGTCTTCTTACTCCAAACAGAATTTTTCAAATATATAAAACTTTTTAAATGTAATAAAATTACTTTTACAGTTATTTTGTTTTATATAATAATGTATTATTTTTAAATCATATAAGTTGTAAATTATGATCCAGTCATTTAAAACTATAATTAGTTAAGATGAACAGATTGATAAACTCAATTATTGAACTTGTGAAATAAGATCCAATCTTTAAGATATTTTATGTACTTAATATGAACACGTGAATAAACTCAATTATTAGGATGGAACACTTGTATAAGTTTATAAGTTATGTGAGTTTAGATATAAAAAAGTGTTTCGAGTAAAATGCCAAAATGGTCTTTGAGTTTACGTCATTTTCATCACGTCAGTTCAAAAATGAAAATTTGTGTATCTGGGTACATGAGGTTTATTTTTGTTGTCATTTTCATCCAATTGGCAAACTGAGTTATAATTTTCTGTTAACTTCTCCCTTTTTTTGTTGTTTTCTTCATTTAACGAAAATATATTATGGCATAAAATGACGATCATACCCTTCATTTAAATAAGAAAAATGATAAAATGGGAAGAAGTTAACAGAAAACTCAGTGGTTGTTTGACAACTTCTGAATTGTTAAGTGTTGAACTAGTAAAAGGTCTGAACCATTAAGTGTTGAACCGGTAAGAGGTCTGAACCATTAAGTGTTGAACCAGTAAGACGTCTGAACCATTAAGAGCCAGTATAATGCTAACCGTTCAGAGGAAAATGTCTGACCAATTCAGATTAGAGATCTTAACCATTCAGACTCAGTATAATGCTTAACCATTCAGTGGCAAATGTCTGAGCTATTCAGACATCTGCTCGGAAACAAACAGTCTGAACCATTAAGTGTTGAACCAGTAAGAGGTCTGAATCATTAAGAGCTAAACAAACAGCCCCTAACCCATTTTACCAATTGGATAAAAAAATGGCAACGAAAATGAAACCTGGGAGCCATAAGTTTTATTTTTTAACTTAAGTGCAAAAGTGGTCTAAACTCAAGGACTAAGTTTGCATTTTACTCAAAAGTTTTCATTGTTACATTTATTAATCCATATAAATTGTGAAACAAATGAGAAAATGTAATGTACCAATATGCCCTTTCCAAATTCAACCAAATTGGGAAACAAATGAGAAATATAATGTACCAATATGCCCTTTCGAAATTCAACCAGCTTGTATAATAAGTGAATATTCTTATGTTTTACACTTGCACGTTTAATGAATATTTGAATCATAGCATCCAAGGCTCCTAAGGAATAATAGAATTTTATATGCAATGCCTACATAACTGTAAAAAGTTTGTATAAAGGAAGCGGTGAAAATAATGATCTAATGTCCTCCACCAATAATCAAGTGCATGTATTGTGAGAAACCGAAATGAAAAATTGTGCATATAATTAATGTTTCAAGAAAAGAACATTTGAAAAGTCAATCTTAACTTTTAAGTTGTGTTGTGTTGGTGATGAGGATGACGATGAACCAATAGGGGTGTTAAACGGGTTGTGTTTGTTGGGAGGTTTAACCCGATTTGAACCCGGAAATTTTAGACGAACCGAACTCGACCCAAACACTCAAAATTGTGTCATACATATGAACCGAACACGACCTAAATATTCGTAGGTTGACTCGAACCCGACCCAAACACCCGAAAATCATGTCTTACATATGAACCCAAACACGACCCGAATATTCGCAGGTTGAAACGAACACGACTCATTCAACCCGAATTATTTTTACTTTAAATTGTTTTCGCAAATTAAAATAATGAAAAAATACAAATGTATATAATACAATTACATTTAAATATAAAATGTTGTGTCAATTTCTCCTTCTAAGTTATAATTTTGGCATAAAGTACACACCTAATTTAGTTTATGACGTAAAACATATCGTAAAAAAATGTAGTATAACATAAATGGGTTAAAGAACCCGACCCGTTTAGCTAAACGGGTTTGCGGGTTCAACCTGAAACTGATCCGATCCGCGAATTTTGTGTTAGGTTCATGTCGTGTTTTTAGATTGTGTAAGAAATTCACACCCCAAGAAGCAATAAAACCCCTTTATATACCACGCTGAGCAAATCATAATCTCCAAGAGTTCTTTCATTTAAGTGTGTGATAACAAGAACAACCTTTATCCAAGAATTCTTTCTCACCGTTTGAAACTTCAAGTAAAATTGTAAGTAAATCCCTTTTAAGTGTGTACAACTCCTATTGAGAGAGAATACTCTACATGGACTCATCTCTTGTTCTAGTGAGTAAAACAAATAAATGAAGACCCCTTGAAAGTGCTTATTGATCGAAGGTAGGAGAGTGAGGAACCAAGATGTGCTTAAACATTAAAAGATGTCATCATGTGTCATTACTGTGGCGTGTTAGAACTTTCACAACTTAATCATGATTGGACTAGAAACGTCGTATATAATGTTAAAACTAGACCTGGCAATTATGGCCCATCCGCCTAAGGTTGGATTAACTTGGGCTCTCTTATTATAATGTCATGGGTTGATTTGGGTGAGCAAATATTCTCCACGGGTCAGGATGGGTAATCTTATAAAATAGAGTTAATTACTATTTTCGTCTCTGTGGTTTGTCAAAATCACTATTTCAGTCCATTAGTTTAAAATTTGCGATTTCAGTCCTTATGGTTTCACTTTCGTAACCATTTCAGTCCACCTCGTAACCATTTCAGTCTCTGTACTTACAGAATAAATGGATTGAAGTGGTTACAAAAGTGAAACCACATGGACTGAAATCGCAATTTTTAAACTAATGGACTGAAATAGTGATTTTTAACAAACCACTGGGACGAAAACAGTAATTAACTCTATAAAATATAAAAAAAAGCATTGCGGGTCAGAATGGGCTGAATCAAAAGAAGGAGCGGGTAGTTATAGGTCAAATTCTGTTCTAGTCGTCTTCTAGGGTCTGTTTGGTACGGGGTAATGGAATGGATGGGGAATGGAATGAAAGAGGTAATAGATGGAGAGGTAATGGAATTGACCATTACCATTCTATGTCTTGTTTGGTTACCATGTGAGAATGGAATAAACCATTACTTTTGTTGTTTGGTATGCGAGAAAAGACAAAGGAATAAAATCGGATGGCGGTGATCAATGATGGGCGGTGATGGTGGGTCGCAGTTGTAGCGGTGGTGGTGGTGGGCGACGGGTGGAGACGGCAGTGTGTGGTGACAGCGGTGGTGGTGGTGGGTGACGGTGAAGGTGGGTGGCAGCGGCGACGATGGTATGGCGGTGGGTGGTGGGGGTTAATAGCGGTGGCGAAGTGGGTGACGACAGCGGCGGTGATCGGAGGTGGCAGCGGCGACGGTGGGTGGCAGCGCGGCGGTGGCAGGTACGGAGGTGTGGCGGGGTAGGTGGTGGCGGAGTACGGGGAGGGTGGTGGCGGTGGACGGTGGAGGTGGTGGTGGTAACGTTGGTGGGTTGTGGTGGTGTTAATGAAGGGTGAAAATGGAATGGAATGGAAAAAACAGAGGGGACAGATGAAATGATTTTGATGGATGAAATTTATTTTCGAATGGATTATTCCATTCCATCGACCAACCAAACACTCTTTTCTCCATTCCCTCACAATGGTCAATTCCATTACACCTCTCATTCTTGCATACCAAGCGCTACCCTACTCTTCCTCATATCTGGTTGTCTTCCTCCATCAAAAACTGTTTTCTCTGAATCAAAAACTCACGCCTACACCCCTCAAATCGAAGACCTACACTGTTATTGTATCATCTTCTCTATCGATTCCAGTGTCTCACATCGATTTCAGGTATTGCTGTACAAATCCTGATCATAAAACGTGTTTTTACATACAAAAATCCCTAACTTTTAGTTGAAGTTCAACATCAAATTTAAAAAAAAAAACATAGACAGAAAGATATCAGATTTTAATAACAATTTAAAAAAAAAAAAAGAAGTTTCTCTGCCCAGTTATAGTTATCTCTGATCAGTTTTCTGAGTTGAAATTCATGCAAGCAGATTTGTGAAGGATTGATTTTAGTTAAAAGAGTTAATTACTGTTTTCGTCCCTGTGGTTTGTCAAAAATCACTATTTCAATCCATTAGTTTAAAAATTGCGATTTCAGTCCCTGTGGTTTTCACTTTCGTAACCATTTTAGTCCACCTCGTAACCATTTCAGTCCCTGTACTTACAAAATAAATGGATTGAAGTGGTTACGAAAGTGAAACCACAGGGACTGAAATGGTTCGAAAGTGAAACCACAGGGACTGAAATCACAATTTTTAAACTAATGAACCGAAATAGTGATTTTTGACAAACCACATGGACAAAAATCAGTAATTAACTCTAGTTAAAATTAGGGTTTTGATTTCTAAATTTATGAATATTTTGTTTGTGTTATTGAGTTCATGAAATTTGGTGGTTAATTTTGGTGAACGAATATGGTAATTCATTCAAGCTGCTGTGTTAATTAATTTTTTGATGATAAAATCGTCAAATTTGATGTTGAAGTTCTCAAAAACTTTAATTTTTGTTTTGTTTTATCATTCACCTCATTAAAAGTCTGATATGTATGTTCTGCGCTAGAAGTTGTATAACATTTGATGCTCATCCTGACCCAAACCCATCCTGACCTTTATTTTTAATTGGCCTATCCTGACCCAAACTCATTCTAACCCAAACCCATATGGACCAAACAACCAACTCAACCCAACCTGCCCATTTTGCCACCTCTAGTTAAAACACACAAAGAACCCACCTCTAAAGACCATCTGCAATGGTTAATGCCCCTTAAGTAAATGATCATTAAAACTTCAAACACTAGACACACGTCGAAAGACTATCACATGTAACCCGCTTTGCTGACGTGCAAAAATTTGATTAAAGTGATTTCATATCACAAGATAACTTCAAAAATGCAATCCAAAACACCCTAACTGGAACAAAAAGAGGGTTGGAATTTCAGTTTTCCAACCATAAACCCATGTGAAAATGGGATTATAAGCTAATTAAACTAAATGAATTATGGGTGTTCTCCTATAAATGATTAAAATAATCAAAAATCATTAAATAACCAAGTATACAAATACAACAATTCGCTAGCTTACCGGTGTCACACGCTGCAGTGACGCTTTCGTACCAGCTGCAACGTCTTCATTTCTCCAACAGCCTGTCTACGAAAGTGATGAAATTTCATCGATTTGCAGCGGCACTCGAGCCTAAAAAAATATGGCCGCGGATCGGATGACTAGTGTGGATCAAGACTTAGATTTGGGTCAGGAAGAGAAATCAAGCCCATTGAAGCCCATCAGATCCGAAATCTGAATTTGTGACAGGACTGTCACCAAGATCGTGATGTTCGATTACTTGGTTTTCACCAACGGGGTCCACGTATGGTTCTAAAAGATCAGAAGACCTCTCTGACGGGATGCCGTAATCTTTAAGAAGGCAGGGTGAGGCGGCCGATGAAGCCTCTCGTTCTAAAACAGCAAGATAATTGTCTTCAAATTCGAAAACCAGGTATTTGTCCGTGCATGCTGTCGGGAAGAACAACACCACAAATGTTAGAAACACAGTTTTGGCACATACAGGGTCAATTTGGACTTCTGGTTAAACTTTGGGTTTTGTTTGGTAAATAATGTATCTAAGCGGGCCCACATGAGCTAAAACTAAAAAAGAGTTTACAAGTTGGATACGGTTTTGGCCAGTTTGCTACTTTCGTTCAAGGTTTGTTTTTCCGCATCTGGATCCAAAAGGTTTGAAATCTTGCCATTTTCATTTGGCTCGTTAACTCCATCCATTTTTCTCCACTAAGTGAGGTATTTTCGTCTTTCTTGTTAACTTAAAGGGCAATTTGGTCTTTTTCACTTCATGTACAAGCATTTAGCATAGTACAAGAATACAAAATTCCTTACTAAATAAAAAAGATAAAATACCCGTAACTTAACGGAAAAAATGGATGGAGTTAACGAGCCAGATGAAAATGGCAAAATTTAAACCTTTTGGATCCAGATGTGGAAAAACAAACCTTTGGATGAAAATCGCAAGGCCATATTAGCACCGTATATTATTATTATTATTTAGATTATTCTAGAATGTTTATATTTGCGTGATAGGATTCATTGTAAATTAGGAATTATTATCTGTTCCTAATTAGGTGCTAGTTTAGGTTCATGGTTCTTCCCAATATAAAGGGGTTTCTTGTATTCTATTCTATCCAATCAATAATATCGATCCATGAACACTTTCATGGTATTAGAGCCTCGGTTCTAAAAAAAAAACTAAATTTTTTCTCTTTTCCAGCCGCCGTCACCTTCCTTCTTTCTGATCGACATGCCCGGCGCCAACAAACCGGAATCCTCGGATTCCAATTCGAAGCCAAACCTGTTACATCCTGCTTATTCTGTTACGAATATTCAATCGAAAATCCGTATGTTGGATGGCACAACGGTCACTTATTCTGCGTGGGTTAAGATATTCAAGTTACATGCCGTTGCATACAAGGTTTCGGCCCACATAGATGGCACCGCGGCCTCATCAAAAACCGACCCCACATACGACTCTTGGCTCGAGCTTGATGCGTTAGTCCTACAGTGGATATGGAGCACCGTCAGAGACGACCTCCTACCTCGAGTCATGGATTCGGACGGCACTACACGCGGTGCATGGATCAAACGGAGAAAATATACTTAAGCAACAAGAAAGCTCGTGAGGCGGCAGTAGAGACAAAATTCGTGAACCTTACACTTGCCGCATGCTCTTCTTTGGATGCTTATTGTCAAAAGTTGAAGGAATTAGCAAATCAACTTGAAGATGTTGATCAACCGATTTCCGAATCACGTCTCGCTCTTCAATTGGTCCGTGGATTGCCTCAAGAATTTGATACTACCGCCTCATTAATTAACTCTACCAACGCTGATTGGGATCAGGCTCGTTCCATGCTCACCGATGAACTTATCCGCATAGAGGCACGCAAATCCAACTCGTCCTCGGTCATGGTTGCCACTGGCCCTTCTCATCGGCCTTCACAGCAGCAGCCCTCCCAACAACAGCCGCAATCATGGAGTCAACAGCAGCCGCCAGCTTGGTCTTCACAGCAGCCGCAACCTCCAAACTTTACCCGACAGCCGAGGACGAGGCCGGGGATCTTGGAACAAAAACAGGGGAGGCCGTGGAGGCCGGGGTTCAGGCCGCAACCAATCCTACTCACCCTGGCCGACTCAGCCACCCAATACCCTACATGGGCCTGGTGGAATGTTCCACCATGTCCCTACCCTTCACAACCGGCCTGGCCCAACCCTGGCCCATATGCACCGCATCACACAGGTACCCCTCCATCTGCAGCCAACCGGTCGACCAACACAGGCCCTTCGGCCCCACCTGCCTACTACACGGCCGACCAGCAACCAACCGCCTAGGGACAGCAGGCCCCCCTGTTGGTTTCGATGCACTTAACCCAGCGGAGTTGCAAGCAGCGTTCAACGCCATGAATCTCAATCAGCAACCACCGGACCCGGGTCTAATGGACACTGGCGCGGGCTCCCACGTCACCGAAAATTCAGGTATAATCTCCATTCCCAATTCTTTTCTGTAAATCCGAAAATTCTTGTAGGCAACGGGCAATGTCTCCCGATACACGGGTCCGGCACTGGCTTTTGCAAAATCCTTGACCGCACCTACATCCTACCTAACATACTTTTTAGCCCGTCCGTTATCAAAACTTTGATTTCAGTTAGACGCTTTACACGTGATAATAATGTCTCTATTGAATTTGATCCCTTTGGTTTCACTGTGAAGGATCTCAAAACTGGATAGCACCTTTCCCGCCACAATAGTACCGGAGACATCTACCCAATCACACACCACAACTTCCGCCACAAGCTTGCTTCATTAACACTTCTACTCTCCCTTGGCATGATCGACTTGGGCATCCTGGAGTGCAAGTCTTAGATATTCTTAGTCGAAAATTTAATTTTTTATGTAATAAAGACATATCTACTACTTTTTGTAATTCATGCCATTTATCTAATAGTAAACGTTTGCCATTTTATACGTCCAGTTCCTTCACTTTTCCCCGTTCGACATTATTCACTGTGATTTATGGACCTCACCTGTCCTCAGTAAAACCGGTTACAAATATTACATGGTCATTATGGATAACTTTTCACACTTCGTGTAGGTCTACCCTTTAAAATACAAATCCGAGACTTCCCCACCCTTGTTAAATTTCACCGCCTTATCCTTACCCAATTCAACCGCCCCATAAAAACCTTCCAATGTGACTTGGGAGGGGAATTTGACAACAACCTATTTAAACAACTTTGCTCATCAACAGGACTCTTATTCGGTTCTCTTGCCCTCAGCATCCTCACAAAATGGGAAAGCCAAAGAATGATTGTCGGTTGAACGACATCATCCGGTCCCTTCTCATACACGCCCACTTACCACCCATATTTTGGGTCGAGGCTCTTCATACCGCCACATACCTTCACAATATACTCCCCACAAAACGCCCAAATTTTTTTACACCCACTTTTGCCCTTTATCTTCGTCACCCAACCTATGACCACCTCCGCGGTGTTTACCCGAACACCTCGGCTACCCAACCACACAAATTACACCCTCGTGCAATTCGTTGCATCTTTCTCGGCTACCCCGCTGACTTTCGTGGGTACCGGTGCCTCACCCTACCACAGGCAAGGTTCACATATCCCGCCATGTCACCTTTGATGAACAAACCTTTCCATACTCCCAACCTATACCCTCGGCTACATACTCCTTTTTGGACGACACAATACCCACTGGGTTTACCTTCGGCCAAACGTCGACCCCTAAGCCGATGTCACGGCCCCTTATCCCTTTACCTATTCTCTTCGTCCACGGCCCACTGCTGCTCACCCTTTAACCCCTCCTGCCACCGGCCCACAACCAACCTCCACACTCCACCGGCCCACCTACAATCCCCAACGACCCACCCGGCCCACCTCCTCCGTCGCCACACAAACAGCCCAACCAGCATCCGCCACCCAAACACCGCGGCCCGCTTCTTCCAACAACATCCACCCAATGTCGACCCGGTCCAAAACCGGTTCGATTAAACCTCCGCTTTACCCGACCCTTATGACCACCCCTATTTCGCCCGTTCCCACCACCTACGCTAAAGCCTTTGCCGACCCTAATTGGGTACATACCATGCAAACAGAATAGGAAAACGAAACGTGGGAATTGGTTCCACGCCCTCATGACAGGCCGGTTATCCGATGTATGTGGCTCTTTCGTCACAAGTTTAAAGCCGATGGGTCATTGGAACGGTACAAGGCCCGACTGGTAGTTAATGGGAAATCACAGACAGTGGGGGTTGACTGTGACGAGACTTTTAGTCCGGTTGTTAAAACGGCGACCATCAGAACGGTTCTTTCTTTGGCGGTAAATCGTTCATGGCCTGTTCATCAATTAGATGTAAAAAATGCTTTCCTTCACGGTCATTTAAACGAGACGGTGTTTATGCATCAACCGCCAGGATTCGTTGATACTCGCCGTCCTAACTTTGTTTGCCGACTAAAGAAGTCTTTATATGGCCTCAAACAGGCACCGGGCTTGGTACACTAGGTTTGCCTCATATATTTTGCAGAAGGGTTTTCGCAATAGTGCTTGTGATAATTCGTTGTTTTTATTCAAAGGGGCAGACACAGCTTATTTGCTTTTATACGTGGATGATATTGTTCTTACAGCGTCTAGCACTCCTATGTTAAACAGTATTACAGACTCTGTCCAGGGAATTTGCTATGTCTGATTTGGGAGCCTTACACTATTTTTTGGGGATCAAAGTTTCACGGCATTCCCAGGGGTTGTTTCTGTCGCAATCTCAATATACAAAGGATATCCTCGCACGTGCCGCCATGACTGCTTGCAAGCCTTGCACCACACCGGTCGATTTATCGGCTAAGTTGAGTGCCACCGAGGGTCCGCTTTTTGACGATCCGACCCTATACCGTAGCGGGTGCTTTACAATATCTAACTTTTACTCGGCCCGATATTTCTTATGTTGTGCAGCAAGTTTGTCTTTTTATGCACGAGCCCCGGGAGCCACACTTTGCGTTCATGAAACGCATTTTTCGATATCTTCAGGGAACAATGGATTACGGTCTTCGGATCGTGAAATGTGCCTCCAATGACTTAATTGCATACTCAGACGCTGATTGGGGTGGCTGTCCGGATTCGAGACGCTCGACTAGTGGTTATTGTACTTTCTTGGGTGATAATTTAATTTCGTGGTCCTCTAAACGACAAGCTACTATTTCACGTTCTAGTGCCGAAGCGGAATATCGTGGGGTTGCAAATGAGGTTGCAGAAGCTACTTGGTTACGAAATTTATTGTTTGAGTTGCATGTTCCCTTAAAGAAAGCTACAGTGGTTTACTGTGATAATGTTTCGGCCGTCTACTTATCAGACAATCCTGTGCAGCACCAACGAACAAAGCACATCGAAATTGACATTCATTTTGTTCGTGAGAAAGTCCGTGTTGGGCACATTCGAGTGCTCCATGTTCCGGCTGCAAATCAATACGCTGACATATTTACCAAGGGCCTTCCAAGGGACTTGTTTCAGTCCTTTCGCTCCAGTTTAAGCGTTTGTACTCCGCCCGCTCAAACTGCGGGGGAATATTAGCACCGTATATTATTATTATTATTAAGATTATTCTAGAATGTTTATATTTGTGTGATAGGATTCATTGTAAATTAGGAATTATTATCTGTTCCTAATTAGGTGCTAGTTTAGGTTCATGGTTCTTCCCTATATAAAGGGGTTTCTTGTATTATATTCTATTGAATCAATAATATCGATCCATGAACACTTTCAGGCCAAACCTTGGGGACGAAAATGTTATTTTACCCTTTAAATTTGTCATAACAGATAATGAGATTTGAATGGCATTTTATTTATTAATTAATGTGAAATCAAAAGAAAATGCAAAAACAGAATTTGTTGTCCCATGTCAGCTGGTAATAAAATGGCCCGTTTAGTCCGGACTCCAAAATCCATTTTTACCAGTTACCCAAATGGTCCATACTGCTCTTTTTAGATTTTGTATAAGTAATATAAGCACAGACGATGTACTCACAATCAACAAGATGAGCAAGATGGTGAATGTTCTTTATTCGAGTTCCATTGAACTTCAGAACCTGTAAAATAATTTTACGTAATAAGGTTCGTATCTCTAAGTAAAATAACTATGAAAAGACAAAAAAATTGAAACAACAACAACAACAACAACAACAATAATAATAATAATAATATATAAAACAATAATTACGGGTTAAAGATAAGAATACTTGCCTGCTCGTTGCTCATATCCTCGTACCCGATGTTAACTTCATTTGCCAATACCTGCAAGTTATATGCAAAATCAGTAAAATATCCAAACAGCGTTTCAGACCAAAAAAGTAACACTACAGAAGGCGCTTCAGCTCTATATTTATATAAAAAACTTAATTTCTAGCTTTATTTGATGCAAACTCTTTGATAAAGTTTCATTAACCAAATGACTTGTTTGATCCGTGTTTATTTTTTAGTTAACTAGTTTACCTTAGCCCTTTTGAATCTAACATCAAGGTTCAAGAACGCTTACTTGTGATAAGATCACAATTTGTTCTCCTTTGAACCTCGCCATGGAATACCGTGCCTTTGTCAATAATTTTAGCTGGAAAAAAAAGAAACAATAACCAAACGAATTTCTAAGTTCCAAACCAATGAATTTCCAGTATATATGACTGCATCAACAAAAAGAGATCACGCTCACCCCTATGCTGTCTTCACATTCCTCGCTGTCGAGTAGAATATATGTAAAGTAGAGAATAAAAGCATTAATAACTACTGTCAATATATTTAAAACACATCTATAAATGAATTACACTAAGAGAATACATACTCTATTAGTGGTTCAGACAGAGGAGTAAAAACTAAGCCAGCTACTATCAAGTACGATGGCTGACCCCTTCGATATGATACGGTACCTATAGTTACACCATATATTTCCATATTGGTAAGTAATATAGTGATTATGGGGGTTGATAACGAACAAGAAAAACGGAGGTAGTTGCATACCAAATGAACGCGCGGATTCATAGCAGTGTGAACTTTCATGAAAGCCCCTGATCTGATGATACCAAGTTCGGCTATATCCCCCGTGAATCTGTAAAGCATAACATTCATCATTAGACATAATGTGAATAACATGTGCACGTACTTTACAAAGAAAGTAGCAGAATCAGAGGCTTTACTTTTGACTAATGAGGTAGCGGAACGCAATGCGTTCGGTTGATCGAAATGGGACTGTCCCTTCTGATCCAACTTCTACACCATCGAAGCTTACAATTACATCCCCCTGTAGAGAAAAACATAAGAATATTCTAATTTTACTTGTATCTTAATTTTTCCTAGGACTTGGTAGTAAACCACAAATATGAATATCTTAAGTTTAAATGGTAGTGTACCTCCTTCAAGACATTACTTGCACCAGAAGTGGGTTCCACACGGCGGACAAGTATACCCTCGTTAGATGGCACTTTTAAGCAGGCACGTAAAGCTGGATTCTCTAGCTTTTGCAATAATATTCCAAGGGAAGGGAAACCTGAAATTTTAAAATATGTCAATATTTTAAAGAATTGTATATACTGATTATGAATTAAAAAGAATATATTATTACTTGTTGAATTAAACAAAAACAAACATAGGTGTAATCTGTAAAGGAAACATTCTCTCACCGGTGTACTTCCCATTTCTCTCATAATCATCTAGGAAATGAGAGACGACTGTTGTTGGAATTACATACCCAATGTTTTCAGTATCATCAGACCTGTACACCTAAAAACATAAATAGATGTAAATAACATATGCAAGAAAGAAGTGGTTTTTCTGGTGACAAAAGCAAGCAAACATAATAAGAAATCTGATGATATATTGTTCAGGACTGAGTCTTTTATGTTCACTAGAAACAACTGCTGCTGTACCAGTACAAGAATTTTGTTTCTCCATATAGAAAAGCTATATCCCGTGTAAAATATTGTTAGTTGGTGTATTCACGCTACTTAGGAAAAAAGAGTATGAATTTTGACTTACAACACTCCGGTGTTCTTCACGTTTTTAGCTAAAAGTGGTGGTTTAACAGTTTTTAAATTAAACATTTTATTTATAGGGTAAATTGAACAAAAAAAAGTAACCAGCTTTGGTCCAAATTTTCTTTTATGTAACCAAACACTTTTTTGGCAAAAAATACACTAATACTTTTGACAAAATATAATTATGGTAATCCGCATGGGTAACTTTGATCCGGTTGTGTTTTTCCTGATGCGACACCTAAAATCCAGTTACCTTACAAGATTACTTTAAACAAAAAAAAAACTTGAACTTCGGTGGGTTTTGTTTTCAGCCTGAAAGAAGCTTGGTACGTTTTTTATGCAATTGTAAGAAATATCAGGCAAAAATCACTTTTCTACATTCACAGTTAATACAATACCTATTTATAGACCACTCACACCCACAACTAACTATCTCAACTAACTCCAGCTAACTGAACTATACACACATACTACTGATACATACACTCTAATACGCCCCCTCAAGCTAAACGGGGAGCATCCACGTGAAGCTTGGACCTCAGATTGTCGAAACGAACACTAGACAATCCTTTGGTCAAACAATCTGCAATCTAAATGTAGTGGGAACATACCGAACATGTAAAGTACCACCCAAAACCATATCACGAATAAAATGCAAGTCAATCTCCAAATGTTTGGTACGCTGATGAAACACCGGGTTAACTGCAAGATATGTAGCCCCAATATTGTCACACCAAAGAGACGGTGGATAAGTCATCGTGATATGCAACTCATGTAATATAGATGTAATCCAACGTAACTCGGCAGCTGTATGTGCAAGCGCTCAATACTCAGCCTCTGTACTCGACCTAGCTACCGTATGTTGTTTCTTGGAACTCC
Organism: Scalesia atractyloides; assembly: GCA_947069175.1. Taxonomy (NCBI): domain Eukaryota; kingdom Viridiplantae; phylum Streptophyta; class Magnoliopsida; order Asterales; family Asteraceae; genus Scalesia; species Scalesia atractyloides. The sequence goes on from CAMTDV010000004.1 coordinate 2,736,486, forward strand.
AACTAATAAGGTTGGGCCCAAGAAAGACACAATAACCTGTGGTGGAACGTCGATCATCGGGACATCCAGCCCGGTCAGCATCACTATAAGCATGTAAATCAACACAAGTAGACCGACGTATACATAACCCATGAGAAATGGTACCCTTAAGATACCGCAAAATCCGCTTGACAGCGGCCCAGTGTCGATCAGTTGGTGTCTGAAGAAACTGTGACACCTCACTCACCGCATAAGCAATCTCTGGCCGTGTCAACACAAGATACTGTAATGCACCAACAGTGCTCTGATACATAGTAGGATCGGACAAAGGATCACCAGTATGTCGGGAAAGTTGTCTACCAGAAAAGACAGGAGTAGATAATGGTCGACAATCAGCAAGACCGGTGCGCTGTAGTAAATCAAGTAAGTAGCGCTGCTATGATAAGTGAACATCCTCAGAAATGTGGCCTGAATACCAGTAAATATGACAATTGCCCTAAATCCTTGAGCGCAAACTGTGAATGTAAGCGCCCAATCAAGCCAGTAACAAAATCAGAAGAACTCCCAGTAATAATGATGTCATCAACATAGGTCAAGACATAACAGAGTATCGAATCCCGACTGTAAACAAAGAGAGATACATCTGAAATACACCGAGTGAAACCATCAGCAATAAGAGCTGTGGATAGCTTGGAAAACCAAGCTCTAGGAGCCTGCTTCAGGCCATAGAGAGCCTTCTGCAGACGACAAACATAATGTGGTCTAGATGTGTCAACAAAGCCTGGGGGTTGTGTCATATACACAGTCTCAGAAAGATCCCCATGTAAGAACGCATTATTGACATCAACCTGACGAATAGACCATCCTCGCGAAAAAGCAACAGAGAGAACAAGACGAATAGTAGTGGGTTTGACCACAGGACTAAAAGTCTCAGTGTAGTCAACACCCTCAGTCTGATGAAAGCCCTTGGCAACAAGCCGGGCTTTGTAGCGACTCACTGATCCATCAGGATTACGCTTAATCCTGTAAACCCACTTACAACCAACAATGTTGGGGTCAGTAGGAGCCTGAACCAGACGCCAAGTCTGATTGGCATGAAGAGCATCAATCTCAGCACGCATCGCATCCCACCAGACAGAATACTGTTGAGCCTGTCGAAACGTAGAGGGCTCAGTGGTAGGAGTAGTGGAAACATGAAGAAGAACATGATCAGGAAACTAACGTGGCTGCCGTGTATGATCACGAGATCATGTAACCATGGGATGAGTCGGAACAGGTGGTGGAGGAGGAGAAGGAGACAGAATAACAGGAAAGGAAATATCAGGTGAAGATGAGGAAGAAGTAATAGGAGAAGATGAAGATGAGGGAGAAGAAACAGAAGACGGAAACAAAGGAGGAGGAATATCAAAAGGAAGAATCGGATGAAGATATAGGAGTAGAAGAACTCCTCGGAATATCGAAAATCGTCTCATGAAATCTCACGTGACGAGACGTGTACGTACGAGACGTATGAGGATCATAACAGAGATATCCAAGATGAGAAGGTGCATAACCAACAAAAATGCACGGAGTAAACTTGGGTGAAAGTTTATCCGCTCGAGTGTCACCTAGAAACGGATAACACAAGCACCCATATGTACGAAGAATAGAATAATCCGGTCGAGAACCGAACAATGTCTCAAATGGAGAAGAGTAGTGAAGAACCGGTGAAGGTAACCGGTTAATAAGATAAGCTGCAGTGGCATAAGCATCATACCAAAATTTCTTTGGTAAATGAGCATGAAACAGAAGTGTACGAGCAATCTCAGAAAGATGACGGTTTTTCCGCTCAGCAACCCCATTTTGTTAGGGTGTGTATGGACACGAAATACGATAAGCGATTCCCGATTCAGAAAGATATTGGGCCATCGGTCCATGAATAAGCTCGGGAGCACCATCACACTGAAGGTTCTTAATGGTGCATGAAAAGAGATTCTCAACAAGCGGTTTAAAATGATGAAACGAATCAACCGCTTGAGAGCGATGTGTGAGTGGATAAATCCATGTAAATCTGCTAAAATCATCAATGAACGTAATAAAGTATCTGAAACCATCACGAGACATAACAGGGGATGGACCCCAAATATCACAATGAATCACATGTAAAGGTACTATGGAATGTGAAACAACATAATCAAATGGTAACCGTGTTGATTTCGAGATACTACCAGCAGTACAATGTGAATGCATGGATTTATCCGCAAAGTGTAAAAATGGAAATCTAGCTAACACAACATCAGATGGATGTCCCAGTCGAGAGTGACATGTCTCTCGAGGAACTGAAGCAACAGCTGTCAAAGAGTACAACTGATGTGGACTACCACGCGTGTGGTGGAGGAGCTGTCCATCGAGCGTCTGAATAGACAACCCAAGATGTGAGAATATGACAGCAATAGGGTGATCAATAACAAGCTGTGTAATAGAAAGTAAGTTCTTGGCAATGCCAGGAACTACTAGAACATGTTTAAGCAAAATAGTACGACTAGATAAATGAAGTGAGGCATAACCAACATGAGTAATAGCTAGTGACGTACCATTACGACAACAACACGTTCAGAACCAGTATAAGGAACGGCTCCAAAAACAAGAGAAGCATCGGCTGTCATGTGAGCAGTCGCTCCAGAATCGGGTATCCACGAATCTACTTTATCACAAATAGCAGATAAATCAGCCATAAGCCCAAAATGTGGTGTATTCATATTTGTAGCCCATTGTGAGAAATGAGCTGGCCCAAACTGATCAGAAAACCCAGAATGTTTAGAGTAGGCCCATATGAAAAATTAGGAGTGCTAGATCCATTAGCCTGATGCAAAGTCACTTGACTTGGACCTGAACCCAAAACACCATTTTGATTAAATCCAATAAATCCTTGCATGTTATTTGGATTCAAGGGACTTGGCCCACTAGAAAAGTAGCTTGCATATTTTCAGTATTATTTCCATCAGACCCAAAATTTCGTTGCTGTTGACCATCTTCCCCATTATGTGAAACCCTAGTTCCCTCAAAATAAGCAACATGAGCCACAGAATTTTCCAATAAATTTCGTTGATCTGCCATGTTCATCAGCTCAACATCATTTTGCCATCTAGAATTCAACCTTTGATCACCGTAAGGAACACCACTATCATATCGTCTACCACTATTTGCAACATTTTGATTTGCAAACATTTTTTTTTGAAACAACTTTTCAGTTTTCTTCCAAAGATTTGCAAGTTTTCGCAAATTAGTGCTTGAATTTGTAGAATTATCACTCATTGATGATGGAAAAGGGGATTGTATGGATGAATTTGCAGGTGCTGTCATTAGAATGTGAATAGATCTAGAAATTGAGCTGAAGAAGATGAAGCATATGAGCAGAAAAATGAATAATCGGAAAAGATGAGGAAAAGAGATCGAAAAAAAAATGGTCGGAAAGAATGGTGGTTCGACGGAAAAGAAGATGATCGGAAAGAACGGTGGTTCGTTGGAAAAGAGATCGGAAAGTGATCGGAGATGTATCAGAGCTGTATCGGATGTAATTGCAAGATAAGAGAAATAAAGAAACAAAGAAGAATGAAGACTCACCGGAGATGGTTATCGGAAAAGCAACAAATCGCCGGAAAGATAACAGACTTTCTTTTAGAGCTGTGCTCTGATACCATGTAAGAAATATCAGGCAACAAATCACTTTCTCATTACATTCACAGTTAATACAATACCTATTTATAGACCACTCACACCCACAACTAACTATCTCAACTAACTCCAACTAACTAAACTATACACATACTACTGATACATACACTCTAATAGCAATTTACCCTTCTAATCATAATGCTTGTTCATTTGACATTAGACTGTTTTCTGATTACAGATGGAGCATATTAGACCCTCTTTTACCTGAAATGCCACACCGATGCATTCGCCCTGATCATTGAAAGCAGGGCCACCACTATTACCTACAAAATAGCTGGTATAAGCAGTGGTTACAGCAGGAAGAAACATAAAGCATCAATCAAAAGGAAAATAATTATATATTTATCTTACAAGTTAATGAGAAACGTAGATTTTACCAGGGTTAATTGCTGCATCAATCTGAATGCCCAACAGTTCAGCTGATCCATGAGCATAAGAGGTAACCTGCCATTGAAATCCAATTAACATCAAAACATGTGTGATATAGATGAAGTTTTTTATTTTACCACAAGATATTACAGGCATTATCATTAGGACTGCAAACGAACTAAACAAGTGAACCGTTCGGCGGGAAGTTCGTTTAGTTAAATGAACGAACATGAACAGAGGCCGTGCTCGTTGGTTTATGTCCGTGCTCATTCATTATGTTCGTGAACGTTCAGTAACGTGTTCGTTTGTGTTCGATAGCTCATTCGTGTTTTAAATTTTTATATTTTATTTAAATACTTTATAATTCCGACAAACTAAATATTTAATAAGTTTCGGTGTATTATATATTTTGTTCATGAGCACTTGTTTGTGTTCATTTGTTTTCATGAACATTAGTTTGTGTTCACGAACATTCGTTTGCGTTCGTTAACTAAAGTGAACAAACGAACACGAACATGTTCATGTCCTTAACGAACACGAACATAAAATCTTGTTCGGTAAGCCGTTCGTGAACACATATATTTCCTTAACAAACGATGTTCATTTGGTTCGTTTGCAGCCCTAATTTTATCATTAGACATCTCTGTATTCAAATACTAATATAAAACTCCAAGCAGCTAAATAACTACAACCTATTTTTCAATATAAGGCTAAATTACTGCTAAAATAAGCAGCATATTTTTTCAATTAAGACTTTTTTTAATGATAAATTACTAGAAATTCAAAGTTACAGCCATGAAACCCATACTGTAAAACAAACCTCTATTCGAGATACAACTCCTTTGGTCACTGAAATGGTGTCTCCTCCAAGGGGATACCCTACAACAGTAACTGGATCCTGTAGATGAAAAGTTTGTAGTCACAAACACAGATCATATAAGCTTTTGTTACTTTTGGTTCAGTCAATAACTTCAAGTTACATTCTAAAATTTGTATAGACCTTGATATTAAACTCCATTAATTTTTATCTTCGGTTTTTTGGGAGGGAAATTAACCTGAAGACGAGGCAAATGGCCAAACTGAAGTGGCTCAGCTCCTTTCCAGAATTTCTCATTTTCCACTGAGAGCAAAGCTATGTCACATTCCATGCCTTTAGCCAAAACCTGTAAGTGAATTGTTGATTATAACATGAGAAGCGATATCTACGATTTATTTACTGACAAAATATCTTATGCATCCCAGATACAAATAATGAAATTAATAGTGTGATAATAAATCGCAATACATTTTGAGATTATATTTACATTAGCATGATAAGACTTAAGAACGAAGTTACTATATCCTAATAATAAGAATACCTTAGCCACATACTTGGTATCATCCCCCCTTCTCTTGACTTTGACCTGAAATCAATAGATATACGAGTACTCAACAATATGAACATATGCCACTTTTGTGAAATCAACTACTAGGGCTCAAAATTATATAATAATGTAATAGGCACAGAAACCAAATTATATGCTCAAAAGAAAAAAGGCTACTGGCATTACAAGTTTGCCATTAAATCGTAATTCATAAAGACAAAGGTAGTATAACTAAAGATAACTAATTCATGGGTATTTTATAAGAAAAAAATCTTTTATTAAGTTATCTAATTTAACGTAACCTGGTTTTGAATTACATTAAAATCATTGTATCAATAAAGAACAGTGAAATAACCTACTTGTGTGTTATGTTCAACACAATGAGCATTTGTCAAAAGTTTTCCATCACCAATCATGAAAGCACTGCATCAACAATGAGAAACAACAGTTTGACTATCGGCATAGCATATTATTACAATTTTTGCATGCATGGAAAGAACTAGACAAGTAGACATACATACCTTCCTGTACTTGTATATTGCCTTTGCTTTTGCCAAGGGAGGGAATAATCAGGTGCAGTATGAGTACAATAAACCTAAAGAAAATAAATAAACAACAATAATCTTAAGAACTAATATACTTTTTTGAAACAGAGAGCATAATATAAGAATTTATCATCATTGATGTGGTTTTACTATTAATGAAAGGTGCAGTTTGAAACCTTCAAGTAGATTGTTATATTATATTTACCTTCACAACAGCATTAAGAAAAGAAGCATCTTGAATTTTAGCAGTCTCACCCTGTAAAAGAGAAGGTGGTTAAGCTTGCAGTAAATTAAGGATCACTTTTACAGGTATTGAGATCAAACAAATGAACCTCGATGATGCAACTTAAATAAAATGTTCAAAAAACACAGGCTAATCATGTAAATGTGTTTACTTAAATGAAATCGAGAAATCAATTCGCATTATTTTGCCATAAATCCATCTACATGTCTCAGCATAAAAAGAAACAAGAATCAAATCATGAATTCAAATGATCTCTCAATACCTGTTGATCTTTCAAGTTACCCATAAAGCCTTCGGCATTTTTCCTCTGTGTACCAAACGACTTGAAGGCGGTTGACTGAGGTTGTTCTGCACTTTTTGTATCACTGTAATCATCAGCATTTGAATACTTTTCATCTCTTGATCTTCTTGAAAGCTTTTGAATATTAGCTTCTTTCTGGACACTCACAGAGCAACATTCGCATAGATTTAATGATGGACATAGGTTTAATCATCTCCAAAACTAATGAAATTCTAAATACAACTAGCAAACAAGCCACCTGACTAACACAAACTAATCACACTAAAAGTTCAAAATTCTCTCACTCATACGTTGCTGAACGTAAGTAAACAAGTTCATGAATGTAAGATCTAGCAGCTAAAATATCCCGTTGACAATTTACAGAACCAGACTCTTTAAGTTTTCAATTGCATTACATTACAACTAAGAATGTGTTCCATAGTTAACTTAATCAAACACAGTGAGCCATAGGATAGAGCTAAATTTAGCATCACATTTCCTCTAAACACTCACAGAGCAACATACACATAAATTAGATAATGAACATGGTTTAATCATCTCCAAACCTAATGAAATTGAAAATTCAACTAGCAAACAAGCAACCTAACTAACATCACAACTGACCTAACACAAACAAATCACACTAAAATCAAAATCCTGTCACTCATACACTGCTGGGACTAGGTTTAATCATCTCCAAACCTAATGAAATTCAATATTCAACTAGCAAACAAGCTACCTAACTAACATCACAACTGACCTAACACAAACAAATCACACTAAATTTCAAAATTTTCTTGCTAATACATTGCTGAAACTAGGTTTAATCATCTCCAAACCTAATGAAATTCAATATTCAATTAGCAAACAAGCTCCTAACTAACATCACAACTGACCTAACACAAACAAATTACACTAAATTTCAAAATTCTCTCACTAATACATTGCTGAAAGCCTGAAATTATGTTTTATCATCTACAAACCTGATGGAATTCAATATTCAACTAGCAAACAAACAACCTAACTAACATAGCAACTAAGCTAACACAAACAGATCATACTAAAATTCAAAATTCTCTTACTCATACATTGCTGAAAGTACGTTTAATCATCTAAAAAACTGATAAAATTCTAAATTCAACTAGCAAACAAGCCACCTAACTAACATAACAACTAAACTAACACAAACAAATCACACTAAAATTCAAAATTCTCTCACTCATAAATTGCTGAAAGTAGGTTTAATCATCTCCAAACCTAATGAAATTCAATATTCAACTAGCAAACAAACAAACAACCTAAACATAACAGCTAAACTAACACAAACAGATCATACTAAAATTCAAAATTCTATCACTAACACATTGCTGAAATAGGTTTAATCATCTCCAAACCTAATGAAATTCAATAATTAACTAGCAAACAAGCCACCTAACTAACATAACAGCTGAACTAAACAAACAAATTACACTAAAATTCAAGATTCTCTCACTCATACGCTGCTGAAACTAGGTTTAATCATCTCCAAACCTAATGAAATTCAAATTTAATAGCAAACAAGCCACCTAAACTAACATAACAACTAAACTAACACAAACAAATCACACTAAACTCAAAAATCACTCACTAAACACATTGCTGAAAGTAGGTTTAACATCTCCAAACCTAATGAAATTCTAGCAAACAAGCCACCTAACTAACATCACAACTAAACTAACACAAAAAAATCACACTAAAATTCAAAATTCTCTCACTAATACATTAATCATACCAGGTTCAATCATCTTCAAACCTAATGAAATTCAATATTCAACTAAAGAACAACTGACCTAACAAAATTCAAAATTCTCTCATTAACACATTGCTGAAACTAGGTTTAATCATCTCCAAACCTAATGAAATTCTATATTTAACAAAATAAAAACTGACCTAACACAAACAAATCACACTAAAATTCAAAATTCTCTCACAAATACATTGCTGAAACTAAGTTTAATCATCTCCAAACCTAATGAAATTCTATATTCAACTAAATAACACTAACCTAACATAAACAAATCACACAAACTTCAAAATCTCTCTCACTAACACATTACTGAAACTAACTAAACAAATTCACGAAACATGATTATCAACAATGAATATACCTCCGGTGATGATTTACGAGCACTCTCCTTCGGATTTCTCTTCGGATTTTGGCGCTTACTCGTAGCTTTCGGAATGACTAAACGAGTAGCTGAAATTGGCGGCGAGGAGAAGAGACGTTGAGAGGAGAGTGAAGAGCGAGAAGCTCCGGCGGAGGCGAACGCATTAATCCAGCAAGATGCGACGGCGATCGCCATTTTTTTCCGGCAGCCCTAGGTGGTTTCGGGTAAGAGTGCAGATAGAGACAGTGTCTCTGTTTGTATAACTTTTGGGAGATATAAATTTGAGATGCCTTATCCGCTCTGTTCTCGGGAGGTTTTAGATTGTTAGCTCAAATAGTCCCTTTAGTTATATTTTGTTACAAATTTAGTTCAAAGTTATTTGTATGTTTTTACTTTTTTTATTCAACTAGTATTAAGTACCCCGCGTTGCGGCGTGGGCGTAAAACCATGCCAAATAGCACCAATGCCACATCACCGTCAACATTCACCAACACTGAAGTCGCGACGTGGTAAAGCGAAGAAATCAGAACGAAACGTAAAACATAGAAAATAATAACTAAGTTCGATCTAGGACCCGCACGTTAAAACGAACTTGTTTGACAGGAAAAATAGATGACATAAAAACGTTGAACCACACACGCATGTTGTGTCGTGTTAACTCAAACAATTTAGAACAAATCATAAAACGAAACGTAAAACGTTGAACCACAAACGCACGTTGCGCTGTATTAACTCGGAAAATTCAGAAAAAAACGTAAAACGAAAAATTTGCGAAAGATGAAAAGTATATGTGATCAAACTTGAAGGTAAAGAAGTTGTGAGTTTAAATTACAAAATATGAAAAGTTTTGGGTAAAAATAAAAATATGAAATAGTTTTGGGTTGAAAGTAAATTATCAATTACCTGTGGATTAAAAATAAAAAAGTCAATTTTTTTTATAAACCCCCTAAGCTACAAGTACAACACCAATATGCATATAAGTGTTGGTAATTTATAGTGTTTAAATAGTTACATTTGAGTTTCTATCCATACTTCATTCTTAAAATTTAGAGAAGAGTTAATTATGTTTTTCGTCCATGTGGTTTGTTGAAAATCATCATTACAGTCCATTAGTTTAAAAATTATCAATAACGTCCTTGTACTTTCACTTTTGTAACAATTACAGTGCATCTCCGTTAACTCCATCCATTTATATTGTTGCTTTCTAAAGCAAAGGTCACATGTTCAAATCCTGTGACCAGCGTTTTTTTTTAATATAATTTGTGTATTGCAGTTGGGTCAACAGGGGTATTTTGGTCATTTCAGCAAAACATAACAGAATAATTGGATGGAGTTAAGTGGGTGGACTATAATAGTTACGAAAGTGAAAATATAGGGACTGTTTTGGCAACTTTTAAACTAATGGATTGTAATGATGATTTTCAACAAACCACAGGAACGGAAAACGTAACTAACTCTTTAGAGAAAAATATAGAGAATGTTAAAAAAAACAACTATCTAAATTGTAAGAAAGAGAAAAAATATTACAAAGATAAATGAGTATTATCTAATTGAATAGAGATAGATATGGAATGATTTGCTTCAAACGAGGAACTGTACCAAAGCACAAATTCATTACCAGCTTATAACGTCTTAGGCAAATCTCACATTGGTATGTTCAGCTCTGTCCACATGAGAGATATTGGGCTATAAGAAATGTCTCGCCTCAAATATCGTATTGTGTCCCCTCTGACGCTCTTTGGATTTCTGAAATCTTGCCTAACATCCACCTTATCGATTATACTAACGCTCTAAGGCTTCGGTGATGACGTTGTGCGTCTCTCTTCGCGCCAGTGCCTCCATGTTAATGTATGTTGATGCTAAACCATGTGTTAGTTAAGTAGTTAACTCACCCCGTTTAACTTAAGATGATTTGAGGTGTTATTTAATGTACTTTCTACCTTTGCTCTGATTCTGGTAATCTTTCATGGTGTCATAGGGATTTCGTATTAACCCATCATGACGAAACTCATGACGAAAAGGTTTCATCTGATTGATTTTGACCCGTTACCTAATTCAATTCCACTTATTCAACAAACAAATCATCTGCGCATCTACTTCTTCATACTATTTGTTCCGCCTTTGAAATACAGAAAAACAGAGATTATAGATTCAAGGAGACATCAAATACATAATGGGTGAGATAAACTTCATACAAGCCCAGTTCTAGACCACGAAACAAAAACCAGCGTTTTCACACACACATTAATGGTTAGCTTCCTGAGGTTGGGCACTAGCGTTCGGACTTTCAAAACCTCCAGACGCTGGTGCTGGTGCGGTCGGGCTGGCTTGCTACATGCCTGGTGTATACATCGGCGGTGGTGCACCTGAAGTAGGGGTTCCTGAACTCCCTGGAGCGGCTGGTGCCATCATTGGGGCGCTAATGGTTATAGGCCTTGGCACATCGTTGTTGACCTGACCGGGTATGGATGGGTTGACCTGACCGGGCATGGATGGGTTGACCTGACCGGGCATGGAAGGAGCACCAGGTGGTGCCAACATTGGAGGCATGCCGGGATATCCTGGTAGAGCAAAAAAAAAGATTAAACAAGGTTTGATAACAGTTATGAACCATAAACTAATAAAAGAGTACATGCCTAAATTGTCCCTTAGGTTCGGACCACTATTTTGATAACTAGTTATGAAATTTAAAAAATAGCCAAAAGGTTGTTTTATCAACCCACACTGTTTTGACCCATGGTGAATTTTCATCCATTTTAGCCTTAACCCGTCTTGACATATCACACAACTAGCCTGATCCACCTATTTGACGCATACAGGTTTTTTTTCAACTGCATATGATGTATCATCTATCAATTAAATACATCAAAATATTCTCCTAAGTCACATTTTTTGTACACGAATGGTCCCAGTGGTTTACCAAAATTTTGGATTTGGTCCCTAGCTTTCCAAAAGTACACAGATGGTCCTTGTGGTATGCAGTTTGTAAGTTAGGGACTAAATGTGTTACAAAGCGCAAACCATAGGGACCATCCATGTACTTTTGGAAAAAGTTGGAGACTAAATGCGTTACAAAATGCAAACGACAGTGACCATCGTACTTTTGAAAAGATAGGGACCAAATCCAAAATTTCCGCTAAACCATAGGGACCATCTAAGTACATTACTTTTTAATCAAATTAACTTGAACATAAACTAAACTGGTCTTTTCATAGCTTTGTCCCAAACTAACCATTCGTCCATTTGTGAACAAAAACGATGTTATTGATATAACTGTGATAATGCAAGTATGCACTTGATTACAAATTTTAATCTAGTATGTAAAAGAAAGTGTCAACATGCGATCACATGTTGGTCTATTTCTCCATTTTATAAATATAAATGACAACATAAAAAATGCATAAGAGTTAAATGCCATTTCGTCCCTATGGTTTGTCCAATTATGTCAGTCCAAGCCAAATTTCAAATTTGTACCATTTCCGTCCCTGGCAATTTTGAAACATGCCAGTTCCGTCCAAATACTTAACGTTTGTTAAAACCTGTCATTTAATGAAGGGTAAAACGTCATTTTCCTTTATTATTTTACCTTTTTTAAACCCTATTAAATGGAAAATTAAAAAAAGAGAGAAAATGGTGTTCTTACCCTGCATTAAACGGCAGGTTTTATATACGTTAAGTTTTTCGATGGAACTGGCATGTTTCAAGAATGCAGGGACGGAAATGGTACAAATTTGATATTCGGCTAGACCGGCATAAGTGGACAAACCACAGCGACGAAAATGGCGTTAACTCAATGCATAATTAGGTAAGAGTACCGGTAATAGGTCTTGGCAACGGAGCGAGTGGCCGCATTCCGGGCATTTGCATCATTGGATTCCCAGGAATCGGCATCATTGGAGTAGGTAGAACAGGAAGACGAGGTCTGAGTTGGTTGTAAGCAGCACCAACTTGCTGATATGCAGCAGCTTGTCCAAGATGCTCTTTGACTTTCTGGTCAATCAGATATTGATTTTGTTGTGCCTCGTATTGTTGATAGTAGATTCGAACATTTGCCTGTGGATCATATATGAAGTTAGAATCCTTAGAAGTTAGTTGCATGTTTTGTTTCAACTAACATAGGCGGTTACCTTGTGTTTATATCCTGCATTGTGCTGCTTCCTTACAGAAGGCTGCAGAAAGAAAGATCGAATTATTAATCACATAAGCCCATGCTAGATGACAAATACACTCCTTGTAGCGCTCGCTTGAGATGTAATGTATAATGTCGAATATAATGAATCGTAAAGAAATTTCTAGCTCAAATCAATAAGAGATGGTGTGTTTGTTATCTCTAAGAAAGCATTGAGTATTTGAATATGACAAAAATGAAACATCGAGCTGCAGAAAGTTGAAGTCTATGCACTAAAAGCATGTTGAATTATTCATTATTAATGTTAAAAAATAAACAATCTATCTAAAATTTTAAAATTTGTTACATTTGTTATAATAACTGGCAAGGTATGTTCCACTTATGCTTTTGATCTCTATTTTTATAAAAAAAAAATTCCTTTAATCTTCTTCCACTTTCTTTTCAGGTGGATTATTAGATGTCTGGCCCTCTCTTACCCATGGTTTAAAAAAAACGGTTGAGGCGAGCGGCCAAGGCGAGGCCCCCAAAAAAAGAGTCTGAGGCGGCGCCTCAGGAGATTATTTTGTGGGTGCACCTCAGGGGGTTTTGATGTTTGTTTTTTATGTTTTTTACTTTTTGTGTTAATTTCAAACATTTCATGTCTTTTTTATGTGTGCTTTTTATGTTTTTGATGATGAAATTAGTTAGTATTTATTTTTTATAAGGAATATAAATTTTTTTATATTTTATTTTAAATTTCGTACTTTTAAACCATGTTCTTACCTTAGTTTCTTCTTAAAAGAGTGAACTTTTGAACTGTGACATCTAGAAATGCATTGAACTATGTGTGTGGCAAAAATGGGCTGGTTGAATAAAAGGTCAAAACTGATAAAAAGAAACTATCATCAAAAGGGAGTAGGATGGCAAACCAACAACTTGTGTATTTCCTAGTTACCACACGTCTTAAGAGATAATAAATCAAGCATGTTTTATGTGCTACTGTCTTATTACTAATAAACTGTCCGGCTAAAAACTGGAATTGGTGTCTAGCTTGGTTTTAAAAGAAAAAAGCGTGAGCCCCTCCAAAGCGTTTAGGTCTACATTAGGCATCGTTGTATGTACAACCAAATAAGCTTTATGTACAACCAGAATTACATCTCTCTCATCTGTTATACATATCAACCGTTTTATTAACTAAACCTTTCATAACTTCTCCATACCTTTGGTTGTTTTTACATATCACCATTTAGGTGTTTTTCCCAGCTCACTCGTGACTCATACGCGCCTTATAAAACTAAGTGTCTAGTAATAGAAAACACTTTGGATTAGTCACACAAGGTGTTCACTTAAATTGTAACCAAAAGATATTAATGTCAATGTAGAATGTCAAGATTGGATGGTTAGATGAAATAAACAAAAAAAAACACAACGTTCCTCGTCGATTTCAACCCTTATCCTTGACATATGTAATTCAAAACCCCACCCAGTTGCAAAACCATGGCAGCCAGAAGAATATTAGTACTCCATAATAAATACCACATAAATGTATATTCACAAATTGCAATAAAACCACTAACAGTAGGACCAAATCATCATCATCACCATACTCAGTAAATCCCACCAATAGCAAAGCTAAGGTAGGGTCTGAGGAGGGTAAGATGTAGACAGCCTTACCTCTACCCCGTAGGAATAGAGAGCTGCTTCCAGTGAGACCCCCGGCTCGACAGTAGTTTTGCATCAAGCCTTGGACATAAGGCTAACACTCACCAATTGGGACAAAAGCCGATTAGTGCATGTACCCCTTGTCTTTCGGCTATCAACGCCACCACATGATGCATGATTACCCGTCCCTCTTTTTTTAATGTTATTTTCACAAAATTAGTAAAATAACGTTAAAATTAGCGCACTTTCACTCCCCCCCCCAAGGCCCACACACATATACATTATATGGCATACCGCAAGCGGGCCGTTTAACAGTAGGATCCAAACAAAAAGATTAAAAAAAACGGACAACGAATGACTTACAGAATCATGCGTCAAGTAAGTATCACAGTAATCACAATAATACCTACAAATTCAACAAAATTTGGGGAATTCAGATCAATTCACTCATCATAAACATCCATACAAAATTCAACAGAAAAGATAAAAATATAAAAAAAATTAATAATAATAATAATCTCACCGAGGCATGATGGCGTCTGATATCGGTGTGTATAACTATAATCTGTACACATTTTCAACAAACAGAAAAGGAAATTACACGATTAGCAAACATTCATATGTAATAATCGACTAGATTAGATTAATTAACCCTAAATGTATGTTTGTTGCTACTAAATTGGGTTATTTTGACCTAGAAGTTGCGATGAATTGAAAATTGAAATTACGATTTGAAAGAAACTGACTAGAATTGGAATAATTTGAAAGTAATACCTAAAATTTACGAGGATTGCAGGTGATTTGCAGATCAGAGAGGGTACGCTAAAACCCTAGCTTGGGCGGGGGAGGACGATGATGAAAGAGATCTTTCACATGTAGAGTTTCTTATGTGAAACCCTAGCTTGACCGGTTCGAGTCAGGTCGGGCCGGGTGTATTTGTATGCATGTTTGTAAAACTCTCATCTAGGTTTCGATTAGTCACTGATTAATTATTAATCGGAGATTTACCGATTAATAACTGATTAATCGCTATATGATCAACGGTGATCCTATTTCAACCAAATTATGACTAGAATCCAGCAAAATTTTGACTAAACCTTATGAATTCCCTCAAATTAGTAAAAAATGGGTCAACAAGTGGTTAAAACATGTTACTTAAAAAATGTGTGTATATAAAACTAAAAAATTCATATAAAAATCTCAATCCGATTAATCCGCTAATCGGTACCGTCACCGACCAACCCTCGCCTAGCGATTCTTACAACATTGTTTATATGTTTGAGTTCGATGGGGTGGGTCTAGTATCTCAAACATATACTGTAAGCTCAAAACTTTTAGGTTTACGTATAATGTTAGAGTAATGTAATTTACGTTCCTTTAAACTTTTTAGAAGTTACATTTTTTATCTCAACGATACATTTGGTTGTAATGTTTTATGTCGCTTTTACTGGTTATCATTATGTTATGTTTTAGTATGTTACTTTTTTTACCCCGAATTTATCTCAACTATACATTTGATTGTAATGTTTTATGTCGCTTTTACTGGTTATCATTAAAATTATGTTATGTTTTAGTAGATTACCTTTTTTACCCGAATTTAAAAAGGCAACAATATACATAACCCCCCCCCCCCCCACACACACACACACTTTGAATGGTGTTATTGTTATGATATCGATCTAAAAAATCGGCTTAGGGATAGTGTGACAAAGATTTGGTTGGTGCTTGTGTTACGACAGTGAACGAGGATTTGGTTTGATAGCAAGTGAAACCATCTCGATTTCACTTCCATGACTCCATGGCCACCATCATTTGTTGAGAAGAAGAAGAATCTCGATATAGGTTTTCAAATCTATTTTATTTTCATGACTCAACAGCCACCAACCGATACATTTCAATTTCAAAAACCAGTTAGTGGTGCTTAGATAACTTTTGTTGGCTGTTTATTTGGGTTTTGGTTTTCTTCCACCAAATATGATTTCAATTCCAAGTTGCATATAAACATCAATCAGTCATCGTACTCGTTTCCATCGTATAACTTATACGAACAAGAATTTTGTGGTGGTTCAATTACGTATTAACGAACCTACCTTACATTCACTCCTTAGCCACCCACCAAGAGTTGTTATTAACTAGTACTTTTTTTAAACAGGTAGAGATAACATATGCTACTTTTATTGGCAACTTGGACAGTAATACTAATACAAAGTCTTACTTAGAAGATAGCGGTCCTTCTTCTTGTCTCGCTAATTAATCTTGACGATGATATCCTCTTGAATATATCATTGATCTATGTAGTGACCATCTCTCATACATCTCACTGATACCATTTACACTAACTAAGTAATGATCATCTCTGAAACATCTCACTGAACTAGATAGTGATCACCTCTTGTATACAAAAATATTTAGCGATAAATATTACAATGGTGGCATCTTCTCAATTATCGTACTTGGCTTGTGAATAGTTTTTGCTTCATGTTATTATTTCAATCATGTATCAAATTAAATAAATTAATATTAACTCATTTCTAGCTATTATTTTAAATTGCGAGCTCAGCTTGCGAGTAGTTTTTCACCCTCGACTCGGCTTTGACCCAAGTCAATTAACGTGTATCAACTAATTTTATACACTTGTAATTATTTTTTATTGTTTTTTAATTATAATTATTATTCAAATACAACACAATTAATATAATATGTGCTCATTCAAGTCCCTATATATTCATGATTGAATCTTCTGTGTTCTTGTTATCCAACAAATATGTTATCGCTCTCTCTGATTAAATTCAATGTTGGTTCTTTCAAACTTCATATGTATTGTATTGGATTAAATCATAATCGCCAGTGGCGAAGCTTGAGATTTCTGACCAGGGGGTCGAAACATATATTACTAAAAATTTCTATAAAATCGGGGGCCGAAAACGTATATATCCAAAAATTTCTATACGAAAACTACATACTTAGTACTGAGCGAAAAGTTCGGGGGATGGACCGCCCCCTCCCACCCACTAGAAGCTCCCCCTGCATAATCCAACCAATGCCCACACTGGACAATTGATTCGGTTTTGATTAATAAGCAAGTATAACTGCACAATATATTATAATTATAATATATATAAAAATAAAATATATTAAAAGCAAATAATCCCAGCTAGGCCGAGCCGAGCTACCAAGCGAGCCAATCTAGCTTGTTACGAGCCGACCCTAGCTAGGCTCACTTTCTAGCCGAGCCGGCCCGGCTCCGTTTCAAACCGAACCATATCGAGCGAGCTTTTTCCGAGCTAAATCCAACCGAGCTCCGAGCCACGAGCTTTTTGAACAGCCCTAATATGTGCTACAATATGGTTAACGATGATGACATAAAAGATTCTGAACACCAATAACCATATAAAAGCATCATCCGGATCTTAACTCTGGTCCGATGTAGATGGCTTAGTGGTGTTATGTGTGGATAATGGTCTAGGTTTGGTGATTGCTTACCACAAAGAGCCATGCGGCCTCCAAGGCTCCGTTGAATATGTCGTAGCATTAAGACGAAGTCTTACTGAACAGATCATTTGACAGAGTGTATATGTAGGGAAGGCAAGGCGAGAATAAGATTACCCAATCCACTCAGCCTACTGTGCCAGAGAAGACGGACCCCGCGTTTCTTGGCCATAAGCGGCGCGGTAATCTTATTCTCGCCTTGCCTTCCCTTCCCTACGTATCTACCCCGTCAAATGACCTTACCAGTAGGCCATCATCTCTGTGCTGCGACATATTCAAAGAGCCTGTGATTTCTGTTTAGAATACGAATCAACTGATGATGCCATACTATACCAACATTAGAAGACAAAAAAAGAAATAACTATGTATCCTTTTTATAGACGATCAAAATTTTATTTTCAAAGTCGATTTTATCAAGATGAAATTATGTTGATTTAAATTTTAAACATACAGGATACATGCACCCTAAGATAAATAAACCATATCAACTCCTTTTTTTTCCTAATTATGCGTATTTCGTATTGGTTATATCCTATTTTCTAGCCAATATTAACTCCTTTTTCTTTTCCTATTTTTAGACATACCCTAAAATACATTTTATAATAAAAAATAATGATTAATAACAATGGCAAAAAACCTTTGCAACAATTTTATTTTATAATAAATACATTAATGAAGCTAAACTTTTTTAAGAAAAACTTATCTTTTTTTTAACGGCAAATTTGGACTACTAGCGGATCACTGGAGTATTATCGTGTCACCAACGGAACCATCCGATCATATCCATCTCCTGGAGAAATAATGCATATACACAAATTCAAGAGGAAACCCAATAAATATCGAAAAAAACCCCATTTGTGAGAATCGAACCAAGACCTATTGGTCTCAAAGTTTTATCTCACCCCAAAAATGTCACTAGGCTATAAAGTCATGTACATGAAAAAAAACGTTATCTTTCACTTTAATACATTAACGAGGCTAAACTTTTTTAAGAAAAACTTATCTTTCACTTGATTGATGTTGGACTATTGGCATGTGAACAAGAGGCCTTAGTTATAAAAAAAATTGAGTATGTTACACCTTACATGTTTTTATATTACATTTTTTTTAAAAACTACGACACAATGCGTTTTTTTTTATGTTTTGATGTGTAGAATCAAGTCATCTCAACAAACCAATCATATGCAAATTTCGTTTTGGTCACATTATGACTTTTTTTTTGGGTTTCTCTTCGTTTGCTATAACGTGTGATGCACTTACTGTTCGATTCTTGTCGTGTCCCCGCAGCATCACGCAAGTTAATCTCATTAGTATATATTATTTAGTATTTTTAACATAACTTATTATATAAGAATATTCATTATAAATATATCTATTATGTTAAATTAAAGTTATATAAATAATATGCTCGTGAGCCTGCTTATAACATAACTTTATTTTTTAGGCTCGGGCTCATTTAAGCCCAATTCGATTTGAGCTTTTAACCAGTGGATCTTAAGTGGCTCACAGACGACTTGACTCGTTTACAACCATCGTAAAGAGGGCGTAGGAACAATACGTGTTTTGGAAGTAACTCTTTTAGTTTTCAAAGGTAAGTGGGTAACAAGGAATAGATTTTGTTTGGATATGTGGTTGCAAAATGAGCCGCTTAAGGATATTCTTCCAGGTTTGTTCATAATTGAGAAAGATAAAAAGTGCATGATTAAGTATTGAGCGAAGTGGGTTGTTAATGGGTTAGTAGCGAACTAGTAGTGCTCTCATATCCCGGATCGACTCAAGAAGTGGCAGAGTTGAACCTGTACTTGGGTTGGCTCGACCAAGTGCTGATCTCGGACCAAAAGGGATAGATGTGAATGGCTTGGCGACACTCATGATGGCTTCGTTGTTCGATCGGTGAAAGCTTTATTATCCAAAGAAATGGACTACAACAACTGATACGTCTTTAGATGGTGCTGGTGGATCCTAAAAAATGCAATATTTTTGTGTGGCACATGAAGTTGGATCAGATACCTTCACTTGCGGCGCTAAGTGTGAGGAATATCGTATATGTAAATCTGGTTTGTTTTCTTTGTGAGTCAACCACGGAAACGACGAGCATTTGTTTACTTCGTGTTACATCACTTCGGTGGTTTTGTCTCATATTAGCTCGTGGTGCCGGATAAGTCTGATCTTTGCGTTCCCCACAAGGGATTTGTTTGATCTTCACGAGGAAGTCGGCCAAATGGGGCAAAACTGGTTGGCAAACACCAACTCATACCCTCATACGACTAATTTGGTTAATTTTGCTTGTCATAAGACCCATATGATTTTACACTGTCCATGTGACATGTCAGTAGTGTGTTGGTGGTGTTTCTTTAGCCAAGCGCTATATATATCTAATTTAATCTAATACTTAAATAAAGTAAATTGCCAAAATCGAGTTTTGGGCATATTTGTTTGTTTCATCCAAAACGACTTTTTGTGCATTGCAATCCTTCACCTTTGGTTTTTTTATTGACATTTTCATTCTTGAGGTCGGCAATTTATTGCGACTTTCGTCCCTCAAAAAATGTACTTAGGGATGAAAATGACAAGATTTCAAACTTTTTGGATGAAAATAACACCTCATAAACAAAAGTCACAGAAGTGACCAAACCTTAGAGACGAAAATAACACTTTACTCATTTAAATATTTTGTATTTTCTAGACAACTATCAATCATCAATGTTAAAGTCTAATACCTAAACCTTTATTGATTTGGTGGTAACTTGAATGGTTTTGTTTTGAGGTGTAAATCAATTTTTTTATTATCAATTCTAAATTATAAAAATGGTTCATGCTTGTAGATAATACAAGTTAAAACAACCGGTTCCGATATTTAAACAGAAGAACCGTTAAACCTGCAAACCATCGATTTTGAACTGTTTGGATCTTAATCTGACCGACTTTCTTCGGTTTGATATGAAATCAAGCTTTTACCTTTGTCTGTTTCAATTTAGTAACCTACCATAGTACCATTCATAACATCTAAGCAAAAAGTTCTAATTAGTGGTATAATCTAAACTTGCTCTCAAATTCTTTATTTTCTTTTCCCATTTCAAATTTGCTCTCTAAAGGGAACCCATAATTCACACACCATAACTAGACTACATCAATCGCAACAATGCTTAAATCTTTCAAAACTAATCATTAAAGCGTTGAACATGTGGACACACGTCAATGGGACCACACCACTCCAAGCTGGCAGCTTCGTCACATAAAAGCATCAAGAAGGTTCTAGAAACCTCTGAAGAATACACCTGGAGACAAGAAGATGCTCCTTGCAGACAGAAAGGACGACAGGTGGCACCAATAGCAAGATGCCAGCACTAATCGCTAGATCCTTGGAGGACAGGACGACGAGTACAAATGAACACTAAGCTGGAGCGAATAACCGTGCGCCACGTCACCTCAATACCTGACAACACCAGAGGGGACAGAACGAATATTTCTCCTAGTTGGACAGCTGGCAGACATTGGCAAGCTGGCTGTGTTCGTCCCTCACTATTCTCCGGTTATAAATAAAAGACTCGACCAACAGTTAAGGATTCGATTTTCTAACTTTCTCACTATACACACACTTATCGTTAAGCAATTACTTATTCTCACGTATGAGGGTGGTTACGAGGAGAACCCCATCTTCGCCTTCTCGTAACGAGTCACCGGTATTGTTCGTTTTACAGGATACTCTGGAAGAATCAGCCATCTTCGAGTGAAGAATAGAGATTGAACCACCTTACACGAGACGACCCAACTATCTAGCTCATATTGGTATCAATAACATGCATAACTGCATAAGAGCTTTTGGGTCTATCAATATATTCACACCCAATAGACAGAAAAAAGGATTATTTTATAGGGTATGATTAATGTATAAGAGAGCAATTTATTATGAAGTGTAGGAAACATAAAGCAATCCGGTATGAAGTGTAGGAAACATGCAAAGACAAATGTATTTTAGAAAGATTCAATATTGTTAATTAATAAACTCATTTCACCAACGATTTTCAAACGACTATAAACACGATATATTTTTTATAATAAATTATACCATATTAACGAGTATTTCATTCTCTTTGATTTGAGTAAGCTATTGCTATAGTTTTCTTAATTTTTTTTTTTTTTTCACAGGGTAAGTGATTACACATTCAATAATAGAACTTAATTGTTTATGAGTTATTATGTGATTAAATCTATAATATACGACATTACATGATTATTATAGGTTGATTGGTTAATGTTTTATAATACGTTTATACTTAATAGATGAATAGACATGAAATATTAGGCATTTCGTGAAATATTATGATTACAAGTTTTATTTTTTACTACAATTATGGTTAGTACTTAATCACTTGCTGAATTTTCACATAAATACTGTAATAAAATCACGTTATAACGTAATTATACATAGTCAACTATCGTTACACAATTACGTATTTACGTACTGATTCATAATCACTAATTGGGACAAGGTTCAATTAGTTTGAGAGTGCGAAAGAAAATAAGTTGAAAGTTAAAAATGATGTGGTACAATAAAAAATTTGAAGTGTTATCGACCAACCGATAAAACTCAGGATTATTTAAATCCAATATACATCCTATATAAATAATATTAATATATATATATATATTATAAGGTTTTTTTTTCTTTTCTTTTTATACATATAATCAATTAACTATAAAAGTATAACTAATATTAATTATAAAAGTGTAATTAGTCAACTCATCAAATATATTGTATAATAATCGAGTTATGATTCGGGACTCATAAGTTTTGAGTTAGGCGAGTTATGCCATGGTTCAAACAGTTCGAGTCGGTACAACATGATACGGATTTGGTTTCAAATATTCGTTGACACACTATGATTTAGACAAATATATAATTAATTTGTAAAATCGTAATGAACGGTTTTTTTTTACCTCGAAGTTACGGGTTGTCACATCATCCCCAAGTTGAAAGAAATTTTGTCTCGAAATTTTGCTAAGCAATCACGGAAGAGTGAAAGGAATGCGTTCAGATGACTGCATCAAAACTACTAAGAGTGACAGGAAGGAGGTTAATGTCAAACACCTGACCTAAAGATCGAGTTTGCACCAACATAAAATTATGGGATGTTTCACTTGGCTGGTCGTCAGCCAATTCTTCACTGTGTTTGGTTTTCAAGAGAGGTTTGGAGTTGATCCTAATAGTCTACAGAACTTCAAGGACACGAAACTCCAATCGTCACTAGAATCGAATAAAACAGAAATGAAAAGATTGCTTAAAGAAAACGTACCGATCACAAGGATATTCTACATCCACAAGATACCAACATGAGAAAAATATGTAACGCACATTATTTCCATATTCAGTACAAGTAGATAAGATAAGAGTATAGTTTAAGGTTATGTAGGAGTCCATCATTGTCATGGCTCCCATGGATATCTGAATCCCCAATTATGTCAGATAATGGGTCAGAATTCCTTTACACACGCTTGGTCTCATTGGGACTCACATGCACCCCCAATTATTATTATGTGTGCACCCGTAATGATAATTTGGTTTGCGTGTTCACCTCAATTCCTCCTAACGTGTATCAAGAGATCCTCAGATGCAAATGTCAAAGAAAGTGTTGTCAAAACAATGAAGATCACAAAAGATTTAAAAATAGAATGTATAAATAGATAACACATGAATTTGTACTATAATGCGGTGTGCGTGGCTATATGCAATGCAATGCGTATTTATATGCTAAATGTATAGTGTATGCGATATTTAAAAGACGAACCTTGCAATCTGGGGCGTAGTGTCATGGTCGTTTTTGGAACTGGTTCGGTTATAGTCTGGTTTTACAAAAACTTTTTAAAACCTAGTTCACTATAACCAGTGGCTCTGATACCAAACTGTCACACCCCCAAATTTCCACTTGCAGAGTTTTACCGCGAGGTGTGTGACGTACCAGGATCTAGCCACTAATCATGTCGAACTATAGTAAATAATATAAAACAGGTCATCATGTCCAACATGAATAGTGAATTTCAAGTTAAACGATTCAAATATATTAAATACTTAGCGGAAGCATAAACAATTGTTTAAATAATAAAAACCATTTTTGTTCAAAACGAAAACATAACACTAAACGTTTCATCAAACGATACGACCCATGACAGCTCCCGCTCCTCAGACTGCAAGTTCCCATGCATGATATATCTAACAACCTGCAAGCATGCAGAAAAAGTGTATCAGCAATTAAGCCGGCGAGTTCACAGTCTTGTTTAACATAAAACAAATAGGTGTTTAGTTTAAAGACATGCTGATA
Organism: Scalesia atractyloides; assembly: GCA_947069175.1. Classification (NCBI taxonomy): domain Eukaryota; kingdom Viridiplantae; phylum Streptophyta; class Magnoliopsida; order Asterales; family Asteraceae; genus Scalesia; species Scalesia atractyloides. The sequence continues at coordinate 2,760,707 of CAMTDV010000004.1, forward strand.
ATAACTCGATACCGCAGTGACGTCAGTTTGTTTACCCTTCCCCAATGCCTATCAACATTGGTCATGTGGTTAAGGTCATTAGTTCACGCCCGTCCTCCTAGGTATGGTGTGAGGTTGTCAAGCCTAATAGCGCTATCAACTAATACCCCGTTGCCCCCAAGGCAACTAGTTCAATAGTAAGTAGGGACTTTAATGATAGTGTTGAGTTTATTAACCAACATCGAAAGTGAACTACAACAGTTGTAAAAAGTATTCCTCCAAGGAATAGTAGTTTGTCCCCCCGGGACGCATGCATGTGAAAGAGTAGTGAACTCAGCTTTGAATGCTCGGATTAAGAAATGGAAAGAAATACGCGAGGTGGAAGCGGTCAATCACGTCCTAGTGATGAGAGGAGATCGGTTAGCCTAGGAGTCAAGGTCTTGGGATCTTCGTCCAATGTAGCAGCGAGATGAAGGAGCAGATGGTATCGCAAGTTAGGGTTTAGGTTTGGAATATAATCTCCATATCATGTAGTTACGTAATTAATATAAGAGTTAAATGCTTGGTTGGTCCCTATGGTTTGCAAATCTTGCAGACTTGGTCCCAGTGGTTCACTAATTACACACTTGGTCCCAGTAGTTTCAAATTTTGCACTCGGGTGGTCCTTACCACTAACCTTTGTTAGATTTCTCAGTTAAGTATATGCAAAATTACTATATTACCCTTGAAATGCAAAATGCACTCGGGTGGTCCCTTCTCCGGTCATCCCCTCCGACTATATACCATTACACCGACACCCATGTTCTTCCGGCGACACCACCCTGCAACCTACCTCTCCTCTTGAACATTCAACCCACAACAGCATACAGGTGAGAGAGAGACTGCAGGAGAGAAAGAGAGAGACAGTGAGAGAGAGGGGAGCTGCAGCGGCGCAGCTCACGGCGGCAGCGGCGAACCCCATCACGGCGGTGGCGGCGAACCCCATCACTGAATTTCACGGCGGCGGCGGCGAACCCCACGGCCCGGAGCGGTAAAAGACGACAGGAGCGAGGATTTGGTTCGTAATGTTTTCAGATCAGTTTGGGTGCTCCAGTTTGGGTTATCGGGTTGGGGGTTTCAACAACGGCGGTTCTTGTAGCGACGGTAGTGGTGGTGGTTCACGGGTTGGGCGGTAGGGTTGGGTCGGGGTAGACGACAGCAGCGGGGTAGCCGCGGTTTTGTGACTCACCGGTGGCGGAGAGGTTTGGTTCACATTCGAATCGAGACTCGGTTCAGTGATGGTTCAGCATGCTTCAAGATGTGTTCGATTCGACTCGATCATAAACAGTCAACGGAACCTGAACAGAGTTCGATTCAGTGATGGGGTTCGCCGCCGCCGCCGTGAACTGCGCCGCTGCAGCTCCCCTCTCTCTCACTGTCTCTCTCTCTCTCCTGCAGTCTCTCTCTCACCTGTATGCTGTTGTGGGTTGAATGTTCAAGAGGAGAGGTAGGTTGCAGGGTGGTGTCGCCGGAAGAACATGGGTGTCGGTGTAAGTGGTATATAGTCGGAGGGGATGACCAGAGAAGGGACCACCCGAGTGCATTTTGCATTTCAAGGGTAATATAGTAATTTTGCATATACTTAACTGAGAAATCTAACAAAGGTTAGTGGTAAGGACCACCCGAGTGCAAAATTTGAAACTACTGGGACCAAGTGTGTAATTAGTGAACCACTGGGACCAAGTCTGCAAGATTTGCAAACCACAGGGACCAACCAAGCATTTAACTCTTAATATAATTTAAGGGGTGTAAGGCGGTTTAGGAAAATTGAGTGGGTTGGGTCCTGAAGAATAAATAACAAAAGGAATGTGGGCTACTGTTGGGTGTTGGGCTGTACTGTAACAACCCGATCTTTCGGATTGTTATCCGAATTCCGTTATTTCAGTTTATTTCTGTTTCAAACCCGTCTGTACTCTGAGATTAATTATAATGGTTTATATTATTTTAAAACACATATTACATCGCTTATTTATCGCCTTTAAATCGCTTGTACTCGCAACTCTTAGCGCAAGCTCAAATCGCGGCTAATCGCATTTATGAAATATGTGTTATGTGTGCTTTATGAATTATGGTTGTACTCGCTATCGCAACGTTCTCGCTCGCACAAATCGCTAAATCGCATTTATTTAATAACACAACGCTTAACACTTCGCTAAAACGCTTAACATAACTATCTAATACGAATCCAATCGCCAAACGAGCCCTAACGAACAAATAACGAGCAAAACTTAGCCACCAGGCCAACTTCGGGGCCGAAGTTGGGCACTCCAACTTCGCCGGAAGTTGGCCAGGCCAGCAGAACAAGCAAGTTCGCTCGAACTTGCACAAGATCAAGCAGTATTGGCCACGTTCGCCCGAACCTGTGCCAAGTTCGGCTGAAGTTGCTAGCTACCACCTTTATTTCTCCTCACCTATAAATACCCAGCTCCTCGTTCATTCAACCCTTGCTGCTAACTTTTCCCAGAGCTTCCATAACCGAATTTCTTTGAATTCCAAGTAAGAATCAACGCGTTTTATGCAAACTACAATGTTTTCACTGCGATTTTACACAAGGATTACCTTCGTTTTCATCAAAACTCTCTGTTTATGAAAATCTTCATCTTTTTCTATAAAACTTCTTCTTTTCATTTTGATCTACACTAAACGAGTGTATTTGGGTTTATCTTTGGCTTCCCAAGCTAGAAATCTTGATGATTTCGACTCACCAAGTGTTAGATCTGAGCAAAACCTTTTAGAACATTGATTTTTACACAAAATACGGACTAAGTGACGTATGTTTCGTTCACTATGAAGTGGAACGAGGTGTTGTCAAGCAACATCTCAGATCCGGAAGCACAAGGAAGATATCGTCACCTTGCACGAACTGGACTAACCCGTACGAACCGAAAAGTTCGCACGGATTAGCCCGAGTTCCTGTAAAGTGGCTAAAACTTGCTCCAAAAGAACTCTCCAGCCTATGTGTTGCTCAGTAGCTCAAGGTTTGAGGGATGGACACTCGATTTCCTCACCAAACGACGCGAAAACGCAAGATTTTTGGACCAAAACAGACAAGTTCGCTCTAAAAAGGTCAAGTTCGCTCGAAGTTGTCACCAGATTGGTGACCAACTTTGCCCGAACTTGTACAAACTCTAAGAACCCGGGTAACTTCGCCCTAACTTGTACAATCTCTAAGAAACCAGATAACTTCACCCGAACTTTTACCTATTTCTGAAGAAAAGGTACCAAGTTCGCCCGAACTTGTATATTCCAGAGAATCTCAGTACAAGTTCGACCGAACTTGTCTACTGTTCCTCCACACTTCGACCGTTTCAGCACTTCGGAAGACTGATGCATTTCTGTTCTCGCTTACAGGCTGACCCCGGCGCTCCCTTCAATCCACAGCAGTTCGTGTTTCTTCACCGAGCACTGACTGTGAGTATACTTGAACCCTTTTTCGTTTATAACGCAGTTTTGGGTGTTACATACGTTCTCTATGTCAAAACACGCAACACACAATGCTAAACTCTTTTAACGCTAACTGCTCTCGCATGTTATACGTGAATCGCTGAATGTTTGTTTGCTATGTATGAATAATGAGGACTAGCAGACCACCCTTAGCAACAATAGTACTATAGTTTGGACTCAGTACCCGATTGGTTCGGGGTTGTTAAGGCTCGCAAATTTACTTACGTGCGTGTTCGCTATTGTGAACACGTATCGCGTATACTCACATCACAGTCGTGTTGGTTAACTTATATCATTATTGTTAGCTTACTTAGATTCGCTCATCTACGTGTCACATGCTGGTTATGCGTAAACGATTTATCGCTACTATTATGCTATTAAACCTGTATGCTCACCTTTACTTTATTGTATTGACTTGTATTTTAACGTATGTAACATGTTGACGATTTTCTACTTGTAGCAATGGATTTAAGGCTTATCTTCGAAACTCATTTAAATAAAATCTAGGTTGTCGAACTATGTTTGTTTGAGAGTTTTGATATTTGTAATGACTGATTGAGGATTTTATGTTTGATTGTATGGGAAAGCGGACCTTTTAAATATTATCGCTTAATTAGTTGTTATGGATTCTCTTGAGCAATCCGGTTCGCCTAGTGCGGCACCCCGATGATTCCGTTATCGGTTGGGGTGTGACATGTACACAAGAGACGTAAGGGGAAAAGGGGTGTGGGTTGTAAGTTTGTGAAAATACTCATGCACACTAAAAAAATAAACTTAATATTCATGTTATTATAAAGAGTTAAATGCTTGGTTGGTCCCTGTGGTTTGTGAAAATTGCAGACTTGGTCATAATGGTTTACTAATTACAAAGTTGGTCCTAATAATTGTAATTTTTGCACTCGGGTGGTCCTTATCACTAACCTTTGTTAGATTTCTTAGTTAAGTATGAGTGAAATTACTATATTACCCTTGAACAATTAAAAGAAATAAAAAAATATAAAGAAGATGGCCCACTACTCATCTTCTTCATCACCCCTCTCTCTCCCCCTCTAAAAAAACTCTGCCATCACCACCTCCTCCACCTTCACAACCCACCACAACCTGCAACCATCTCCACCACCTCTGCCATCTGATCACCGGCCACTTCCCCACCACCTGCTAATAAACCTAAAGCATAACTGGACACAATCATAACATTTAACAAAAGTAACAATAATACATCTATCATGAGAACAACAATTTACAATACCTAATCTTAAACAAATTAACAATCTACAACACCTGATGCTCATAAACCTAAAGCATTATCTAACACAGTGGGTTTGAAGAATTCGCCAGAAAACAATAAAAAAACAAACTTCACCACCAACACTGCCTTCATAAATCAAACCTCATCCCATAACGGACTTTTGAGATTCGAATCACGAAAAACCGTATCCATTTCTGATCGGATTCTAATAAGCGCTAATGTTTCCTGTTTTAGCCACCAGTTTCCACCGGTACTTCGGTCACCGTCCTCTGTAAAACCACCGCAGATGGACCCACCGTCGTCACCAACCTCACCACCACCGTAACCACCAACGCTGGCAACATATACTGCTGATGGTTGGTCGTGTCGAAGTTTAGAACAATCGCTGGAGATGCTTCCTTCAATGGTGGGGATATTATTGGAGGTGGGGTTTAATCTGTGAAGGTGGTGGTGTTGGTTTGTGAAGGAGGTGATGTGGAGGTGGTTTGTAAAAGATGATGGCTGATGGTGGTTACTAATGTTTTAGATAGAGGGGGGATGTGGGGGTTGAAGAAGAAGATGATGGGGGTGGGCCCATCTTCTTTTGTTTCTTATTTTTACTTTTATTTCTTTTATATGTTCAAGGGTAATATAGTAATTTCACTCATACTTAACAAAGAAATCTAACAAAGGTTACTGATAAGGACCACTCGAGTGCAAAAATTACAACTATTAGGACCAACTTTGTAATTAGTGAAATATTAGGACCAAGTTTGCAATTTTTGTAAACTACAGGGACCAACCAAGTATTTAACTCTATTATAAATGAACAATTAATGATGTTGGGTCGTAGACTTTGAAATGGTGATGGCTGTCAACACTTTGTTGTTTATAAGTTTTTTTTTCTTTTCTTTTTATACATATAATCAATTAACTATAAAAGTATAACTAATATTGCTCTATCGGACAAGATTGTCGTTATTGTGTTTCGAATGTAATGTATTTGATTACATCAGGATTATGTTTGGAGAATATGGCCGATGTACATTTGTGGCTATATTTCATCTGTGTACATTTGTGTATATTAGTGATTTTTGTATATATTTGTTCCATGTACACATGTGTATAGCTTATATGTGTGAGTATATCCAGATTGTAATCTGTTTAATTTGTAGCTTACTATAATCTGTTTATTCCCGGAAGTATACATATGTGTATCATGTTTTTTTTAATATAGTTCAATTGTATATTGATTTTTCATGTGAGGTTTTTAGAATAACGTTAGTTGTGTATTGATGAACTAGTATGTTTAGTACATATTACCTTTTCTGTTGTATACAGTAGGTACTTCATCTTAAAATGGTTATACAGTTGTGTATTATGTGTATAAATTATACGTGACTATTAAAGTTCATTTGATCACAATCCTATACTATTAATAGCTTCTTTATGGTTTTTTTACTTTAGAACGCTTCGATTTTGTAGGTACAAAAGAATGATACAATAGGAAAAGTATGTTCAAGAAATTTAAGTATAACAAAGTTTTTTTGGTAGGAATTCAAATTAGTAAATATAAAAATAGAAACAAATTTGTATGTTTTAGTGTAGGGGGAAAAGTGAGAGGATGGCCCGTATAAAGGCCTGTAGCCTTAATAGTTAATAATACGAAAGAGGACCCGATTGAGTGTTCGGATGACGATGAAACAGAATACATAGGTGAATATTAATTTTTAATGTAGATGAAACTAAAGATTGTCTTGTTTAACATAAGTCCGTTAATGTAGTTTTATAAAAAGGTGTTTTTAACGTAATTATTATTGAACAGTAAATAAGAAGGCAACTGTGAAAAGGGACGGTAACGAACCGTTATGTGCTGGAAAGGATGGGTCGATGCTGCTTGTAGATTGTCTCACAAATCAAAAGGTTGGTAATGGGGATAAGAGAAAAAAAGGTAATTTTGCGTTCAGGAGATGTTTTTTTTATTTAAAATGGACGACCATTATTAATCATTTGTTACTTGTAGGATTTTTTCTGAAAAAACTCGTGATGCTATAATATAAAATAAGAGAGAAAGGATTGTGGCTAAAAGTTACGTTGAAAAGGAAACTGCAGTAAATGGTATGACTATGAATGTTATTCTCATGTGTACTGTTATAATATTCTTATGCTTATCAGTTTAATTACATATTGTACAGTTTCAGAAAGTATAGGTATGTGTATTACGAAGTACACATGTGTTAACTTGCAGAGTTAGTGTTGTACACATGTGTATTTTTCATTTTACACATGTGTGTTTTGCATATTACACATGTGTATACTTTATGTTACACACATATGTATCAGTTTATATACACATTGTACAATTTCATAAAGTATAGCTGACATAGCTTATACTTTATCGAGCAGGGAGTTTGTGTTCGAAACCGAATCTGGTGTTGGACTGTATCATTTCCAGATGAAGGATTTACAACCAAGTAAGTGGATTGATGCTGGAATCGTTAATTGCTTTGCGTCAATGCTAAACTACGATGAAAAAGAGCGTACAAAAGAAGAAAATATATTTTCGGTTGCCGATAAAATTAAGGGGACAAAGCCGAGATTATTTGCCATACCGATTGTTTTGTCAGTGCAGCCATATTTTTTTGTATTATGAAATTTATATGAATTATGCATTCTTACTTTGAGTTATACAAAATGTTTTGTTGGTTTGGTTTTTTTATATATTTATTTTTTTTGGTTCAGTCAGCGGACCTTTTGACGAATAAAAAGTACAACGATCAACAACGTCTTGATAAATTTAGAAGTACTTTATTGTTGGTTGTGATAAAAAACAATCCCTAATGAATTTGGCGGGTTACCGTGTCGTATGTTTCCCAATTCTTGAGTATGATCAATTTTACCTAGTGTGCTTTGATCTTGAGAACATAGCGATAACGATGATCGACAACATGTCTCGAGAGGAGAGCCCAATCATCTAATAAATGATGATGATTTTTTCAAAAAGATGACGTTGTACAAAGTGGTAATCAACATTTAAGTGAATCTAGTTTTAATAATTATTGTACATGCAAATACTGATTCTGAATTGGGCTGTGTTTTCAGAAGGATGTTTTCACAAAATATCTGAAGCTGGTTAACCATCAAAGTATGGGGAGAATTCTAATGCAGCACCACAAATGTTGGATTTTGAATGGAAGACGTTCAGAAACACAGTTGACTGTGGGGTATTTGTTATCCGTCACATGGAAACTTGGTGCGGAGCAACAGTTGCTAAATGGGATAGTGGCTTCCCAACTGAGGCGCGCCAAAAGAAAGCAACATTGACCCGTTTAAGGAAGAAATACACAGTGAAGCTGGTTAGTTTAGGCGTCAACAAGCATCACGACCGCATATTGAATGAGGCCGAACAATACGGAAAAGGGTTCAACTTGGGTTAATTACAACTTTTTAAGGTTGTAGACAATAGTATATGTTTTATGGTAGATTGTTTTGCTCATATTTCGGTATGTCATGGAATGTTTGTTTGGTTGGTTATGGTTGAAGACAATAGCATACGTTTAATGGTCGATTGTTTTGTTATTGTTCATTATGTCTCGGAATCTTTCTATGCTAGTTCAACATACATTCAGCAACTAGTGTTGGCTATGTATTATAATATCTATAACTGGTGTAGAACAGTTACCAATATGTGTTTAAAAAATTTGCATAAAGGTGGTGAGTGAACTCGTTTGTTAATACACTTGTGTACAGTTACTTAAAATGTAAAGTACACAAGTATGTAGTAGGAGTTGCTTACATTGATCTTGTTTACAAGTTGTACAACAAGTAAATAGCTGAGTTGTGTTACCCGTATAATAGAAAAGTACACATGTGTTTCTGTGTATACTATCATATGTCTCATGTAGTACTTAAACAGTAGGGAAGGATTATGAAATTGGGTTTGTGCCGATTAAAGAGTTAATCATATTAACTAGCAAAGCATTAACAAACATTATGAATAAAGGAAATGAAAGTCTGATAGCAAATTCATTAGTAAGACAATGTACATTTGTGCACAAATATTTACAAAAAAATGTACACATGTATCTAGTTCCAGCAGATTATAAGGCTATTGTTCAAATGCTGTAAGGTGTGCCCGAATGCGACTCTTAACAGTTGTGCACAGTCTGTAACTTTAATGTTTGATCGACGTTTTGGTGAAATAGTATTAACACCAGCAGGTTGACCGTCGTTATATTTAGGTTTGTTCGCTCTAGAAAACAAGACATATCGTAGATTGGTGATTTCCTTGTCGCCAACTTTTTGCTTCTTAGATGTGCCCAAACGTGTGCAAAAACCAGCTAGCTGTGCGTAACCCTCATACATCGCAATTGCGGCTTCCATTGATGTAAATCTCGCCTTTGTAACAGGTTTGCAACCGGGCGGAACAACCGGCGTCCAATACCTACTGCCATTGGGTGTCTCATATACGTTACTAGCTACCGATTCTGAACATTAACATAAAAAACAATTATAATCATCTAAAATACATGAAACAGTGGTATACAAATTTGTTTATCCTAAAAAATACTGCTATAAATATAGTACACATGCGTATATCCACATATTGCTGTTACATTCAGATAGTTCTAGTTTTGTTAATCGTTGATGTACATGTGTACAAAAAAATAGAGCATACTGGGAAAATAAATAAACAAGGCATGATTCGTTGGAACAACCAATATATACAGTGTTTCGTGGACCTTTATTCATAATAATTCGTAGGGACATGGATACCGTTTGATCATCAAAAAACTAAATCTAACAACCAGTTTTTACTTAAAGATTGTGATGGCCTAAAAACTAAACGCATAAACCTGGACGATCACGTTAACAGTTAAAACAAAACCTGACCGATTCGTTAACAAATCAAACAAAACAAGTAAAAAAACTAAACCTGGATGATTCATGGTTGTGAAATAAACTGGATTAAAATCTGATGGTTGTCTTGCATCTTGAATATTACCCTCACTACTATGAGCATCCTCCATGACAGATCGTGATGATGATTAAAAAAAAAACGAATTTCTTGATTCAAACTAAAAAAGACGATTAAGTGATTTGAAATAATATTAGATGATGATACGAAATAATTTGACTATATTCAAGATAGATCTAGCACATGCAACTGCCGATCATCTTGTAAACGAATTTAAAAAATAAAATTAATTGTGAAATTACCATCTTAGCCTTTTATCAAGAAATTAAATGGGTGGTTGAGATTGGTTCATTTTGTTCACAAATAAGGATGTTGTTCACTCATAACCTCATCCTATATTATATATATATATATATAATAAACATCATACCCAATAATTACTAAAAGCTATGATAAAAAATTGTAAAGTAATATCATAACCCAATAATTAAAAATATTGACCAATTTCATTCAACCTTTTGAAATATTCATTTACCTATTTCTTTGTCATTAACGATCATACAAGATATTAGTAAATAAAAATAACCATATTCTAAATCTATAATAATTTTAATATACAACATGCTAGGTTACAACCCATGTATTACACGAGTTAAGTAAATAAAAAACCAAATAGTTAATAACGAAGATTTAATAATTATAAACCGATATTTTTAAGACGCTTTTTTGTTATCCAAACAAAATTTTGTCATGTATGATCAAAACTTTCGATGTTGGTCAAGTTTATAAATATGAAAGCATTTGAACCATTGATTAGATGACAAATTGTATCATTGACTTTTTCACGAGTTTTAACAGTCATGTGAACATACATTTAATAACCCAAGTTTTATTGACTTTGGATAAATTTATTAATATGATAAATGTTGTTATTATTCTTCTTGCATTTTAAATATTAAATAAATAAATAATTTGTTAAGCAAGAAAACGGTTCCCTCCACCCTCTTATGAAAATGCTCAATATTTGTTTCAATTATCAAGATATAATTTCTAACCTAGTAATTAATATAAATAAATAATAAGATATTTTATGGAATTTTATCCGTAAGTTTCTTAAATGTTTGAAACATATAATAAATTTAATAATTTAAGTTAAATAATAATTATATACAATTAAGGAATTAAGATATAACTTCTAACCTAGTAATTAATAAATAAATAATAAGATATTTTATGGAACTTTATCCGTGATTTCTAAAAGTTTGAAACATATATTAAATTTAATAATAATTATCTACAAGTAAGGATGATCTAAAATAATGCAAGTGTCCCAAAGTTGGTTTCCTTTATTATATAATATAGATTAGTCAATAAAATTAACCATATTCTAAATATATATATCTATAATAAGTTTAATACTCAATAAAAGACTTTATATTTTTTTCACATAAATACCATCTAACCTTCACTTATAAATTTTTTAACCTACATCGTGTTAATAAGAACAAACACCATATTACTAGATCATTAGGTCATCGACGAAAAAAGGTGATAGATGTTTTAAGTACGAGATTGGACTGACTTGTTCAAACCAAAAGTCATGACTAATAAAATCTAAAATAAATTCGTTACTAGCTAAGGACTGGACTCACGAAGATCAACCAAAACTTAGTGGTTGTATTGGCAATCTCTACCACTAAGTGCTAACCATTAAGAGGGTTGATTGGGTAAGAGACCCTAAACCACCAGTAAGAAGACTAACTTGGTTGAGCCTGATTGATTATGGGTTGGTGGTAGGTTGAGGAGGTTGTGCGTGAGTGGACAACTAAGGGTTATGAACACTGGTGAATAGATAAATGGGTAAAATTTGCATAAATCATCATTAATGATTAAGAGACTTAGTGGTTGATTTAGAGATATCTTGTCACACACTTAGGTGGTGTTTGTTTTTTGGCCAGAAAGCCACATTCTTCGCGCGACGTCGCAGACGTTTGAAGTCTGCAGCTTGTTTGTTTTCCGAAAGCACTTCTCACTTTTTACCTCTTCCTCACATCTTCCCACGCAGACATAAGCCCACCCTTTCTCACTCTTCTCTCTTTCAAACCTCTGCTACACCTCTCTCCACCGCCACTCTCTGCATCCCCGCACCCCCACATCTCCCCACCACCCACATCTCCGCCACCACCTCCATCCCACATCTCCCCACCACTCTCCACAGACCTGCATAAGAGGGAAAGAAGAGAGAGAAAGACCCTAGAGAGAGAGAGGGAGCGGCAGGAGAGAGAGGGAAAGAAGAGAGAGATTGGCGGTGGTGGGTTTTATGTTCTTCATCTTTAAACAATACCCCCAAATCGAACGACGGCGGTGGTGGGTTTTGATGTTCTTGGCAGTGGTGGAACGACGAAGGCGGTGGTGGTGGTTGCGACGGGGGTGGGTTATTAGAGTTGGGGCTAGGGTTTGCGGTGGTGCTTGGCTTCGCGGTAGGAGACAGGGGGCGGTGGTGCTTGACGGTGGTTGTTGGTTGTGGTGGCGGTAGGTGGACGGTGGAGGAGGTGGTGGCGGATGGTTGTGGTGGTGGTGAAGTGCTTGACGGAGAGAGAGGGACGGAGGAGTGTTATGTGTGTGTTGTGTGTGTTGTGAAGTGTTTTTGTAGAAGTAAAAAAAACAAACCCTCTTCTCCTTGCAGACTACAGACCTTTGGTCCACCTCTTCTCCTGCAGATGTGGTCCGCAGACTGCAGACCTTTTATCTCAGAAAAACAAACAGCACCTTAATAGTTACTGATTCAAATATAACCTCTCAAGGGCATGCGCAATGGTAACCTCCCATAACCCCTTGTGATTGTGGTTTATACGACACGTAAATGCGTAAGAACCGAGGGTTATATAACTTGAGTGTGTAGTGGTTAACCCCTTCAATAAAATATATATTTATATCTATGTATATATGTGTGTGAGAAACCTTCTTGTAGCGCCGTTATATTTTTCGCGAGGATGGCTGGAATCTGCCGTATGTGTGACAAACGACAAATTATCCGGTAATTCCATATACTTAATCACTATTTAATTATACAATTTCGTGCATTAGACTTAATTATAATTTGTTTGAGTTTCATAAGTCCAGCAATCTCAAGGAATATATTTCATTTGCACATCACATGTTTATTTTTATTCGCCGCACCGCGAAACTATATAAACTATGCACAAAGACTATTGGTAGATTGTCCGGCTATACTAGTTATGTCAGCACGGTTCCGGTACTCACCTAAACGACATAGAATTAGGTCCAACATCAAGGTTATACCAAACCCCAAGCGGGAAAACAAGTATACATGTTAAGACCTCCCGGAAAATATACAAACACTAAAATTGTCCGTTCCGAACCATGAAATAACAATTTTTCAGCAAGCTAGTAACAAAATTCAGCATTGTATGAGAAATATAAGACCTATAAATGATGTTAAACATCATAAACAACATCAAAGATATTGAAAACATCATAAGGATGTATAAACATCAATTACCACACAAGGTTACATAAGTTACATTCCAATGATCCGTAAGCGGAACTAACACCCGATTAATTATCCGAGTGCTATCTAGACATAATTTATGGTCAAGTTAAAATTGTTTAACAATATAATACTGTCTAATTCACTAAACATTATAAATTACCTTAATAAATATAAACTACATAACACTTGCAAATTATACCATACTGGGCCCTCGTGAGCTAGGGATGAGCATGATACCCGTTTGGTACCGAACCGATATCCATATGGCATGTTTACTTTATCGTATGCAATGATTACTTATCAAGATCATACCTCGTGCTTCCGCCTACGAATGAATGTGATAGTATGGCGCCCCCTCAGGGCGGTGTGTCAGAGCCCATCAACCGAAGAGTCGAACTATTCACCATTGTATACATCAAGTTTGAATGTTTAATTTTTTTTTGAATGGTGAACTTCATGTATAAGGTTACCACACTCTCCAAATCGTAGAGCCATGTATTACCTCACTTTGTCATGCTATATTGTCTTGACCGTGCCCACGATGGCTTCAAAGTTTGGTTTTTTTGGGAGTTCCTCCGGGAAACCATACCACTTGAAAGTCGTTGTGCCACCACAAGAGCATAACTCTCTGGCGTAACACACAGTGGGACGAAAACCCAGTTGGGCTCGGGAATTGAACTGACAACCTCACAAAAGACCCAATCCAAATCCTTCATTGCCTATATCCACCCCATATGACACATGAAATTAACTTGAGTCTCTACACAATGAGAATTAAACTTGAGTCTCTATCGAAAAACTCAAATCTCCTAGATCGCACGGATCAATTTTTAATTGTTGGCTTACAAATTACTAAAAAAAATGTTTTTAGAGGAACCTCCTCTTTTTTCTCAAACGGGAATCAAACTCAAATTTAGAGAGAAACTATACATATACATACATATTGAGAGAGAGAGAGTCAAAGAGACATCACTCTGAACCAGCGAGGAGAGAGAGAGCAGAGAGAAGAGAGAGAGAAAGAGAGAGAGAGACTAGAGAGAGAAAGTAACGGCATTAATGGCGGAACCTCCAAAACCACACCAACACCACACCACCACCACAACGATGAGAGCGTAAAACTCTTCGTAGGTCAAGTTCCAAAACACATGACCGAACAACAACTCACATCAATGTTCAAAGAATTCGCACTCGTAGAACAAGTCAACATCATCAAAGACAAAGCTACTCGAGCCTCAAGAGGTCAATTCCTTCACATTCTTCTCCAAATCGTCACAAATCCCACTCAATGTCACTCACAGACACAGTTTCTATACTCAATTGTTGTGTATTATATGCAATTGATAGATATAATAATATTATTGTGTTTGTTTTGAATGTGTGAGCCCTAATTTGGTTGCTGTTGTGTTATCAGGTTGTTGTTTTGTTATATGTCCGTCTAGAGAGGAAGCAGACAAAGCGGTGGATGCATGTCACAATAAGAAAACTTTGCCTGGGGTGATTATTAACTGATTATTGTTGATTATTGTTACAGATCTTTAACTTATTGTTGTTTTGGTTATTTTTTATAATGTTAGAATTGTTAAGTTGTGATGATTTGGTTACTGTTGGATGCCTCGTTAAGAACTATGCTAGAGTTTAGTTTTCAGTTAATATTGATTATTTATTTATTTATTTATTTTATTTTAGGATCCAATAGTTAGTGTAGAACAAGTTCACTTGATTTTTGATGATGGGGAAAGATTGAAAAAAATAATTGGTTTTGAAATGAGCGCGTTAGAAGCACATAATGCGCGCATTGTATGATGTGGTGTAATGTGGTGCCTTATGTAGTTGACTAGTATTTGAACAAATTGGACTAGGGATGAGCTCGGAACCGTATCGGTAATGAAAGTACGGATCCTGGAAATGATCGGTACGGTATGGTGTTCGAAGTTAAAAGTAGGTAAAATACCGTGTCGTACCGAGCCGGTACCGATTCCGAAAAGCGCAAAAAATGGGTACTTAAATTCGATCGGTATGGTACGGTTCGGTTCAGTATTGGTAGTTTTTGGTACCTAGTACCGATTGCTCATCCCTACATGGGACCGTGATTGAAATGGGTTTGGGTATTTGAGCAAATTAGACTTTTGGTTGAGCAAATCTGACTAGATATGCTGAGAATATCCTATATTTTAGTGTTTAAAAGTTATAATATTTTTTAGAGTAAATTGCCAAAATCGTCCCTGAGATTTGAACATGTTTGTCATTTTCATTCAAAACAACTTTTTTGTACAATATAGTCCTTCACTTTTGGGAATTTTTGCCATTTTCATCCAAACATCTAATTTGCTTTATTTTTCTATCAAAGAGTTGGATGAAAATGACAAAAAATCCCAAACCTCAGGGACGGCTTTGGCAAAAAAGTCGGACGTTTGGATGAAAATGCCAAAAAAATCCCAAAAGTGGACTGTATGGTACAAAAAAGTTGTTTTGGATGAAAATGGCAAACATGCCCAAAACTCAGGGACGATTTTGCCAATTTACTCTATTTTTTATAAATAACTTTTTTTTCATAACTCACCTCGCATACGTGATGCGCGCGTTGCACATTGTGTATTACAAATCGGTTTTTGGGATCAAATGGATCGGATCGCCACACTCTTTTTAAAACTAATAGGGATACTTTTAGGCATTCAATAAATATTCTAACAATTATGTTGATTTACATTTAGTGGAAACTGCTCAGCATCTCATATAGTAATTTTTGATAATGGTTTTTCTTTGGTGCAATTACAATATATGTTATCTGTTGTGTATCAGGCAACTTGTCCGATGCAAGTGAAATATGCAGACGGTGAGGTGGAAAGACTAGGTGTGACATGCTATTTTATTGTATTTCAGATCACTAATTTTGTGTTTCATGTCTACTTATTTCACCATTATCCAATATAAGGTTTTACTTAATATATCTGATTAGCATTATCGGTTTCCTTTGGTTTGTTCAAGAGCATAAACTTTTCGTCGGCATGCTTCCGAAGAATGTATCTGAGAGTGAAGTTTTAGACTTGTTTTCTCAATATGGAACAATAAAAGACCAACTAATCTTGAGAGGTTCTCAACAGACAAGCAAAGGTGCGGTATAAAATATTTATTACGCAATGTGGTTCGATCTTGCAAGTGCTGATGTAATAATAATAACTCACATATGTAAAGCTTTTTTTTTTGATGTTTTGTTCACCATGGTGGCAGGTTGTGCTTTTGTGAAGTATGAGACTAAAGAGCAAGCACTTGCAGCTATAGAGGGCCTTAATGGGAAGCACAAGATGGAGGTTGTGTATATTTAATTGATATATTAAGTATCTCTATATAAAATAAGAGAAGTTGAATAGTGCCAAGATGCTAACATGAGCCTTACTGCCTTAGGGGCTTTGCTAACTTGAGCCTTTTTTTAGTTTAGGGGGAGACTTTGCTAACTTGAGCTCTTTTTTAGTTATTTTTTTTGACGAACATAACCGATAGTGATACGGAAAACCACTTTTAACTTTCGATTTTTTTAACGACCTGAACACGCACAGACACCCTTTTGAACTATTTTTATTTTTTTTTCGTTTCCTATAGCGAGCGCTCCGAAACCGATCGAGTTCCTATCGTTTTCTTTTACGTTTACCTTTGTTATTCACCTTATTTTTTTAATCTTTTCTTATTATTTTGATGTTTAGAGCAGAGCTACGATACAAATAGCATTAACTCTTAGATATCATTTTGTCTGATTTCATGAATCTATTCATCGGTTATCATTGTGTGCGATACGTAGCGAATTCCCATCGCGCCCCGGCGCAACGCGCGGGTGACTACGACCTTAGTTTTATTAAATGTGTGAAAATTTGTTTTGTTGTTTATTAGTGTATCAATTTTTCTCTTGTGTTGCAAACAATTGTATGCTATATGCTAATTGTGCAAGTTAATTTGTTGTTGCAAATAGGGTTCAACTGTCCCTTTGGTGGTCAAATGGGCAGATACTGAAAAGGAAAGGCTAGCTAGAAAAGCTCAAAAAGCAACAATATGGGCGGCTGCCAATTTTGCAAACGCTGACATGACACATCCGTCTTTATTTGGAGCTCTGCCGATGGGTTACATTTCATCATATAATAACTACGGATATCAGGTTTGTTGGTTCAATACAGCCAGACATATTTTAGGTGGTGTTTTGTGTTAGTTAGGAATCACTATGGGTATGGGTTTGATGACAGATCCTACGGGAATGGGTCTGATAACAGTTTATAAATAGGAACGTGTATAGATTAAACGGAGTATTCTTGATTTTATGGTATCAAACATATACCATTAAACTAACATAACCCATATGCCAGAGGCCTCATACCAACTATGCAGTTAATGCGGAAAAAGTCGGATATCGGTAACACTAACAATTCAGTATACTCTCCTATCATTAACATATAAACCTTTTGCAACTTGCTAAACACTAACAATTGTAGCGAGTATGAACTGATTAAGACTTAAAAACACTAACAATTAACAATTAAGACTTAAAAAACTAATAGCAGCAATAAGAAGAAAAACGAATGGTAGAACTAAAAAGAAAGGTACTGATATCGGGAAATCCGGTCAAATACGGGTCAATATCGCCAATAATATCCGTACCAATATTCTGACCGATATTTGACACTGATATTTTACATGGGGACAGATAACTGATATATCACGGATATTAACTACATAGCAAAGCAAACCAAACACCCCCTTAGTTTCTAGTGTATCTTTTTCTTTTTGTGGTAAAAGATGCTTTTGCATGTAGGCTACTGGAAGTTATGGGCTCATGCAGTATCCGCTTTCACCGGCCAGAATCAACCTTCTTTTCCTGATGGGACTTCACATGTGAGAGGAGGGACTCCAAGAAATTATCCAGTGCATGCATATCCAATGGCTTATCCTGGGGGCATGATGAGTGGGCCACCTAGTCCTGTAGCACAATCAGTTTTGAACAATCTCCCCGCAACATCTTCAAGTGGTGGTGCTAGTCCTGGTGACCATGTTGAAGGTTGATCTCTATGCCGTGTGTATGTGTGTGTTACAGTTTAAACTATTTAATTTATATTAGGGTTACTTGCATATACCATTATATGCCCTCAAAACCTTAAACAGGATCATATATACCCAAAAAAAGTTATAATATCAAATATACCCATTTTTCTTTGGAAAATTGGATTTTAATAATCATAACTTTGACATATCGGCCGGCAACAGTCCCAACTAAGGAAATGTTTTGTGACAGTCCCAACTTTTAAACTATTTTTTCTCTGCAATCTCATGCTAACTAAAAGTTAACCCAGGTAGTTTTTGCTGACGTGGACCGCCATATAAGCAGTCCACGTCATCAAAACTTTGCCACATAAGCAGTCTGTATCATCAAAACTTTGACTTATTTGCCACATAAGTAGTCCACGTCAGCAAAAACTAACTGGGTTAACTTTTAGTTAGCATGGGATCGCTGATGGAAAATAGGTTAAAAGTTGGGACTGTCACAAAACATTTTATTAGTTGGGACTATTACCAGCCAATATGTCAAAGTTACGACTAAAAAAATCCAATTTTCCTTTTTCTTTTTTATGACATAAACACCCTCCCCTCAGGTAAAGATCTAGTTTATGAGAGTTATAATTTGTATTTAGTGAAATGGGTTAATTACTAAATATGAAATTTTCAGTGTTTTGCTTAGGAAAATATGATATGTAAGTTTTTAGGGGCATAAATATGTATCGAATTTGCCCTATTGTATTATTACTCTTGTAGTTTTAAATACTCTGTAACTTATACAGGTCCACCTGGTGCGAATCTCTTTATTTATCATATTCCACAAGAATTTGACGATGCAGAACTTGCAAACACCTTTAAAGAATTCGGAAGAGTCTTGAGTGCTAAAGTTTTTGTCGACAAAGCAACTGGTGTTAGCAAATGCTTCGGTATGAAAGTCCACTTTTCTTATTACCATCATTTGTTATTTTTTCTCCAATTTTTAATTTGTTTCATGTTCGCAGGCTTTGTCAGTTACGACACATCAGCCGCTGCAGAATCTGCGATAAATACGATGAATGGATACCAAATAGGCGGTAAAAAACTCAAGGTTCAACTCAAAAGAGAACAAACAAAACCAACCTCAATGATTTGCTAATGAGCCTACCACAATCTAAAGTTTAAAGTTTAAACACGTATATCTTTATAGAATCAATCTACTATGGGGTGGCGTTGGGGAAGTAATTGAATATACTTCCCCTATTCCATCCCACACGTAGCGGATCCAAACCCCCCGACACTTGTAACACTTAGTTGATTGACTCGTTCTAATCTGTAATTGTGCAACATTGGATTGAATCGTATAGTCACTGACTTTTAATTAATTAATTTATTCTTCTTTCTAGAGCATTATCTATAGTGTAGTCTTTTACAAATATATACAACTGACTGTGAGATAATCAACTTAAATCAGCGTAATATTACGGCTGGTTAGGTTATATGATGCATAAAAAGAAGTAGATCGGTTCAATTATATTTGTTCTTTAGTGGATTCTGTGGAAATTCAGGAACGAGATGGTGTTTGGTAAGAAAAGTCGAGGGTATTCCACTCTTTATGAATATATTTTACATGTTCCGTATCTTTGGAATAGTAATAGAGAGCATAGATGTAAAATTACTTGGAGCGAGTAGCTTATCAACCTCCTCCTTGTTATGTATTTTTTTTTTCTTTTTCTCTCCTAGCTGCTTGCTAGATCTTTTCTAATAAATTTCGCCGTTAAAAAAAGCCTAACTTTGTTCCTAGCTTTTCGATCTTAAATCTGGTTTTGGTTGGACAGAGCGTGCCTGGGTCGTGGCAAGCACCTCTTCTGCACCTTTCTAAGCTTGTCGCCTTGTGTCCTCGAAGCGCCTAGGTGGACTTTCTCCAAATCCCACAACATAGTCTTGTCAAGTTGTCATGCCCAACCACAATGGTAGCCATTTCCCATGGTGCGTTATGTAGTAGCCATGCCCGAACCATTTAACATCTATAGCAGCAAGATACATGATTCCTTGGTCGCATGTCCTCTTTTTTTTTTTTTTTTTTTTTTTCTGAATTGCAAAGTCAAATTAATTAGCCTGCGCTAGATGCTATAACTAAACATTTTATGTCCTCTTTTGCTCTGTACCATAGTTTCTTCCCATAAATACAGACTTTAATGCATCTTGTGTATCGTCAACAAAACGAAGCTATGTTATATGTGGCCACAACTTGGGTATGTACTTCATATTCATATATATATGTATTAATTCATAAGATGTTGATGAATAGTGTATATTTTTGTCTTTTTGTGGTTTTTTTTTAATTAGGGGTTTTTTTCTTTTTTTTTGTTTTAGAAGTTTGTTCTTTGTTTTTATAATTTTGCCATAGAAATTTAAACAAGCTTAGTTTTTTTTTTAGTTTTTGTTGTACGTTTTTTCTTTAGGATTTGGTCGTCGTTCGGTTAGCATAGTGTTTGGTGGTTATATTTGGTTCCTTGGGTTTTTTCGTTCGATTGCTTTTTAGCATGATGTTTTGTTGTTTTTACGTCACGTATGTCACTTGGTGTTAAAAATTCGTGTTTTTGTATTATGTTTTCTCCGTTTTGATCGTAGTTCAGTTGTTACTTAGCGCGGTTTATGTCTCCAGCTCGACAACGCTGGTAACACAGTTTTACGCCCCCGCCCCGCAACGCGAGGGCCTTAAGACTAGTTAGTTACAATTTAATGATGTTTTTGTTCTGCCTATGGTTTTATGTTGAACATGTTGTTGACAGTCAAATATAAGTTACATCTACATGTTCTCAAATCAACAATCTAGCTAACTGGTTTTAACAAAATAACATAAAATTCGTGACACGTGGTTTGAATGTATCGAATGTTTTACATAAACAAATACGTGACAAAGAAGGCCACTCTAACTTAGCACTTAATAAGTGTTTGCACCTGCCTATCTTGACAGCGTAAAAGAATCACGCTAAAGTGATTATTTTTGGTCTTTTTTCTTGTTATAAGCAAGGATTGTAGGATATCGATGTTGTTGTGCTAGATTGTCGAAGAAGATCGCTAAAATATTAAGGTGAGAGCCTGTAGACGTTCTTAACTTAGCAAAAGAGGAGAATATGTGAACACCAACATGCTCAACTTAATGTTGGCATGATACAAATTATTAGACATGTATGCTTCACTTGATTGGAGTGCTATCCTCATGGAGGCAAAGTGCAACACCACGAGGATTACTTTTGGCCACCAGATATTTTTGTAAATTTAAGTGCAATACTTGGTAAATATTTATAAACAGATTCTATGTTTTGTAAATTTAAGTAACAAAATATGTATGTGGTCCATTAGCCATGTCCACTTTGCCGTAAGGTAGATACTTTTGGTGATTACAAGGAGTTACCTGAGTTTAAATATAAACATAACTTGGTTAGGGATATTCTTAGAGATGTCCAAAAGTGGTAGGGATTTCGGCTAAAAAGGAGGCTCCGGTGAACTTTTTGACAGATCCGTTTGATGGGAGGTCTACTCTTCGGCCAACTAATATTCTTGTGTTTGGGTGGGCAGGGGGAAAACATACCTGTGTGGAGCTTACATAAGTGTCCCATCTTGTTGGGCTTACGAATAATGGTTTGTTGTTGGCCAGACAGTGTTGAAGGCGGAACCAGGCAAGGTCGCTAAACATGTGAAAGCTTGTTTAGAGAATCAACAATTGTAATCCCATTTGCTTTTTATACATTTGGTTCCCTAGCTCCGGAGGCCGTATTCCTGAACATGATCTAGCGGGCAGTGAATAGTAATTTCTCTACCCTTAGGAGTCGCTTTGTCTTTGGTAGGATCAGTTTTGCAATTCAAAAGGAGGTTGCGACGCAACTTGATGCACGTTTACCTGTCGTTTGTTTGTAATTTACTGTTTTGGTTCTTTAATGATAATTTGAAAAACTTAAAGACAAAAAATTAATACGTATAAATCAACCAATATCATAACACTTAACTTTACCAACAACTAGTGGGATTACCCACGCTTCACAGCGGGTTTCGGTCAGTATTAGTTCAGTTCAATACGTAACCAACACTCAAAATAGAAACCAAAAGAGATACGCACAAGAAGATATCCACACGTGTTTTACATCGATATAAACCAAAAAAACGAGTACCAGTACCGGTACCGATGTTCTTCAGCTGGTAATGGTTCACGTTAATGTTATCATATAGGCACTCGTTATAGCTAAGGTATAAAAAATTCTCTATAGCGAATACTCCATTTTCAACAAACTTTATACCGTCACGTCAAGAGAACTATAAAAAATTATACAATACCAGTACCAATGTAGTTCAGATGGCATCAACCTAATTTATCACGATAAAGAAACAAAATCTGCTATATTTGACTCGTTCAAATATATAAAGTCATAAACGAAAAAAATATACTCAAAAGTAGTGATAGTAATAATCTAGTAAAAGTAAAAGGAAAAAAAAGTAAAACAATAAAATAGTAATAGTAATGTCTTGTTAGTAACAAAACTAAAGTAAGATATATTTATAAATTTACTGTTCAACCTTTTTGAAAATGTGAAAATAGTAATGTCTTGTTAGTAACAAAACTTAAATAAGATATATCTATAAATTTACTGTTCAACCTTTTTGAAAATGTTAGGTATGTAATGTCTTGTTAGTAACAAAACTTAAATAAGATATATTTATAAATTTACTGTTCAACCTTTTTGAAAATGTTAGGTATTTTTGAAAATGTGAAAATAGTAATGTCTTGTTAGTAACAAAACTTAAATAAGATATATTATAAATTTACTGTTCAACCTTTTTGAAAATGTTAGGTATGTAATGTAATGTAATGTAATGTCTTGTTAGTAACAAAACTTAAATAAGATATATTTATAAATTTACTGTTCAACCTTTTTGAAAATGTTAGGTATGTAATGTAATGTAATGTAATGTAATATATAATATAATATAATATAATATAATATAATAGTATAATATAATATAATACAATAAAGAAAATAAAGAAAATGAAGTAAAAAAATAAGAATAAAAAATATTAGTAAAAGTAAAAGAAAAAAGACTAAAACAATAAAATAGTAATAGCAATTTCTTGTTAGTAAGAAAACTTAAGTATAATATATTTATAATTTACTGTTCAATCTCTTTGAAAATATATAATATAATACAATAAAGAAAATAAAGTAAAAATAAAAATAAATTTTTTTTAGTAAAAGTAAAAGGAAAAAGACTAAAACAATAAAATAGTAATAGCAATTTCTTGTTAGTAATAAAACTTAAAGATAAAATATTTTATAATTTACTATTCAATCTCTTTGAAAATGTTAGGTATATAACAGTATAATTGTATTCTTTTTATTTAATTACAAACTCTTTTTATACAAATATATATTTTTTGTTTAATTCGTCCTCATCCGTGTGGCCGAGTGGGCGGACAAAACCATCATCTCCTTGTCGTTGGCACACGCCGTAGTAGGGTGTTTGTCATTGATGGTGCAACATTCATCCCTCTAGGTGATGTTTTTAACAAAAGCAAGCTAGTGTTAAGGTAGAATGTGAGAAAAAAACAAAAACAAAATATTGATCTCTTGAGCATAAAATATGGCTAGGAACCATAATAAATCTTTGAGCAGTTGTATTTGATCACAGTCATAGAGCATAATAGTCAACATTTTGTATGTATTGTTGACCTTTGGATTTCAATGAAAAAGAATCCATATGTACACTTTTCAAGTTCTATCACAGTTTGAAAAACTTCAGGAATAGGACATGAGTGTTGTGTTTTCCTCAATAGGCCGATATTTTTGATTTGACTGCTTTGAAAAGTCAATAAAGTAATGGCTTTCAAATCAGGATATAGACTTTTTTTTCATTCTTGTCTACGTTCTAAATTTTAACTCATTAAATTATCTGTAATGGGTGTGTCTATTCTCACTAGGGTTCTTCACGAGTCGAGCCAAATCGAGCGGACGTTTACTCATGCTTGATTCGATTCCCACCAGAGAGTCGCCACAAACATGGAAGAGAGAGGAAGGTCGTAAGATCCTTAGTCACCGACTATTCGTAGCTGATGGAATTATCAATTATGTTATATGCATCAAACTATAAACTACTAAAATTATTTTATATGTATCAAATCCGACAGGTAATTTATTGAAAAATGTATCTTATAATTTTTTTTTGAATGACTGACGTAGCACTGAAGTATCATCGTGTAATGAGCGGAACCACATCCATCTCCACTCTACACACAAATTCAGGAGAAAACTCAATAAATCTGGGAAAACCCCCATATGAAAATCGAACTCATAACTTAATGGTCATAAGCCTTATTTCACCTCCAAATACCACTAGACTATAATGGACATGTATCTTATAACTTATTTACAAACTAGACACGAAAGCAATTGTAACTTTTGCTTTTTTCAAGAAAAGGATGTTTAACGTGTCATCCAATTCGGGTTTTTTAATTTTTGATTTTATCTGGTATAACAACCCAAAGCAAGATATATTTACTTATGGTTGATATGAAACTTTTTTATGGCTTTCTAATTAATGAATGCTGTTGATAGTTCGATGATTGTTATCATTGAAGACATCTGGGTATAGTTGAGAAGCATAAATGGTCACAACTAGAGGTGTACATAAAAACCAGTTTTAGGATCGAAACTGGAAAAAAACCGAACCGAACAGAACCAGCGGTTTGTAAACCGGTTACTATGCTTGATCTTTGCAACCGGTTTAAAAACCGAAACCGGTTTTAAAAAACCGGTTTAAACTGGTTAAAAACCAGGTTTTTTTGGCACAAACCGGTTAAAAACCGATCCAAACTGATTAGACCGGCTACTGTTTTGGGTTTAAAAAACCGGTTATAAAAAAGCCGATTTTTGTTTTGGATGAAAAAACCGGTTCAGTTAAAACCGGACCTGTTTAAAAAAAAAAACCCAATTTGTACACCTCTAATCACGACCGGAGTTTACGTTAATGATGCATAAGCTATATTTAAAAATTTTCAAATGTGAATTTTGGTTGTATGAAGTCTTATTTTTGGGTCATGTGATCAACTCCATGGAAGTAAAGTTTATCCTTGACATTGTTAGCAATTTTAAAGTGGTATGTTGGACTGTTATGCGTTTATATGAAGAAAAAAGAAGAAGAAAAAGTGATAACATATGCCCTATACCAACTAAGAATTCATAAAGTAAATTATTCAACTCATGACTTTATTGCAATTATTTTAAGTCCGTATACTTTTTAGTTTTTACAGATCAAATCCTCTCTTGTTATATATGTTTGACTTGAAAATACAAAATACAATGATATAATCAATCTAAAAAAAAAAAATCGAAGAATTCACACATTTTTTATTATGAAATAGTAATAACTAGATTGTTGGTGGTGACGTCTTAACTATTCATAGCTTGCGGCACGTTATATGAAGTGTTAACGCATGTGAAAACGTGTGTTTCAATGTATTCGATTCGAAGCATTGCAGTTGCAAAAGAAAAGGAATCGACCCTAGGTTTGTTCGTTTAGTGAGCGTTCCACCTAACCAGTACACCACCCATAACTTTGCATCAAGAGTTAGCGGCGTCAAAATGTATAATAACTCGAGTTTATACGTCAAATGAAATCGTAAGAGCATTCACATTCTTACCACCAAATCTTAAGAGAGAGGTTTTTAAATTATAAAAAGTGGTTTAAGTGGTTGTGAATGAAGGAGAGAGAAAATATTACTGTTTATATGTATATTTGGGGGATATTGTTCATCCTGTATAATTTTTTAATATATTTTGAAAGTGGTTCTGAGTAGAGGAGAGATAAAAGGTAATAATAAATTATAAAATATAATTATTTAATTGAAATGAGAGAGAAAATGTAGTTGTTTTTAGTGTAATTATATGGTAACAAATGGTGGATAGGATGAAAATGCTCTAATATGTTTGACCCGACTCGTTTCCCAACCCATTTTACGTCAAAACGTAAACCAATCGAAGACGTAAGCAAAAATACGCATGAAACCGTATTATATTTGACTAGACTCGTTTCCGACAAAAATCTATGTCGAAACGTGAATTTATACCGTTTACGTTGAAACGTGAATACATAACGACACGTACATTAACATGTCAACACGTAGATCAACTTAAAACATACATAAAAAAGAATGGAAACACATTATATATGACCGTACTCGTTTCTGAAAAAAGTTACGCAGAGGGGGGGGGGTAAATTTGAAAAGATAGAACTCAATGAGGGTGAAAATGACATTTTATAAAGTTTTGAGAAAGTGTAGGCGGTGTAAGTGTCAATTTCAAAAGTTTAGGACTATTTTTATCAAGTTCTAAACTTTTGAAATTGTTTTGTCTTTTTGACATGAAATGTTTTGGTTAAGTTGAAAGTAGAAGGATTAAATATGTACATTACTACAGTTAAAGTAGAGGGATTAAACAAGCATTTAAACAAAGTTAACTAATAAAAAGAAAACTTTTTAAAACAAATGGGCTAAATACGCATATTAATGAAACTAAAAGTTGAAAACTTAAATAAAAAAAGACAATCAATGAGGAGATATCAAAAAACTGCCTGACACTATTCTCGCTTATAATATTTGTACTCCTTGACATTATTCCTTCTCATAGTATTTGTAATAATAGGTACTAAATATAAATGTAAATATAGATAACCAAATAATACATACTATAATATATTAGTTTTAGTGAGGCATGCCCAACATGGCTTCTAGAAGGATTCTTCGTACACATGCTAAACACACCAAGTCACCAATATGACAAAAGCCAACCTCCAAATCGTTTTAGAAATGTCATAATCATTTAAATGTATAAAACAATATCTTAACTAAATTCGAATTCTTGATGTTATATGTAAATTGTAATCTTGCTGTTTGTGCACGGTGCTAGCATCTTGTTATTGTCCCTTTTTGATTATAATACATCTCGCCCTCAAAAACGAACTAAATTGGAATTCTACTCGTTTTATGTTTTATCTTTTTTTTTCTTAACATTGATTTCTACATTTTTTAGAATAAATACATCACACGTATACTCTACAGGATTTGAACTTCTGAATTTTTGATTGTAGAGTACATCACTTAAAATCACAAATACCCTAAGATAAAAAATTTACTTGTAACATCTTAGTCTTCAAATTGATTAAAACCGGTGTCGTTTGTTATTATTTTTTTTCTAATTTATTTATGTAATTATTTTATATGATTATAATTATACATGTAATATCTATCTATCTATATGTGTGTATGTATATATATAATCTAATCAAAGTCTTATGAAACACGAGTTTAGCATGCGGGGTTTAGCATGTTCATTATAAAACTTCACATAAGGATAGAATAGATTCATGCTCATTTAAGCTCGGCGGCGGGTTTCGCACGGCCATGCCGATTGAAAACTTCTATAAAACAGGGCAGAAGCTACTGATCGAATTATTGGGTATTTTTCCAAGCTTCTGGGCGATTTCTGAGGTCCGAGAGCAGCCTGATAGGGACGGTTTGAAGCCTCAAAGTTGCAAGAGGCCTTTCTATCATCCAATCCATCAAATCCTTGCTTGTTTATGGTTTGATTTATTGTTCTTACCATGTATTTTGAGCTTAGATTCAAGCATTGAGTTGATGTTCTTATGTATTAATGTAGCCTAAGGGCAAAAACATCATATTTACTTGCTTCTTGAACAACCATTAGTATGTTAACTATGTTTGTAATGACATTAGCATTTTCTATGTTAATCCTTGATGATTAGTTTGCAACCTTGTTTATTGATATTGGATCTTGATTATAGTTAGTTGTCTTGGAAGATTAGTATGTGGTTAGTTGAGATATTTGAAAGAAGAAGCTTACTTAATCACTTATTAGTAAACTTTTAACTAGATTAAAATGTTTACACCATGAGACTAGAAATGAGTATTAGTTTAACAAGGGGTAATTAAGATTAATCAAGAGTGTTTTCCCTCACAGAAGGACCTTAACGGGTTAGATGGTGTTGTTATGAATTCTTAACATAAGTATAATCTTGGTTAGTAATTTAGGCCAAAATTGCTTCCTTGGTGGATTTGTGTTCAAGATTTATAAAATGAACTCGGTTGTGATTTAATATCGTTTATGCTTGTTTCGATGGTTGCATTGTGTTTATCGGTGTAGTTTTCCTTGATTAAGTGAGGTTAGAAAACTCCTAACGGATGACTAGCTTATTTTTAAGGGATTTTCATAGACATTTATCAATAAGGGCGTTAGAGAACAATTTTAGGTGGTTAAAGTGGTTTTATCGTTTTAACTTTCCAAAGAGTTGTCATGTTAGGATTCCCGAAAGAGATACTAATTGTCTTTTAAAAATAGAAAATTGATCAAGTGTTTTAGTGGCAAAACCGACTTAGTTAACATGTTCCGGTTGTTCGTAAAGCAAGGTTATTTTTCTACTTGTTATGTTTTGTAGTTTATTATGTTTCAAAAATATATTTTTCCAAACAAATTATCCACATATCTCTTTACCGGTAATTTAACGACAAAGGTTTAATACTTTTGTGTCCGCCCGCATCCTTAGATCGATACTTGGTTCTTACCGATACTTTACTACATATATGACGGGGTACACTTGCCTTTTCGTGTGTGTTAATGTTGCAGTATAAATCATTTTATAAATTTAAAACCGAACCGTGTGTAAAATTCATTGTAAAAATTATGTATATACACGCACACGAAAAGTTTTGTGAGAGAGAGGAGATTTATAAGCGGGAAAGATCAGGTGTAACGAGTTTTCAAAATAAAGGAATGTGATTGTAATTACTGAAGTTAAATGGTATCCATTGCAATTCGGTACAAACATAAAAGACAAAAAATGTAATTTACCCAATAAGATATAAGTAGAAAACTATGAGGTTGAAGTAGAGGGTGACATGTGTCATTATTAGAATCGTTTATTATAAGTTAGATATTTTTTGTTTAACCGTCTCCATCCGTGTGTGGCCGTGTGGGCCGACAAAACCATCATCTCTTTGTCATTGGCACACCACCATAGTAGGGTGTTCGTCATTGATGGCGCAACATTCATCCGTCTAGGTTATGTTTTTAACAAAAGCAAGCTAGTGTTAAGGTAGAACGTGAGGAATAAAAAAAGCAAAAGATTGATCTCTTGAGCATAAAATATGGCTAGGAACCATAAGAAATATTTGGACAGTTGTAGTTGATCATATAGAGCATAATGTCAACATTTTGTAATAAAAAAGAATCAATATGTGCACTTTTCAACCTCTAACTAGCACAGTTTCAAAAACTTCAGGATTAGGACATGAGTGTTGTGTTTTTCTCGAAAACTGCAGGCCGATATTTTATTTGACTGCTTCGAAAAGTCAATAAAGTGTTATGGCTTGATAACGAAGATATAGACCTTTTTGTTATGGCTTTCTAATTATCAAGATATATAGAACCTTACTTCATTCTTGTCTAAGTTCTAAGTTTTAACACATTACATTATGTATAACGGGTCTGTCAACAGTGACGAAGTTTGAGATTTTTGACGGGGGGTCGAAAACGTATATACCTAAATAAAATATAAAACTGGGGTCGAAAACTTATATACCTAAAAAATTCTCTACACGAAAACTACATACAGGGCACTATTAAGCGAAAAGTTCGGGGGGTCGGACGCCCCCCCGGGCTCCCACAAAGTTGCGCCCCTGTCCATCGATCCTTATAGATGTTATTATGAAGCCGTCACAAACGTGGAAGAGAGAGGGAGGTCGTAAGATCCTCTGGTCACGACCCGTTCATGACAGATGGGATTATGTTATATGTATCAAACTACAGAAAGGGAAATTATAGGTAGAAAACCCATATTAGTTAAGAAAACTAAGACACCCAAATGAATGAACTTTCTTTTGCCATCCGTTACACCTTTTTGTAGATGTGTTACGTGTAACAACCAAAGGCTGCCACGTGTTACGTAATAACTTTTACTTTTTTAGAAAAAAGCTGAAAGTCTACAAAAGCTGTTACACGTGACAGCCTCTGGTTGTTACACACAACATAGTCTGCAAAAAGTGTAACACAAATGAGGTCCATTCATTTGAGTTTCTTAGTTTTTTTTTACTAATATGAGTTTTTTTTCTATCCAAATCCTCACTACAGAAATTATTATATGTATCAAACTACTTTTATGTATCTAATCCAACAAGTAAATTTATTGAAGAATGTATATATCTTACTTTTTGACTATTCGTTCATTTTTATATTTTACAAACTGGTTTAGGATCAGATACAAAGGAACCTAAAAATAAGAAATCATACAAATGGTATCAAATGGACTCCGATTGATCTCATTCAAGCGACGTTGGAACTGTCTTATCGAACTATACGATGTAAGATTTTGGGTTTTCACTTTTGGATTTACAGGTTGTAGGTTTTCACTTTAGGATTTACAGGTTGTAGATTTTAGAATTTAATGTGTCATCCAATTCGTTTATTTTATTTCATTGTCTTTTTATTTATCATTGTGTTTTTTCAATTTTTCGTCAATGTGTGTTTTTGCAACTCATTATGTTTTTTCCTCAACATATTTTTCGGCATTATTTTATATATTGCTCGACATTGTGTTATAATTTGTGATCTATTGTGTGTATACTTTTTAATTTTTGGAGATTTTGTAGAACAACTTTACCCTCTGTAGAAAATGAATCATAAGGTCACTTTTATATTAATCTCAAAACTCTAGATTTAATTTCTTTATTGAAACACAATTAAAATAATTTTATGAGTCAAATAAAAGCTTTATTTGATTCAAGACATATAAATGTCAAATTAAATAAGATTATGAAACATAATCAAAAGCTTTATAATATTTTTTAAAAGAGTCAAATCAAAACAACTCTTTTATGATAAAAGATAAAACTTTGGATCAGAGTTATCAAAGTTTAAAAATATTGATCAGAGTTACCAAAGTTAAAAAATATCCCTTTTTAACTATTCAAGTTAGAGCATGGTTTCTAATGAACGAATGATATGCTGATGCACTACGACGGTTTATATGAAGAAATTAAAGAAGACAAAGTGATTGGTTTATATGAAGAAATTAAAGAAAACAAAGTGATCACATAAGCCCTACACCAACTAAGAACCCATAAAGTAAATTATTCATTTAATGACTTTATGTTAGAAATCTGGTACTGATAAAAATTTGCAAGATAGTATGAAACAGAAAACAGAAACAAAAGAAACAGTTAACGTGAACAGCGGCTTGTGTTTGACACAATTCCCTTAAACAGATTCGCCGTCTGTTCCCACGGTACGCCGGTTCGAAACAGCAACCGAGTACTGCCGGACTTGAACACTTGCCGGAAAGAAAACAGGAATATGCTGCAACAGAGATCGAGAGAGAAGAGAAGAGATGGTTGTGGTGTGTCTCAATTGAGCAGCCTTGATCACTTTATATAGCCACAAAGTTATAACCGAAATCAACCCCATTATTGCAGAGAATTAAAACGAAATATCGGTTATTATTGAATCATTTTCAAAACTGATGAGCTGATCATAACCGAAGACCACAATAATGATTATTATCATTGCGAATAATCATTTTCTTTCAGTTTCAAATCCCGTTCAAAAAGAATAACGGTTATAGTCTTGAATGCAAAAACCACCTCACGCGAGCCCGGATTTTCGGAGCTGCATTCGTGTCCGCAGGACATGCGGGCGTACGCGAGTTCAACTAAATCCCGTTCCAAATTTTGCACCCCCCCTCCGCGTTCGCGCGTAGGAGCTTTGGTAAAACTAGACATAAAGTTATATCACTTAAGTAAATGGATTACCTTATAAATAACTTTCAATTTTGTCTCCCCACCAATGTGGGACAAATGCTTTTACCAATTAAGACATACATTCACACACTCAAACTTACAACAATCCCCCACATGAATGGAGGTCGATCTCAAAACAACATTTTCCCATTAGATTTCAGCAATTGAGTTTTGCATACGATAGGTAGGTGTTACCCTTTGAACCTTCGCTCATGAAGTGCACTTAGCTCACTGGTTCTGAGTAGACATTGATGTCTTTGAACTCGTCTGCCGTTTGTGTAGACGACAATACACTTCACACAAGACTCTCCCTGACAAAGTCAAGTCCTCGTAGTTATGTTCGTTATGGTCATGAACATGATGTCTGGTTATGCGAGAGCCATTAGGTATTGTGCCCTTACAATACCCTTCGAAGCGACCCCACTTCTCTCTCACATAGGTGATTCACTATGTACGATTTACAGTAGTCGAATCATTAAAAGCCATAGGCTTAGCCTCACACTTGTCACTTTTAGGAATGGACTAGGAAGTTTACTATGCTTTACAATAAACTCCATTTTATGTATATGTAGGGTTGTTCCCCCCACAGTGACCTCACTAATTCATACAATTAGGTTTTCCTATTGAACCCAGCTCTTGGGATCTTCAGTCTACTAAGTTAGGTTTCCATCATATGAACTTATATTTTCAAGGGCTTCAGTCCCATTCCCATAGACGACTTATGTACTAACTCTCTACTTAGGCCTTTTGTTAGCGGATCCGCGATATTATCCTTTGACCTCACGTAGTCAACAGTGATAATTCCTGTAGAGATTAGTTGTCGTATCGTATTATGTCTACGTCTGATATGTCTGTTCCTACCATTATACATTGTGCTACGAGCTCTGCCAAGTGTCGATTGGCTATCACAATGTATACAAATGGCCGATGCCGGCTTAGGCCATCTTGGTATATCCTCAACAAATTGACGTAGCCACTCTGCCTCTTCACCTGCTTTATCTAAAGCGATGAACTCTGATTCCATCAGGGACCTAGCGATAACCATTTGTTTCGAAGATTTCCACGATATAACAGCACCTCCAAGTGTGAATACATACCCACTTGTTGCTCTGGAATCATTTGTGTCAGATATCCAATTTGCATCGCAGTGTTCTTCTATAACTGCTGGATATCTGTCATAATGCAACCCGTATTCCCGAGTATATCTTAAGTAGCGAAGCAACCGAGTGATACAGTTCCAATGTATTGAACTTGGGTTGCTCGTGTATCTACTTAGCTTGCTCACAGCATATGCTATGTTGGGTCTAGTACAACTCATGAGATACATCAAGCTACCAATAATTCTTGAGTATTCCAACTGGTTTACAGGTTCACCTCTATTCTTGGCTAGATGTTGACTCGTGTCAAGTGGAGTTCTAGCCTCATTAGAGTCATTTGCATTGAACTTCTCAAGAATTTTGTCCACACAGTGGGATTGACTTAAAACAAGTCCACTTTGGGTTCGCGTGATTTTGACCCCAAAATCACATCCGCAAGACCCATGTCTTTCATGTCAAATCTTGCCTTTAGCATGTTCTTTGTAGACTTTATGATTTTGTCATCACTTCCAGCAATGAGCATATCATCTACATATAGACACAAAATGACATATCTATCAGATGTGTCCTTCACATACACACACTTGTCACATTCATTGATTTTGAACCGAGCATCAAGCATGACATGATCAAACTTTTGGTGCCATTGTTTTGGAGCTTGTTTCAATACAAGGATTTTACAACATTACACACTTTCTTTTCTTGCCAATAGCTGTAAAGCCTTCGGGTTGCTCCATATAGATTTCTTCCTCTAGATTTCCATTCAGGAAAACCGCTTTCACATCCATTTGGTGAACTTCCAAATTTCTAATGGCGGCAATGGCAAGCACCAACCTGATGGATGTTATTCGCGTAACTGGCGAATATGTATCAAAGTAATCTAAACCTTCTCGTTGCTTATATCCTTTGATAACCAACCTTGCCTTGTACTTATCGATGGTTCCATCTGGCTTCATCTTCTTCTTGAAGATCCATCGATATCCTAGTGGTTTGCATCCTTGAGGAAGATCCACTAGTTCCCAAGTATGGTTTTGTAAGATAGAGTCTATCTCACTTTTGATTGCCTCCCTCCACTGAGGTCCTTCTGAGGAATGCACCGCTTGTTGGTACGTTTGAGGTTCATCTTCTATCATATAGGTAAGAAACTTAGGGCCAAAGGATTTTTCAATCCTTTGCCGTTTACTTTTCCTGATTTCAACTTCATCAGTCTTAGATTCTTCTTGATGTTTATCGTTTTCCACCTCATGCTCAGGAACACTTTCCTCAATCGGTCTAGAAGAACTCGGTTCACCTTTATCTAAGCAAGGGAACACATGTTCAAACCATGATGCATCCTTAGATTCCATAATGGTGCCTTTGCATATTCCAGGGTTCTTAGAATCATGAACAAGAAAATGATAAGGACCATAAGGACGAGTATATCTAATAAATACACAATCCACTGTTTTGGGTCCAATTAGTAGCCGCTTTGGTGGTGTGACTAACACCTTAGCTAGGCACCCTACACTTTCAAGTATTTATATGGTGGAATCTTTCCCGTCCATAATTCGTATGGACTTACATCTTTTTTCTTATTGGGTATCATGTTCAACACATAATTGGCCAATAAGATTGCTTCCCCCTACATGTTTTGGTTTACACCAGAACTTATCATCATGGCATTCATCATTTCTTTCAAAGTGCGGTTTTTCCGTTCCGCTATGGCATTCGATTGCGGGGAGTAAGGAGCCGTGAGTTCATGTATGATTCCATTTTTCGCACACACATCAATAAAAGGTGACACATATTCACCTCCTCGGTCACTCCTTACGATTTTGATTTTCCGATTTAGTTTATTCTCAACTTCGGCTTTGAACAAGATAAACTTATCAATAGCCTCGTCCTTACTCTTAAGTAAGTACACATAGCAATACCTTGTACTATCATCAATGAACGTAATGAAGTACTTGTTCCCACCACGAGTAGGAGTTGCTTTTAGATCACATACATCAGTGTGGATCATCTCGAGGGGTCCGGCGATTCGTTCGACCTTTTTGAAGGACGATTTCGTTTGTTTTGCTTCTACGCAAGTTTCACATTTATTATTTGAGTCCATATCGAATGTTGGTATGCAATCAAGTTTAATTAAACGATGAATGGAATTATAATTAACATGACCTAGTCTACCATGCCAAAGATTAGAAGACTCAATCAAGTAAGTAGAACTAGTAGCGTTTTCATTCATTGCGTTCACAACCATTACATTGAGTTTGAACATTCCATTGAGGGCATAACCCTTACCAACATACACATCGTTTTTGGTCAACACGACCTTATCCGACTCAATCACCATTTTGAACCCAAACTTGTTCAATTGTCACCCTGACACGAGGTTCTTACGGATTTCTGGAACATACAACACATTGGACAATGTGAGCTCTTTCCCAGACGTCATCTTCAACACCACGTTACCCTCGCCTTTAATTTCAGCCGTGGCGGAGTTTCCCATAAAGACCTTTTCGCCATTCGTCACCTCCTTGAAGGTGTTGAAAAGGCTTTTGTCGGAACACACATGACGGGTAGCCCCCGTATCAACCCACCAATCCTTGTTGTTTTTCCCAACCAAATTAACTTCGGTCACCAAAATCGAGAGATCTGTGACCATGGCAACAAGGTTCTCGACCTCATGAACCATGTTCACTTTTCGAGCATTTTCCTTCTTCGGAAGCTTGCATTCATTGGCCTTATGGCCTTGCTTTTGACCATAATAACAAGTTCCAAGGAACTTCTTTTTCTCAACTCCTCCTTTAGGACCAAGGTTGGAGCGTTTCCCGTGACTTTTCTTTCCACCCTTTCCACTGTCCTTGGTTTTTCCCTTAGAAGATTGACCATGTTCAACAAGGTTGGCCTTCACTATTTCGGCACCATCAACCCTTTTCAAGGCTAACTTGTTATCTTCTTCAATACAAAGACGGACAACAACATCTTCAATGGTCATCTCTTTTCGCTTATGCTTGAGATAGTTCTTGAAATCAACCCAATTTGGTGGTAGCTTTTCGATCATCGCGGCAACTTGGAATGTCTCGCTAAGCACCATTCCTTCCGCATGGATATCATGAAGAACAACTTGTAGTTCTTGGACTTGACTCATTACAATTTTGGTGTCTATCATTTTAAAGTCTAAGAACTTAGCTACCACGAATTTCTTAGTGCCCGCATCTTCGGTTTTGTATTTTCGATCCAAAGATTCCCACAATTCTTTGGCGGTTTTGGCTTTACTATACACATTGTATAGCGTATCCACCAAACCGTTAAGAATGAAATTGCGGCACAGGAAATCCGAATGCTCCCAAGCATGCATCGCGCTCACAGATTGAGCGTCCATATCCCTTTCCTCAAGATGGGGTTTGGGTTCTTTCAAGAACCTTGCCAGGCTCAACGTGGTCAGATTTCCCAAGCATGCATTGCGCTCACAGATTGAGCGTCCATATCCCTTTCCTCAAGATGGGGTTTGGGTTCTTTCAAGAACCTTGCCAGGCTCAACTTGGTCAGATAAAAGAACATCTTTTGCTGCAACTGTTTGAAATTCACACCATTGAATTTCTCGGGTTTCTCAGCATGAGACACTGCGTTAGGCAGTGGCGCAACCAAACCGGTTGTAACAGCAATAGTGGAAGTCATGACAGCAGTCACGACAGTAGAAACAGCAGTGGTCACAGGCGGGGTTTCCATTCTGAAAGAAAACATAAGACAGGAACAATCAGTAAAAAAAAATCTGTTTAAGTTTGTTAGAAATCTGGTACTGATAAGAATTTGCAAGATAGTTGCGAAACAGAAAACATAAACAAAAGAAACAGTTAACGTGAACCGGGCTTGTGTTTGACACAATTCCCTTAAACAGATTCGCCGTCTGTTCCCAGGGTACGCTGGTTCGAAACAGCAACCGAGTACTGCCGGACTTGAACACTTGCCTGAAAGAAAACAGGAATATGCTGTAACAGAGATCGAGAGAGAAGAGAAGAGATGGTTGTGGTGTGTCTCAACTGAGCAGCCTTGATCAGTTTATATAGCCACAAAGTTATAACCAAAATCAACCCATTATTGCAGAGAATTAAAACAAAATATCGGTTATTATTGAATCAGTTTCAAAGCTGATGAGCTGATCATAACCGAAGACCACAATAATGATTATTATCATTGCGAATAATCATTTTATTTCAGTTTCAAATCCCGTTCAAAAAAATAACGGTTATAGTCTTGAATGCAAAAACCGCCTCACCCGAGCCCGGATTTTCTGAGCTGCATTCGTGTCCGCAGGACGTGCGGGCGTACGCGAGTTCAACTAAATCCGGTTCCAAATTGTGCACCCCCCCTGCGCGCTCGCGCGTAGGAGCTTTGGTAAAACTAGACATAAAGTTATATCACTTAGGTAAATTGATTACCTTATAAATAACTTTCAATTTTGTCTCCCCACCAGTGTGGGACAAATGCTTTTACCAATTAAGACATACATTCACACAACCAAAAGTCCAACACTTTATTGCAATTATTTTAAGTCCTTATACTTTTTTTTTCTTCTAAAACATACATAAAAAATGAAAAGAGCTAAATATACATTTGACTTGAAAATACAGAATACAAAGATACAATAAATCTGGGAAAAAAATTTCGATGATTTCCCGCAGATCTACAAAGGGTTAGGGGCGGTGGGTGTGACGTTGTGGTGGCCTGACTGGTTAATGGGGGTCAGAGTGGTGGTGACGAGATTTGAGGTGGTGGTGGCAAGATGTGGTGGTGGTGGCATGATGTAGTGGTTAGGGTTTTAAGGTTAGGAAATTAGAGAAGATGGAGTGTATATGCACTTTTTTGGTTTTATTTATTAAACATTTAAATAAAAGCATGAATTGGCCATAATATCTTTAAGTGAATAAATTTAATTGAAAATTCTAATCTGATTAGTGCTAATGTAACAGGTTTTTTCAAATAAAAGATTGTGACTGTAATTATTGAAGTTAAAGACCATCTGTTGTAATCCAGTACTAACATAAAGAACAAAAAATGTAATTTAGCCTTCAATATAATAATATATAGTTGTGTTTTCTTTTTTAAGTTTCTGCTTACTTATCAACTAATTCTATTAATAGTTTTTTAATTAACTTTTTTAAAGGACCATAATATTCACACATCCATCCTTATTTCTACATCCCCTAAAGTGTTGCGCTTTGGCCAAAGCGCGACGTTTAGGGTTCTTTTCCAGATAAAAGGTGATGTGAGATGATTTGACTTTGATACGAGGATTGATTCTGTACGATGTTGTCAGCCGGTCACGAGGAACCGTAAACGCCACGCTTTTGGCCAAAGCGCGGCGCTTCGACCCCAAATTTTGGGTACTTTAAGTAGGCAGAGGTTGCATTCGACGTTTTATTTAAATTTCATAAGCCTTAAAGGGTTTATCAAAAAGACCAGTGTTTTGTTGTTATAGTGGCATTTCTTCAAAATCCGATGTCGTGGTTTAGCAACTATCTTTTCTATGAATACTTTGACGAGTCCGTTGTTCCAGATTCTTACGAGGGGATCGCTATTTCTGACTCGTACGAGAAACCTGTCCCGTCCAACACGAGGGAGGAGGTTGTCTCTGGCATTCGTTATCGTGACAATACGGTGCAGCTGGACTTGAATATCCCTGTCTGAAGAAACGTAGATCTAACTGATCAGAATTGAAACAGATCTAGGGTTCGGTTTCTGCATAAAAAGGGTTAATCCTTCGCTTCGTTTGATGATGATGGTCAAATTTAGATTTCCAACGATACCTGCAAAACAGAACACCGTCAGCCTCGTCACGGGGAGAAGTTGGGTTCTCTCCGTGACCACCATCCGGCATGAGAATAAGTATCAGTAGTCGGAAATAGTTTAAGTGAAGTAATTGAGAGTGAATACCTTTTCTTGTCTCCAAGGTACTTATGTCACACCCCAACCGATGGCGGAAACATCGGGATGAGACGAAAACTAGATTGCAAGAGGCTTCATAACGCTAATTGTGTCAAGTGTTTAATAATTACCTTTTTACATAGTTCAAATCAAAAAATACAAAATTTAGATCCCGACACGTAACAAATATAATTTCATTTCATTGATAACGATTTAATACAAGATATTGAAACAAAATACATGTTTGAAACAAATACAATACAATAAGTATTTAAAGTTTAAATGCGTTTCTAGGCAATCCTACTAGATTCCATGTGTCATCAAAATTCCTGCAACATGTATTAAAAGCATAGATCAATACAAAAGTATTGGCGAGCATACAAGTTTGAAATTAATTATAAGTATAAAAGTTGGTTTTGATTGTGACAAGTATATTTTCAAGTCGAATCGCACGAATATGTAGACCACTTTCGCATAACAATAGCATATAATCGAATTCCTTAACAAGCATGCATAGTATTCTAAGCATAACGATATCATGAGAATACAAGTCAAAACTAATAAGCATAAACAAACTCAAGCATAACAAGTAGCATGTATAGACGAGTTTAAACTAACACATATAACTCACATAAGCGTAACTGATGGCACATTTGATTGTGAACACATTTAATTTTGTTTAAAATAAATTTTGTAATTTATACATGTTGCACCCCAAAATGCATTAAAGTGTAAAAAGGGGGTCGAGTATGCTCACAGTTTTGCAAAGTTTCCTTTGGTGATTCCATGAATAGTTGGAGGTTGGAGCTTCAAGTGTAACATTTGTCAAAAAAGGGTTTTCAAAACCCGCTCCGTTTTGTAATCGAATATCAAGTTATAAAAGTCACGTTGAATATTTATGATTATTTTGATTTAAAATGATACATAATTAATAAATAAACTAAACTATAAAAATTATATTTGATAAAAAGTTAAACCAAAATAAATAGAAAAAAAAAATGTTGCTGCCGGGACTCGAACCCGGGTCAGCCAGAAACAACTCCAACGACTTAACACACACTTGCATCACCACTCCGCCACTTTGTGTTTTCTGTTATCTCTAGGAAACAAGTGAGATTTATACACAAACTCGGTTAAACCGGTTGCGCCAACTGAGAAACGGAAATCGGCAATTCAATCGTCAGATCGTTTGATTATTCGCGCATTCCGTTTATAACCGATGAACCGATGTCTTTAATCAATTCAGAGGTGATTGAACATAAATTTTCATTACTATCGGTTTTTATAACCGAAAAGAATCAAGGTCTCAATTACTTCAACTCTAGACCTCTCTCGCGGCTCAGAAACGTCATACCAATACTCCATTTCACTCTCGTCACATTTTCAGACCGTCAGAACGTCTAAATTAACTCGCCGGAATTTTCTGCAAAAGTCGCCGGAAAACCGTATTCATCCTCAAACGGTAAATCTTTCAATATCATTGTAGTTCAACAATTGTTAGACTATTTCTAACTTAAACCTCTCAATTGAAATCGAATTCAGGCGCTGTATTTAACTAATTCCAGTTCACCGGAACTTCCCTGAAAGTCTTTATTTCCGTCTGTGAAACGGTAAGGACCTTCAATCCCGCTGTTAACGTTTGTTTATCACTTCAATTCCACGATTAACTAATCAAAACAGTTAATTGTCTTGTTCAGTTGAAGAGCATAAAAACAGAGCCGACGCAATTGCCGGAAATTCTGTGATATCTCATTCCTACGGTATGTTCCTTCCAACACCGTTTCTGTCATTTTATTTTAACCTTAAGAATGTTTGATAATCGTAAAAACAAGAAATGAATCAGTGATTCAGTCGACGGAAATATTGAATGAAGAAGACGATGTTAATTAAGTTATAAGTTTATTTAAAACCAGTAAAATGAACGGGTTAGACACACAGTCCAGCGGTGGACTGTGTGCAAAACATATACGCATGTCCCGAGTTCGATCCCTGCTACACGCACTCCTTATGTAATAAAATGCCTTTTTGTTTAAAAACTAAACCGGGTTAACTCAGTTAGTTGTTAAGTATAATAAAAACCGAGATAATAACCAGGTTAGACACACAGTCTAGCGGTGGACTGTGTGCAACATTAAGTCACACGTCGCGAGTTCGAAACCCGTCACTGGCACCGGTTCGTAGAATTAATATGTTTTTGAAATTAAAAGAATTTTGGTTACACCGAATTAATATATAAATATAATTAAAAACAAGATTATTTCGGGTTAGACACGTAGCTCAGTTGGTAGAGCTGCGTGCACGCGTACGGGAGGTCTCGGGTTCGAGCCTCACCCGGCGCAAACTATGTCACTGACCGAACCGGTCAACAAGTCAACAGGTCAACGGTCAACGGTCAACGGTCAACGGTCAACGCAAATAAACAATTTTTTTATATATTTTTATTTATTTAATTTAATTTAAAAATCAATTAAAAATACTTAAAAATAACATTTTTAAAGATAGAAAATAGCCTTAAACTCACAAAAATATATCTAAAGATTTCATTAAAAATCCTTAACAAAATCCACTCATTTAATATATTTTTCCGTTATTATTTAGGTTAGTATTTCTCGTTGTTCCGCTCATCTAATTCGTGCGCATCTCACCATCTCCAATCCAACGCACCCAATGTGAGTGAATCTTTTCAAATTCCCAGTTTTAATCACGTTTTGGGGTGTATCATGTGTCTTGATATATATTATACTTAAACCATTGTGCATACATCATATCATGAACTTATGTATTCAGTTTGTTTCTGTTGTGTAGTTATTGTTGGATGCAATTTATTATTTTCAGTACATGCAATTTCATAGGCCGCCGCTCCCCATTACATTATGAGCGTTGAGCATGTTCCCCATTTCATTATGAGGTTGAACCTGGCGTGCCCACATACGATCGGCTCCGTTTGATTGAGCCTTGATCGCACAGAAATTTTCATTTTCAGTACATGCAATACGATCGGCTCCGTTTGATTGAGCCTTGATCGCCACAGTTTCATTTATGTTATTTATCGTATGATGTTGGTATGTTCATGTATGCTGTCATCTGTTATTGTATGTTATAGTTGTGATTGCTATTTGCCACTGCTTGATTATTTACATTTGATCATGTATGATTATGCACAATTTTTCATTGATAAACTAACAAGTAATTCGTTAATAAATGTTTATCTAATAAGGTTCACTCGCCAACTTATGTTGACCCAAAAACCCCCATTTTTACACATGATACAGGTGAGCCAGCAGCAGCTAGGAACACATAGGAATGGACTAGAAGAATAAAATGTTTTAGAGTTGGGATTGTTATGTTTGGTTTATTTCCTTTGTATTGTATGAACATGTTTGGATATTTGGAAATGTAACTTTGACTTAATTAAATATGAAACATATTAGTAAATGTCATAAGCTTTGGTGATAACCCAATTATGCCCCGACTCTTATTCCGCTACGGGTCGGGGTGTGAAATCAAGCTTCCTTTAAAACACTTAGTGTTTTCTTTTAGAACTCTTAGAGTTCTCTTCCTTGCTTGAAAGATTTGAGAGAAGTATAGAGGTTGAGATAAGAATGGTTGGAACACTTAGTATCCTTTTAGAAATTCTTAGAATTCTTCATTTAGAGATATTGAGAGAATTAGAGAGATGGGGAAAAGAATGGTGTGAATAAAATGGTAGAAGGAGGTTGGTATTTATATGTAGAGAAAGTGGAAAAGGGTGAAATATGATTGGTTAAAAAAGGTGGAAGAGGATTGAAAAGATGATTGGTGAAGAAGGGAGGTGGAAATGGGTGAAATATGATTGGTTAAAGAAGGTGGAAGTGGATTGATGAGGTGGAAAAGATGATTGGTATATTTCTTGGTATTTCTTGAGTATATATTATGTAATTGAGTATATAAAAAGTATAAAAGTATAATTCAAGTATTGAGGATGTGCGTATAAGTATTTATACGTACAATTATGTCGGTTTGTGTATAAATACGTATTTAAATGATCGGTTGTGTGAATAAAAAAATATGTATAAAATATGAATTTTATTATGATTAATGCCTTGAGTTGTGAGAATGAAATTATAATACGAATGTAAGGTTTCTAAAATTAGAATACGGATACGGACATTTTTAAAATAGAAATACGAAGATACGAGGCGTTACACGGATAACGAATAACAATTAATAATATATATATACACACACACATATATTTTTATTATGTTTTAACGCCCCGAATTATGATACAAATATTTATTTTCTCATATAAGGATGCGAAAAAGCGAGGCGTTACAACTTATTTATATCCGGATTCGGGCGCCAAAAAAGAGAGAAGGAGAGATTTCACGGTGTCAAGATCCACCGTTAATTTATCAATTTGCTCTTCAAGTCACACGGATCGTGGTAAGATCCATGGTTGGGGAATTGCCACGTGGCTGGCGATGATGACCCTATACCTATCACAACGTCGTGCCATCATCGTGACCCTCGAGACTGTGCCAGATCGTGCCATGTGTAATTCTGTTGCAACCGTTTGTACCTCTGCACGATTTGCATTAATAGCTTCTAGAAGATATACCGCTGTAATCCTTTTATTGTTTGCCACGTGTACTTTCTGTTACAACAGGAAAGATTCTTTTTGTTTCTGCGCTTAATCTCGTACACATATGCCATCTAGCCAAGGAAAATATTCAAGGTTAACTATTTTCTTGTGCGCGTCTGTGCAAGGTAGTTAAATGATCTTTTTCCTCCTTAGATGCCCGGCGTAGAGATTTATAATGCCCCTCTGTGGTATTTTAGACTGCGAAAGGTTTCTGAGAGTAAAATGATTACCCAGGAAATTCACTCAAGGTTAACTATTTTCTTGCGCGAGCCCGTGCAAGGCAGTTAAATGATTCTTTTCCTTTTTAGGTGACCGACTCAGGGTTTTATGAAGCCTTTCTTTTGTACCATAGTCTGCGCAAGGATTGCTTGGCAGAAAGAAATGGGTATGGTCTCTTGTTTGGCTCAAGGATTTGGGACCATACCCCTTCAGTGCCCCTGGGAAATAATTTGATCATACTGTTGTTCTAATTCTCGAAAATCAGAGTTGTATCCGATTGAATTATTCAGGTGAACCACCGAAATAATTTGATCTGAGAGTGATTACACGCCTCTCTGATCGTCCGGTTTATTACAAATTCCCCAACAAATTAGTCCTCGTGGAAAGTTTGAATCATAACTAAGTTACTAACTAGTGTTTTGGGTTGATGATATTGGACTTATGGTAGGTGTGTATCATAGATTAGAGATGAGAATTGCGGATATGATACAAAAGGTTGTGTCTAAATGTACCCTCTTCAGTTCTGAACAAACAGGTCATGTGAGAGGAAAATGTTTTTTAATGATGAATCTTCCTTCTGAGTTTGAGAGAGAGAGAGGTACGTTTAGCAACACCCATATAAAAATACAGTTTGAATATCCCCGT
Source organism: Scalesia atractyloides (assembly GCA_947069175.1). Taxonomy (NCBI): domain Eukaryota; kingdom Viridiplantae; phylum Streptophyta; class Magnoliopsida; order Asterales; family Asteraceae; genus Scalesia; species Scalesia atractyloides. The sequence goes on from CAMTDV010000004.1 coordinate 2,805,192, forward strand.
GGAAGACTCCTACACTCCTTAGTTTGAATACCTGTATGGTCAGCCAAACTATCTTGACCACAGTTACGGTGGTGAGCAGAGCTATGTACAATAAGACTATCCCGACCACGGTTACGGTGGTGAGTAGAGCTTTGTCAAGCAAGACTATATGGACTAGGGAGTTGGTGGTGAACAGAACTTTGCAACGCAAGACTATCCGGACCAATGAGACGGTGGTGAGTAGAAAGAGCTGTTAGTCATGAGGATGGCTCTTACCCAATTATATTTCCGTTTGATACAAATCTTACATTTTCACGTGATGACTTGGTGGGTTGGGTACAGAAGACGGGAAAGGAAAATGGTTACGCCATTGTGATTAAAAGATCGATTAAAAGACGGAATAAAAGAGGAAGTAATTTCAGGGTTTGGTTTCAATGCAGTCCTGGTGAAATAGTTACGAAAGTGAAACCGCAGAGACTGAAATCGCAATTTTTAAACTAATGGACTGAAATAGTGATTTTTTACAAACCACAGGGACGAAAATAGTAATTAACTCATAAGAGTGTAGCTACATTGAGGAAAACAGGTAGAAAGAAAATAGGTCGCCCGTTTGAGTTGATATGCGATCAGGGTAATATTTGTTTTTTAAATTATAAATTTGTTTTTAAAAATAATATATTTTATAAAACAAACATAAATCTACAAAATTTTCAACAAATAAACTCACAGGGACGAAAATAGTAATTAACTCATAAGAGTGTAGCTACATTGAGGAAAACAGATAGAAAGAAAATAGGTCGCCCGTTTGAGTTGATAGCGCTTCAGGGTAATATTTGTTTTTTAAATTATAAATTTGTTTTTAAAATTATAATATATGTTTTATAAAACAAACATAAATCTACAAAATTTTCAACAAATAAACTCAATCAAATATAAATCAAACAACAAACTAACACCTTACTTTTTTCAACCCCCCCCCCTCCCACTCAAAAACAAATTGAGACATCTAAATGCTGCATTTTAGTCAAAATGTAACATTTAGGTGTGTGTAAAAAAACAAAGAGACATGTGTGAATAGCTATAGCCTTTTTAAAAGTATTGCTATTATTAAAGATTCTACTTTTTAAGTATTAAAGATTCTACTAATCAACCTTTTACATCAAATATAAATCTTCGATGACCACTATTTTTAGCCACCACTATTCCCCACAGCCCACCACTCTAGTTTATATTTCTTTTAGCAATTTTGTCGAAAATAGTAGGGTTGGCAATAATTAGAAAAAAAAAACGTGGAACAAAAGGGTGACAATGACAGTAGCTTTACTAATTAAAATATTTGATGTTTGATTGGATAATTATATATATATGAAAAGTTCATTTGAGAAGAAATTTTAACCGAGAAGAAATTTTAATTAAGAACAAAAAAATAAAAGGTATAATTGTATAATATTAAATAGTTCTCTTTCATTTTATTTATTACAATCTTTAAGTAATTAATTACTCATAAATACTATTATTTTCTTCACTAATTTTTTTGCCTACATATATAAAAAGTTATACTACACATTTCAAAATTTATACTACACGTATTTAAATTTATCCTATACAACACGTAATTTATCCTACACACCTAATAATTTGGCCTACACTCTAAAATATATTCATTTTTTATATTTTTGAAGAAATATATATTTTGAAACTAAGTTACAAATTTCATTAGTTAGCTATTAAAGAGAAAGACTAAAATTAATGATACATGTAAGTTTACAAAGATACCCTTACATTAAAATTGAATGCAAATATTAAATAAAGTAAAATAAAGCATTCTCATTGGTTGAAACTTTATCTTTTTTCTTCTTACAAAAAATTCATTTGAACTTTCCAATATATATATATATATATAGGCAGGGTTCATGAGTGAACAATGTTGTATTTGTGAACAAAATGAACTTATCTTGACCATTTCTAGATTTTTTCTTTAGTGACAAGATTGTAATTTTTTTTTGTAACCTACAGATATTTTAAAAAATACAAGGGTATACTTGTATTTTCTCTCTCCATTTAATTAATTGGTTTTTTCTCTCTCTTGATTTCTCTTTCCACTTAAAAGAATATTTAATTATATTATTTATACTTTTTTCTCTCACCAATTACCTAATTTTATAATTTTAAAAAATACAAAAATTATCAAATATTGTTCAATCTAAAACACGATTAAAAATATTTAGTTATATTCTCTCTATATATATGTATTATGCGCATTCGCATTTTAGAAACGTATGTACACATATGTACTGTACATTCATAATATACATCTAGCTAGAATTTAATGATATTGTTGTTCAACATTGTATATATGTGTATAACAAGGATCTCAGATGGTTACTCAGCATTGTACACATGTGTACAGTCTCACTAACTATCGGTTTATACAAGATACATAGCTGCTAGTTTATATACATGTGTACAGTCTCGCTAACTACCAGTTTATACAATATACGCACTGTTAGTTTATACACATGTGTACAGACTTTTATACATTTGTGTATTATATTCAGAAATGGTTACATATGTGTATATTAAAACATATTTATAAAATACATTTCTAAAAATTCTAATATAATTTCTTTTGAAAGCATAATGCATTCAAAATAAAGTATTTTTTCCTATTATAAACAATACCAAGTGTCGGTATCATACGATACTTTTTTTTGAATATGTAATGAAGTTATTTATTATTGCTATTACCAACATAATCAAATACTAACTAAAAATAATAATTGATCATAAGTGCAAGGATTATACGTATATAATATACATAATCGATACATGAAATAATCAATTAAGAAAACTAGGTATCACTTTGATACATAAATGTATCTCGCTTTACACACATAGGTATCTCACTCTACACACATATGTATCTCGAGTATCACGCGAAGATACAAAATAAATAAATAGTTTAAATATACTATGTGAATAATAACGGAATTATATAGTACATTAAATTCATAAACAACAGGATAAATAATTATTGCAAATATGAAAAAGAAAAGTTACCAAACAAAATGAGACTTTATTTAAATAAATAAATATGAAATTCAGTGTATTTTCAGAAGAAGCAGCAGAAAGTTTAGGCCTTATCTAAAATTACAAAGTTTCAATCTCTTATAATTAAAATAATAAAGAAATAATTAAAAATGAGATAGAGAGAGAGAGAGAGAGAGTTAAGATATGTGAAGTTTAAGGATTTTAATTAAATATACTTGACTAATGTTAATCTTATCCTTTCAATATAAAAAATATTAAGGGCCAAGATTTGTTCACTCAGTTCACTCTCAAGAAGTTGTTCACTCTTGATCCCAATCCTATATATATATAGGACAAGGATCCGTTAGGAACCACCCTTTATTGCGAGAACCGCGAGAACCAGTGTGAACACAAACAGTAATACCTAAAAAATTAAAAAAAATACCAATTCTTTTTGTTTTTTTAATATTTTTTTGAAAAAGTCGCTATATTACTCAACAATAGAAAAAAATTTCAAAAAAAATAAAATTTTTAGAGTACCAACTATCCATGCACATGTGCATTTTCGTCATTTCTTTGACAAATTCCGTAATACATTACAAACATTAGACAACTGTACTTTCATTTACACTGCCTTGTGTAACACATTAAAAATACTTTTTACGTTACTAATAGGGTTGTAAACGAACCGAACGTTTAGCGAACAGTTCGTGAACTGTTCGGCGGAGAAGTTCGTTTATGTTCGTTCATTTAATAAATGAACGAACATAAACAAGAAATTTCGTTCGATTAGTTAAATGAACGAACATGAACAGAGATCTCGTTCATTCAATTGTGTTCGTGAACGTTTGGTAAGGTGTTCGTGAACGTCTTCATGAATATTCGTTCATTTGCATTCGTTTATGTGGTTATGTTTGTGTTTTAATTAAAGATTTTTGTACTTTCATATATTTTATCTATAACTTTTATATTATTAAACTTTTATTCAGTTTATTACCCTAAGAATTAAACTAGAAACACTATTTCACCTTGTTTATGGTTCATTTCCCTTTCATTTCTCATTATTTACATCGATGAATACGATCGACCTGCGTACCACAAGGGATTCAACTTCCAGTGCTACTCTCTAGGCTATCCACCTTTTTTCTTCGTCATGTTCGCCAAATTTATTGGTGTTCGTGAACCGTTCGTGAACACGCTCATTTCCTTAATAAACGAACCCGAACATAAAATCTCGTTCGGTAAGTTTTCATGAACCGTTCGTGAACACATTTATTTCTTTAACGAACGAACATGAACAAGTGTAGGACCGATCCTTGATGCTAAGGAACCTAAATTTGATACCTAACGTCCATAATAGCGGAAATATTACGTCGTGTTTACCAATAGACAAGAATTAGTCAGTTAATCATCAGTTTCATTGATTAAACGTTGAGATTACAAACTGACAGAGCTTCGCCTCCAAAATGCCAAAGTTACAAATGAATGAGGCTAGCTAGGTATTTATAGAGCCTAAGTTCGCCCCTGGGAGACACAAGTTCGCCCGAACTTGCCTTAGCAAGTCCGGCCGAACATGTCCTAACATGACATCATGGGTGAACTTGGCTAATACAAACATAAATACTTCATATACCTAGCCTATTCAGCTCTATACTATACAGACTCGATATAAGACTAAGACATAGACATTATGCACAAACAGACTCCCCCTTGGATATCGTCTTCGTCTTGTATCGGTCTTCAAAACTCTGTCTTCATATAAACGTTAACGCCACGACCGAAGAAGTTCTTGACCGGCTTCCTTCGTCGCTCTTGTTTCGGATCCGGCGTCTGATCTGTAGGAGGCACTTTGTTCAATGCTGAAATCTTTTAACACTTGCCTTCCTAGTTCTTTCATTAATTGCTTCAAGACGCTTCTCCTCCTTTAGAAACTCAACTCTTTCTAAGTTTCTCCACTTCGTTTGCCACATCTTTCCAGAATTAACTTTGCGTGCATAACAAACGTTTATAACTCTCTGAAACTGCATCGCTTGTACCTTTTCTCGTTCTTCACAAACAATCGTGCTATAGAACAAGGTTTTGATATCTTCTCTCGAGCAGTTCACAAGCCACATAGGATCTAAAATCCTAATCGTCCTCCATAAACCCCTCATGCCCTGATGACCCATCACCTCAACCCTTTCGTTTGTTATATCCAAGTGTTCTTCAAACTTCAGAACAATAACTGCTTCACAAGTAGCTGAATCTATTTGCCACCACTTGAACAAAGGATAGAAGTCTTTTTCAATCGGCATTAGCGGCATATTCCTCATGGCTCTTGGACGTTTCATAATCAACATTATGTCCTTTTCCCCCGTTTTCTTGTTTGTCTTGATTCTGCGGCTAGGAATAAAAGGCTTCGAGTAGTTGAATCCGTTCACCGCTTCATACTTGATCATTTTCCACAATAACTGATCAATATACTTCATGTGGTATGTAACATTCAGCTCTTCCATATCCCAATAAGGTAAAGTCTTGAAATCAGCAAGATATTTGAAGTATTGCACTCCAAACTCCCTTTTGATTGCATAAACATTCAGCTCTTTGAACCAACCCCAACTCAAAATATCCCCTAAAGAAACATCTTTGTCTCTGGTAAAGAATGCTAGAGGACGTCGAAACTTACGTTCGCAAGGCATCTCTTTAAACAAGGACTTCTTTGCTTGAACAATTTCCTCCTTTTTTTTGGAACTTTTCCCTCTCGTAGAGACTCTTCAATCTTTTCTTTAAGCATGTCTTCATCGAGTTGTTTGTACATCTCCTCGAAAGTAGGAAAACTATCAGAATTAGGACCGACGTACTTCGTAGTATGATCCATTTTCATCATCAGAAGACCAATCCTCTACGATCACCCTGTTATACTCATCAGCCTCAAATCTTCTAGTATACTGATAATCGTTTGGCTCAAAAGTGTTAACATTCAAAACTTCCTCAAAATCAAACTCTAAACTTTCAGCTTCAACTTCAACCAATCTCGCCAAATCTTCTTTTGAGTAATTGTTTACGTACTCACCTTCTTCCACATTATGTTCCAACATCAGCATTAACGGCTTTGTGGGTACTGCAGCAACTGGCTTTGCAAATCGATCAATATTTGACAAATCTATATCTCTGAAGGCCTGTCTTCCCTGACTCCCCCTCAACTTTATCTTCCATCTTATTCGACTCATCATTCATAAGATCAGAAAATCAAACATCAGCGACTTTGGCTTCATTAACTTTAATGCCAGCACTACCTTGATCATAATCATCGTCATCATCACCAACATTCCATTCCTCATAACCTCCTTCCTCTTCATCCTCTTTATCATCTTTCTCATCGTCTTTTTCTTCAGAAGCAGTGATAGGATCAGAAGGCTTGACAGATTCGTCAACCTTTGGAATATCAAACTCAGAAGCTAGAATCACATCATTGATAGACTTCTCTGCAGCTACAGAAGAAGTAGGTGCTTCACCTTCAACATTCTTTCCTTTACCGCTCGCAGCTAATTCTTTCTCAGAACTTTCTTTAGCTTCCTGTTGATCTAGACGATCATATTCTTTGATGAAGTCGATGCCCAGAGAGTTAGATATAACTTTCTGCAACCTATTGAATCTTTGATCATTTAGGGCTTGAATTGTCTTTTAACTCTGCAATCTCTGTTTGTAATTTCTCATTGGCGTCCTGCAGACTTTCGATCAAAGCTTTGAAATACTCTCTTTCATTCTCCAATACTTTGACTTTGTCGTCTAACATCTCTTTCTCTACAGAGCTTTGATTCATTTTCTTTACTAACTCTGCTTTCTCAACTTCATTCTGTGCTACTTTATCTTCTAACACCTTCACTCGCTTTTCCAGAAGTTCAACATTAGTCTCATGGAAAGAAATTGTTTAGATCCTGCAGACTTATCGGATCGTTGTGCATATCACCAAACACATTAGGCCCTCCTGGAGTTTTTGGTGTTGACTTTGGAGTCGCAGCTTTTGGTGTAGACTTCCTTGGAGTAAAGCTTTCAGGAACAGAAGTCGTTGGAGCAACAGGCGATTGAATAATCGGTACTTCCACAAAACTAGACACAGGAGGTTCTTGTTAGCTCCTGGCGTTTCAGCTTCACTTATATCAACAACAGGATGTTCTTGTGTAGGAGGTTCTTGTGTAACTCCTTTCTCCTGTCGCCAGAAGGTTCTTGTGTCACTTCTGCGCTTTTCAACGATCTTTTGTACCTTTTGCTAACACCTTTTGTTCTTTCTTTAATTTTCTCTTTCCTTTAGTCTGAGGAGACCCTGTAGTCTTTGTCGACGAAACTGTTGCAGACTTTACACGTTTAGATTTCTTCTTTGGTCTTTCCTCATCTGACTCTTTTTCCTGATTCGGATCGAAATCAGCATCAGTCTCTTTTGTCTTTTCTGCCTCAGTCTCTGCTAACATCATCTTGTTTTTGCTTTCACAGTTTCTTGACTTTCAATATTAACTGCTGCACTTGAACCTGCTTCGACTTGAACATTCTCAGGTTCATCTTCATCTACGAGCATTTTTCAATTTTCCTTGCAGCTCGTTTCTTCTTAGGCTTATCAGCTTCTGCCTTTAAGAACCATTCACTTCTTGTTTTCGGTTTAAATTCCTTAAACCATTCTTTCTCAGCGTTAAGCTCTTTCTCATCATCACTGCCATCTTTTCTCCATTTATTGCTGGCGGCGCAATGTAGTTTGCATCTTTAATAGCTCTGAAAACTGGTTTTTAATAGGAGCTGAAGCTTGCTTCTGAAACTTTATGAGCTTCTTCACTGTTGTTTCATCAAGATGAACTAGATAAGCACATCATTCGGATCCCGTGCTATATTCTTGTATTTCTCATCAATCAACATCTGCATGAATCTTGGATAAAGACAGAATCTTGAATCCTCCAAATTCTTTGACATGTGCGTGAAAACAAGCTTAGAAAAGTTGAACGGCTTCTTCAGAATTAGCGTCGTTGCCATGCAGGCTAGATAATCTTGAACGTCGTCGAACCTGCCTTTCGGTGACTAAAAGTATGAATGATCGCATGCATTAGAAGCTTGTAGGGGTTAGGAACTTCCTGTTTCTTCAATGTGGCTTATTCACGCTTCCTTTGTATCCCATTCTGAAGAAACACCCTCTGACCATCCTCTCATCAAGATAAATCGGATCGTCTTCGTTATCGTTGAATTGTAAAACTCTGCGTATATCATCTTCAGTTACTGTGATCGGTTTGACTTCATTACCGACTTGCTCATATGAAACAATTGACTTCTGATCTTCACTAAGACTCGCGTTCATCCAAAAATGAAAAATGTGTGATCTATATGAGACTGTGCGCTCTGTGATAGCCCGGTAAATAGGACTATCTTCCAAAAACTTCAATATACTATCGTATTCCTTAAGCGATGGACAGATTGATTTGTCGAGCGTAATACAGGTGTTGTGCGTCTTAGAAAATTCCACTGAATTACACGCTCTGAACTTATGCCTGAAAAACGACGCAAAATACTTAGCACGCTTTACGAGAAAAATTACAAAGTTTTATAACACTTAATCAAGTTCGCCCGAACTTGATAAAGTGTTAATACATTGTGTTTTGTTCAAGTTCGCCCGAACATACCTTAACAACATGTTCTTTATATAAGTTCGGGCGAACTTATACTCTAAACAAAAATCAGATTTCCCTAAACCAAGTTCGGGCGAACTTCCACATATTCTTTCAATAGTCAGAATTTGAAGTTCGGTCGAACTTATTCATGGTTCTTTGTTTTTATTCATGTTCTGATAACAAGTCCGGTCGAACATGTCTTAACAAGACTTTTTATTCAAGTTCGGTCGAACTTTACAACAAGTTCGGTCGAACTTCGTCTTCTCCAACTTTAACATATGTTTACATACAATTCACCATTACAAACCAATCCAACACATTTACATGGTCGATTTAACATGTAGATTCTTATTTTAAGTTCAATTTTGTCCAACGACATTTAGAACTATCAGTTTTTAAGTTTTTAGATCTGACATTTTAATTATGGTTCAATTCACGGTCCAAACATCGATTTTATATCTCAGCCATTGTAGATGGTGTGCAAATCACCAAGAACAATCAAATTTGGGCAGCGTAACGGTATGATTTTGCCAAAAACTCAAGATCGCTCAAGAACTTATCAAGTTCGCTCTGATGTTTTTGCTGATGAAATGAGTTCGGCCGAACTTGATTGTATTTATACCATGTCAAGTTCGGGCGAACTTAGAGGCCCATACACTAGCCCATTGAAGTTCGGGCGAACTTACCTTTTAAACTCAGCAATCCATCTGCAAGTTCGGTCGAACTTGCTTGTTTGTTAAACATGATTTGTTTAGCAAGTTCGGTCGAACTTGCCAAACCCTAAAACCAATTTTTTTAAAATTTTCATTTTAACCCCTGAACTTTCCAACTTATTACCAGTTATGAAAATCCACTCAGTTGACCAAGTCCAAGTTAATAACCTTGGTTAACCGATTTGTCTGCCGAGTCCAAGTTAATGACCCAGGTTTGACCTGTTACAAACAAACTGTTGATATTTTCAAAATCAAAGTTTCAAATTATGAACTTTTTATCGTTTTAGACTTTTCAGATTTTAACAAATTAGCAACCAGCCCGTTGTCAATGAGATTCCCACAAGTTCTAGCATCTTACCAGACTTCGAAATCCGTTTCCAACATTCGTTTACTGAAAACAATGTAGAAATAAAATCTTTTTGAATTTTGTAAGTTTATACTAAAACACACTGAAAATCTTTTTTGTTTTAATCTGTAAAGCTGATAAACTATGTAGAGGACAATGTAAACTATGTACAAACATATTTACAGGCATATTTTTGTGAATTCGTGTCCAAGGATGATATCAGTTGATTGAGACACATCACCAGTAACGTTGACCTTTAAATGACTTTAAGCTTTAAACTCGTTTACCTAGATTGTCAATATGTTTGTCCACTTAAGCTTTACCACATTTCTTAACTGTTTCAAGATATGTTAAGGTAAGATATATGAAACTTGACTTATCTGAGGTTCCCACTTCTTGAATATACTCCCGTATCCAGATTCCCTAGATTTCATCTTACAGGTGAATATAGCGTAATTGATATCTGTATCAGGGTTATGCGAGACCTTGAGAGCTCAGGTTAGTACTACCGCATGGACAAAGAGATGAAGGCTCGTCTTTAAGGTGTGTTCCACTTAAGGAATCTTTTTAGCACTGCAAATGATTTAATCTTTCGATTCATTTCAATATTGCACGCAGTTTGGGAATTTTTGACGAAAGTATTATAAAAGTTCTAGGCTATTGCTTCCGCAAAATCAGAAGAACTTGTATAATACCCCAAATATCAACTATATATAAAGACCTCGTATCTTAGAATCAGGTAATCTTTCAAACGAAATTTCGGAGTACTAAGTCCATATATCCAAGATGTGTTAATCCACAAGAATAAACAGTTGCTAAATTTAGTTTATATCTCGAAAACAGTTTACTGAACGTGTTAAGCCTATCGACACATCCACAGTAAGACTCGTTTATTCACTTTTAAACTTTCCATTTCTTTAGCATACTGTGATAGTCCACTGATGTACTATCATTTCCTTATATGACACTGAATTCTTTTTGTCTTTTTCAATGTTTTTGTACATTTTGAATTTTTCATATGTTTTTGGATTTTAAAATTTTTCGAATGTTTTTGTATTTTCTCTAATATTTCTCCCCCTAAATCAAAAACATCTTTTTGGATTTTAGTTTTTAACAAAATTCTAAACTAGAAAGATATTTACAAACCAATGTGGATCACGCGAACTCGTCATCCGATCCGTATTCAACCTCAGCGTCTGCACCTGTCAGCAAATTTTTCATACCATTAATTCTCAGCAAGTATTTAAACCGTGTCAAAGAAAATGGTTTGGTATAAAAATCAGCCTTTTGTTCATCGGTGTGGATTTTTTCTATTCACACCAATTTCTTTTCGTAGCAATCACGAATGAAATGATAACGAATTTCAATGTGTTTTGTGCGTGAGTGATGAACCAGATTTTTAGTTATATATATGGCTTCCTTGTTATCAACAAACAACGGAGTGTCTAGAAATTGCAGACCATAGTCTCTCATCTGCTGTTGAATCCACAGAATCTGTGAACAACAGTTGGAGGCCGAGATATACTCAGCTTCACAGGTAGAGAGAGCGACCGTAGCCTGTTTCTTACACTGCCAGGTTACCATTCTTGTTTCGAAGAACTGGCATCCCGCTGTAGTTGATTTTGAATTCAACTTATCTACACCAAAATCAGAATCAGCATAGCCTGTGAGGTCGAAATTGCCATTCTTCGGGTACCACAAGCCGGTGCTTGGGCATCCTTTCAGGTATCTGAAGATTCGTTTCACGATCAGCATTTGTAAGATCCTCGGGCTTGACTGATATCTGGCGCAGAGGCAGGTTGGATACATAATATCTGGGCGCGATGCCGTCAGATACATCAGCGATCCAATCATCGATCTGTATAACATCTCGTCAACTTTGGCTCCAGTCTCGTCAATGCAAATCACACGATTTAGAGCAAGAGGCGTAGATAGAGGCTTCAAGCTTTCCATTCCAAACTTCTTCAAGATGTCGTGAACATACTTAGTCTGATGAATGAAAATACCATCCGGAAGCTGATCTACTTGCAAGCCAAGAAAGAACTTCATTTCGCCCATCGAGGACATTTCGAATTTCTTTTTCATGATTCCCTCAAACTCCTTGCAGAGACTATTGTTTGTAGATCCAAAGTTGATGTCGTCGACGTAGATTTGAACTATAATCAGATGACCATCAACTTCTCTGGTGAAAAGAGTACTATCCACAGTTCCTCTGATAAAGCCGTTTCCAACGAGATGTTGCGATAATGTCTCGTACCAAGCTCTCGGGGCTTGGTGTAAACCATAAAGAGCTTTATCCAGTAGGTATGCTTTCTTCTTGTTGAGTGGATCGACAAACCCCGGTGGTTGTCCAACATACACCTTCTCGAGTAATTTTCCGTACAGAAAAGCCGATTTGACATCCAATTGATAGACCTTAAATCCTTTCCATGATGCGAAAGCTAGAAAGATACGAATAGATTCCAAGCGAGCTACTGGTGTGTAGACTTCCGTGTAATCTATCCCTTCCTGCTGGTGAAATCCCTTAACAACAAGCCTAGCTTTGTTACGAACAATAACCCCTCTATAATCACGTTTACACTTAAAGACCCATTTTGTATTAATCGGTTTCTGATTTTCTGGTAGGTCTTCAAGCTTCCACACTCCCAACTTCTCAAACTGCAATAGTTCTTCTTGCATTGCCTGTACCCAGTTTTCATCGGCTAAAGCTTCATTAACTGTCTTTGGCTCTATCTGAGAGATGAAACATGAATAGAAGCAATAGTTCTGGTTGGAGCAACGCGAGTGTAGAAACAACTGAGTGCTTTGTTAATTTGATTTCGAGTTTCTAACACCAGTTTGAAGTTCTCCGATAATATTTGTTGACAGATGGTAGGAATATGATCGCGGCAATTCTTCACTTGGAACATCTACTGAGTTTTTTTGATTCGTGATGTTGAGATCAATGACCAATTCAACGTTTGGAGAGCTTGATGAAGCTTCATTTCTGTTGCTCGGGCCTACAGATTGATTAAAAAGACTTGTTATCTGCTCCACTTCCTCGTCTGAAGAAGATGATTCCCCATCAGCATCAAATGTTGGTGCTTCATCTGAGTCAGAATTCTGATTCTGAGGCATACTGGGATCCTTTTTTGTATTCACTGCTTCAGTAGAGGCATTTGTTGGAGGAGTAGTATGTGTTACTAATGTTTCAGAAACATTTTCAGCCGGAACACCACTATTACTTGAACTTGCGCTAGAAGAAGATGGATCCAACGTGGGTTGATTAATCACAATTGGTCGAACAATTTGTTCTAGATTCGCCGACTAGTGAAGATAATATAACGCTGCAACTTCTTCGTCAGACGGTTTGTCACACCCCGACACGCAGCGGAATAAGAGTCGGGGCATAATTGGGTTATCACCAAAGCTCATGATGTTTACTAATATGTTTCATATTTATTAAATTCAAAATTACATCCTCAATATTCCAAACAAGTTCATACAATTACAAAGAAAAGTAACTAAATAAACAATCCAAAGTCTAAACCGATTTATTCTTCTAAGCCATCCTATATGTTTCTTGCTGCAACCGGATCACCTGTATCATGTGTAAAAATGGGGGTTTTTGGGTCAACAAAAGTTGGCGAGTGAACCTTGTTAGAAAAACATTTATTATTGATTTCTTGTTATATTTTAATATGGAAAAATTGTGCAATAATCATATGTGAGCAAACGTAAATAAACATACAATAACAATAACAATAACAATAACAATAACAATAACAATAACAATAACAGTAACAGTAACAGTAACAGTAACAATAACAATAACAATAACAGTAACGGTAACAATAACAATAACAAACCACCTTGCATGACTATATGACATAAATGATACTGTATATGTTGGCAACGTCACGTTCACGCTCATAGGTAATGGGGAACGGACGGCCTATGATGAATGTATGTGCGATCAAGGCTCAATCAAACGGAGCCGATCGTATGTTGGCAACGCCTCGTTCACGCTCATAGGTAATGGGGAACAGCTCACGCTCATAGGTAATGGGGAGCGGCGGCCTATGATAATGTATGTACTGAAAATGATAAATTTAATCTAAACATTAACCACGCAAACAGTTGATACATAATGAATACACATTTGATCATTGATATGATGGATACACAAGTGTTTAAATGAAATAAGTAATATGACACATGATACCCCCCAAAAACGTGATTAAAACGGGGAATTTGTAGAGATTCACTCACATTGGGTGCGTTCGTTTGATGATGCTGAATGCGCACGAGTTTAGAGGATTGATCGACGAGGAATAACTAACCTAAATAATAACGAAAAGGTACGGTAAATAAGTGAATTTTATTAATAATTTTAATAGGATTTTTAGATATATTTTTGTGTGTTTAAGGTTATTTTCTAACTTAAAAAAAAACATTATTTTTAAGTATTTTTAATTGATTTTTAAATTAAATAAATAAATAAAAATATATATAAAAAATGTTGACTTTTTTTTTGGGTTGACCGTTGACTATTGACTTTGACTTGTTGACCGGTTCGGTCGTGTATATTGTTTGCACTGAGTGAGGTTCGAACTTGTGACCTCCCGTACGCGTGCACGCAGCTCTACCAACTGAGCTACGTGTCTAACCCGAAATATTTCTGTTTTTAATTATATTTATATACTATTTAATTTACTTGAAAATTCATTTATTTTAAAAAGGATTTTAATTCTATCGAACCGGCGTGTGTAACAGGTCTCGAACCCGGGACCTGTTGATTAACGTTGCACACATTCCACCGCTGGACTGTGTGTCTAACCTGGTTAAAACACTTGTTTTTATTTCTCTTATATACTAACTGGAAGTTTTCATATTTGGGTTTTATAAAAGTCTGAATATTGTGACGAATCGGAACAAGGACGGACTCGAACCCGGTATCGCTATGTTTCAATTGCACACAGTCCACCGCTGGACTGTGTGTCTAACCCGAGATATAACCCGATTTATATTAAATTTATATACAAACTATACTTCATCTTCTCCGTTAAACAACACAGACAATGCTTATTCTACTGATCTTGTTTAATTCGATTGACGAACATATAATTGATTAAAATGAAATGGACAGGGAAGGTTTTGGGAATGAACATACCGGAAGATGATCTTTCTCAGAACTCCGGCGAAGTCGTCGGCTCTGTTTTATGAACTCCGTCTGAACGGGCCAATTAATAGTTTTGATTAACCAAATTGTGAAATTGAATGACTAAACAAGAGTATCAGAAGGTTTGAATGATTATACCATTTCACAGCGCAATCTAGGAATTTTCAGAAAACTTCCGGCGAGTGTTGATTATCCGATATCGTCGTCTGGGATTGATTCTGATTGAAAGGTTTGAGTTAGCAAAAGTCTAACAACAGATAGAAGATGAAAGAATTGAGAAATTTACCGTTTTATTAGTGTTACGGTTTTCCGGCGAAAGTCCGGCGATTTAAGAAAACGTTTCCGACGAACTGAAAATAGAGCGAAAGTGAAATTGGAGGTTCTGTGGATGATTTTGAGTCGCGAGATGATGATATTGATAGGGCAATTCAGGAAGTAAAGGATTTCGGTTTCTAAACCCGAACATCATATGAATTCAAGTTCACTAAAGGCTGAATTGATTAAGAACGTCGGTTTATCGATTATATTCAGTAGTATCGAACTTCAACAGTCTGAACCGTTGAGAGCCGATGAGCGGTTTCAGTTTTTGGCGCAAACGGATGATTCACGGGTAGAGTTAAGTTTTATTGTTTCCCTGATTATACAACAAAACAGCAAATGGCCGAGTGGTTACATGTTTGATGATTAAGTCTACCGGCTGACCCGGGTTCGAAACCCGGCAGCCTATTTTTATTTTTAACTGCTTTATTTTTATTTTCTAACAATTTTAATTTCCATATTCTAAAATGTTTATTAGTTGTGTATTGTTTAAAATTAAAATAAGTATTAAATGAGCAACGAAAATTTGAAACTGATTATTCGATTAATAAACGAAGCGGGTTTTGAAAACCCGTTTTTTTTTTTCAACAGATTTTACAGTATCCCCTGCTTTTAGAAATTTCGTCCCGAAATTTAAGTAGTAGTGGTAACAGGAAAAAGATGCGGGTATTTTTCGCGCATTGAGTCTTCACGTTCCCAAGTAAACTCAGGTCCCCGTTTCAACTTCCAGCATACCCTAACAATTGGAATACGACTCCGTCTTAAACGTTTTTCTCCGAAGTCCATGATCTCTACTGGTGTTTCTATGAAGTGCATAGATTCATCGATCTGAATATCTTCCAGGGGAATATGGAGGTTTTCATCGGCGAGACACTTCTTTAAGTTTGATACGTGGAATGTGGGGTGAATTCTGTTGAGTTCTTCTGGTAGATCAAGCTTGTATGCTACAGGTCCTACTCTTTCGAGTATCTTGAAAGGTCCTACGTAGCGTGGTGCTAGCTTGCCCTTCTGGCCAAAACGAACTACTCCCATCCACGGTGATACTTTTAAAAGTACATGATCACCAATGTTAAACTCCAAAGGCTTTCGTCGTTTGTCTGCATAACTCTTTTGACAACTTTGTGCCGCTAGAAGATTGTTTCTAATTTGATGAATCTTGTCTGTTGTTTCCTGAATCAATTCTGGACCGGTGATTTGAGCTTCTCCAATTTCGTGCCAACATACTGGAGATCGGCACTTACGACCATATAAAGCTTCGAAAGGTGCCATGCCGATACTTGAATGATAGCTGTTGTTGTACGAAAATTCAACTAATGGTAGATGAGCGTCCCAATTTCCCTTGAAATCTATGACACATGCTCGAAGCATATCGTCAAGAGTTTGGATGGTGCGTTCAGATTGTCCATCAGTTTGAGGATGATAAGCGGTACTGAGGTCTAATCGTGTACCCAAAGCGGCTTGTACGGCTTGCCATGTTCGTGAAGTGAAACGACCATCACGATCTGAAATAATGCTTAACGGTACACCATGACGGCTTACGATTTCGCTGATGTAAATACGAGCTAACTTCTCATTCTTGAAGTCCTCGCGAATCGGAATGAAGTGAGCTGATTTTGTAAGACGATCAATGATTACCCATATAGTGTCATACCCACCAGAAGTGCGAGGTAACCCGGTAATGAAGTCCATGGTTATGTTTTCCCACTTCCATACAGGTATTTCAGGTTGGACCAGAAGTCCTGAGGGTCTTTGATGTTCAGCTTTTACTTTGGAACAAGTAAGGCACTTGGAAACAAAAACAGCAATATCCTTTTTCATTCCAGGCCACCAGTAGGTGTATCGAAGGTCTTGATACATCTTGTCGGCTCCTGGGTGTATAGAGTATCGTGTTTTGTGCGCCTCATTCATAAGGAATTTACGAAGGTTGTTGTGGTCAGGAATCCATATGCGATCTAGGAATTTACGAAGGTTGTTGTGGTCAGGAATCCATAAGGAATTTACGAAGGTTGTTGTGGTCAGGAATCCATATGCGATCTAGGTTGTTGTGGTCAGGCTTCGGTTAAAACAGAAGAAACTGTCCAATCTCGGCGAAATCGTCGGGATTTCCGACGACTGCGATTGGGCGCGTCGGTTTTGAATTTGAGATTTAGGTTATGTATTAATTGTTTCTAATAATGAACAAGAAACACAAGTGGCGCAGTGGTTGGATGGATGAGTGTTAAGGCTTTGCTGAATTCGCTGGCTGACCCGGGTTCGAAACCCGGCAGCATTGATTTATTTTTATTTCATTATTTTTAATACTTTTTCAAATATAAATTATATATTCCAATATACTTATTAATTATGTACCGTTTAAAAATAATTTGGGCATTAAATACGCAACGAAATTTTTAACTGATTGTTCGGTTAATAAACGGAGCGGGTTTGGTAAATCCGGTTTTTGACGGATGTTACAGTATCCCCTGCTTTTTAGAAATTTCGTCCCGAAATTTAAGTAGTGACATATTTGTCTAAAAAGGATGGTGTTTAGTTTGACAGTTACATGCTTAGAAAAAGAGTAAGAGTTTAAGTTTTTGTTTGAGGCGGTAACTTCCCTTGTAAGGGTTAAGTACCCTGTTACAGGAATCGCTTTTTGTTGCCTACGGTAAAAATATTGATAAGCAGAGTTGATTCACTAAATATGATATCATGCGTAAGAGTTTTGATATGTTTGGGAAGATATGGTTATATCCTAAAGCAAAACTTCTAATACTACAACCTACATGGAACTTCTCAAAACCGTCTAACAATGCCTCTGATCCTTTGACAAGAATACTTATATATAGGAAGTACCAGCGGCGTATCCTCCATATTCTTGTCAAATTTTCATTGGTTTTATCAGTAAGTTATGATTGGTTCTATGATGTGACTCTATAACATAAATAAACGCCACAACCAATGTACCAAGAAATTACTAAATCCTACATAGAACTTCTCATAACCGCCTGACAATGCCTCTGATCCTTTGACAAGAATACTTATATATAGGAAGTACCAGCGGCGTATCTACCATATTCTTGTCAAATTTTCATTGGTTTTATCAGTAAGTTATGATTGGTTCTATGATGTAACTCTAGAACATAAATAAACACAACAACCAATATTTGAGTCCAAATTCTGATAGCATACATGTTTGAATGGTGACAGTTCCTCTCTCGTTTGTTATGATGAAGATGTTAGTTTATGTAGAAATAGAACACAATCCAATTTCTTTAAATGGCGAGATGATATGAATGTTAAATCAGTGAATGTAACACAAATTTCAAGCAAGACAATACTAAATCCTACATGGAACCTCTCATAACCGCCTGATAATGCCTCCGATCCTTTGACAAGAATACTTATATATAGGAAGTACCAGCGGCGTATCCACCATATTCTTGTCAAATTTTCATTGACTTTATCCACAAGTTATGATTAGTTCTATGTGACTCTACAACAAACACAACAACCACAACTTGAGTCTTAATTCTGATAGTATCCATGTTTGAATGATGACAATACCTCTCTCGTTTGTTGTGATGGAGAGGTTAGTCCTTGTGGAAGTGAGACATAGCTCAACTTCTTTAAATGATGAAATTGAAATACGCTGAAATGTATGATGAACAAACTTCGACCAAAACATACTAAATCCTACATGGAACCTCTCATAACCGCCTGATAATGCCTCCGATCCTTTGACAAGAATACTTATATATAGGAAGTACCAGCGGCGTATCCACCATATTCTTGTCAAATTTTCATTGACTTTATCCACAAGTTATGATTAGTTCTATGTGACTCTACAACAAACACAACAACCACAACTTGAGGCTTAATTCTGATAGTATCCATGTTTGAATGATGACAATACCTCTCTCGTTTGTTGTGATGGAGAGGTTAGTCCTTGTGGAAGTGAGACATAGCTCAACTTCTTTAAATGATGAAATTGAAATACGCTGAAATGTATGATGAACAAACTTCGACCAAAACATACTAAATCCTACATGGAACCTCTCATAACCGCCTGATAATGCCTCCGATCCTTTGACAAGAATACTTATATATAGGAAGTACCAGCGGCGTATCCACCATATTCTTGTCAAATTTTCATTGACTTTATCCGCAAGTTATGATTAGCTCTATGTGACTCTACAAGAAACACAACAACCACAACTTGAGTCTTAATTCTGATAGTATCCATGTTTGAATGATGACAATACCTCTCTCGTTTGTTGTGATGGAGAGGTTAGTCCTTGTGGAAGTGAGACATAGCTCAACTTCTTTAAATGATGAAATTGAAATACGCTGAAATGTATGATGAACAAACTTCGACCAAAACATACTAAATCCTACATGGAACCTCTCATAACCGCCTGATAATGCCTCCGATCCTTTGACAAGAATACTTATATATAGGAAGTACCAGCGGCGTATCCACCATATTCTTGTCAAATTTTCATTGACTTTATCCACAAGTTATGATTAGTTCTATGTGACTCTACAACAAACACAACAACCACAACTTGAGGCTTAATTCTGATAGTATCCATGTTTGAATGATGACAATACCTCTCTCGTTTGTTGTGATGGAGAGGTTAGTCCTTGTGGAAGTGAGACATAGCTCAACTTCTTTAAATGATGAAATTGAAATACGCTGAAATGTATGATGAACAAACTTCGACCAAAACATACTAAATCCTACATGGAACCTCTCATAACCGCCTGATAATGCCTCCGATCCTTTGACAAGAATACTTATATATAGGAAGTACCAGCGGCGTATCCACCATATTCTTGTCAAATTTTCATTGACTTTATCCGCAAGTTATGATTAGCTCTATGTGACTCTACAAGAAACACAACAACCACAACTTGAGTCTTAATTCTGATAGTATCCATGTTTGAATGATGACAATACCTCTCTTGTTTGTTGTGATGGAGAGGTTAGTCTATGTAGAAATGGAATACAATCCAATTTCTTTAAATGATAAGATGCCATAAATGCTAAATCAGTAAGTACAAAACAAACTTCAATCAAGACAATGCTAAATTCCACATGGAACTTCTCATAACCGCTAGATAATGCCTCTGATCCTTTGGCAAGAATACTTATATATAGGAAGTACCAGCGGCGTATCCACCATATTCTTGTCAAATTTTCATTGGCTTTATCCTTAAGTTATGATTGGTTCTATGTGATCCTAAAACATAAACAAACACAATCAACCAAAGCTTGAGATAACATAAAGAAAAACATAAAACTAAACGATTGGAGTTGAATCTGGATTTTCGGTGAAGGGGACTAGTTGGGTGGTTTCGTTTGGGCCGTCATTATCTTCAACAGGATTGGCGTTGATGTTGAAAACTCTTCCTCTTGCTGGTGGCCTAGCGATTTGGTTTCCTTGATTTGCTTGGTTAACTGGGTTTGCTTGAGCTTGGGCGTTTATGATGTTAACCAATCGAGGGCACGTGTTTCTATAGTGGATAGGGTCGCCACAATTGAAACAAGCTCGAACATAAGGTAACATGGGGTATTGAGGTTGTTGATATGTTTGGATCATATTTTGAGTAGGGGGTGTAGTTTGGTTTTGAGGGGTGCGGCAAACCTTGCTCAAATGACCATAGCGTCCACATTTCGCACATAGTCGACAAGGTAAGGTAGATGGATGGTGATAAAAACAGGTGTTACATCGAGGGTGAGGTCCAAGGTATGGTTTCTTATTTGGGTAAGTTGAGTTGGGTGCTATTTGCGTGATTGGGATAGCTTGGATTGGTATGGCTTGTGAAATTGGTTGATTACGTTGGGTAGTAGCGAAAAGTTGCCCGTCTATTTTTCTCTTAGAAATGGGTTGAGAAGGGGATTCGGTTTGGGTGGAGTTTGAAGTTTCAGTTGATGCTTTATCCTTCTTCTTCTCTCCTTGAAGTCTTTATTCCGGATGCGGTTCTCGGTGAGCTCTGTAGCTAACTCCATTGCTGCTTCCAAAGTTGCAGGCGTGGTACTTATTACAGAATCCTGAATCTTTGACGGAAGACCTCGAATGTAGTTCTCGATCAAACGGTAGAGGGGAGTGAACAAGTTGGGAACCATTTGATTTAACTCGAGGAATCTTTTGTTGTATGTGGTGTGGTCTCCTTCCTTTTGCTTCAACGAATAAAACTCATCCTCTAATTTCTTGATTTCGCTCCTTGGGCAAAACCGTCTTGTCCTGATTTCCTTCAACTCTTCCCAAGTCAAAGTCATAGCGTCTTCAACACCTCGTTTGGCCTTCTCTGTATTCCACCAAGTAAGTGCTATTCCATATAAACGACCAGTAGCATATCGCACTTTGCGATCATCGGGGCAATCGCAATTTAGAGAAGTGTTCTCCATTTCTTCAAACCAATGGAGGAGAGCGGTGACACCTTCAGTCCCTTCGTATTTTGGAGGGTCGCATGATTTGAAATGCTTGTAGGTGCATTTAGTGGTATTTGGGGGAGGGTTGATAACATTTTGATCTTCTTGGTTGATAGGATTAGCGGTAAGGGCTTGTTGGACTTGAATTACAATGTTGGGTATTACGGCAGCCATTTGTTGAGTGATTAGGGCAGCCATGCGCTCGCGGGCTTTTCCTGCTCTCATCTTCCTACGGGCGAGGCTAGAAGACATCTACAAGGAATACGTATCATGAGTATGAGTTGGATGTTTTTGGGATCATGGGTCGTATTTAGGAATGAACATTCATAAAATAAATATAGAAAAATAAATCTACTACATCCATAGGATGTCTTGGGCTTTGCTCGTAATTGGGCCTTGCATGCCGCCATACTTCACCTTCGTAATCATGTGGGCCCCCATGAATACCGGGCTTTTCATATGGTTCGCATGTGTTAGCCTGGTTACGTACACTAAAACCCGGAGAAAATCGAGAAATATGTATATAACGTATGATATTCGGAATGTGTCCAGGTATGGACACGATGACACCTCAAAGTGGGGTTAGTTCGAACGACGTTTGGTGTGGCATGCTTTGGCCTAATAGGTCCTTCGTACTCTCATCGTTAGTCCCAAGGTAGGCAAACTGGTCCGTTATATTGGATTTATACGAATGCCAACCTAGACAGGACGTTCCGACTGCCGGTACTTGTACCCTTCCAGTTACTACATGCCCGTCGCAGAACTTACTTTGATGAGATTTGAAAATTGCGACAAAATCTTTGAATAACGAAAGTATGAAGATGATTTGATTATATGAACATTGAAATATGTATGATGAATGTGTATGTAAGTATGTATGTTTGACTGTAAGTATAAACAAATATGAAACAAATAAATATCATAAGTTTGCATGTAACCACATAAACAATTTAAAAATCTAGTCAACTATAGTATAGGCTCTAAGGGTCTAATAACCTATCCTATATCCCTATAGTCATGGCTCTGATACCAATCTGTCACACCCGACCCGCAGCGGAAAAAGGTGATCGGGGCATAATTGGGTTATCATCAAAGCTCATGACATTTATTATGAAGTTTCATATTCATTAATACAATTTAATGGGAAATATACAATCATAATTACATCATGTCCTAAACATCATTCTAGACTTCATTGTTTTCTTCTAAGGCATTTCATATGTTTTCCTTGCTTCATCCTGTTCACCTGTATCATGTGTAAAAATGGTTTTTGGATCAACAAAAAGTTGGCGAGTGAATCCTATGAAAAACATTTGAACAAGTTTATTGAATTGATTATAAAATAAAGTGCATACACGAACAATAATGGATTTGTTTTGAGGCACGCGTTGCTCAACTCGTCTCCCACGAGGAACTGATGGGCCTAATGAATGAATTGCATATAACTTGACAATATGAAATACATAACTACAAACAATATATACAATCTAAGTTTAGATCACAATATGGTATGGCACAAGTTTAAATAAACGAGTTAATTTTAGTGACACATGACACACCCCAAAACGTGTAATTAAAAGGGGAGTTGTAAGATTCACTCACATTGGGTGCGTTCGGTTGATGATGTTGAATGCGCACGAAGTTGGTTTTAACCACGAGTGAAACTAACCTAGATAATGGCATAATGGTTCGGTAAGTAAGCGGATTTTATTAATAAATTTTAGTAGGATTGTTGGATATATTTTTGTGAGTTTAAGGCTATTTTATAACCTTAAAAATGTTATTTTTAAGTATTTTTAATGTAAATAAATAAATAAAAGTAAAAAAAAAATGTTGATTTTTGACTGTTGACCTGTTGACTGTTGACCGATTTTATTGTGTAATTGTGTGCGCCGGGTGAGGCTCGAACTCGAGACCTCCCGTTCGCGTGCACGCAGCTCTACCAACTGAGCTACGTGTCTAACCCGAAATATTTCTGTTTTTAATTATATTTATACCTTAATTGAATTAATCCGAAAATCATTTATTTCAAAAACGATTTAAATGACTCGCTCGGTGTTCTCCACAGGTCTCGAACCCGGGACCTGTGGGTTAGGTTAACACACAGTCCACCGCTGGACTGTGTGTCTAACATGGTAAATACTCTGATTTTTATTATACTTATATACAAACTACATTATTTCATTTCTGCCTTATATAAAAAGTTTGATAATTGTCCGGACCGGTCTGGACTCGAACTCGTGACATGTGATTTAAACGTTCACACAGTCCACCACTGGACTGTGTGTCTATCTTGGTTATTATTCCGGTTTTTATTAAACTTAACATCTATTGCAGTGAATCCGGTTCGGTTAAAAAAAAGAACATTTTTATTAAGGCGAGTGTGCGTGGGACAAGAATCGAACTCGGGACGTAAGCGTGTTTTATTTGCACACAGTCCACCGCTGGACTGTGTGTCTAACCCGAGATATATCTTGATTTTAATTAAACATATACAATACTGAAACTTCGTCTTCTTCGTTGGACTTAACCAGAACTAATGTCCGACTGGTTCGACGATTTAATCAAGTTCTTTAGTGTGTTGCGCTTAATTACAGGTGATATTAATAAAAGAATG
This sequence comes from Scalesia atractyloides, assembly GCA_947069175.1. Taxonomy (NCBI): domain Eukaryota; kingdom Viridiplantae; phylum Streptophyta; class Magnoliopsida; order Asterales; family Asteraceae; genus Scalesia; species Scalesia atractyloides. The sequence continues at coordinate 2,829,398 of CAMTDV010000004.1, forward strand.
AGAGATTAAGTGTAAGATATACCGAACAGTGGCTCCTCTGTTTCGCCGGCGAAGCTCCGATGTCAGCAGGTTATTCCGGCGACGTGTGTCTTGCGGCAGAGGGTCTTCAGGGAGTTTGAGATGAGTGTGGGTGGCTTCGGTATGAGCTCTGGGTGTTCAGTAAGGCTCAGAGGTGAAAGGCTCGGTTTTCCGGCGAGTTGCAGAAATTCTCCGGCGAGTGAATTTACGTCAGAAAAGAGTGTGATTGTGAGCGAAAAAGCTAACAGAGGTTAGAGGGGGTATTTATAAGGCAGGAGATCGACGAATTTAGTCCGTTTTCCGTCTTGATTCGTCGGTCAATAAGTTTTCCGGCGGTTATGACTTGCGTCGCGGGTTCAGACGTCGGTTATAAACGATGTAATAGTTAAGGCTTCGGTTAAAACAGAAGAAACCGTCCAATCTCGGCGAAATCGTCGGGATTTCCGACGACTACGATTGGGCGCGTCGGTTTTGAATTTGAGATTTAGGTTATGTATTAATTGTTTCTAATAATGAACAAGAAACACAAGTGGCGCAGTGGTTGGATGGATGAGTGTTAAGGCTTTGCTGAATTCGCTGGCTGACCCGGGTTCGAAACCCGGCAGCATTGATTTATTTTTATTTCATTATTTTTAATACTTTTTCAAATATAAATTATATATTCCAATATACTTATTAATTATGTATCGTTTAAAAATAATTTGGGCATTAAATACGCAACGAAATTTTTAACTGATTGTTCGGTTAATAAACGGAGCGGGTTTGGTAAATCCGGTTTTTGACGGATGTTACAGTCTCCATATCTTAAGAGCGAACACAACGGCTCCAAGTTCTAGGTCGTGGGTGGTGTAGTTCTTCTCATGAGTTTTGAGTTGTCTAGAAGCATAAGCTATCACCTTTCTTCTTTGCATTAGAACACAGCCTAGTCCTTGCCCTGACGCGTCGCAATAAACCAAGAAGTCATCACAACCTTCAGGAAGAGTGAGAATAGGTGCGTCACAGAGTTTTTGTTTAAGGGTTTGGAAGGCTTCTTCTTGTTTGGGTCCCCATATGAAGGGTTTTCCTTTATGAGTTAAAGCCGTGAGTGGTACAGCAATACGGGAGAAATTTGCAATGAAACGGCGATAATAACCAGCCAAACCGAGGAATGATCTTACTTCGGTTGGGGTACGTGGCGCTTGCCATTCTTGTACTGCTTTGATCTTTGAGGGGTCGACATGTAATCCCTTGTCATTGACGACATTTCCAAGGAATTGTACCTCTTTTAACCAGAATTCGCATTTGGAGAATTTGGCGTAGAGCTTTTCATTCCCTAAGAGTGTAAGGATGAGTCGAAGGTGTCGTTCATGATCAGACTTAGACTTTGAGTATATGAGGATGTCGTCGATGAAGACTATAACAAAGCGATCGAGATAGGGTTTGCAGACTCTGTTCATTAGATCCATGAAGACAGCTGGAGCGTTGGTTAGACCAAATGGCATGACCATGAATTCGTAATGACCATAACGAGTTCGGAAGGCGGTCTTTGGGACGTCTTCTTCATGTACTCTGAGTTGATGATAACCAGAACGAAGGTCGATTTTTTAAAAACAGCTGGCGCCTTGAAGTTGGTCAGAAGATCATCGATGCGAGGCAATGGGTAGCGGTTCTTGACCGTTAACTTGTTGAGTTCTCTGTAGTCGATACACATGCGAAACGTTCCATCTTTCTTCTTCACAAAAAGGACAGGTGCACCCCAAGGCGATGAGCTAGGACGTATGAATCCTTTGTCAGTCAGCTCTTGCAATTGACTGGCCAGCTCTTACATCTCGGATGGGGCTAACCTATAAGGAGATTTTGCAACTGGTGTAGCTCCAGGTATAAGATCAATGCGGAATTCGACCTCTCTCACGGGAGGAAGTCCTGAAATGTCGTCAGGAAAAACTTCTGGAAAATCTTTTACTACTGGGATGTCTTCGAGTTTCTTCTCCTTGGTTCCCTTTTTGAGGACATGAGTTAGGAATGTGACATAATTCTTGCGGAGATATTTTCGGGCTTGAAGACAGGACATTAATTTGAGCCCTTTCGAAGGGTTTCTCCAAAGATTCGTAGAGTCTGACCGTTTGTAAGAGGAATGCGTATAAACTTTTCGTGGCATACAACTTCAGCATGATGTTGGCTGAGCCAGTCCATACCAATTATAATGTCGAAACTTCCCAACTTCATAGGAATGAGGTCAACTGGAAAATCGTGATCGTTTAGGGTGAGAGTACAATTGCATATAATAGAGTTTAATGAGACCGGTTTTCCGTCAGCAACTTCTACCGTTATGGATTCCATAAGTTTATCACGAGTTTGGTTGAGGATGGGTTCAAATTCTAAGGACACAAAACTCCTATCCGCGCCAGTATCAAATAACATGGATGCATAACTACCATTTACGAGAAACGTACCGTTAACTACATTGTTGTCAGCCCTGGCTTGATTAGCGTTGATGTTGAAAGCTCTTCCTCTTGCAGGTGGAGGAGCTTGATTAGCCTGGTTTACTGGATTAGCTTGAGCTTGGGCATGGATAATATTCACTAGGCGTGGACAGGTGTTCCTGAAATGGTTCGGGTCTCCACAGTTGTAACAAGCCCGCATAGGTTGCACCATGGGATAGTTGGGTTGGTAGTAGGATTGGGCTACATGTTGGGTAGGTGGTAGTAGTAAAGGTTGTTGGGCTTGACCCACTATCTGATGGTGGGTTTGGGTTGAGGGCTGATGGCGGTTCGTTCGCTGAAGTACGCGACAGGTTTGAATGGTGTGACCTGCGCGACCACAGCCGATGCAATGTTAGCAGGGATGGTCAGGAAAGTGATGGTATTGGCAACGGTTGCATTTTGGGTATGGGCCGGAGTATGGCCTTTTATATGGTGCAGGTGAGGGGGCAACTTGAGTGATGGGTGCAGCAGGGATAGGGAAATTTGTTTGTGTGACAGCAAAGTTTCTGGTGTTTCGTTTCCTCTTGTTAGCAAACTTTGAGGAGGAGGTGGAATGGTTTGAAGTTTGGCCCTCAACGGGGGCTTTCTTTTTCTCGTCCTTAAATTTGCCGTTGCGAATACGATTCTCGGTAAGCTCGGTAGCTAGTTCCATAGCAGCTTCGAGTGTTGCAGGCGAAGTGCTGAGAACTGAGTCTTGAATTTTCGAGGGGAGGCCTCGAATATAGTGTTCGACTAAGCGGTAAACTGGGGTGAACAAGTTAGGGACCATTTGGTTCAACTCTAAAAACCGTTTGTTGTAGGAAGTATGATCTCCCTCATTTTGCTTCAACGAGTGAAATTCATCCTCTAGCTTTTTGATCTCGCTTCTTGGACAGAAGCGTCTCGTCATGATTTCCCTTAACTCCTCCCACGTTAAGGCCATTGCATCTTCGATTCCTCTCTTACCCTTTTCAGTATTCCACCAGGTGAGAGCTACTCCAAATAGTCTCCCGGTTGCGTAACGTACCTTGCGATCCTCGGGACAATCGCAGTTGAGGAAGGTGTTTTCCATTTCCTCAAACCAGTGGAGGAGGGCAGTGACACCTTCGATCCCTTCAAATTTCGGGGGATCGCAAGACTTGAAATGTTTGTATGAGCACTTTTTGGAGAGAGGGTTGTCAACGTTCTGGTCTTCTTGTTGGGGAGGATTGATGGGATTTGCGGCGAGAGCTTGTTGGACTTGAACTATGATGTCAGGAAGCACCGCGGCCATTTGTTTTGCGATTTGGGTGGCCAAGCGTTCGTTTGACCTTCCTGACCTTCTACCCCCATGTTGTAGCCTAACCGACATCTACAGGAATATACATAAGAAGATTGTGAGTTTAAGGAGTCTTTTTAGGTGTCATGTGTCTTTAAAAAAAATAAAATGACATAAACATCAATAATGCAACTACATCCATAGGATGTCTTGGGTTTGCTCATGTTTGGGCCTCAAATGTCCCCCATACCATCGCTTGTATTGTCATGTGGGCCCCCATGACTATTGGCTTAGTAGGATTCACATTGGTATTGGCAGTTTAACACTCGCATCACCCGAATGAAAACCATGAAATATGTTTGCGAGATGTATGGTCGGAGCGTGTCCAGGTGTAGACACAATGACAACTCAAAGTGGGGTTAGCTCACACGACGTTTGGTATAGCATGCTTTGGCCTAATAGGTCCTTCGTACTCTCATCGTTAGTCCCCAGGTAGGCAAACTGGTCCTTTATTTTGGATTTATACGAATGCCAAGCCTAGACAGGACGTTTGGACTACCGGTACTTGTACCCTTCCAGTTACTACATGCCCGTCATGAGAACCCACTTTGATGTGATTTGAAAATACAAAAATCGTTGCAAAAGTCATGGAAATTGTGTGGTGTGTGCTCTCATGGATATGATATGCTATGAGAATATGATTCATGATAGGCATTGTATAATAATATGTACTTATGAACATGCTTGCTTAACATTGAATGTAACAATAAACATAAAGCATATAAACATCATGAATTTTGCATGTAACACACAAATAATTTAAAAATTCTAATCAACTATAGTATAGGCTCTAAAGGTCTAATAACCTATCCTATATCCCTATAGGATAGGTTCTGATACCAATCTGTCACACCCCGACCCGCAGCGGAATAAGAGTCGGGGCATAATTGGGTTATCACCAAAGCTCATGATGTTTACTAATATGTTTCATATTTATTAAATTCAAAATTACATCCTCAATATTCCAAACAAGTTCATACAATTACAAAGAAAAGTAACTAAATAAACAATCCAAAGTCTAAACCGATTTATTCTTCTAAGCCATCCTATATGTTTCTTGCTACAACCGGATCACCTGTATCATGTGTAAAAATGGGGGTTTTTGGGTCAACAAAAGTTGGCGAGTGAACCTTGTTAGAAAAACATTTATTATTGATTTCTTGTTATATTTTAATATGGAAAAATTGTGCAATAATCATATGTGAGCAAACGTAAATAAACATACAATAACAATAACAATAACAGTAACAATAACAATAACAATAACAGTAACGGTAACAATAACAATAACAAACCACCTTGCATGACTATATCACATGAATGATACTGTATATGTTGGTAACGTCACGTTCACGCTCATAGGTAATGGGGAACGGACGGCCTATGATGAATGTATGTGCGATCAAGGCTCAATCAAACGGAGCCGATCGTATGTTGGCAACGCCTCGTTCACGCTCATAGGTAATGGGAACAGCTCACGCTCATAGGTAATGGGGAGCGGCGGCCTATGATAATGTATGTACTGAAAATGATAAATTTAATCTAAACATTAACCACGCAAACAGTTGATACATAATGAATACACATTTGATCATTGATATGATGGATGCACAAGTGTTTAAATGAAATAAGTAATATGACACATGATACACCCCAAAAACGTGATTAAAACGGGGAATTTGTAGAGATTCACTCACATTGGGTGCGTTCGTTTGATGATGCTGAATGCGCACGAGTTTAGAGGATTGATCGACGAGGAATAACTAACCAAAATAATAACGAAAAGGTACGATAAATAAGTGAATTTTATTAATAATTTTAATAGGATTTTTAGATATATTTTTGTGTGTTTAAGGTTATTTTCCAACTTTAAAAAAAACATTATTTTTAAGTATTTTTAATTGATTTTTAAATTAAATAAATAAATAAAAATATATAAAAAAATGTTGACTTTTTTTTGGGTTGACCGTTGACTATTGACTTTGACTTGTTGACCGGTTCGGTCGTGTATATTGTTTGCACTGAGTGAGGTTCGAACTTGTGACCTCCCGTACGCGTGCACGCAGCTCTACCAACTGAGCTACGTGTCTAACCCGAAATATTTCTGTTTTTAATTATATTTATATACTATTTAATTTATTCCAAAATTCATTTATTTTAAAAAGGATTTTAATTCTATCAAACCGGCGTGCGTAACAGGTCTCGAACCGGGACCTGTTGATTAACGTTGCACACAGTCCACCGCTGGACTGTGTGTCTAACCTGGTTAAAACACTTGTTTTTATTTCTCTTATATACTAACTGGAAGTTTTCATATTTGGGTTTTATAAAAGTCTGAATATTGTGACGAATCGGAACAAGGACGGACTCGAACCCGGTATCGCTATGTTTCAATTGCACACAGTCCACCGCTGGACTGTGTGTCTAACCCGAGATATAACCCGATTTATATTAAATTTATATACAAACTATACTTAATCTTCTCCGTTAAACAACACAGACAATGCTTATTCTACTGATCTTGTTTAATTCGATTGACGAACATATAATTGATTAAAATGAAATGGACAGGGAAGGTTTTGGGAATGAACATACCGGAAGATGATCTTTCTCAGAACTCCAGCGAAGTCGTTGGCTCTGTTTTATGAACTCCGTCTGAACGGGCCAATTAATAGTTTTGATTAACCAAATTGTGAAATTGAATGACTAAACAAGAGTTATCAGAAGGTTTGAATGATTATACCGTTTCACAGCGCAATCTAGGAATTTTCAGAAAACTTCCGGCGAGTGTTGATTATCCGATATCGTCGTCTGGGATTGATTCTGATTGAAAGGTTTGAGTTAGCAAAAGTCTAACAACAGATAGAAGATGAAAGAATTGAGAAATTTACCGTTTTGATGAGTGTCACGGTTTTCCGGCGAAAGTCTGGCGATTTAAGAAAACGTTTCCGACGAACTTAAGATAGAGCGAAAGTGAAATTGGAGGTTCTGTGGATGATTTTGAGTCGCGAGATGATGATATTGATAGGGTAATTCAGGAAGTAAAAGATTTCGGTTTCTAAACCCGAACATCATATGAATTCAAGTTCATTAAAGGTTGAATTGATTCAGAACGTCGGTTTATCGATTATATTCAGTAGTATCGAACTTCAACAGTCTGAACCGTTGAGAGCCGATGAACGGTTTCAGTTTTTGGCGCAAACGGATGATTCACGGGTAGAGTTAAGTTTTATTGTTTCCCTGATTATACAACAAAACAGCAAGTGGCGGAGTGGTTACATGTTTGATGATTAAGTCTACCGGCTGACCCGGGTTAGAAACCCGGCAGCCCATTTTTATTTTTAACTGCTTTATTTTTATTTTCTAACAATTTTAATTTCCATATTCTAAAATGTTTATTAGTTATGTATTGTTTAAAATTAAAATAAGTATTAAATGAGCAACGAAAATTTGAAACTGATTATTCGATTAATAAACGAAGCGGGTTTTGAAAACCCGTTTTTTTCAACAGATTTTACACGGTTCTTCGGGCAAGTCAAATGACTTCCAAAGGTCTTGGTAGTTAAACAGCCACGCGTCACCTCTCCTTTGAATAGGATCTGTGTAGTTGAAACAATCCACGTGCTGTGTTTCAATAACCTTTCTCAACGAAGGAACATATACTCTCCTCAACGGACTCGCATATCCGACAAAGAAACCCTCAAGAGATTTAGCTCTGAATTTGCCATCTTGATCTATTACAGTACATGGCGCACCGAATGGCTCCAAGAACTTCAAATTTTGCTTCCGTCAATTTATCATCTCAAAACATGTTTTCTTTGTTGGTTTGACATGAGAACCCTGTTTAGCGTGTAGCAAGCCGCAGCAACCGCTTCACTCCAGAAGCTGATTGGAAGTTTAGAATCTGCAAGCATGGTTCTCGTAGTTTCAATCAAAGTTCTGTTTTTCCGTTCAGCTACTCCGTTTTGCTGTTGAGTATAGGGAGCACTAAACTCGTGCAGAATCCCTTTTGCGTTGCAGAATTCCTTCATTTTGTTATTCTTAAACTCTGTGCGTCTGACCGGTAGATGATAAACGTTCTCGAGTTTCTTGAATAGAATAACCAAGTTCTCGAACGTTTCGTCTTTTGATTCTTGAAAGAATACCCACGAATATCTCGAATAGTCATCTGTCACGACCAAGCAATATAAGTCTCCTTAGATACTTCGAACATTTACAGGACCAAATAAGTCCATGTGGAGACGTTCTAATGGCAACTTGATAGTTTAAAATTTTCTTCGGATGAGATTTCTTGATCTGCTTTCCCTTTTTATACTCTAAGCAGTGATCAGTCATATTAAAACTCTGAAGATTTACGCCTTCTACAAGATCATTATGAACCAAGAAATTCATTTTTCTTAAATGAATATGCCCCATCTTACGATGCCAAAGAATAGAATCTTTATCCGTAGACTTTGTCACAAAACATTGCGCTGATTTTGATAAAGTGGTAGCGACGCCCATATCAAGAACATATAAATCATTCTCACGAGGTGCTCGCATCAGAATCCACTCATCTGGTATTTTGAATCCCGGCTTCAAGATAATACACTCTTTTTCATTGAAATGCACAATGAACTTCTTGTCACAAATTTGCGATATGCTCAGAAGACTGTTTTCCAACTCTGCAATATAATTCACGCGAATGAAACGACGCCATTGGAGAGTTTTCCCTCCAGCGACTATCCTTCCACCCTGATTTCCTGCAAATCCAACATATCCACCATTGATAGCTTTAATGTCGAATAGCAACGCTTTCATTCCCGTCATATGCCTGGACGCTCCACTATCCAAAATCCACTTAGAAAGTACGGATCTCTGGAGCCCCTGCACATTTCAACAATCTATTTAAAAAGCGAGACCCAAGCCTTTTTGGTCTTGTGTTAAATTGGATAACCATCGTCTAAATCAAACTCACACTCATCAGCATAATAGAATCCACACTCATCTGCATAATCAAATTCATATTCATCATCTGGATTTTCTTTTGAATTGTTTATGTTTGAAAACTTTACTGTCTTTTTATCTTTTGAATTGTTACCACTTGTAGTTTTGACATTTTCAGATGTGGTTTCAATTATGACTTCAGATTTTGATTCTTTCATGCTATCACTAGTCTTAACAAGCTCAAACTTAGTGATCTCAGATGTTGTTGACCGTTTCTTTGCAATCCAGGCTTGAGATTTTATGTTAGCCTTCTTGATGTAAAAATTGTTTTCATTAGTCTTTGAAGTTTCACCTATTTCAAAAATTGAATTTTCAAACTTAGGTTTGACTTTAGCTTTTGATTCATTTCTTTTCAAAATCTTTACAGGTGTTGCTTCGGTTTCACAACATTTGAAATTTCTTTCCTTCGAAGATAAACCGGCTTTGATTTCGGATAGTAACGTGCAATATGACCAATTTTGTTGCACTTAAAACAAGTCCGAGAATCATGTGGATGTCCTTTTGTGGGTTTTACACCACTTGTTTTGGCACCACTTTCAATTTTGGCTTTATCTCGAAGTTCTTTTTGTTTCTTAAACTCATCGTTTGATTGTTTCCCGATCAAACTTTCCTCATGAACCGTGTTCGTCCCATATACAAAATTCATGTTTTTACTCTTGTATTCATGAAATGGTGACGGTTTCTTTTTAGGTTCATCTGATTCTTCTAAACCCAACCAGCTCTCCGATTTTCCGGATGATCACCACCATTCTTTCGGTAGTTGTTACTTTTAGGTTTGGAATATAATTTCTTTTCATTAATCTCCAGATCATCTGATGTGACTTCCACGAGTTTAAAGAATTTATCTAACAATTCTTCATTCACGTTCTGAATCGGCAAACTGTCATCAAAGTATAATCTATCAGATTCCTTAATCTTGTACATTACAACATTAGGATGATCACATAGATCTTTCTCCGATGATGTATCGTCATCTTCTGACTGTGAATCACAATTCTTTGAGCTCGAGTCGGCGCTTTTAAAATTGCCTTCATCAGAATCGTTCAAAACATTTTCAACAACTTTTTTAACCACAGCCTTGTCATCATCTGTTTTAGTATAGATTACATCAATGTTCTCTGGCAACTCAGTTTTCTTTTAAGATAACAACTCAATATTGAGTGCCTTATCCATCCCATCAGCGGATTTGCGACAATACTTCTCGCAAAGGGGTGGAGGAACATTGCTGTATTCTTTACCAATTTTCTTTTTAGATTTCTCTTCCGATGGAATTGTCGGAAGGATCTGATCAATGACATATGCATTACATGTGTAACTTCTCAAAAGTTGTTGAACATGCTCTGTTTCAATTGTCATGTCCTGGAGTTGTTGCTTAGATTCAGCAATGGTGTTAATATAGATATTAATCGCTTTTTGCTTATCCATTACTGTTCCTTTTAACATCCTTATTGTATCATGTTGTTCGATGTTATTTCTATCAAGTCTACCATAATCATTTTTCATTTTATCATACGCTTCCTTCATTGTGCGATAATCATATTTCAAAAGTTCATTTATGCACATTGTTTTCAGCGATGATTTTTGATTTTTCGACACACTCAGAACATGGTTCGGTACATTTTGTACAAGGTTTCTCAACCTCTACAACTTGTACTTTGACAACTTCATTTACCTCTGAACCTACCTTGGTTAGATTTGCAATCAATGCTTTGTCGGCAATATCCTTGAGGTTTTCAGCATTCATTTCTTGAGTAACATCAATGACCACTTCATCAGTTGATTTCTTCTCGGGAGCTTGCTCCTGAGAACTTCCATCAAAATGACCTGCAAGACTTTCACAAGAGTTAGGAGATAAAATTCCTTGCTTCTGCATGTGGATATACTTCTCTTCTTCACGTTGTTGTTGCAGATATTATTCCATCAGAATATTCTCCAAAGCCGCTGCTTCTTCTGCAGATGTATCTTCAACTATCTCAGCCATCAACGCAACTCGGTCTTCTTACCGATGTAGGAATTCCAGTCGAAACCGTCGTCTTCATTTGATGCAACCATAGCCTTTTCAGTGTTGCTGCTATTCGGTTTCTCTTGAATTTCAACCTGAGTCTTCTTCGGGAATGGCTTGTATTGAAGTGACTTCTTGTAAACTCGTTGCCTCCTCCGAACGGACTCTGATTTCCCGTTGCTTCAGGATTTTTGCATTCTCTCTTGAAGTGACCCTTTTGGCGACATCGAAAACATGTAACCTTTGACTTGTCGAAGCCCAACTTGTTGCTAGAATTTCCGATATCTCAGCCAGTGAGAGCAACGAACTTGGTAACCCTTCGGATAATAGATGCTAAACACCACTTGATATCCATCAACTCGAGTTCTTCTTCATCCACTTGGTCATAATCTTTTGCCGTCATTTCAGGATTTCCAATTTTACCGGCTACAAGACTTTCGTATGACTCCAGAACAGTGGCGAGAAGAGACATATGTTGTTTAGCGACTTATTCCGAAACAACATTGTTCAAATTTACTGCAATTTTGCACTTGTATACTTCGAATCAGAATTTTTTTGTTGATTCTGATTTGCTTGACTTTGATAAGATGAATTTGAACCAGTGCTTGAGAACGAACTCTGTGGACTCTGATCATAATGAGGCTGTGATTGACTCTGGTTTTGTGGAGATGCATTCATGTTCGCACTAAACGTTGTCCCAATTTTCGGACTTGAAATGTTGTCTTGCATTTGTAGTACAACCCAACGTCTTGAACTACATTAGCGTTCTTTGACTTTGCAATCTTCAATAGTTCCATTTCATGGCCTTCGAGTTTATCGATAAATGTTGACAGCTTGAAGAATTCCCATTTATCGCTTTCCTTTAGAACCATTAGATAAGTAGTCCACTCTCCATCTGGTAGAGCGTCTGCAAGCTTGTCGATGTATTCTTGTTCCGTCTTCTCGAGACCGTGTCTTCGTATTTGGACTTTAAGATGACAGAAACGTTCAATCATCTGCTTCATAGTCTCACCCTTCAGCATGTTGAAGATATCGAACTCTTTCATAATGAGCGCTTTCTTGCTCTTGATCATCTCCGCATTTCCTTGATACTTCTTTTGAAGAGAAAGCCAGAGATCTCTTGCAGTTGTGTATTCCGGTAGCAAAACGAGAATATCTTCTTTGACGGATTGTTGGATAAGACTGATCATCTTTTTCTCAGCAATGCATTCCTCTTTCTGTACTGTCGAGTAATTGTACTTCTCAAGAACTTGCTGATGTTCATCCACCGGAACAGTGTAACCTCTTTCAATCAACACCCAGCCTGCGAAATGCATGGCTTGAACCAAATACGTAAATTTCTCTCTCCATGCTTCATACTCGTCCATGCTCATTAGCTTGGGCGGTTTAACAGTCGTTCCCATTTCGTTATCAAGATTGACTTGATGAATCACGTTGGCATTTGACGAACTAGCTCCGGACATAAAAGCTCTTTGAATATCATCATCGTGAATAATCAGACGTGTACACTGAAAATACTCAAAAACTTTTGAAAATGTTAGAAATACTACAAGTTCGGTCGAACTTGTAGGTTGGAATGAAGAATTCTTGATTTTGTCACAAGTTCGGTCGAACTTTTGACTTTTGATTTGAAAATTTTCACTTGATCTTCGGTCAAACTTGAGACACAAACAACCAGAACCTCGAGCGAACTTGCTAACAGAAATTTGATGAAACTCTAGCAAGTTCGGGCGAACTTACTCAAAATTCCCTTGAAATTACACAAGTTCGGTCGAACTTGCTATAAAATCAGTGAAAAATCAGTAACTTCGAGTGAACTTGATCAAGATTTCCTCAAAACCACTCAAGTTCGAGCGAACTTGCTAAAAAAACACTTGAAAAGTGACTTTTTAGACCATGTTCGGCCGAACTTGATTAACAAGTTCGATGGTTAGGGTTTTGGAAAACATGGTTTTTTCAAAATTTTGACATGATTTCGGTTGAATTTGATCTCCAATCTTTCAAGGTTTATCTTTGTTGTATTTTACATGATATATTTAAAATCGAAAAGATTTTGACCGTGAATTCTTCATTTTTGATAAAAAAAGTTAAGAAAAATAGAAGAATGGAGATGAAATAGAAGTGTTCTTGTCTTGATACTATCAAATCAGGCTGTTCTAGCTATGATACCACTTGTAGGACCGATCCTCGATACTAAGGAACCTAAATTTGATATCTAATGTCCATAATAGCGGAAATATTACGTCGTGTTTACCAATAGACAAGAATTAATCAGTTAATCATCAGTTTCATTGATTAAACGTTGAGATTACAAACTGACAGGGTTTCGCCTCCAAAATGCCAAAGTTACAAATGAATGAGGCTAGCTAGGTATTTATAGAGCCTCAAGTTCGCCCCTGGGAGACACAAGTTCGGCCAAACATGTCCTAACATGACATCATGGGCGAACTTGGCTAATACAAACATAAATACTTCATATACCTAGCCTATTCAGCTCTATACTATACAGACTCGATACAACAAGGTCTCATTCGTGTTCGTTCGGTTCGTTTACAGCCCTAGTTACTAATATTAGCAATGCACATGTGCATCTATATATATCAACATGAAATAAGGTGTTTTGGTATACTAATTTGAATACATTTTCTCTTTCATCTATCATACCATCCATAATACAATACCATCCACATGTGCATTTTCATCATTTCTTTGACAAATTCCGTAATACATTACAAACATTAAACAATTATACTTTCATTTACACTACCATGTGTAATACACTACTTTTTACGTTACTAATATAAGAAATGCACATGTGCATCTATATGTATCAACATGAAATAAGGTGTTTTGGTACACTACTTTGAATACACTTTCTCTTTCATCTATCATACCATCCATAATACACTTCCATTACCTCCTACCATCCATAATACAATACCATTACCTCCTACCATTTATAATACAATACCAATACCAATATTTTCACTTTATTACATGTATATCAACACCGTTTATACCGTTCAATCAACATATTACATCATAAAGTGACAACTATAATGAACCCATCAACTACTAAACCAAAAAACATATATATGAGCCTACTTCATCATTCAAAATCACAAACTTTTTGTACCAAAACACGGTATATAATTGTTATACATAATGATGCACATGTGCATTTAATGTAAAGTTGAGTGTATTATGGATGGTATTGTAAATTAAAGTGCAATTGTCTACTAGTGATAACGCATTACTGAATTTGTCGAAGTTATGATACATATGCACATGTGCATGGATAACTGTTACTCGAAAAAAATATATAGGGTAAGGTTATTGTAAAAAAGACTAAAAGTGTGAGAAAGATAAGAAAGAATCTCAGCCATTAGATCTAAATTAATTGAAAAGGGTAATCAAGTAATTTTATCATTGATTTAATTAATTCAAAACCTTCCATAAACCGCCACCCTAATTTATAGGAATACCGAATAACATTGCAAACACTATTCAGCACGTATATAACACCATTCAATAATTATATAACACCCTTAAATAAGTATATAACATCATTCAAAAAGTATATAACACCATTTTAAAGATCTCTATAAAAACACTACGAATAACACTGCAACAAACCATTCAGCGCATATATAACACCATTCAATATGTATATAACACCTTTCAATAATTATGTAACACCATTCAACACATATATAACACCATTCAATAAGTATATAACACCATTCAATAATTATATAACAACATGAACTGAAACAAAAAACCATTAACTGAAACATTCGATTGAACGTAATTTTTTTCTGTATATAAGTATAATAATATGGTACTTATATTAAAGATTAAAAAACACTCGTTATTATGGCGTAATTTAAAAAAAAACGAGTTACGTGTAAAAAGTTATTGGTGTTTAAAAAATAAAAGGGGAACTTGCATGTGGATTGCATGTGACTTTCTAAAATTAAAAATGTTAATTTTACCTTTATACCCTTAATCTAGAAAATTAATTATTTTAATTGGTATACTATTTACAAGATTGCCATCAAGATCTCAACCATTAGATTAAAGATCTAATGGTTTAGATTCTTTCTTACCCTTCTCACACTTTGGGCCTTTTTTAAAGGATCCTCTACCTATATATATATATATTACTAAAATTGATATGTTTTGCTGGTTGTTAGTTCTTTTCTTAGTATTTGTAATAAATTTGGTTAATAATATAAGGGCAAACCATTTGATGCTACGTACCACCGAATCCACACTTGGTTGTTATGGTAGCATTCCCGAGCTCAGAAGGTGACTCGGGATGTAATTTATGGATCATTCTTTAATGTTCAAGTCAGTATTTTTTATGAAACTGTTGGAGCCCAATATTTCCTTTAACAAGCCTACCTACTAATTAGTCTAGTTAAATATATTTTCGTCATCATCAAATAGTGTTTATAATTCAGATCACCGCGGTTGCTCCCTTGATTTGTTCCATTTCTTTTCGGTAAGATTATTTTGGTTTGAGTAGGTTTCTTGTTGAAAATAGAAAAAAATCAGTTAATATGTTGGTTCTACATTAGTATCCTGTAAACTTATCATGCTCACAAAACCAAGGGGGTACCTACATAGAAGGGTACGTGATCACCCGAACACGTACCAAAAAAAAAGTTAGTGTTATATATTGGTGTATTTTGACATCACACCAATAGAAATTTCACCATCAAACCTGCAGAATTCTTTAAATCAAACCCTGAAATTTTCCAAACCTGTAAGAAAAATTACCTGACTACACCCCAGTACAAAACCCTTTGTAGAAATAAAGGATTGTATAATGGGTTAAAAGGAATTTGTGTAAAAATATATTATTTTAAATGTTGGTGAAAAGGGCCTCGGTCAAACACCAAATTGACATGTAATCTTTTCTTGGCAAAACATCAAATACAAAGAGTGCTACTTTACAAAAACGTACGAAGTGAAGGTTTTGCTGAAAAAAGGCGATGGCATTTTCGTAATTAAAACTCGTAATAATTACCACCCTACAAATGATGTTGTAGGGTAATTTTTATTTTGTAGGATAATTTTATAGAATGATCTTATAGGGTAATTTTAATCTTGTAGTGTAATTTTGTAGAGTGTCTTGTAAAGTATTATAGTTATTCTACACATGATCTTTGTAGGGTGATTTTGATCTTGTATGGTGATTTTGATCATGTAGGGTAATTTTGTAGAGTATCATAATTATTCTACAAATGATTTTGTAGGGTAATTCTGATAATTACAATAAGAGTAGATAATTACGAAAAATACCACTGTTTTCGAATTTTACCCTATCTTTTCTACAGGCTATACATTTGTTAAAACATTACAATCCTATAATAGCACACTGTTTATAATAATATAGATATATTATATTAGTTTTAGTGAGGCATGCCCAACATGGATGGTCAAATCTAGGCATGCCCAACATGTGGCTTCCAGAAGGATTCTTCGTACACATGTTAAGCACACCAAGTCACCAAAATGACAACAGCCAACCTCCAAACCGTTCTAGAAATGTTATAATCATTTAAACGTATAAAGGACATCTTAACCAAATTTATATTCTCGATGTTATACGTAAATTGCAATCTTCTTGTTTTACTTTGGTGTTAGCATCTTGTAGTGTGCTCTTATTCTTATAATTCCATCTGGTCGTTAAAAAAATCTAAATTGGACTCGCTTTGTGTTTCAATTTCTAGATTTTCTAAAATAAATATATACATCTGAACTCTGCAGAATTTAAACTCTCGATCATTTAGTTGTAAAGTACAATACTTACCATCAGGATACTCCTAAGCTATACAATTTACTTTTGGCAACATGTTGTGAGTAAAAATGTTAATTTATAAAATGTTTAGGCATATACACCACATGTCTATCATGTGTATGTAAACATATTTGTGTGCACAATTGAGTGCACACATCCATATATAAAGAGTATTCATTGTTTTCTTTTGTAATCTTTCAATTGACACAAAAACCGAATATCAAAGTGAAAACAGTTTACAACCAAACCGAAGGGATAAATGGTTTTAAGTTCGGTTTTATTTTTGAAATTTGTTACTTTTATATGTTTATGTTGTATAATAAGAGAAAATATACAGGAGACATATGCCATCCATTAGATGTATATATTTTTGATTTTACGTTTCTTTCTTTTACTTAATTATTATATTTTTTTAAATTGAAGAAAATATTATATTGCCAACCAAATCAATTTAATTACTAACCTTCTAAATAAATAGACAATTCTACTAAAAAGTTTCATCAATCCAAAACAATGTTGGCTAAAATATATAAAAGAAAACGAAGAATAATCATGATGCTTGTTTCTATGAATGATTTCTAAAAATTCAAATATTTATTGTGGTTGAAAAGAAAAAATGATAAAAATACAATATGTTAATTAATAAAATAATAGGCGGGATTAAAAATCAAAGTTAATTACCCGGTTGAAAGAAATAATTTTTAATAATTAACTTAACAAAGCTTATAACTGTCACGTTAATGTTAATTTTTTAAAGTTAACAAATCATATTATATTAGGGGTTTGTGTTTGTAAGATTAGGATTTGCAATTCAGAAGGGGGTGACGACGCAGCTTGTTGCACGTCTATCTTCTGTCTTGATGTAATTTGACAATTTTTTTATTAGTTGAAATCTTAAATTAATACCTGAAAAATTTTATTATTCAACCGTACAATGCATATGTTTTTTTTAAATATGATTTCTTTTATTACTAACTATATGATGTTATATTTATAAAAAAATTGTGATATACCAGATTGTAACCTAGTCCCATAATAGAAAAAATATATAAATCATCCAGATAATTGCAGCCGTACTCGTGAAGCACGTGTTACATATTATGAAAAGTCAATATATAAAAGATAAGGGGAAGATAAGAGTGAATAATTGATTATGATGTATTGATGGTATTTGAATAATATAAAGCATTCATCAAGAGATCCACGATAAAAGTGCACATTGTGGTGACGTGTAAAAAGGTTCGATGAAGAACATGCCTGTGTGCTCCGTGTTGGTGGTTTGTGACTTTCTTCCCACATCTACGAGGTTTGTGGATGTGTTCAGTTCTGTTGTAGATGCTCTTAGTTGATTAGAAAATGTGACTCAACGAACGTCTTGTCATAGAATAAAAGGCGAGTAAAAAAAGAAAACGAGCTGAGCTATAATTAAAATTATTAGAATAAATAGGGATATTGGATTTAAATAACATCACTTTTCATCGATTAGCCAATAACACTCTTACTTTCGATTGTACCACATCACGCTCAACTTTCAACTTATTGCGTGATAGCACTCCCAAATTAACCGAATTCTAACACAGTTAGGTTTTTGCTGATGTGACACTTGTGTGGTGACGTGACATCTGAAGTGGAAATTTTTTGATGACATGGCGTCTGACTTGTTTTTTTGATAACGTGACATTTGACTTGGCTTTTTGATGACGTGGCATTTTTTGGTGACGTGACAACTGGTGCAGCAAACTGAGTTAGTTTGGGAATGTTATCGGCCAATAAGTTGAAAGTCGGGAGTGGTGTGGTACAAATCAAAAGTTGGGAGTGCTATCAGCCAATTAGTGAAAGTTAGGATTATTTAAATTCAATATCTCTAATAAATATTCAAACCAATTAAATAACTAATGGTTTGGTTAAGGTATTTATGAAAACTAAATAACCCAATCAAATAGGTGTGTTGACCAACACCATTATAAGTCGACCACAATCTCCATCATTGCAGCTTCACTCGGTTGAAATCTCTGACAAAACTCGATTAAGGTTGAGATCAAAGGAAGTAAAAACGTGAAATGGGAAACAAATGGCAGAAAAAGCATGATTGAGGTGGTGATCGACAGCGACGAGTTTTGTTTTGTGTTTATGAAAGAAAAACTACTTAATTTTATATTACTCGTCAAGGATATGTTCTAACGTCTACAAATAATCTAAAATAAACCAAAAATGCATTTGTTTAGATATTTTTATTTAAAACTTTAGTAAAAAGCTTATCATTTGTGGAGTGTGATATATTTGATTACTTAAAACACTAATAGATACAATGATAAAAGGAACCTTTATGTAAAGTTATTTGAGATTTTAGTGTTTGAAAATATTGATTAGTTTTCTTAAGCTTATTAAGATAAATATTCAATTATTTATTAATGTAAAGTGTAAACACTTTCATTTTCTTGTTATCTAAACAATGCGGTCGTAAGAAAGCTACAGAGGGTCTGTTGATATTTTTGAAAAATTACATTTTATTAATATTAATCAATAGAGGCATCTTTCATCAACACTTTCATGTAAAGTGACTTTTTAAATTGAGGGTCTGTTGATGTGTTAATAATTACATTGTTTTTGTTTATCAACTAGTTTTTTCTCACCAGTGTTGCAAAAAAGAAAAAAAAAGAAAAGAAAAACCGCAATGGCAAAACTGTAAATTTAAAAAACAAAAATCATAATTTAGCTTGACCAATACAGGGGTGGACCTAGGTTATAGGCTGGGTGTGCGGGTGCACCCCTTGAAAAAAAAATTAGTGTATTTTATAGGCAAAAATCCCGACCGCACCCCTTGAAATGTTGGTTAAGACCAACGTTCGTACCCCTAGTAAATAATTTCTAGGTCCATCACTGGACCAATAGGAAAATGCCAACCTAGCAGCTGGCTGTCCATTTCAACCAATGGTAAAAAACACTATTTTCTATCATGCTAATTGTTGTTATACGTAAGGTAATAGAGGCTTCTCTAAACAACACCTTCAGACTTAAAAAGACTTTTTAATTAGAGTAGTTGAAATAAATGTAAAGGGATTTCTATGATCCTTAACTTAAAAATATGGATAATGGATTTTAAATAATCCTAACTATTCATCATTGGTCGGCAACGGTTCCAACTTTAAAAATTCTCACTAGCGGTCCCATGTTTTTCACATATTGACCTTTAATGGACCCTGACTAAGAGAACCCTAACACCGCTAGTCTCTGGTCGCCGGAAAAACGTTTTTGGTCGGGAAAAGCTTCCTAAAGGTCCGATCTATGGTTGCAAACAGGCTTCGGACGAAAACTTTGAGTTTTCCGGCTAAAAAGTTGTGTTTTCTGGCTAAAAAGAAGTTTTCCGACGAAAAATGAGTTTTTCCGGCGACCTTAATAAATTGGGGCTTTTTACTAGAAAAGGTTCCTATAGGTGCGTAACAAGGTTACAAAGAGGTTTGAGACGAAAATGTTGAGTTTTCCAGCCAAAAAGGAGTTTTCCGGCCAAAAACGGTTTTCCGGTGACCGGAGACTAACGACGTTAGAGTTTTGTTAGTGAGGGTCCATTGAAGGCCAATATGTGAAAAGATGGGACGCCAATTGGAATTTTTAAAGTTGAGATTGTTGCTGGCCAACGGGCAATAGTTGAGTTTATTAAAATCCATTATTCCTAAAAATATTGATTAAAAATATCTAGAATCGTGTTATAAGATTAAGTTATCACATATGGAGACATCAGTATTCGATTTATAGACTTATAAACAGCTATATTTTCTAGCTTGGTTTTTACGTGTGATCGATTCTTTAAATTAGGGGGTTGTTTGACAATCTTACGCTGAGCCATTAAGATAACTGATCGATTAAGGCCTCTGAATCAGTTAGCATGTTTTTAAAACTTACCTATTAAGAGGCTCTATGAACCATTAAAAGATGTTTTTAAATGAACTAAACACATTGTACCTCTGACTATTTTAGATATAGCTTCTTAGTGGAATCATTAAGAAACTAACAAACAACCACTAATTTATACCTTCTAGTAATGGTGACAAGACATTAATATATGTAATTATAGTTGTGTACATATATTTGTTAATATAGCTTGGTCCAACACACCAAATCTTTCCATACAAATATAGTAAATTACTATTTGAGTTAGTGTGTTTTAATCATTTTTACTTGATCTGATTCTTGAGTTTTTCACTATCTCATTATTTGAGTACCTGATTTTTCCAATTGCAACAATTTAAGTCCAATTAAATAATTCAGTTAGTTTTCTCTTAAGTAGAAGGATATTTTCGTCATTTACACATAATATATAACCCTTTAATGCTGTAGACACTAAAAAAACATTGGATTAAATACAATAAAAAAATACCTATAAAAAACATTTTCTTCCTCTCTCTACATTTTCTCTCTCTACTCTCCTTCACCTACGCTGTCTTACCACCACCACTGAACCCCTCACCACACCCCACGCACCGCAGTGCACCACCACTACCTCATCCCCCTCCTACTTATCCCTAATCACCATTTGATGCCACAAAACTCTGATTAGCCACCGTCTGCATAAAATCACTATACTATTTTAAAAGTAAATTATAATTTGTGTCCTTATAGTTTGGTTATTTAACTAGTTGAACCAATCCCTAATTTCTTAACCTATTGAGTTCATGTGCTTTTTAATTTTACCAATTTGAATCAATTGACTAAACTTGTTTATATTTCTCTGTTATAATTTTTTATGAATCCTATTATAAAATAAGAATAATGGATTTCAATAATCCTAATTATTAGTCGTTGGCCAACAACGGTCCCGACTTTAAAAATAATCAGTGGTGGTCCCACCTTTTCACATATTGTAAACCAATGAACCTTTAATAAACCGAAGAGGACAAGGGACAAAAAGAAATTAAGGTTCTGTTAGTAATGGTCCATTAGTTTACAATATGTGAAAAGGTGGGACCACCACCGGTTATTTTTTAAGTTGGGACCTTTGCTGGCCAACGGCTAATAGTTGGGATTATTAAAATCCATTATTCCTATAAAATAAGAAAAAATAATTGAGTAAACTACCATTTTGGTCCCTGAGGTTTGGGCAGTTTTGCCACTTTAGCCCAAATCTCAAACTTTTTACATCTGGGTCCCTGTGGTTTTAGTTTTATTGCCATTTTAGTCCAAAAGTGATATTTGTCTTCTAAAATCCTACTATTTTGTCCTATTTCTTAGAGGCAAAATGGTCATTTTAAGCATTAATATATATTATATATATAAATAAACCTCAAACTATGTTTAAAGTGACTATTTTGGCTCTGAGAAAAAGGACAAAATAGCATGATTTTAGAAGACAAATATCAGTTTTGGACCAAAATGGCAATAAAACCGAAACCACAGGGACCCAGATGTAAAAGATTTGAGATTTGGACTAGAGTGGCAAAATTGCCCAAACCTCAGGGACCAAAATGGCAGTTTACTCAAAATAATTTTATTAGAAGTAAATATACATAAACATACCTCCATGTTCTCTCTCTCTCTTTATCTTTACTCTTTCTACATCCCCACCCATCTCTCTCTCTCTTTTCTTTCTCTCTCTGCCCATGTGATAAGTGGTTGAAAGTCTATAATTTCTTGTGTTAAATTCACGTTTTTATGTGAATTTTGGTTCTCGAATGCTCTACTTTGATATGTTTTACGTTTGGCAGGTCTTGATAGGTTCAAAGTGCATTTCGGGAGTTAAATGGGGCTTTGGAACGGAGCTAAGAGGACCCGTGTGGAAAAAACAAGAAAATGAAGAAGTTGGGGATCACCTGGCGTCGCCGACGGGCTTAGATGCCGTCACTGACGGCTTATAGGTCCCGTCGGAGGACCGTTGACAGTCTTATCGAGTTGCCGACGGTAGTCAAGCCCATCTGCGACACCATCTACTGGTCAATTTTGCAAATCTCAGTCAAACTTCACTTAATTCCGATTTTTAATGTTTTAAATGGGAATTTTCGAACTGGGGAGTTATATAACATCTCTTAGAGCCATTCTCCCAGGGGGATCATCCTCTCTAACAACACTTTCATGATCCATCCTCCCATTGAAGATTGCAACCCGAATTTGGAAGATTATAAGATGCACTTCATGAAGATTGGAGGCTAATCCACCATGATCAACCATGAGTGTAAAGTTTGTAAGCTTTTAGGGTTCATATCACATGACTTGATTTGTAGATTGTTGATTTTGCAATTGTGTATTTGAAGATTATGTTAACTGCGTTAGTCTTGTTTTGAATTCATGAATTATCGATATTTCCTTGCGTTATTGACTTTGCGAAATGAATTCGGGTAATTTTTCTTTGAAATAAATTAGGGTTTGTTCATGTTCTTAAGTAACAAAGCATACTTTTGTCCATTATTGAGGTTGATGATTGTTGATGCCTAAGCCTTGAAACCCAACCACGTTAATACTAATTGTTTATCCCAATTCCAAACCTAAGTGTATGATTGAATACTTGATTGTATATAAACTTGAACCGGGTGTGATTGTTTTCTATTATTGTTACTAAACTAATTAATCATCATCGTTTAAAGTTAATTCAATCAACCATTTCAAACGACAAAAGTAATCATAGCAAAGTTCATAATAGTAAACTTCATAATTTCTTCGTATACTTGCTTTGCGAATAGTTTAGATAATCAAACAACTAGTGTGATGCTAACCACATGCTCTCCGTGGATACCATACGCAACTTACCATAGCTACCTAGGTTAATTGGGTTTCTGATTAATCGGGATGACACGGTCATCACTAGGTCTCACTCGATCAAAACGTCTCGACGTCGTAAAAGCAATTATGATGCGTTTCAATTGGACCCACTCCACGTACTTCACACCAACCATAACCCACATGTGTTAAGAGGATTCAAAAGACTATTAATCATTTTCATCCAAGTTTATTTTGGTGAGATTAGACACAAGGTTACACCTAAAGCATTTTTGTTGTGGTAGCTTGCATCGTCGATCCATTTGTTGTTTGAAACTCTATAGCTTGAACCACACTAGTGAACCATGTCATCTCCTTGTTTGGGGTGCCAGAAGAGGAGGTGGTGGCGTGCTCGACAGTTAAAAAAGGCAAAAACAAAAACGGTGGTGGTGTGGTCAAATGCTCCAATGATTCTAAGTTAAGAGGTGGTGGTGGTGGTGTGGTCAAACGCTCCAATGATTCTAAGTTAGGAGGTGGTGGTGGTGTGGTCAAACAAGCGAGAAAGCATATAAGGTTGTGACCTTCAAGAGGGCAGGTAAGAGAGCGGTTTCTTTTTATATGTATTTTTTTCGTCGAAAGGGGTGAATAGGAGGAGTTCAGATGGCGATGGGGTGGGGTGGGGGCGGTAGTGGTTACATGGCGATAGCGATAATGGTGGGATGCAGCGCGGTGGTGGCCGGAATAGATCTAGGGTTGGGTGGGTAGAGAAAGGGTATAGATAGAAACTAGAAAGTAGAGTGAAGAGGAAAAAGAGAGTAAAAACTGGGGTTGGTTTAGGTTTATGGAATGGGATCAAATACAAACGCTTATGTTTTTAAAAACCATAAGAACCAACATATTATTGACAAGTGTCCCTCAATAAGAAAATTAGTTTAGGGGTAATTTAGACCTTTTGACTATATATATTATTAACTAATTAAATAATTACTAAAATATCCCTAAATCCATGCAAGTTTAATTCAAATCAAAGTTTGATTTTTAACATATCCATGATCCGGTAACTCTTCATGATCGAACCAACATGCAGGAACTACCACCCAAAAATATATAATCAACACTACACTATATAATTAGCATAACATCCTTAATCGTTCTCCATTATCAGCACATCGTCCTCAATCGTTCTCCATTATCAACATAAACGACATTAGCACAACATCATCAATCTTTATCCATTATCAGCACATCTGATGTGCTGATTATATCTACTTTTGGTGTCTGTTTGTATTATACTGTAATTAACACATAATCAGCACAATTATCATAATCAACACAATTATAAAACACCTTTTAGTAACTTTTTTAAAAGTCACCTTTATAAATAAAAAAGTATAGCAATATGTTACTCATATTAAAGATAAAAAAATAATTAATTTTATGGTATATATTTTTTTTAAAAATAATGAAGCATATAAAAGTTATTTTAGTTTAAAAAACCTTGGTGAGATTTGTATTTAATGGAAAATGGTCAAATAACTAGCAATTTTACGAAATTACCCTTCAGTTATTAGTACTAACTTTTAATTTTAAGGGTTTTATTTGTAACCAACATCAACCCTTGATTTAAACTATCAATGACTCAGATATGTTTTTACGGTTCTTATAATTAGCACCGTTTGTACAGGATCTCAACCCTTAGGTTTATATATTGTTTTATTTTTATAGCTTTTCACAATAAGTTAACTGGATATTTGGATGATGTTAATCAACTGAATTCAAATTGGTAAAACTGAAAGCCAAAGAAACTCTGTGGGTTTAAAACTTGAAAATTAGATTCAATACTTAAGATGACCAAACAAAAGGATTCAAGTAGTAATTTATTCTTATTTTAATTTCTTTTTACTTTTTATAAAAAAAACATCTGTTTACTCTATAGGTGATCAACTTTTTTCTTTATATAATTATAAGTTCACCGGATTTAAAAACCTAATTTGCATGATTTTATTTGTGTATGGCATTGATGACTATCGTATGATTTCACACTTTTAAGAAGGGTGAACACGCAAATACACCCCAACTTAGAGGGTCATCAACCAACATTTTAAAAACCGGTTCAAAGTGGCCGGTTGTACCAGTTGAACCGGTTCAACACCATCCTGTTAATACCCGTGTTGAACCGCCTGATACACGCGGTTAAACAGTTTTCGAGTCAAATCTGATACGGTATAAAAACAAGATTGTTACATTGAATGTATGAATATTCTTTTGTCCAGGTTTATCCACTCTGCATTAACCTGAACAATAAACACATAGATTAAGCAACACACAAATATATTTGTGAGAAGATGTATTTTTTTATACACTATTTTGTATTATTTTTTTCTTTATTACAAACAAACTAGCTAAGGTTAGTGATAGTGAAAGTTGGTCCACTTGAAGTCTTGAATACCTCAACGAAGATGATTTTGTTTAATGCAGCTTGTCTGAAATCAAATACAACAACTATAATTTTTAATTCTGAAATGTTAGGTGAATTCTAACACGGAAACTGGCTATAAAATACATAGGAATTAAGAATTTCAATCGTATTAGGTTAGGAAGTTAAATTAATAACTTTTAACACGTTTTATTTATTTAATCATGCTAAAAACATCAACACTAATCCAGATACTAAGGTGGTGTTTGTTTTTCTAAAAAAATCTTTAAACAGGCTCTTCTGTCTGTGCCGCGCCGACCACGCGTAGACATTGTCATTTGCAGACTGTTTGTTTTTTCGAAGACGTTTCACTAAAAAAACGTCTGTGCAAGCAGCGGCGAAGCTTGAGATTTCCGACCGGGGGTCGGAAGTCACCGGACCTAAAATTATACCTACAAAATTGTAAAACCGTGGGTCGAAAATATATACCTCAAATATTATATACGAAACGTATATACATAAATAACACTACTGACCGAAAAGTTCGGGGAGTCGGCGCCCCCGGCCCCTTCAAAGCTTCGCCAATGTATGCGAGCTCTTCTTGGTGCAGACTTAGCCAAACCAATTCTAAGATCTTCTAAGATCTACAGAGGATTAAACACCATCACCGTCCACCATCCACCACCGTCCATCACCGCCACCATCGTCCACCATCCACATCACTGTCCATCACCACCACCCACCGTTCACGTCCATCACCCACCACCACCGTCCAACACCACCACCACCACCCACCAACATCGTCTGTACACCACCACCAGTTTATTTTAGAAGTTTACATACGTTAAAAAACAAACAGTCTCCTTACAGATTGCAGAGGTTTAGTTCAACTCTTCTTCTATAGAAGTCTACAGATGTGATTCGCATACTGCAGACATTTTACCCAGTGTTTTAAAAACCGGTTTAAACCGGCCGGTTGAACCGGTTAAACCGGATGCTGGATGTTTGGCCGGCACGAATCATACTGGTAAACTAAGGAAACGACAAAGAAGTTGTACCGCTGGTAAATTGGTAAGTTTAATACCGGTTTTCATACCGGGCCAATGTCAAAATTTTGAACTTTTAATTTTTTGGTACCTAAAAAAGATGGCTATTTACCTTCCTAGTTAAAGTGTAAAACTTAGCGACCACAATTGACTATCCACATCGATCAAACTTCTTCCTCACTCAAGGATAGAAAATCATTGGTTTTTCAAATTAAGTTCTTTAACCGATCATCGAGGTTTACCTTGTTTGACTTTTGTTCAATCATTCGTGTTGTTACTCTTTATAGTGTTTGCTAATTGCTATATAATGGGTATTTAATCATGAACTTTTGGATAATTTTTTGATTATAGATTAACTTTTGGAATATTTTTTTTTGTTATGGAATGATGTAGTTTTGGATTATTTTTTCAGTTGAAATTACATTTTATGGATTTATAGTGTTAATTAGTCAACACGGTTGAACGTCCGGTACAACCCGCTTCAACCGTTAAACCATTCTAAGTCTAACCCGGTATGATTAAAATACCGGTTTTTAAAACATTGATTTTACCTCTTAGAAACAAATAGCACCTAAATCATCTAATTTCAATACGGCACACGTAGCTGACCCATTTATCTATATGTGTCAAATAAGTTGACGACTTTTAATAAAGTTGTAAAGCGGTCAAACATGTTTTTGGGTTGTACTAACGGGACATATGGGGTAATGGTTTATTTTATAAAAACTATTTTTTTATTATAAATGTAAATGGTTGATAGATCGACATGTTGATTAAATAGGTTGTCAAAACCATTTAATTAAACCAGTTAACCCCTCGACCCAACATAACCCGTTTAATTAGAATCGTTTAAGAGACAGATTGATGTATATTTAAAAGTTTACACATAACAACCTGATAATTTTAATTTGAACATAATTAATAACTAAAACATATATTTAAATTCACATTCTGAAAAAAAAAAGTTCTTAAAAGTGTTTTTTCAATTGACCGGTTTAGTTAAACAGGTTAAAAAATTCAACCAAACACAACCTGCCGGTTAGCAGACAAATTGTATATTAAAAAGACTCCACATATAAATTGAAGTTAATAAAGGGTTGCTAGTTCTAACATGAGAATAAATATATTTACATTCAAATTCTGAAAACGAAAAAAGTTCTTGAAATCATCCTACCTAAGTCATGTGTTAGGAGACTATAAAAGTAAATTAAATAAACTAAACTTGAGTCTTCAGACTTTTCAAGTATGGAGGCTACTTATGTACTAAGTTGTCATTTAGCATTTGTTTGATTTATTAAACAAATAAATAAATTAAGTAATCACATTATAAAACTTAAAATAACATATAATTGTATTTGAGTCAACGCTACCGACCGGGTCTTGACCCGTAAGAGTTACACCGTGGGCAACGAACTTAAATCCACTTAACTAATTTAACTGGTAATTACGAACGATACGCGGGTATTAAATTGAGAGACGGGTACATGTACCGGGTAAGACAAGAACACTCCTTCTACGCCACTTGTCGCGCATGCACTCTTGCATCGCCACTTGTCGCGCACCAAAGTCTTGGCCAATGACATCGATGCATTTTGCATGGCCGCCACTTGGCACACATGCAAAGATGTCCATGCTCTATAAAAGGGAGTGTTGAGGTCTTGTGTTTAGTGGTTGCAAGAACAAAAATTGCACTCAATAAACCACACCCACAACCGGCCACAACCGCCTCGGCCACCCTGCCGCCGCCGCCACCGACGCCCCCGCCGGCCCACCCTGCAGCCGCCGCTGTTGTCGGTAGCCGGTCACCGCCCGCCCGTCACCGCCGGTCACCGCTGCCACTACACGGCTCTCATGATACCACAACCACAACCGACACCGTCGCCAGCCTCTGCGGCCCCGCCACCGTCTCCACTCCGCCGATAGTCGCCGTTGCTGTCCGCCGCCACCGTCGCCGTTCCGCCGCCCCGTCGGTTGCCGGCCTCTGTGCCGCCAATAACGCCGGCCACCGCGCCGCTACTCGTGTTATACCCGCGTTACGTTTGTTCATTCACTAGCATGTGTTCGTTGAACCTCGGTGTCTCGACCGGTTAGTCACTAACCGAGGTATATCTTTCTCATCGGTAGTTAGATGTTTTATTACTGTACTCGTATTTGAATGTAACCGGATCCTGTCGGGTTTCGTTATTGTTGATCACTTGTTTATTTCCGTTGCGTTTTTATTAATTAACTCGCTTGATTAATTGACTATTATTTATTGAACCGGGTTTTGATAAATAAAATTTATAAATGATCACCATGGAAACCCAATAGTGGTATCAAGCCTTGGTTACAACATACGAGTCGGTACCGGTCTTTTAACCGGAAATATGAACACAAACTTTATTTATTTAAAGTTTCTGATCTATAAGTTTTTTTAAGGGCAACTTTATTTTTGGTCAATATTTTATTTGTTTTGCTTGACCAAAAACATTGCCCGGATTATTTTGTGATTGTTATGAAATATGTAAATCTGGCCCGATCCTTGTTTTGTGGTTGCATATTTTATTCGGTTTTGTAATTATATTTTATGGCCATCTAGATGGTTCAAAGTTGTAATAGATAGGGTTTCTTCCTTTATTGTAATTTGTAAAATATTGTAATAAACGAAGGCCCGGAGACAAAACCGAGGACGCTAAACAGGAGTCATGAAGTCAGTGAGAGTTTCTCGAGACGACTGGATGCACTCAAGTCCATCCTTGTGGTTGTTTGTGTGTTGTGACCCGTGACCCGTTGATCTTGCTATTAGGCTCTAGCAAGATCGAACAATTTTTGGCCATATAGGTTTACATATTTATCTTGCTATTGTGGTTGCTTTTATCTTATAAGTTGTTATAACATAACCAACCTAAATACCAACATGATTTTAAAAGGAGTTTTTTAAAATATTAAAACAATCACATTATAACAAGTTCTAAATTGTTTTACAACTTGTTAAAACTTATATAAAACAAATGTTGTTTTTAAACAAACACATAACCAATTAAGTTTTGCAAATTAAATTAGATTTAATTTTCCAAAACTATTAACTTAATAGTTTCTATTAACTTAAAATTGGTTATTTCAAGTCGCGACAATTTATTTTTAATAGGATATATAAAACTAAGTTTCCTGAGAGATGAAAGGGTTCATCAAGATGTCACGACTAAAATACTAAAATTGGCTCTCACGACCCTATTTGGTAAAAATTAAAATTAACCCATAGTTAAAATCAATGGTCGATGCCATCCTATACTAGTAACACTTGAGGCATAATGCGAACCATCAGTGTTGGAGCCACAACACAACACTTGGTGTCTAGTTTATCCTTCAAGGTAAGGGCTTCGTCGACACATCCGACCCTTCCACATGTGACCGTTTTAGGACGACTATTACTTTTCTTCTCGTGTTACGTGCTACAGTTGTCTCGAGAACAAAAGTGGCATAGATGAGGCTAAACGTATCAATGCATAGACAAGAGTTGTCTTAGCGGCCTCATACCCGAGTGTTGTGCTCTTTTCACAATTGACAATCGTTGTCAGTCCGCTTGAACCCCTTGCTAATGTTGCGTGCTACAGCTGCCTTTAGAAAGAGCTTCTAACCGGATTCTCATTCCTTATTCTAATTACTGTAATGGGTCATTAATTAAATAAGGAAATATACATCGAAAATACTAATTAAAATCATTGCTTATATAATAGATGTCTAAAGAAAATAACTCCTTCATTCTCAAGTCTATACTTGAAAAAGGAAAAATTGAATAACACCAACTGTCTCGATTAGCACCGCAATCTGAGAATAGTTCTCAAGATGGCGAAAAAGCTATGTATCTTAGATGGCCCAGTCCCTACCGAGCTAGCAAGTAATACTACTGCTGCTCGCAAGGCACTGAAAAAACATAACGAGGATGCCATTGAGGTAGCCTGCCTTATGCAAGCCACCATGTCTCCTGAACTTCAGAAGAACATGGAAGATAAAGATACTTATGACATGATCTGGCAACTGAAAGCATGTTTCAGAAACAAACCTGACAGGAGCGATATGACCCATGAAACAGCTCATAAGCTGTAAAATGCTGGAAAGATCATGTTTCAGTACTCATGTGCTTAAGATGAAATGATACATTGACCAAATAAACAAACTTGGTTATCCCCTGCAAGAGAAATTGTAGCGGACTTCATCTTGAACTCTTTCCCTAGCTCATATGACTAGTTCATTATGAACTATGATATGAACGCGTGGGTAAAGACTGTGCCTGAGCTACATGGTATGCTCAAAACAGCCAAGATGAACATACCACATAAAACCAACCAACTTCTAATGGTCAAGTCTGGTGGTGTTAAGAAGCCCAACAACAAGAAAAGAGATCATAAGAGCAAAGGCAAGAGAAAGGTTGTTGTTGCTGTCCAGATATGCCACCAACAACGTCTAGCCAAGTTGAAAATGAACAATGGCCAATATCATTGGCACTTCTTCTAGTATTCTCATTTATGTTATTGAACTTTTCACTGTTTCTAGCAACACATGGGTATTTGATACCAGATGTGGTTATCACATCGTTAATGTCTTGCAAGAACCTGAAAAGTGGAAGAAACTGAAACAAGGCGACATGGAATTCATAGTTGATGATGGAAAGAGAGTTCTAGTTCTGGCAACTGGAACATTTTGTTTTTCATGTCCTTCTGGCCTTGTAGTTACTTTAAATAACTGTTTCTTTGCATCTGGTTTAACCAGAAACACTATTTCAGTTTCTTCACTGTTTGAACAAGGATTCAAGTACGTTCTAATGGAATTTCCATTTCTACCTACTTGAAGAATGTCTTTTATTTTGAGGCTAGACCTCGAAGTGGTATTGATGTTCAAATAAATAATAACATATATCATCTTTCTAAGCGTAACAAAGCTGGTATAAATGAAACATAATTTTGGCATTGTAGACTTGGCCACATAAGTAAGACACGCATAAAATAGTGTCCGAAGGGATTCTTGAATCCATTGGACATGACTCCTTTGATGATTGCGAATCTTGCTTAGATGGCCAACTCACAAAGCACCCCTTTAACGGTGTTGGTGAACGGGCCAATGGTCTTCTAGTACTCACTCACACTGATGTATGTGGCCCTTCCAGAACCACGACTATAAACCATGAAGGATACTTCGTCACTTTTATCGATGATTATAGTCGATATGCTTATGTTTACATTATGAAACATAAGCACGAGTTCAAAGAATTTCAAAACGAAGTAGTAAACCAGCTTGCTAATAAGATAAAAGTACTTCGATCAGATCGAGGTGGTGAATACCTCAGCTTAGAATTTCTCGATCATCTAAAGGAACGTGGAATAGTTTCACAACCCACTCCACCTGGCACACCCCACTTAATGGCGTGAGTGAAAGGAGAAATCGAACCATAATTAATACGGTTCGATCGATGATGTGTACAACTAACTTGCCTCACTTATTTTAAGGTCATGCTCTTATGATCGCTGCCCGCATTGTCAGTTCAGCTCCGACTAAGAAGGTAGAAAAAACACCATATGAGATATGGCATGGGCGTAAACCCGATTTGGAATACCTTAGAGTATGAGGATATTAAGCATACATCACAAGTGATTCTGATGATAAGCTCGATCCACGAGGCGAAAAGTAGTTTTCGTCAGATACTATAAAAGGTGGATATTATTTCTACCATCCTAATGCAAATGTGATTTCCATCAAACGAAAGGGACACTTTCTCGAGGAAAAACTCCTTAATCGAGAAACTGGAAATAATATTGTTGGTCTTGAAGAAATTTGAGAACCACAAACAACCGTTAATGACGTCGGATCGTCTGATCAACAAGTAGTTGTTGTCTATGAATCAGACATAAACACAAACGTTCGCAGAAGTAGGAGAATTCGCAAAGAACCTGATAGATACCTTTGGCATCTAAATGGTCCCGAAGTCTTATTCGTAGCTGAGTCTAATGACGAACCTGCTAACTACAAATCTGCTATCTCAGATCCAGAATCTGGGAAATGGCAAGAAGCCATGAACGTTGAGATGCAATCTATGCATTACAATCAAGTATGGGACTTGGTTAAGCTACCTCCCGATTGTCGGGCAGTAGGGAGCAAATGGATTTTCAAGAGAAAAACCGATATGCATGGAAATGCCCACACCTATAAATCACGGCTAGTTGTGAAGGATTTCACTCAAACTCAAGGTATTGACTTTGATGAGACCTTCTCGCCCATTGGTATGATTAAATAAATCAGGATATTGCTTGCTATAACTCCGTACTATGATTACGGAATATGACAAATGGATGTCAAAACCGCTTTTCTTAATGGACATCTCTAAAGATGTCTATATGGTTCAGCCTGAAGGTTTTGTCGACCACAAAATATCCAACTAAAGTGTGCAAACTAAATAAGTCCATTTATGCACTCAAGCAAGCATCTCATGGCTGGAATATTCGTTTTGACCAGAAGATCAAAGAGTTTGGTTTTGTCAAGAATGAAGATGAGCCTTGTGTTCACAGAAAGGCTAGTGGGAGCACCATATCATTCCTCATCTTGTATGCGGATGATATACTAATCATTTGGAAACAACATCCCTATGCTTAATGAGGTTAAACACTATTTGGGATCTTGCTTCGCAATGAAAGATCTTGGAGAAGCTGCTTACATTCTGGAATCAAGATCTATAGAGATAGATCTAAGCGGCTTCTAGTGTAACATCCGTCAAAAACGGATTTACCAAACCCGCTCCGTTTATCAACCGAACAGTCAGTTAAAATTTTCGTTGTGAATTAAATGCCCAAAATAATTTTAAACGATACATAATCAATTATTATACGGGAATATATAATTAGTTTTTGAAAAACTGTCAAAAATCGCAAAATAAAAATAAAATGTCTCTGCCGGGTTTCGAACCCGGTCGTAGTACCGGTTCAGCAAACGAATTAGCACACAACACACAAACCACTGCGCCACCGATGTTATTTGATAAATATTAGAATCATTTAATTGATATCATGACGTTACGAATTCAAAACCGGCGCCCAATAGTTCAGTCGTCGGAAATCCCGGCAATCTCGCGAGTATTTAACGACAACTTCCGTTATACCTGGGGACCAACGATGAGAGTACGAAGGACTATTAGGCCAAAGCATGCCACACCAAACGTCGTTCGAACTAACCCTACTTTGAGGTGTCACCGTGTCTACACCTGGACACATTCCGAACATCACACGTTGTATACATATTTCTCGATTTTCTCCGGGTTTTTGTGTACGCAACCTGGCAAACCCGTGCGAACCATATGAAAAACCGGTATTCATGGGGGCCCACATGATTACACAAGTAAAGTATGGCGGCATGTAGGGTCTAACAGCGAGCAAAAACCCAAGACATCCTATGGATGTAGTAGATTTATTTATCTATAATTATTTTATGAAGTTCATTCCTGAATGCGACCCATGATCCCAAAAGCATCCAACTCATACTCTTGTCATGTATTCCTTGTAGATGTCTTCTAACCTCGCCCGTAGGAAGACGAGAGCAAGAAAAGCCCGCGAGCGCATGGCTGCCCTAATCGCTCAACAAATGGCTGCCGTAATACCCAACATTGTAATCCAAGTACAACAAGCACTTACCGCTAATCCTGTCAATCAAGCAAACCAAAACATTATCCACTCTCCCCCAAATACCACTAAATGCACCTATAAGCATTTCAAATCATGTGACCCTCCGAAATACAAGGGGACTGAAGGCGTCACTGCTCTTCTCCATTGGTTTGAAGAAATGGAGAACACTTTTCTAAATTGCGATTTCCCTGATGATCGCAAAGTGCGTTATGCTACCGGTCGACTATATGGGATAGCACTTACTTGGTGGAATACAGAGAAGGCCAAACGAGGCGTCGACGATGCTATGACCTTAACTTGGAACGAATTGAAGGAAATCATGACCAGACGATTTTGCCCAAGGAGCGAAATCAAGAAATTAGAAGATGAATTTTACTCATTGAAGCAAATGGAAGGAGACCACATCACATACAACAAAAGGTTCCTCGAATTACATCAAATGGTTCCCAACATGTTTACTCCCCTCTACCGTTTGATCGAGCACTACATTCGTGGCCTTCCGTCAAAGATCCAAGACCCTGTAATAAGTACCAAGCCTGCAACTTTGGAAGCAGCAATGGA
Source organism: Scalesia atractyloides (assembly GCA_947069175.1). NCBI lineage: Eukaryota > Viridiplantae > Streptophyta > Magnoliopsida > Asterales > Asteraceae > Scalesia > Scalesia atractyloides. The sequence goes on from CAMTDV010000004.1 coordinate 2,864,325, forward strand.
GCTAGCAACAGAGCTCACCGAGAACCGAATCCGAAACAAAGACTTCAAGGAGGAGAAGAAGAAGGATAAAGAATCGACTGAAACCTCCGACTCCACCCAAACCGAATCCCCTTCTCAACCCAATCCTAAGAGAAGAAGAGACGGGCAACTTTTCGCTGCTACCCAACGAAATCCACCAGTTTTACACGCTATACCCATCCGAGCTATCCCAATCACCCAAGTGGCACCCAACTCAACTTACCCAAATAAGAAACCATATCTTGGACCTCACCCTCGATGCAACAACTGTTTTTATCACCATCCCCTTACCTTACCTTGTCGGCTATGTACAACTTGTGGACGCTATGGTCACTTGAGCAATGTTTGTCGCACCTTTCAAGACCAAACCTTTTCCCCTACTCAAACCATAAACCAAACCTATCAACAACCCCAATACCCCATGTTCCCATATGCTCGAGCTTGTTTCAATTGTGGCGACCCTACCCACTTTAGAAACACATGCCCTCAATTGGTTAACGTCATCAATACTCAAGCCCAATCAAACCCAGTTAACCAAGTAAACCAAGAAAACCCAACCACTAGGCCACCAGCAAGAGGAAGAGTCTTCAATATCAACGCCAATCCTGTCGAAGATAATGACGGCCCAAACGAAGATACCCAACTAGTCCTCTTCGCCGAAGATCCAGATTCAACTCCTATCGTTTAGTTTATTGTTTTTTTTCTTTATCACATAGAACCAAACATAACTTAAGGATAAAGCCAATGAAACTTTGACGAGAATACGGTGGATACGCCGATGGTACTTCCTATATATAAGTATTCTTGTCAAAGGATCAGAAGCATTATCTGGCGGTTATGAGGGGTTCCATGTGTAGACTGTTAGGGTAATTATTGTATATTGTTTTCAGTATATGCATTTGCCGAGGCCGCAGCTCCCCATCCATGAGGTTGAGCTTGATCCCCATTTTATTATGCGGTTGATCTGTGGCGTGCCCGCACGATCGGCTCCGTTTGATTGAGCCTTGATCGGTCATTTCATTTTACATTTCAATACATGCAATACGATCGGCTCCGTTTGATTGAGCCTTGAGCGCACATACATTTTCATTATCAGTATCTTGTGGTTGTGGTGTTTGTTGTAGAGTCGCATAGAACTAATCATAACATGCGGATAAAGTCAATGAGAATTTGACAAGAATATGGTGGATACGTCGCTGGTACTTCCTATATATAAGTATTCTTGTCAAATGATCGGAGGCATTATCAGGCGGTTATGAGAGGTTCCATGCGTAGGCTGTTTGTGTGATTGTTGTTTAGATTAAGTGGTTCATTTTCAGTACATGCAATACGTTCGGCTCCGTTTGATTGAGCCTTGAGCGCACAGACAATTTCATTATCAGTATCTTGTGGTTGTGGTGTTTGTTGTAGAGTCGCATAGAACTAATCATAACATGCGGATAAAGTCAATGAGAATTTGACAAGAATATGGTGGATACGCCGCTGGTACTTCCTATATATAAGTATTCTTGTCAAATGATCGGAGGCATTATCAGGCGGTTATGAGAGGTTCCATGCATAGGCTGTTTGTGTGATTAAGTTATTCATTTTCAGTACATGCAATACGCTCGGCTCCGTTTGATTGAACCTTGAGCACACAGACAATTTCATTTTCAGTACATTCAATACGTTCGGCTCCGTTTGATTGAGCCTTGAGCGCACAGATATTTCATTTTCAGTACATGCAATACGATCGGCTCCGTTGGATTGAGCCTTGATCGCACAGATATATTTCATTTCAGTATTTTATGTTTGTTGTATTGGTTGTAGAGTTATAGGATTAATCATAATTTACTGATAAAACCAATGAAAATTTGACAAGAATATGGTGGATACGCCGCTGGTACTTCCTATATATAAGTATTTTTGTCAAAGGATCAGAGGCATTGTCGGACGGTTATGAGAAGTTCTATGTAGGATTTATTAATTTCTTGGTAACTAATCATAACTTGTGGATAAAACTAATGAAAATTTGGCAAGAATATGGTGGATACGCCGCTGGTACTTCCTATATATAAGTATTCTTGCCAAAGGATCAGAGGCATTATCAGGCGGTTATGAGAAGTTCCATGTAGGATTTAGTATTGCCTTGGTTGGAATTTGTGTTACATTTATATCATCTTGCTATTTAAAGAGATTGGATTGTGTTCCATTTCTACATAAACTAACCTCTCCATCATAACAAACGAGAGAGGAACTTCCACCATTCAAACATATATGCTATCAGAATGTGGATTCAAATATTAGCTGTTGTGCTTATTTATGTTCAATTATTAGCTGTTGTGTTTAATTATGTTCAAATATCAGCTGTTGTGCTTTATTTATGTTTCCATGTAGGTTGTAGTGTTAGAAGTTTTGCCTTAGGATATAACCATACTTTTCCAAACGTATCTAACTCTTATGCATGATATCATTTTTAGCGAATCATTCCTGTTTATCAATACTTATACAGTAGGCAACAAAAAGCGATTCCTGTAATAGGGTACTTAACCCTTACAAGGAACGTTACCGCCTCGAACAAAAACTTAAACCCTTACTTTTTCTAAGCAAGTAACTGTCAAACTAAACACCATCATTCTTTTAGTCAAATATATCACTATTTAAAATTTCGGGACGAAATTTCAAAAAAGCAGGGGATACTGTAACATCCGTCAAAAACGGATTTACCAAACCCGCTCCGTTTATCAACCGAACAGTCAGTTAAAATTTTCGTTGCGAATTAAATGCCCAAAATAATTTTAAACGATACATAATCAATTATTATACGGGAATATATAATTAGTTTTTGAAAAACTGTCAAAAATCGCAAAATAAAAATAAAATGTCTCTGCCAGGTTTCGAACCCGGGTCAGTACCGGTTCAGCAAACGAATTAGCACACAACACACAAACCACTGCGCCACCGATGTTATTTGATAAATATTAGAATCATTTAATTGATATCATGACGTTACGAATTCAAAACCGGCGCCCAATAGTTCAGTCGTCGGAAATCCCGGCAATCTCGCGAGTATTTAACGACAACTTCCGTTATAACGTAAACCATTACTAAGACATCGGTTATAACCGACGTCTGGGTCCGCGACCAAAGTCATAACCGCCGGAGTTTTCATAACCGATGAATCCAGTTGGAAATCGGGCTAAATACATCTCGGTTTCTTCCTATAAATTCACCCACAACCCACTGCAAGCTTTTTCGCTCAAAACCACACCTTTACCGGACGTAATTCCATTCGTCGGAATTATTCTGTTCGTCGCCGGAAAACCGTTTTCCCCATTTCTGAGCTTTACTAAACCATTTGAACTTATACCGAAGTCACCCACATATTTTGTAAGCTTTCTGGAGACTCGCTGCTGCAAGACACTCATCGCCGGAAGGAATTTCTGTCGCCGGAGTTCTGCCGGAAAACAGAGGAAGATAGTCGGTATACCTTTTCGCCTAATTTCTGTTTCTTTTTACTTATATCTCATCTATAATTAACCTAAAACGCTAAGGAAACCGATTAAAACATTTAACCAGTCAATTATCGATTCTGGTTAAAAATCAGACGAAGAAGATGAAGTGCGGTAAACGTATAAGTATAATTAAATCAAGATATTACTCGGGTTAGACACACAGTCCAGCGGTGGACTGTGTGCACGTTAAACATACAAACGTCTCGAGTTCGAATCCTGTTTCACACACGTCGCCTTAATAAAAATGATTTTTTTGTTAAACCGAACCGGAGTCACACAGGTGTATGTTAAGTATATTAATAACCGGAATAATAACCAAGTTAGACACACAGTCCAGCGGTGGACTGTGTGTATGTTTAATCACAGGACACGAGTTCGAGTCCGGTCTACAGCATCGATTCGGACCATTATTCAAACTTTTTAAATACGGCATAAATGAAGATGTTTAATTTGTATTTAAGTAAAATAAAAGTCAGATTAGTTAACATGTCAAACACACAGTCCAGCGGTGGACTGTGTGTTAGTTTAAGCCACAGGTCCCGGGTTCGAGACCTGTGGAGCGCACTGTTTCGTTGATTTAAAGTGTTTTAAAAATAAAGGATTTCTGTTTAACATAATTAATATATATATATAATTAAAATCAGATATATAACGGGTTAGACACGTAGCTCAGTTGGTAGAGCTGCGTGCACGCGTACGGGAGGTCTCGGGTTCGAGCCTCACCCAGCGCACTTATATACACGATTCAAACCGGTCAACGGTCAGTCAACGGTCAACGGTCAGAAAAAAATCAAAATTTTTTATTATTTTTATTTAATTATTTTAATTAAAAATCAATTAAAAATACTTAAAAATAACATTTTTAAGGTTAGAAAATAGCCTTAAACTCACAAAAATACACCCAACAATCCTACTAAAATAGATTAATAAAATCCGTTTACTTACCAAACCATAATGCGATTTATCTAGGTTAATCTCACTCGTGGTTAAAACCACTTCGTGTGCATTCAACATCATCAACCGAACGCACCCACTGTGAGTGAATCTTACAACTCCCCCTTTTAATTACACGTTTTGGGGTGTGTCATGTGTTACAAAATAATAAACTTGTTTATTTAAACTTGTGTCATACCATGTCATGATCTAAACTTAGATTGTTTATATTGTTGTGATTCCTTATTTCATTTGTCAAATTATATGAAATTCATTCATTAAGCCCATCAGTTCCTCGTGGGAGACGAGTTGAACAACGCGTGCCTCAAATCAAATTCATTATTGTTCATGTGTGTATCATTGAGTTTATATCGTTTGTAGTTGTGTCATTCATATTATCATGTTTATGCAATTCATTCATTAGGCCCCTCAGTTCCTCGTGAGAGACGAGTTGAGCATCGCGTGCCTCTAAGTGTTCCATTATTGTTCATGTGTGTTTCATTTAATATCTTATGATTGTTGAATAAGTTACATCTATTTTTACTCATGTTTGGTTGTGCACATATTTCATAATCAATTTAAATAAACTTGTTCAAATGTTTTCCATAGGATTCACTCGCCAACATTATGTTGATCCAAAAACCCTTTTACACATGATACAGGTGAACAGGTTGAAGCAAGGAAAACATAGGATATGCCTTAGAAGAGAACAAAGAAGCTTAGATTGTTAGTTAGAACATGTTGTAACATTTATTGTAAATTTCCAATAAATTGTATTTAATGAATATGAAACGCATAATAAATGTCATGAGCTTTGATGATAACCCAATCATGCCCCGATCACCTTTTCCGCTGCGGGTCGGGGTGTGACATCTAGGGCTAAGTTAAAGTACTTACATAGATGAAATGACGACACGCTTCAAAATGGAAAACTCCAAGAAAGGAGGTGTTCCTATGACTAAAGGAACCGTGTTGAACAAATCGCAACTCCTTCAACGGACATTGAAATTAAGCAAATGGAAGCAGTTCCATATGCTTCAGCGATTGGTTCTATCATTCATATTATGTACTAGACTTGACGTCGAACATTCTGAGGTACTTGAGAAGAACCAAAGATATGTTCTTGGTGATTGGAGGAGTGGAAGAAGAGCTCACTGTAAGGTCTTACACTGATGCTAGCTTCCAAAGTGACCGAGGTGATGCTCGCTCACAATCAGGATTCGTATTCACTCTCAATGGAGGAGCTGTTTGTTGGGAAAACTCCAAACAGAGTGTAGTAGCGGATTTAACCACTGAATCCGAATGTTGCTGCATCGGATGCTGCAAAAGAAGCTGCTTGGATGAAGGAGTTCATCACCGACCTTAATGTGGTTTCGAATATTCAAAACCAATCGAGGTGTCCTGTGATAACACAGAAGCTATTGCTCAAACCAAGGAGCCCATATCTCATCACAGGGCCAAGCACATTCTAAGAAAGTTCCAAGGAGACATCTTAATAAGCAAATTAGACATAGATCAAAACCTAGCAGACCGGTTCACTAAACCGATAACTCAGGACAAGCATAACCAACATAGGAATGCTATCGGTCTTAGATTAGCTAGCCATTTGTTTTGATTTAGTATTTGGATGTACGAACATTCAAACAGTTGTACCTTTTGAATTCACCTTTGATTTACTGGTTAAATGCAAAGTTTGAATCTTACAACTGTGTTCGATTTTAATACGTTTAATCCATGAATCTTGTATTCTAAATTATCCGTAGTCGGTCAGTCTCGTGGGAACGACTCTGAATTAAGACTATTCTGACTTTGGACTCAAGGAGTTGACTTCCAAACTCACAAACCTCATTATTAATGACGTTGGATGTAACTCGCATCAAATCATCTTCATGGATCTTAGTCATAAGATGTATTTGATTTTGGTATACTCATTTTGTATCCTTTGACCTGAGATACATACTAGAACTGTCGTTTACTAAAGGCTATTCTTTGATCAGTGTCAACCGCTGTCGTGTAACTGCCAGTCATAAAGGCATTGGTTGGGAGTAGTTCTGAAGTTCAGTGGGAGTTGTATGTAGTCAAGATGGGATTCTGTACTCTTACAATATATGTAACAGTTAGACATCTGGGCGCCCTCGTTGATTCAAACTGGTGAAGTGTAAGGCCTTACCCAAACTTACTGTGTGTTTGATTGGACCACTTTGATTCATGAACGAGAACGATAATGATTGAACGCCATGTGAGATTGAATCTGATCCATGTCTCATTGTTCAATTGATGTCTTTTACAGAAAGGATAGATGACGTCGATTACCATAAGTCTACTATCTTCAAGTAGCAAGCCGTTGCTAAAAGGAAGATACCTTGGTTAGTGACTTTAAAGTGTCATGACCTGTTGGGGGCAGCCATGTGTAGCTAGAGCACCGCTGGCTGTCTGCGTTGAGATCTTATCAGAGACCGTCCAAGTGGGAGCTGTTGGATATTTATGTCCGGTTCGATAAGTCAACGCTACCGACCGGGTCTTGACCCGTAAGAGTTACACCGTGGGCAACGAACTTAAATCCACTTAACTAATTTAACTGGTAATTACGAACGATACGCGGGTATTAAATTGAGAGACGGGTACATGTACCGGGTAAGACAAGAACACTCCTCTACGCCACTTGTCGCGCATGCACTCTTGCATCGCCACTTGTAGCGCATGCACTCTTGCATCGCCACTTGTCGCGCATGCACTCTTGCATCGCCACTTGTTGCGCACCGAAAGTCTTGGTCAATGGCATCGCATGCATTTTGCATGGCGGCCACTTGGCACACATGCAAAGATGTCCATGTTCTATAAAAGGGAGTGTTGGGGTCTTGTGTTTAGTGGTTGCAAGAACAAAAATTGCTCTCAATAACACCACACCCACAACCGGCCACAACCGCCTCGGCCACCCTGCCTCCGCCGCCGCCACCGACGCCACTGCTGGCCCACCCTGCAGCCGCCGCTGCTGTCGCTGCCGTCACCGCCGGTCACCGCCGCCACTACACGGCTCTCATGATAACCCACAACCACAACCGACACCGCCGCCGGCCTCTGCGGCCGTCGCCACCGTCGCCACTCCGCCGGTAGTCGCCGTTGCTGTTCGCCGCCACCGTCGCCGTTTCGCCGCCCCGCCGGCTGCCGGCCTCTGTGCCGCCAATAACGCCGGCCACCGCCGCCGCTACTCGTGTTATACCCGCGTTACGTTTGTTCATTCACTAGCATGTGTTCGTTGAACCTCGGTGTCTCGACCGGTTAGTCACTAACCGAGGTATATCTTTCTCATCGGTAGTTAGATGTTTTATTACTGTACTCGTATTTGCATGTAACCGGATCCTGTCGGGTTTCGTTTATTGTTGATCACTTGTTTATTTCCGCTGCGTTTTTATTAATTAACTCGCTTGATTAATTAACTATTATTTATTGAACCGGGTTTTGATAAATAAAATTTATAAATGATCACCATAGAAACCCAACAGTTAAACAACGCGTAAGTCGTAACACACATGCTCCTACCTTAAACTACTCTTAACCATGCTACATGTGATTTATAATTTAACTTATTTAGTTATGATCTTGATTTATATTTATATTAATAATATAGTTATTTAAATATAAATGTCTCTATTTTTATACTCTTGAGAGTTGACTGATACAGAAAAACGATGGCTTTACAAAATTAGAAAAGAGAATATTATCCTACGGCCATGCGTTGCATATTTTCTTTTGTCTATTCCAAATTCCACACAAACCTTGTTCTTTATTTTATATTTAATCTTTCTTATTGTTATATTTAATCTTCTCTTTTCCATTTTCGATTTTGAATTATCAATATATGAAGGCTTACACCACAATGTAATGTATCGGTTCCCCGCATTGTCAAACATATAATACTTTAGATTCCTACAACACATGGTAGGTGACTAGGCGTCCCTTGTCGCGCTATGGTGCACGCATTAGATCAAATGAGAGATGTGTAGTCAGATGTTAACTCATAAGTGTTACCACACTCCCCTCAAATATATGATATTTAAACTTTAGATACAAATAATTATATTTGTATTTGTTTAGAGCTTCGTAACAAGCTTAAGATGTGTTCGAAGTGGAGCTCAAAAGAATGAGATATGGATGCTTAAAGCATTGAGTTTGATGTGAAACTTGTAAGAAGAAAATTGGTAAAACTTGTCGAATATAGGTGGGTAAACAAACCATTAAGTGGTTTATAAGGAGCCAATATGATTGATGGCTTCGTTAGTTGTGTTTTACGGTACACCTGCACACGCGCATGTGCAATGTAAAAGTTAGTTCCCCTGGCCCAAAAATTTCGAACGTCTGTATATTGTGACCTACGAACATGAATATTTGAACAAAACCCCAAACCATGACAAAAGGAGGGCTATTGGTAACCACATTCTCGTACTCGACTATAAAGCGTGCCCTTACTCGGTCTCATACCAACAGGGCGGATATTACTCTTTATCCATAGGGTTCCCATATATACTCATAATATACATGTTTAGTGGCTTATGTGGTTATAGATTACTCGTTGGAATGCCCATTACCTAAAATCCTATTTTAAACTTAGTTTTGGAAAACCGACTTGAAATATCAAATATTCAAGTGCATTTCTAAATGTTTTGAATTTTCTAATAGTTTCAACATATTATATATTATAATATTGTTATATCTATAACCATCCCAAACTCGCAAAAAAATTCAAACAAAACCCTATACCCGTTCCCATACCCAAATACCTGTTCCAATTGTTCCAGATTTTTCCACCACGTTCAAGTTCTTTAGCAATTCCTATGAACTAGGTTTAGAGGCCTCTCAAGGACTTTTAATTTGAGTGAGGGTCAGACGATAGATAGTTCCACTAAGCAGTTTAAGCCATTGTAACTAAAACTAGAATGGAGATAAGAAATACGTAATGTGAGTGACTTGAAACAAGTGTCATAACTCATAAGTTTACAAAAATTAAGAGAACTCTCACCAATTCTTGTTTGTTGGCATATCGAAGAAAATGGTAAATCAACACAGTTAAAGAGATGTAGCGATGAAACAATGAAAATACTTTAATTGATTTATCCAAACCCAAAAAACTCCCAACCAAACCCTAGATCTTACAGATTGTAAGTTCTAAAAATAACGTAAGATCGAGATCAAGATCAACGGACGAAACAAGAACAATACAAGAAAATAATAGTACAATTAGTTATTGTTTTAACAGTTGTATAGAGAAACAAACGTGTCTTATGAATGAATATTTGAAATCTGTTTTAAAAAAAATTATATTTTTTCTTATACTAATATACTTTCTAAATATTATTCTATCTTGTTTTTTTTCACAACAAATATATTTGTTTATCTTTTAGACTAACACTAATCACATTTTTTTCAAATTATGTCTAGTGGATATGGATATGATCGGGTGATTTCGCTGATGCCACGATGATACTACAGTGGTCCGTCAGTGATCCAAATTTGCCGTTAAAAAATAAAATAAAATAAAATAATCATATTTTTCCATTTTGGGAAATGATACAAATCTATGTATCAACGACAAGTTTTGTCTAATCCGTGAACAAAAAATAATAGACATGTGCAAGTCAAACTACGGATGGGTTCCTTGCTTCTAGAAAACCTACACCTTCACCAATCACCAACTAGTAGGCCAAAACAACCCCCCCCCCCTCCCTACCCTACCCCCCATCCCACACGCTGAAAGCTCCCTCAATCCCATATATATACACCTACTCACACATAAACATTTTAAAGTTCTTAGCTTTTCAAAAAGTCCACATAACCCATTCAAGAAAATCTCGTAACATATCAAGAAAGTGCCTTTGTGTGAGTGTGTGTGTGAGAGAGAGAGAGAGAGAGAGATGGAATGGAATTGTAGATGGAGTGTGAACACTGTTACTCCTTTTTTATTTGAGTCTAGTGGTGATTCTGAAGAAGTAAATCATGATCAAGAACATGTTGAGGCAGTCATAGATGAGTCTGAAGGCGTATCGTTTCGATTCAATGATGATGTTGAGGATGATGATGATGATGATGATGCTCAGTCTTGTAGTTATGATCATTCATCCATAAGCAGCACTAAGTATGGTGATGATCATAGACAACATGATCAATCTAAATCCAAAAGGAAAATATTATATGATGATCATGAAGATGGTAACATCAAGGATGATGATGATGATGATATGGATGATGTTGATGATAAGATGGGTTCATCTAAGAGACAAAAGAGGTCTCATAACTTTTGTGTTGATAATTTGTTAAATCAAAGAGAGATTAATAGAAAATTCTGGGAAGCTTGTTTGGCTTCTTGAATCTTGATGTATATAGTTTTGATGATTTTCTCATATTTTTATGTTTGTTTCTTCATGTCAAACTTCAAATTTCTGAAAAAGAATTCAACTTTTGAAGTGTGAAGAGGGAATCTCTATGTAGTTTAATCGAAGATTAAGAGAATTAACTTTATATGTTGTAAAAGTTTACAATGGCCATATATGTTATTTGATGTGTAGAAAATTTAATGCAACATGCACCTAGAGTTTATTTTTTTAACGGCAAGGAACAACGTGTCAACCACCGTGACACCGGGCGCTGTGGTCAAGGTCGACTATTCGACCGCCGCCAGCCCCTTGGCTCTCCCAGATGCGCGGAAACCCGACCTCCACCCGCCCGAAGGCATGACAGTGAAATAATCGGTAAAACATCGCCTCCCATTCAAGACGAATCGGCCCCACTCGTAGTCGCCCTTCACTTGGATGCTGCAAAAAATAATGGGGAGAGTGAGAACCAAACCTGAGTCACAATGAACAGTAAATTTTTTTCCAACCACTCTAACACTACCTCATTGGTAGAGTTTATTTAAATTGATATTAATATTGCATAAATGCATACATGATAACTAAAATAATGTCATGTATAATTCGACTTTAGTTTTGTTTATTGAATTCTAGGCTTACTTTATTATTCACCGGAATAAATCTAGATATGATTATACAAGTCATGAACAAATAATGCCTAAAGTATTGATGATGTATAATATTTCAACATTTTGTGGGTCAATGTAGAATCAATTTTATTCAACATTTTGTGGGTCATGTCCAATGGTAGAATAAATATTAAAGTAGAGAACTATAAAAACCAACGTATTTTGTATTAAAGTCCACCTTCTATGTTTTTTATTTAAAAAATAGATAATTAAAATATCATTATTTTTGTAATAAGCTATTAAATTGATTTTTAAGTTATTTAATTAAGAAAACTCATAACTCGATAAATATTATACTTCTTGATGTATGACGTAATTTGGTGATGTCTATGATATAAAAATATATTATTATCTAATGTTTCATGAAATTAAATGTAAAAACAAGAGTATGGTTTTGATGCTTATTTTGTTCATGCGTTTTATGCAATTAATTTTCTTATTTGGGATCTCTAGGCATATGTTTGTAAGTTTGTAAAGATGTAGTAGGCTTTTTGTGTGGAATAAGTAATGATGGAAGTTACATTTTGTCAAATATGTGGGAATGTGGTTTCTTTTAGACATGACAATCATGCTTGAATGTGGATTTTACCTATTATCATGTAAATTTGAAATAAGTAGTACACCCGATTGTACTAGAGAAAGGAAGTGGATTATAAGTAGTACACCCGATTGTATGGGTGAGTTTTGGTAACAACTTCTATTTATTTATTTATGAATTTACATAAAAGTCACGTCATACTTACGAAAATATTATCGACCGCTAAATGTAACACTGTTTATATGTAATAGTTATTAAGGCATTTCTTTTTTATTGCAGGAAGGGCAGTTTGATAATTTTACCCCCTGCCTTTATATCCCTTTCTCTCTCTCCCCTGTTTCTTCGAATCCCAGATCTAGAATTTCTCAACTCTCTCTCTTACTCACACTAATGTTCCACACTTGCAAATCAGACAATGTCTGAGAAGTTAATGTACAACGATCGATTGGGGTGGTGTAATGGTGATGTGTGGTGGCGAGGGTGATGTGCGGCGGTGGATCGGAGTTTTGTAGATGATAGAGATGCAGAGGTTGTAAATAGTGGGGATGAGGTTGTAGATGGTGTAGATGCGGTTGTAGATGGTGGTTTTGATGTGAATCGGTAGGTGTAGATGGTTCAATGTATTTGTTCAAACGATACTTCCAATAGTAAAAGTACAGAATTTTCAAAGGATACTTCTGATGGGGGTCGTCTTCATCATTTACTGGCAAGAGGCATTGACTGGCCATAGTTTAGTCCTCTTAAAGCCCCTGATCTCAACTCCGTACATATTGGTGTTGATATGTTGTATGTTATCTATTTCGGTTTTATTGGTGTTGGTGTTCACCGGTAATTATTAGGTGTCACACCCCGATTTCCATGTTGGATTCCTGGTGGGTCTGGTGGGGAGTATCGTGACGTATAGTTGAAATCATCATAACTAATAAACACAAAGCAATACAGCGGAAGTCTTGGAATTAAAATAAACTATTACAAACCATAGAGTCCAAGGTTCAACTAAAATTACAAGGTTTGTAATACGGATCCACAGGCGGATCACAAATGTACACAAAATGATAAACAAGCTTTTAAAGCAACTAAGGGTCGCAAATCCTCTATGTCGTCGCCTACGCAGCTTCCAGTATATTACGTGCCGTACCTGTAACTTAATCTTTTGAAAATACGTCAGTTTTCAATGGTAAATACAATCAACCGACACTTTTGAAAATCTTTTCAAAAATTATTTTAAGTGCACTAGGCACATTTTCATATATAACTTGGGACAGTACAAATGACCTTGTATACGTATTTATAAGTCTGTCAATACATATGGGGCCCAGTATGTAAACTGAGACATGATCGACTGACACACCACTTCTGAACTTTCACACAGAAAGCAGATAATAATAATAATGCAATTGACCGGTGTATGCCTACACCTCATGCTATAAGTCGTGGCCATTAGCACTTTAATGAGCTAAGGATATCCCAGACATGGTCAAGCCCACCCCCAATATTTAAGTTATCAGGCAAAGCAGATTAAAACGGGTTATGTGATTTTGCTAATATCTCATCTGGACAATACATGATCCCATGCCCGACCAAGCAATAATAATTTACCGTATCCCAAGCTCGTATAGGGAAAATATGTTAAAAATATTTACCTGAGCTAAATTCTTGAGAAAATCACAACTCAGTAGTAGATAAAAAGGTAAGTGCAGGCACAATCTACCGGAAGGCATTTAGTCTGGAATGATAGTTTTATTAACCAATTAGAATGCTTACGGGTCCTTAGTTAAGTCGTAGACTTGAACCGGTTAGTCTTACGTTTAATAAATACGGTACCATACGCTAGATCAAGCGGTGACCAGATTAGAATATTATTTAGACCCGACAAGTACTAAGACTTGTATAATATGGGTAAACACATAACATTCTGGATTTTGATATAAAAACGATAAGGTTAAACCCGATTTGGTTAAAATACGTAAACTAGTCACGTAAGCTTAACTGTTCACATATAAGCAAAACCGGGTAACTGAATGATTCATATACAAGTTCCATATGCCAATATGTTATAAACATGTTAGGATATCAGTAGGATATCAACATGTATGCCCGTTATGGTTTCAAAATTAAGTTACGCCTCAAAAGGGCGTTTTGGTCATTTTACATTTTATAAAAGAGGTTTGCGAGTAAACTGATGTTAGAGTCATAAACATTTTTAAAATTATGTACTTTATGATGTTATACTAATAGGATATCAAATATATGTGTGGTTGATAGTTTTAAAACAAACTATGCCCCGAAAGGGTATTTTAGTCATTTCCACATAACTTTGATGCCATATTTGGGATTCTGAGTCTGAGACTTTTACCTATTTTAAAATATCCAAAATAAGTTTAGAAATCAGTAGGTAATACGCTTTGGTCCTTAAATATGATTTTATACCATACTATGTGCCGTAACGACGTTAAATGCGCTAAATGACGAATTAAATGAAATTTTATGAAATGTGAGATTATGGTTAAGTTTGTATACTCAAAATATGTTATTTAATATGTAATAACAGTAGGTAAAAGATTTGGATGTCAAAAGTCTTTTTAAAACCATTTTATGCCCCATAAGGCGTTATCGTCAATTATCATCATTATACAAAGACTTGTATGCAAACTCAGTTCATAAAATGTTTAAATATCCCAAATATTACATAATATGATATTACATCAGTAGGTATTTAGTTTAGATGAAGAGATTTTGTTTAAACCTTCTAAATGGACGAAAAGGGCATTTTGGTCCTTTTAAAGCTATTAGCGATATTAATTCAAAAACTTAGCTTATGACCAGAATCATGTCATCAAAATAATCTAATTAAGTTTACAAATTAGTTTATAACTAATTTATATGTTTGTTGATGTTTAAAACCTTGTTTTATGCAAAAAGGACATTTTAGTAAAAGTTTAAGGCATAATAACGGAACCTGAATATAAACTCAGATTACTAATGGACCATATAGTAACTTTAGGAGATTATACTCTACTATATCCTAAAACAACTCAATGTCAGTAGCCTAAGTTGCAAAATCGGTTCAGAACTGAAAGTCAAAGCAGAAGTCAAACTTTATGACTTTCGGTTGCGAACCGACTCTAGACCCGGACTTGACGAGCCGAACATGTTTATACATGTTCTATCTATTTTATCAAGTTATTAGAGTGTTAAAATGTATTTTATAACATCTACATTACTAGATATGATTTTATTTCAAAACTGACCCGTTTGACTTTTTATGAACATAACTTTGACCCGTCAATTGACCAAGCAAACGTGGTAATCAGGAGGTGCCCTTTTAAGGGATTAACACCTACATAATTACGATCACATAGCCACGTTCACAACGAACGATGGCTGGACCGTAATAGTCTTAGCCTAAGGTCAAAGCGTTTTTACGTAAACGCTTTGACTTTGGCTTAAAAGCCTACAAAACTGAAAAGAACGAGTTGGAACACTTACTTGTGATCCAAATAAGACTAGAAAGCTCAGAGATTGCTCCCAAAGACTTCAGGAACTTCCCAAGTGAGCTAGAGAGGAGGAGAATGAGAGTGAGCAAGAAATGAGGCAACCAAGTACCCCTTTTATAGTTGAGGAAGGAGTGTGAGGGCTTGCCAGGTGTTAGGGGCTGCTCTAGGACGTGTACAAGTGTATATGGACGTGTCATGACTAGCCAAAGGGTGACAATTCGCGACAAGGTGGCAGAACATGAATCTGCCCCATTTTTTGTCGCTGTCAGTCTCTTACGAACCGTATGGCTTTAGCCTTGCGGTCTGTAAGGCTTCCTGGCGCCCACTGATTTTGATTTGGTTATGAACCGTAAGGATAGAACATTACGGTCCGTAATCGCCTTCCAAAAATAAAAAAAATTTGGCATATTTCCACATTCGCCCCTCAACTTTAATCTAATACTTAGTGATCATAATTTAGCGTATTGACAACTTTAGTCCCTCTCGTTCACCTGGCTCACGAGGTTTAGCGGGACACGTGTCGGAACTTTATAGGCCGTAAAAACACGAGGTGTTACAGTAGGCGAACAATGGGTTCGATGGGTACTTGTTCTATTTTCTGTTTTAGTGGTGATGGTATTGTGTTGGCAGTGATGTATTAGGCGAACAACAGGTTTGATTGGACTTTGTTTCCAGAACTTTTTTTTTGGGTTGAAAAGGGTGTGTGGCTAAGGGATTTGTGTCACACCCGACTGGCGGCGGGAGCGCACGGGGATGCAACAGACACATGACACAAACATATTGTTCATAGGATACTGTTTTACACACTATACGTTACATCATTTTACATTATCATTTACACACCAATGCACAAGCACATCTCCAAAAGCAATTTCTCCTTATCAGGTTGCATCTATCTACGATATAATCCGCAAAGCCAAAACTTGCAAATTCGCAGCTCATTCTTCTTTTATTTTACCTGAAAAACAGTTAAAAACAGTCAACTACAAAAGTTGGTGAGTTTCACCGGTTTTGTTTGTTTCAAAAAGAAGTGTTTTGCATATTTGATGTAATTATACCAATTCCACAAATGAAACCTCGACTGTTTGTCCAAATTCCCGTAGACTACATAAACAACGTCAACCACATCACCGCCCTAAGTAGTTATATCTAACACCACACCGCGTATGCAAAGTATGTGTATGGACATGTGTAATTACAGTAGAACCCATGGCATCTGTGCTATTTCAATTGGGTTTGTTAAACCAATAGTACTACTCACACATCCACCAACCCGTAGTTGATCACTTGTGTTCGTGGGGACTTTTTGTGTGTTAGGGCAACTCAGATAATTCACATCACATCAAGTTTTCATATGCAAGTATGCACGTATGTGAACATGTTTTTCACCCCAAGTATTTAGTAAAACATTTTAGAGAAAAAGGGCAATGAAACTCACATGATAGTGTAGCTCAAGTATGCACTGGTAGTGCTAATACAATCCTATTATCAATATGGTACAGTTAATTACCGAAAACAGTTCTAGGGCCAGTAATTACTATATACTAAGTTCGGATGCAAAGATTCATCCGAGTTGGGCTAACAGCCTTAATGGATGGTGATGGGTAATGTCTTAGTGTCAAATTCAAGTTTGGCTTCCGTGCACTGTTTTATGTGTCGGTTACATTTATTCATTTTAGGTGTTTATGTAATGGCATGATCACATACAATGTCACAATTTATTGTATAATATAGGATGATTTGTTTTATAAACAAGTTTGGGCATTACAAGGGTCCGATTTGCTCAAATAACACTTCCAGTTTTATAGTCTAGGAATTCCCCAAACTTGCGTGTAATTCACCCCAATTACCCAATTTATCCCAGAAAAGTTTGGAATTACTCCCGATTTTCCAATTATCGCCAATAAGTCATTCAACATCTTAAAAGTTTCGATAGGTTCGTTAAACGAATAAATTGCCAGTTTTCGTTAGAATAATATATATTAAAGCATAATTTTCATAACCAAATACCCAAATTCAATAAAATTCTGAAAGTTTTTCTAGGAGACTTTATTAATATATATATATATATATCAGAAAAAATAGTTTCTGAAAACATATCATTACCCTTAATACTTGACTCTACTCACTACTTACATTGTATTATTCATTACCTATACTTTAAAAACTATTTGTTAAAGTGTTACCATATGCATGGTACTATGCCTTAAATGTTGCTTTCTATTAAAAGATTTACAATAAACAGATTTCAATTAATCTTTCTATCGAAATGGAATAATAAATAAAATCCGAGGAGTCTTGTGTGCACGACACATGCCACTACATGTACTATTTCGTAATTTCTCAGTATGAAATGAATCCAATTACGTCAATACCTACATATCAAATTACATCATCGGACAACACGTCTATATATATCTAACTCCGTCGCTCCTCTAAAAGGAAGGTATACCAAAGTTATTCCGACTTTCATACAATCAGAATCCTTAATCCAACAACAGATCTCGAATTGTGTTGAAAATCAACATTAAAAATGAATCAAAAACGTCTGCCTCTTGGACCAAGTCCACTTCAAAAATCAAGGTATACAAGTTACTCAATTTCTAAATACGATTATCGTGCACTAGTTTATGTCCTTTTATGTTGAGTTTCACTAATTATATTTTCATTGTTCATAAAAAGCAAACAATTTCAACACAATTGTTCAAATCTAGGTTTTAACATAACAAAATTGATCTTTTAATATAATGTGACTTTAGATACATGGTTTGGTATGTGTTGTTCCTACTCAAGAATCACATCAAAAAAGTTCGATTGCTATTGATTGTAGTTTTATATCAACAATTAATTTTTGTATAATTATTTTCTCAAATCGGTTATTTTGTTCGATTATAAGAAAGGATTAAAATCCAACAATTAATTTTTCAATAATAATTATTAATAATTAATTATTTATGATCGGTTTGTTTGATGGATTTTGAAATTATGAAATCGGTATAAAGATTATTAAATTTATCCGTTCATAAGATTATAGGGGAGGATCGTGATTTGAATAGAAAATCGTAGATTCAAAACTTATCGGAAACACGTCTCTATTCACGCCCTTTTCCAAGTTACATTGCTACGTCCGTTTAAAAAAAGTCATATTTTTTATTAAATCGTAAAGCACAGATAAAATTGTCAAAAAAAACATACATTATATATTTTCCAAAATTGATATATTTTTTATTTTTAACTACTTTTTCCATAAAATTAAAATCTTCAAGACCATAATTTACGATTTATCAAAATTGCAAGTCTATAC
The DNA here is from genome assembly GCA_947069175.1 of Scalesia atractyloides. Taxonomy (NCBI): domain Eukaryota; kingdom Viridiplantae; phylum Streptophyta; class Magnoliopsida; order Asterales; family Asteraceae; genus Scalesia; species Scalesia atractyloides. The sequence continues at coordinate 2,883,142 of CAMTDV010000004.1, forward strand.
ATACCCATTTCCTCATTACCTCTCTTATTTATCAAAGTAAAAATTTATAATTCAATCACACTATAAAATTATATCATTATAAAACTAATCAATGTTTTACAGAAAAAATAATATATATTGAAAAAAACAATCTTTTCTTTAAAATTAACAACTTTTTGTGCATTCAATGCTCATGTTAAATAACCGGGTGACGTCGCGCAAGTTACAATCGTCATTTTCGATCGACATTTGCTTACAAAAATCTTTCGATGTTCGCTGTATTTTTGTTGGTAATTTCTTGTTTGTTTTTTGTTTGCAGATGGTAATCTAGGATTTATGTCGTTTAATTGTTAAGAATAAAAAAATATTATTATTTGGTAATTGAAATGCGTATTTGTTTTCTGATTTTTATGGTTTTTTTCTTCTCAAGTTCTTCTACTAATAAAGATAGAATGGTGGCTGGAAAGGTGGATGAAAGATGCAGGAAAGAGATGACACAAGTGAGTAATATTTTAATTTAATTTTTTTTGAGTTTGTTTTTCTATTAATTGATTTCTTCTTCTTCTTTTTTTTTAAAGAAGAGGTCATTACATATGGTTTTTAATAAGATGTGTTTTTCTTTATTATTATAAATCCTTGATTTATACTGAGACATCACATAAATAACATGTGGGTCTTGACATTTGACAAGAAATGTTTAACTAAAGGCATTTATTTATTCCACCCTCCCTTAACTTTTATAATATTTATGACTTGATTCGTTAAGGGGTTGCTAAACGAACCCTCTATTTTCCTATTTTTACTTGTTCCCACCCTCCATTAACTTTTATAATATTTACAAGTAAACCATTTATTCCTTTTTTCTTTTATTTACACGTGCTTCAGCTTTGGAACGGATTTGAAAATATTTGTTTGTGTATACGAGAATTAAAACAAAAACATTTTACGTATACAAGTATTAAAAAGAAAACATTTTACAAAATAAGAATTTTTAGAGAGGAAAATTTGAAAACTTTTAAACTATTTTTTAAGAGGGGGTACGTTTAGCCCACCCCTTTAATAAACATTTTGACCCATTATCTCGCTTAATTTGAAAAGTGTTTTTTTTTTAAGTTTATGTTCATATTTTCATGGGTGACTTTTAAAAAGTGTTAATTTTCTAAGTTTGTTACTTTAGTTTTTGATTGGCTATTCGGTTTGGTTTCAGGGTCAATTTTATTATGCCCAATTTTTACGATTTAGATTAAAAGAAACAGTTGTTAAGAAACCAAATCGAATTGTGAATAGGCTTTGCAATTTTCTGCTATATAAACTTGGGCCTTTAATGTTTGGGCTTTACAAACCTGGGCTTAGTCATTAGTTGCTTAAATAGAGTTAATTTATATTAACTAGTAAGATTACCCGCGCTATGCTGCGGGGTTTCGGTCGATATCTATCTTGGTTCAGTATTTAAAATGATGGCGATACTTACTAATTTTAAATTTACTGTAAATGGAAACGTAAAAACTATCTTAGATATAACTTTAATGTTAAAGGAACCTAAAACTAAATCATTAAACATAAAGAAAAGTAAAAATATAAAAATAATAAATTTAAGAAAAAATAAAATTAAGCAAGAAACACAAAAGGCCAATAGGATGAAAGCACTTTTCACACAACTTGGTAATTATAGTTTACGTTAAAACGTAAAACCAATTGAAAACACACATTAAAAAATAAGCACGAAAACATATTATATTTGAGCTGACACATTCCTAAAAAAAATTTAGGTCAAAATGTAAATCAAACTGAATTTATACTAACACGTACATAAAAATAAGCACGTAAGAAAATAATATTTTTTTTAAAGAATGGTAAGGCGTGTTGCAGCGGTGTCGAAACGTAAAGTGACTTGAATATATATCGGCTAATGAAAATGTGTTATATTTACCCGACTCGTTTCCAAACAAAAAATACGTCAAAATGTAGACCAACTTAAAACGTACATAAAGATGAAAGCGTATTATATTTGACCCGACTCATTTCCGGGGAAAATAAAATTTACGTCAAAATATAGATCAACTGAAAACGTACATAATAATAATCATAAGAACATTAAATTTGACTCAACTCATTTCTAGAAAAAATTTACGTTGAAACGTAAATCAACTTGAATTTATACCGACACGTTAAATATAAAAACGTAAAACTTGATGACAAAGTTTTTAAAAAGTTAAAGGGTTATAAGTGTTAATCATGAAAGTTAAATGGTAAAACTATAATGAATATAAAAGAAGTAACTTGCAATTGTTATATTGATGATAATATGCTAAATCATAATTTTCCAAACATTTAAGCTTCAGTGGATCATCATATTACAACTGATTGTTTAATTATTATTATTACTAAATATCATATAATCACCTTCAAACACAAATCCAAATATCCCCTTATAAGTTACATCACTCAATCTTTTTGAGCCACAAATTAGGAGCAAATTTTAGGTAGACATATGATTCTTCTTGTGGATTTAAGTATCGAGATTTGAAATGATCACGACTATAGGTTCATGATACAAAAAAATTAGGGAAATTGGCCTCTAATAATCCTCTAGTAGACGTCATTGGCCATTGTCAGCCCTACTTTTTTTATTCCCACTGGTAGTTCCACCTTTCAACTATTTTTCTTTCACCGGTCCTTAGTTAAAAAACTTTAACGGTTTTCTTTTTTTCCAAATTACAAACTGATGTTTTAAGGCTTTTGATCAGAACGAGATACACTATTGATGTAAAATTTACCTCGAAACGGTGCTCCAAACGACTTGATTTTTGTTAACTGGAAGTTTAAACACCCGAATTGAAGCACATCTTTCGTCGTTTGGAGCACCGTTTCGAGGTAAGTTTTACATCAATAGAGTTGTATCCTCGTTCTGATCATAAGCCCTAAAATATCAGTTTTTTTAACTAAGGACCGGTGGAGGAAAAATAGTTCAAAGGTGGGACTCTTGGTGAGAATAAAAAAAAAGTGAGACTGCCAATGGCCAATGACGTCTGCTAGGGATTATTAGAGATCAATATCCCAAAAAATTATAGTTATAATTGAAATGATAGCCAAATGATGGCGATTGTAGGCCGGGCCAGTTGATTTTTATATTTTTTTTGTTTTCATTTAGGCATAGAATTTTTATTTTCAGTCCATATAACTCACTGATGTTCACATATTCTGACTTGAGGAATACTTTGATATGCAGCAACTTGATTTGTATTCAGCTGTTAAAAAGTTTATGTATTAAGTTCTAAGGAACTTGGCAGCCTAATAAGAAATGCTGAAAATGGTATCATTAAATGTACCATAAAGGAATCATTTTTTGAGGTTGGTAGATTTTTTATTTATTTTAATCATTTAAGTTATTTAATTATTTATTTGTCAATGTGATTAACAACATCTTGTTGTTTCAGATAGCGGTGGAAAATCTAGCGAGACATCTTGTCGAGCACATATCGAATGAAGTATCATCACTAACAGTAGATGAGCAGCATTTCAGATATATGTTATGTGGTTTAAGATTATTGCATACTTTATGTGATATTTCATCTCACCACTCAAACACTCGCGCGGGTTAGTAAATTTATTTTTCAAACTATTTATTTTCTTAATGGGTAAATACCACGGAAACAAACATACTTTCTTATTTTGTACGAAAAAGTCAGTCAACCAATTTTGCATACTCTATGTGATATTTCCTGCTGCAGGTTTTGGTTGAAGATACGAGTGTACAGAAGAAGATGATTGATTCGATATTTCACTTGATTAGTTTTCTTAGTCAGTTCGGAGAGGTTTAACACTTTTCTTTACATGTTTTTTTCAGTTTTTTTTTTTTTTTCTGTTATATAGAACTGTAACATAACTTTGGTCTTTGGTGTTCCAGAAAGTCAATGGCTCAGACCTTATGGTCCTGTACTCCGCATTGTTGTCTAATAGTATGTATTTATTTAAAGCTTTAATTTCTTCGGAGTGGAAAGACATCACTGATGTTCTACTTGCACATCCTGAGGTAACATGTTTTGTTAAAATCTTTATATCCGCTTTACGGGTCGATTCAGGTTATGTTTTACTCATGTTGGGTCAAACTGCAAAATCTAAAATAACTAAACTAGAAAGACGTCAAACAGCTCAAATATTGACCCGTTTGACCTGTCCTGACTCGCCCATTTTGCCACCTCTAATTTGTTGTATCCGTAAAATTTGTTGCATTGGGGTGCTGATGATTACATTTTTTTTGTCAGGTTGATGACTTCGTAATAGCAGCTTTTACGGCTGTCTGTGTAAATATGAATCTTCTTCAAGCGACGCTGACAACTCAGCGTATTGACTCTCGCATGCAGTCAAATAACTGTCTCTTCCATCTTTGTGAATCTTCGCTCCAGTTTCTTCAATCACTCTGCAAACAAATGTTATTTCGGGAGCGCCTTGTTGAGAATAAGGTCAATTTTTTTCTTCATCTAAATCATTCCTTTAACAAAAGTATATTCTGAGCACAATAAACATTTTTTTTCATAATATTTAACACTGATTATTTATAATGATCTCAAATTTTGAACAAAAGTGTTCCGGGTCAACACAATCCGGCCACATTTAACTCATGCAATACAACACTCACTTTGTTTTTTCTCCAGGAGCTATGCGGAGGAGGTGTTGTTCTTCAGTTAGTTCAAAGCACCTTGAAACTATCACAACCGGACGATCCAAAACTTGCGAGTGTGGTTAATAGGCTTAAATCAAAAGTCTTATCCATCGTAAGTCCAATCACGTGTAGACGTTATTGTATCATGTTTTACTTTGTTCAAGGCTTTTTTAGCTACTTACAACGATTCTTTCTCCAGTTGCTACTTCTTTGTCAAGCCGAAAGCTCATGTTTCGTGGATATGGCTTCGACTCAAAGCAAGGATTTAGCTGAGTCAACACTTTCTGAGGTTGACTTTAATAGTCTCTTAATATTTAAATTTTTAAGAATAATTAGTGGAAATTCTGCTTATATATATATAAAAATTTCTTTAGGTCCTTAAAGTGCTAAAGATGATGTGTTTTGGGGATTTGAAAGGCCAACATCCAAGGGGACTTTTGCAGATTAATGCAATGCAAGTAACCGAAATATTCTCCGGTGCTTCTAGATTCAGAACTTACATGGTCATGAAGTTGGTAAGCTTTTATAAATATGTTTATTTTTTTTGTGCGATTTCTTATGATTGATATATCTTCCCTCAGTTTGCTGTTTTCACACAATTTGAAATGTGTTAAACGGTAAATATTATGATCAGAAGTGCCAATTTCGACCCGTTTACTAATGAGTTAATTTGGTTAGGCTAATGGATTAAACTATAACGGAAACGGGACAAATGGGTTGCACTCGTTTTGACCCAAAACATCCTTGACTTATTATCCAACCCGCCTGATCCACCCATTTTGACGGCTCTATTATACACATACATTTGTCGAATTTGTAATAGTTGTTGTACACCCATGCAGAAAGAAGTTTTGACCCGAGTGTTTTCGCAATCTCAAAGAGAGTTCATATCAACTTGGTGTACCTATGATCATGAGCCAGCCGAAGAGGAGATTGTTGTGGATTTTGATCCCACAGCAGCAGCTGGACTGGTGTTGGGTTTGATCCCATCATTCAACGCCCAACATTCTACATGGAATAACTTTCAGGCTCCTCGTACTCCTTACGGGTTCAGAGGTCATCTTTACTCGTCAAGATTGTCGCCAATCTCGCATGCTATGATCCCGATCTATCTGAAGGTAAATAATCTATCCAATCTTTACACGTGAGCACAACGTTTTAATAATTAATTGTTTTCATATATATCATCACTTCATCAGTATATGCATTTGTTACGTCAAAACATGTAACGGGTCAAAACGTGTACTTCTTTAACATGTTCTGATCAATATCTCTTTGTACAGATGAAAATGCTTTCTTTATCGATGCGTTTCTTGACTGCTTGCAAGCAGAATTTTCTAACTTACCTGGTGGTGCTGCTGCTGAAAGAAAAGCCGCTGCAAGCAGAAACCTATGTATGTATATATTTCGATTTCAACACTTTCTTCGACGGATAAAAAATTAGAGATGCCAGGATGGGTGGGTTGGGTAATAGGTCACTTTTCACTACTGGTCGGGTCGGTTGACCCACAAACACTTTCTTGTGCATTATAATATTCTTTACAGAAACAATATTATTTCAAAAGAAATTTACGTAGTAAAACAATTTAGGGGTCATATGTTTTAAAAATAGACGCTGCATGGGCATGCCATCTCTATAAGAAACAAATGTGGTTAGTTTATATAACATCTGTCTATTGCAGCTTCCTTACTAGCCCATGCAGAATCTTTGACTCCAAGTTACCTGCATGAAGAAGATATGAATGTCCTCAGGTGAATTTTTTAGTCCGTTTTAAGTAACCTTTTTACGAACTAAGGCGTTAATTATGATTATAATAACAATATTATTAGAATTATAATCTAAATCTTTAAATTAATGATTTATGAAGTTGTATGCATTATAAGTATAATTCAACTGACTTATGGTAATATGTATATCATGATAATGCAACTGAAACATTAACTTATGAACGATCTCAGAAACATCATATATTACGTAATTTATCATTTTTATCTTGTCTATTTAGGTGGTTCGTTAATCAAGTGGAGAAACCACCTACGGCTCAAGAATCCTCTAGCCGCAGAGTTACGGTAAAAGTAAGTCATATTTAGTTATAATGTGTCTCCATTTCCTAATTTGGCATCTTAGATTTAAATTTTTGCCATTAATCTAAGTTCAACCCATTTACATATAAATGGGTTGATTCGGGTTGCGTATAGTATTCTGAAATTTAAATTATTTTTGAAATAAATATAGTTTTATTAGTCATATGTGACACACTGTCTATAAGATAAACATATATTATGGACAAAAAGTGTTTTAGGCCAACTAGTTGTGATCTGCCGATGCAAAATCTTACCCATTGGACAAAAGTGTTTCATGATCGACCCATTGGTTTTTTCCAACTATAGAAGACAAAGAATGTATATTTTCTTATATAAACTTTATTACTAATATGATTGTAATGGTTTGACTCTCATTTTTAGGAGGTTCATAACGGCACCGAATGCCCATCACCTACACCTCAAAGCCGGTCTCCAAATGAACATGAGCAAGGGGTAACGATGAAGCGGGTACATCCGTAAATGTGGCTCAAAATGGTCAAAATCAGTCTAAGAAAAGGAGAAGGACCAAAAGTAAAGATTTAGGCGAAATTAGACGTGTGCAGACCGGTGAAACACAACAAAAGCAAAGAAGAAGCATAATGAATGATAAGCAAATTGATATGGTTGAAAAGGCTTTACTTGATCATACTCCTTTGTATAGGAAAGATGGTTCTATGCAATATTTTGCCGCTATATTGAGTCTTCATGTATGTAACAAGTTATCTTCTTCTTCTTCTTCTTCTTTTTTTTTTAATCTTTTTTAAAATTTTGAAATCTTCTTTTGCAGGGTTCAGAAGTTACCGCTAAACAATTAAAGAATTGGTAAGAAAGCTTGTCCTATTTTCATTTGAATAGAATATCATCTTGTGTAGTCAAGAATCTAAAATATACTGAATTTTGTAGAGGTGGAAAACGGACGGGTCAGTTGGGTTGGAAAACGGGTCAAAAGAGGTAACTTTTTGGGCACGGGTTGGGTTGCCCAAAACCCATCTGTCCAAAAAATTTATAGATTTTTTTAGCCGAGAGTGTGTCAAATGCAATTTAAAGTTTTTAGTCATTTGTTATTTCAGATTTTTAATAAACGTTTAGTATGTCAAAATGTGATTTAAAGTTTTTAGCCATCCCTTATTTCAACAATAATTTTGTTTTGTAATAAAGGGATTTAGTAGGTACTATTCATTAGTAATAAACTTTGAGCAACCTCGACCCGTTTGACCCGTTTTCTTACACCTTCAACCCATTATAGATAAACATAACCCATCCCAACCCATGCATATACCAGTTGTAGTTTTTTTTCAAGTTGCATTTCTTGTTTTACGTCTCAACAGGATATGTAACCATAAGCAAAAACGAGCACGTGCAGCTGCTAAGCAAGGTCGCGTACGTTCTAATTAGGTTGGCTTCTTGACGTGGAGTTGGCTGAGTCAAGATAGTTCGAGAAGGTGATTAAACGTTGTTGTGAGTGAAGGGTGTGAACAAACGATTAAAGGGGTGATTGTTGAATTAATCGGTTTGTTCGTGGGTCACGGTTTCCGGTCAACACATTCACAGGTCACATTGGTCGAAGGGTAAAAGGGTCTTTAGCCTTGCAATTGTCGTAGAATGTTGAAGAATTCTGCCGTTGACCCGGTTTTAAGATGGGAAAGTGTGAAAGGTGGTGGCTTGTGAAGATTGGGAGCTAATCTACAAGACTGGAAGACTTTTCTTTTGGTTTAGCATGTGCTAGTTATTTTTCCCTTTATATTTAACAGTAGGCTCCATGAATAAAGTGTACTTTTCCCTTTGCATTTTGAAATACAATTTGTGAGTTCAAGCAGTAAACACAAGTCTATATAACGTGAGCTTTCGAGTGTGTTCCCTAGGACCTGAACCAACAATCCTAACCATCAAGCAGCCTTATTCAAACTGAAGCAAACTTCAACTGTTACCGTTTGAATTCGAAGAACTTTTGCAACTGCATAGTCAGCCTACCCAAAGCGGCCTTTGCGGAGCTTCATGGTGCAACCATATTTTCCAAAATTGACCTCACCTGGGCTACCATCAGATACGGGTCGTACAATCCAATACCTACAAAACAGCGTTTCGCACTTTTGATGGTCACCACAATTATTTTTTTATGATATTCTAGTATATAGTGCATTCCGTGTTGAACATTACCACCACTTTCATATCTGGGTCATGTCATCTCCGCAAAAAGAGTAGAGGCTGGACTGAATAAACTAAAAGCAATACAAGCTTGGATACAACCATCGTCAATGACCACATTGTGTGGGTTTCTTGGTCTCATTGGAGGTATGCGAGACTATGCTCCTCTTACTGACCTCCTAAAACTGTCTACCTTCTCACAACTCAAAGCAGCTATGGTATCTTTAATATCATTAACCTTACTGAATTTTACAAAACCTTTTGAAGTCACCACCAATGCGTCAAATGTAGCCTTGAGAGCGGTATTATCTCAAAATTGTTCATCTCATTGCCTTGTTCAGCAAAAAAAAAAGGTAAAACAACCATATAGGTTCTAGTGATGTATCGCACTCGTGGAACCGTTATCTGTACCTAGAGGAATATTGGTATAATACTTCGCATCATTAGGCTATCAATATGACCCCCTTTCAGGTTCTCTATGATACTGTGAGCCCGACTTCCATCCTTACACTCTGGGATCCTTGACACCCCATTTCTCTTTAAAAGAACTAAACAGGTTACGTGTCTTGCTCAAAATTAATTGAAGAGGGCGCAACAAAGGATGACTGTTACATGTCTTTTTAGTTTATTTACGTTTTTCATATTATGCATTATGTAGGGGGTAATAAGGGTTGTGTCTTTTTGTTTGAGGGTCTTATGTGTAAGTTTATCTTTTATAAATTGAATGCTACGTAATAATCTGGAGGGTATCCAGAATTTGAGTTAAATACTTCTCTATCTTTTAGCTTCTTTCTCTGCAATACGGTTATAACCCTATCAAGGGTATCAGAGCCGTTCCGATCTTCATTGGAATTCATTGGTCACCATGACTAATACACGCAACCATGAAGTCGACAAGGCCATCAAGGAGCATGAGAAGCAGATTGCAGATCTTCAAGCTGCCCTAGCAACGATGATGAGCTAGCAAGAGCAAATACTGAAGGCTGTCAATAACAAACCCAACGATCTCGAGTCCCGCAGCAGCTACGCATAGGAAAGGTTGAGTTTCCCAAGTTCAATGGAGAAGATGAAGAAGGGTGGATCTATCGCTGTGAGCATTTCTTTAAGATCGATGAAACACCGGACAACATAAAACTTAGTTGCGCGGTCATTCACCTTTAGGGGGATGCTATTCAATGGCATCAAACCTTTATGCAGACTCGTGGGGTTACTGTGGCCGAATACCCTTGGGCAGACTACGTGAGGGCCATCACAACTCGCTTCTCTAATGCCATGTTTGAAGACGCAATGGAAGAAATAGCATCTCTCATGCAAACAGATGCCCTACAAGATTATAACTTGGCTTTTGATAGTTTTCTCAACAAGGTGACCATTAGTGAACCATATGCCGTTAGCTTGTATTTGAAGGGCTTGAAACCAGAACTCAAAGGGCCGGTGAAGATATTTAAGCCTCGAACCTTGCACGAGGCGTATGGGTTAGCACGGACCCAAGACATCACATCAAGAACTTAATGTGTGCAATAGCCACCAAGGGCGGCTCTCAGAAGGAGAAGGAGAATGAAACAACAAGAATTGTCCCTCCGGTTAATGGTTCGAAACTACCCTTGCTGCCAAGTCCTACAACCTAGCCATCAATGTAACAACTCGAAAATTCATTGTTTTCTTTTTATTTGTCTTTCCGGTGTACCTATCTTTTGTAATCCCGAGATTCGGTTGATTATAAAGTTTATGTTAATTAATTATGGTATTGTACGTTAATAACGCATCTAATCGCTTATTAAATCTCATCGTTATCGCAACGCAATTACTTATTTTGTATATTGGAATCATGTGGTAGTATTAGTTACGTGTTAAATGGTAATTACGTGTTTGTGTGTGTTTGGTTATGATTGCAATCGCTATGGCATCGCTCTCGCACTCTCGAATCGCTAAACCGCACTATTACATCAAGTATAACGCTTAACACTCCACTAAAACGCTTAATATAACTAATTAATATTAACCGAATCGCCAAACGAACACTTAACGCGAAAAACGACGAAAACCCAACAAATTGGGTCAAGTTCGCTCGAACTTGGTGACCCCTAGTTCGGCCGAACTTGGCTGATAAACTCAGAACCTTTCAAATTACTTCAAGTGTGCTCGAACTTGCTCTTCAAGGGTCAAGTTTGGCCGAACTTGGCTCATTTCCTTCAATTATCCCTCAAGTCCGCTCGAACTTGCATGATTTCATGCAAGTTCGCCCGAACTTGGTCTCACAAGCCTCCATTTTTGCCTCCTCCTATAAATACCCAGCTCATTCCTCTCATTTGAACTTGCTGTAAGTTCGCCCAGAGCTCTCAAAACCCGAAACCTTCGTGTTCTAAGTAAGAATCAACCTGATTTCAACTATAACAACGTTTATCGACGTTTTACAAAGGTTTACAACAATTTTGGCACAAGGCATAGCCTTCGTTTTCATCTGAACTCTTTTGTTTACGAAAATTTTCATCTTTTTCTATAAAACTTCTGTTTATCACTCAGATCCATGCTTGGATCTGAGCAAAACCTTTTTAAACATTGATTTTGACACAAAATACGGACTTTTGATGATGTTTTGTTTATCTCTGATATGAAACGAAGTATTTGTCATTCAAGATCCCAAATCTGGAAGCACAAAGACGTTTATGTTGGTTTACACAAACCGGACTAACCCGAACGAACCCCGAGTTCGCCCGGATTAGCCCACGCTTTTGTAAAACGGCTAAAACCGCTCTAAAAGACCTCTCCGACCTAAGTTTGCTCAGTAGCACAGGGTTGCAGGGATGAACACTCGATTTACTCAGCAAACTAAGTGAAAACGCAAGATTTTGGACTCGAAAACATCAAGTTCGCTCAAGAATCACCGGCTCATTGGTCAAGTTCGACCGAACTTGCACCCATATGGGCCAAGTTCGACCAAACTTGGGTCAATTCTCACCAAATTTCTTACAAGTTCGACCGAACTTGTCTCGTTTCTTAAGAAACTATGCAAGTTCGCCCAAACTTGTCTTGTCAGTAAGAATTTCTTATAAGTTCGCCCGAACTTGACAAGTTTCTCAGGAAACTCATCAAGTTCGACCGAACTTTACTCTAAAACACCAAGAACCATACAAGTTCGCTCGAACTTGTGTGTTTACACACAAGTTCGCGCGAACTTGGCTACTGCCCAACCAAGACTTAACCGTTTCAGCTTTTCGGAGACTGATGCACTTCCGTTCGCGTATGCAGGCTCATCCGGCGCTCTTCACGACTCTCCTCAGATCCTCAAATCTTACCTAAACGCACCCACAGTGAGTATACTTAACCCATTTTCGCTTTAACGCACTTTTTGGGTGTTACATACGTTCCATATCGAAAACACTCCACAAATCAAAATTGTTTATCACACGCGAATAATCTGATTGTATATGCTCGATACGTGATACTAGAAACATGTGACTAGGACTTATTTTCATTAACTTGTCTCCTTAGCTAGTATGGTACTATAGTTTGGCTAACACCCGGCGGGGTCTAGTTAGGATAGACACGCACGGTGGTTAGCATGAGAAATGAGCCTATGTTAAGTTAAGTGTTTTGGTGTATCATGATATGTAATTAGATTGTTTCGCAAACGCTTTCTCGACTATGCTAGTATTATTCAAACTCGTATGCTCACCTTTACTTAATTGTATTGACTTGTATTTTAACGTATGTAACAGGTTGAGGATTTATAGCTTGGATGCCTTGGATGTTGCATGCGTAGTTTAGTTCGTTTTATTTTAGTTTGTTTAGAATGGTTTGTAATAAAAATCTAGGGGAAATCGAATTGGATTGATGTTAAGAGATTTTGTTGAAATGTAATGGTTATTTTGAAGGTTTATGAGTTTGATAGTATGGGATATTGAATGTTGAATATTATCTTTGAAATGGCTGTTATGGAAATCTCTTGATCGATCTGATTCGCCTAGTGTCACTACCCCGATGATTCCGCCATCGGTTGGGGTGTGACAATCAAGTTCTAAACCGGGAATCTTAGCTCTAGGCGTTTGACGAGTGATGAACTTGAGCAAAAAAGGGCAAAAGGAGAGTGTTTCTGGTGTACTGAAAGGTTCGTTCCGGGGCACAAGTGTAAGAAAAAACAACTTTACATACTTGAAGTGATAGATGATGAAAAACAGGCAACGGAAGAGGATGAAGACAAGGTTTCTTGAAGTACTTTTTGAGGCCAAAAAGTAGGTTAAGGGGGGAGTATTGTTACGTGTCTTTTTGGTTTGTTTGCGTTTTTTCATATTATGCATTATGTAGGGGGTAATAAGGGTTGTGTCTCTTTGTTTGAGGGTCTTATGTGTATGTTTATTTTTTATAAATTGAATGCTACGTAACAATCTAGAGGGTATCCAGAATTTGAGTTAAATACTTCTCTATCTTTTAGCTTTTTTTCTCTGCAATACGGTTATAACCCTATCAATGACAAGTTTGGCTAATGCCCACATGTTAAATAATACGTTCTTTGTTGGTGATATGGTGTACCTCCGACTCAAGGATTATCGTCAACATACACTTTCTTTCAGGCAATCCAATAAGCTAGCCAGAAACGCTTCTATGGTCCATTATAAAATATTGGAACGTATCGCTTAAGTCACATACAAGCTGCTTGAGCTACCACAAGGTTATCGGACGCCGTCAAGCTCATGGAAATCCTACTCCCGTTTCATTCATAGATCTTAGAAATGGTCAGAGGAGCATGTTTTGGCTTTTGAAATCATATGTTCTTTTGTTGGTCAAACAAGTACCCACACCATGTTTCACAGACGGATTACCGATTGTAACCATCTTAACTGACCGATTATCTTGGGATTTCTGTTGCGAAAGTGGTTTTTTTGTAATGTGTGTGTGCACACATCACTCTTTAGGTAATATTATTCGATCTAAACTAGAATATTTGTAATTAGGACTAAAATACTTGTAATTAGGTTAGGATGGGCACTATTTTACTCGAATAATAATACTTATAACACTATATGGGATAAAAAAGTTATTATACATAAAAGGGGAGTCACACATCTAGAAGGTATAGAAGACATGATTCATTTCTCTTGATCAAGTCTTGTTACATCACCTTTGGGTTACACACAACCTCCTCTGTCCAAAATAACAATCTCATCATCTGAGTCCAGCATATATTGCCTTCTTTCAAACGGTGTCAATTAGAGTAAGCACGCCGTTTGTTTATAGAAATATAATTATTCAAAGTATTTGTTATTTTTATATTTTGGTACTTACAATTTCACGTCGTTTGTGGAATAGTCACAAAACATATCATGTACCTTTAATGCTAGACTCTACTCACCATTCACATTGTATTATTTATTATTATTATATGTACTTTAAAACTATTTGTAAAAGTGTTACCACATGCATAATACTAAGCCTTAAATGTTGCTTTCTATTAAAAGATTTACAATAAACGGATTTCAATTCATCTTTCTATCAAAATGGAATAATAAATAAATTTTGAGGAGTCTTGTGTGCACGTCACATGCCACTACATGTACTATTTCGTAATTTCTCAGTGTGAAATGAATCCAATTACGTCAATACTCTATATATCAAATTACATCACCGGACAACACGCCTATATATATCTAGCTCCATTGCTCCTCTAAAGGGGAGGTATACCAAAGTTATTACGACTTTCATACAATCAGAATCCTCAATTCAACAACAGATTTCCAATTGTGTTGAAAATCAGCATTAAAAATGAATAAAAAACGTCTGCCTCTTGGACCAAGTCCACTTCAAAGATCAAGGTATACATGTTACTCAATTTCTAAATGCGATTATCATGCACTAGTTTATGTCCTTTTATGTTGAGTTTCACTAATTATGTTTTCATTGTTCGTAAAAAGTAAACAATTTGAACGCAATCGTTCAAATCTAGGTTTTAACATAACAAAATTGATCTTTTCATATAATGTGACTTTAGATACATGGTTTGGTATGTGTTGTTCCGACTCAAGAATCACATCAAACAAGTTCGATGGCTATTAGTTGTAATCTTGTATCAACAATTAATTTTTGTATAATTAGTTTTTCAAATCGGTTAATTTTGTTCAATTATTAGAAATGATTAAAATCCAGCAATTAATTTTTCAATAATAATTAGTAATTAATTATTTATGATGGGTTTGTTTGATGGATTTTGAAATTACGAAATCGGTATAAAGATCATTATATTTATTGTTCATTAGGTTATAGGTGACGATCGTGATTTGAATAGAAAATCGCAGATTCAAAACTTACCGGAAAGACGTCTCTCATATAAACCCTTTTCCAAGTTACCTTGCTATGTCCGTTTAAAAAAATAATATTTTTAATTAAATCGTAAAACACATATAAATTTGTCAAAAAATACTAATATATATTTTCCAAAATAGTTATATTTTTTTTTATTTTTAACTACTTTTCACGTAGAATTAAAATCTTCAAGACCACATATTTCAAATTTATCAAAAAGGCAAGTCTATGCATACCCTTTTCCCCATTACCTCTATTCCTTTTATTTATAAAAGTAAAAAATTTATAATTCAATCACACTATAAAGTATACTTTTATATGACTAATCAATGTTTTTACAGAAAAAATAATATATATTGAAAAACAATCTTTTCTTTAAAATTAATAACTTTTTGTACATTGAATGCTCATGTTAAATAACCTAACCGAGTGACGTTGCACATGTTACAATCATCATTTTCGATCAAAAATTTCTTGCAAAAATCTTTTGATGTTTGCTGTATTTTTATCGGTAATTTCTTGTTTGTTTTTTGTTTGCAGATGGTAATCCAGGATTTATGTTGTTTAATTGTTAAGAATCACAAATTATTATTACTATTTGGTAATTGAAATGTGTATTTGTTTTCTGATTTTTTGGTGTTTTTTCTTCTCAAGTTCTGCTACTAAAAAAGATAATATGGTGGCGGAAAAGGTGGATGAAAGATGCAGGAAAGAGATGACAACAGTGAGTAATATTTTAATTTTATTTTTTTGAGTTTGTTTTTCTATTAGTTGATTTCTTTTTTTTTTTTATTTGTTAAAGAAGAGGTTATCACATACGGTTTTTAATAAGACGTGTTTTCTTTTATTATTATTAATCATTGGTTTATATGAGACATCACATAAATAACATGTCGGCCTTGACACTTGACCACGACATGTTTAATAAAAGAGGTTAACTTGAATACAACTTATTTCTTTAAGGGGTGCTAAAGTACCACTATTGTCCTATTTTTACTTATTCCACCCTCCCTTAACTTTTATAAGAGTTAATTACTGTTTTCGTCCCTGTGGTTTGTCAAAAATCACTATTTCAGTCCATTAGTTTAAAAATTGCGATTTTAGTCCCTGTGGTTTCACTTTCGTAACCATTTCAGTCCCTGTAGTTTCACTTTCGTAACCATTTCAATCTATTTATTTTGTAAGTACAGGGACTGAAATGGTTGTGAGGTGGACTGAAATGGTTACGAAGTGAAACCACAGGGACTGAAATCGCAAATTTTAAACTAATGGACTTAAATAGTGATTTTTTACAAACCACAGGGACGAACACAGTAATTGACTCCTTTTATAATAATATTTACAAGTGAACCTTTCATTTTTATTCTTTTATATACACGTGCTTCAGCTTTGGAAGGGATTTGACAAAGTTTATCTATGTATACGAGAATTGAAAAGAATACATTTTATGTATACAAGAATTAAAAAGAAAACATTTTAAAAAATAAGAATTTTTAGAGGGGAAAAACTGACAACTTTTAAACTATTTTTTTAAGAGGGGGGGTGTACGTTTAGCCCACCTCTTTAATAAACATGTTGACGGATTAAACCGCTTAATTTTAAAAATGTTTTTTTATAAAGTTTATGTTCATATTTTGAAGGGTAACTTATAAAAAGTATTAATTTTCTAAGTTTGTTATTTTAATTTTTGGTTTCTGAGATTCGGTTTGGTTTCAGAGTCAATTTTATTATGACAATTTTCAAAGTTTACTAACCAGTTTGGTTACGTTTTAGATTACAAGAAATGGTTGTAAGAAACCAAATAGGTGCGGATTTGCCTATATAACGTCTCTTTTGACCATTTTATCTATTAGTATGCTAAATCATAATTTTCCAAACATTTAAGCATCAAGGGGTCATCATATTACAACTGAATGTTTGATTATAATTATCAAATATCATATAATCACCTTCAAAACACAAATCCAAACATCTTCTCAAAAGTTACAACATCACTCAATCTTTTCCGAGTCACATATTAGTAGCAAATTTTTAGGTAGACATGATTCTTCTTATGGATTTAAAGTATGTAGATTTGAAATGATCGCGACTATAGGCTCATGATACAAAAAGGTTATAGTTATAATTGAAAGTGATAGTCGAATGATGGCGATTGTAGGCCGGGCCAGTTGATTTTTATATTTTTTTTTGTTTTCATTTACTCATAGAGTTTTATTTTCAGTCCATATAACTCATTGACGTTCGCATATTCTGACTCGTGGAATGCTTTGATATGCAGCAACTTGTTTTGTATTCAGCTGTTAAAAAGTTTAATGTATTAAGTTCTAAGGAACTTGGCAGCCTAATAAGAGAAGCTGAAAATGGTATCATTAAATGTACCATAAATGGATCATCTTTTCAGGTTGGTAGATTTTTTTATTTATTTTAATCCTTCAAGTTATTTAATTATTTATTAAATATTCATCTCAAGTATTGCTTGCTGACTGTCTATCTGTCAATATGATTAACATCTTGTTGTTTCAGATTAGTGTGGAAAATCTAGCAAGACATCTTGTCGAGCACATATCGAATGAAGTATCGTCAATAACAGTAGACGAGAAGCATTTCAGATATCTGTTACGTAGTTTAAGATTATTGCATACTTTATGTGATATTTCATCTCACCACTCAACACTCGCGCGGGTTAGTAAATTTATTTTTCAAACTATCTATTTTCTTAATGTGTAAATACCATACTATCTTGATTTGTACAAAAGAATCCCTCAACCTAATCTTTGTAGATTAAATTTATTTTTCAAACTATCTATTTTCTTATAATCATATCAAACACATTAACTATTCATAATTTGTGTAAATTGGACACAAAGTATTTGCATGTCAAACCCAACCCGACTTGGCACATTTTGACCCGTACCTAAACACAAACTGTTTCAATGCGAGCCCGTTTTGAAATGTCACCCAACAGACCAATAAATTTCCAAAAACAGACCAATAAGTTTCCAAAATTAGATGCAAAAGAAATAATTTTACATTCCTGTTTTTCTTGATGGTTTAAATTATTTTTCTTTTGCATTTCAGCAACTGATTTTTCTTGCTGCAGGTTGTTGAAGATACGAGTGTACAGGATGAGATGATTAATTCGATATTTCGCATGATTGATTTTCTTAGTCAATCAGGAGAGGTTTAACTCTTTTCTTTACATACTTTATTTTTGCACACTTTTTTAATATTTTTTTCTGTTATGTATAACTGAAACATAACTTTGGTGTTCCAGAAAATTAGTGGTTCAAGCCAAATGGTCCTTTTGTACTCAGCATTGTTGTCTAGTAGTATGTATCTACTTAAAGCGTTGATTTCTTCAAAGTGGCAAGACGTCACTCGAGTTCTACTTGCGCATTCTAAGGTGACGTGTTGTGTTAATTCATGTTATATTTATAGTGCGATGATTTGATTTTTCTATTGCAAGTTTTATAAATTTATTTTAGTAAAGTTTCAGTTTTTATTTAAATGTATCAGTTTTGACCAATTTACTTATGAATGGGTTGATTCAGGTTAGGTTTTACTCCCGTTCTTTTTTTTTTGTTGATGGAACATGAGGTGGCTGAAGATTAAATAATTTTCAGGTTGATAAATTTACAACAACCGCTTTTACTGCGCTCCGCGTGGTTATGAATTCTCTTCAAGCGAAGCTGCCAGATCAGCATATTGACTCTCGCATGAGGTCAAATGCTAATGAAGTCTACTGTCTCTATCATATTTGTGAATCTTCTCTATTGTTTCTTCAATCAGCATGCAAACAGCGGTTATTTCGGGAACGCCTTGTTAAGAACAAGGTAAAATAAAAAAAAAATCTTCAAAGGAAACGAATCAAATGGGTCGAACGGTTGATAGTTGACTGAAGTCTTTTTTCTCCATGCTTAAAACCTCCCAATTCATTTCAATAAAATAATATATTACAAGTACAATAATACCTTTTTCACGATATTTATATTAGCGGATGTATATCCGTTTTATAGTTTATGTATATCTATGTATTTCTTATGTATATCCGGTTTATATTTTATCCCTAAATTAGTTAGGAATTATCCCTGAATTAGTTAGGAGTTAGTTAGGTTCTTGTATTATATATTGTTCTCTTCTTCATCAATAGAAATCAAGGAATTCAGATTCAATTATATGGTATCAGAGCCTACTGCTCTGACCTAAAACAAATCCGCAGCAGCCCCTGTCCACGGACCCTGCAGCCGATTCTTTTTTCCTTCTTTTGTTCATCCGCAGCAGCCCCTGTCCACGGACCCTGCAGCCGATTCTTTTTCCTTCTTTTGTTCATCTCGATGTCAGACAAACCAGAATCCTCCAAGCACACTGACAGCCTTCACCCTGCTTATTCGGTGACTAACATCCAGCACAAAGTTCGTGTTTTGGATGGTTCCAAAGTCACCTATGCATCATGGGTCAAGCTGTTCACCCTGCATGCACGCGGTTACGAGGTGCTACACCACATTGATGGCACTGAACCGCCTGCCAAAACAGATCCGGACTACGCCAACTGGGCCAAAATTGACTCTCTTATACTTCAGTGGATCTATGGGACACTTTCAGATGACCTGCTGGCACGTATTCTTGATGAGGAAACAACAGCTTATGGCGCATGGACCCGGATTCGGAAAATCTTTCTGAACAACAAGGGCGCCCGTGCAGCAGCCCTTGAAACAGAGTTTGTTAATCTTACCCTGCGCTCCATGCCCAGCCTCCAAGACTACTGTCAGCGTCTTAAGTATCTCGCTGACCAACTGAAAGCTGTTGAGCAACCAGTCACAGAAGATCGCCTTGTCCTGCAGCTGGTTCGAGGCTTACCACCGGAATTCGATGTTCAAGCCTCTATCATCAATAACACCCTTCCCTCATGGGAAGATGCCTGCGACATGCTCGACTCAGATCTGCGTCGCCAACAAGCACGGGACTCTATTGCCTCCAACCCGGCTGTTGTTGCCCAAGTGTCTCGCGAGCCACCTACGGCCCGCCGGGACCCCCCTCATTATCGCAACAACAACCGACAGCAGCCAAGACGTCAATTTCACAGGCCTCAGCAGTCATTCGGTCAACAGCAACATCGCACAGGTCGCGGTAATCAGCAGCCCTCTAACCGCAACCAGCCTCGTGGTTCTTTTCAGTCTTCGGCCCAGCATCAATTGGTCCGACCCAATGTCTGGAGCCCAGGTCCATCCCCCTACTGGCCACCATGGTGGGCTGCGGCCCCACCATGTCCCTACCCAACTCAGCCCAGTTGGGCAGGCCCATCTTGGCCGATTGTTCCTGGTCAGCCTCCACAGGCCACTGGCCCAACTTCACGACAGCACCAGCCCTGGTCCACTCCACCTGCTCAGGCCCACTTGGCAGATGTAAACCCACTGGAACCATCAGAATTAGGGGCAACTTTCCAGGCGATGGCACTGAACTCGGGAGATGACAGTTGGGTTGCTGACACCGGTGCCTCTGATCATTTGACACACGAACCAGGTAATATTCACACTCCTTGTACTACTACTATTAATTCTGTATTTGTTGGAAATGGTAACCGTGTGCCAATTCACGGGTCCGGTCATACAACCATTCAATCACCCAATTCCCGGGTCCGCCCCTACACCCTTAAAAATGTCCTTTACACCCCAAATATTATCCGAAACCTTGTTTCAGTTCGTAAATTCACTAAGGACAATATGGTTTCCATGTCTTTTGACCCTTTTGGCTTTTCTGTGAAGGACTACAAGAATGGAACGCTCCTGAGCCGTCACAATAGTACCGGCCCACTGTACTCCTTCAACACCAAAACCAACCAACCTGCTTCTGCTTTGCTTACTTCTTCGCTCTCTAATGTTTGGCATGATCGCCTTGGCCATCCTGGCAATTTTATTATGGATTTCTTAGTTTCTCGTAATTTAATTTCTTGTAATAAATCTAAGAACAATTTCTTTTGCAACTCTTGTCAAATTGCTAAACATAAGCGTTTACCATTTCATGATTCTGATTCCGTTACTTTTCAACCTTTTGACATCATACATTGTGACTTGTGGACTTCACCTATACCCAGCAACACAGGTTACAAATATTACATGGTCCTCATTGACGACCACACCCAATTTGTTTGGGCTTATCCACTCAAATATAAATCCGAAACCTTCACCAAATTTACTCAATTTCACCGCCTTGTCCAAACCCAATTTAATAAATATATCAAAACTTTTCAGTGTGACATGGGTGGTGAGTTTGATAATTCCAAATTTCAATCATTCGCTGTCACTCACGACCTTCAATTTCGATTTTCATGTCCCCAAACTTCACAACAAAATGGTAAGGCGGAACGTATGATCCGACGAATTAATGACATCATTATGTCCCTCCTTACCCATGCTTCCCTACCTTCCCATTTCTGGGTTGAAGCACTTCACACTGCCGTCTATTTACATAACATTCTTCCTACCAAACTCCATAACTTTCTAACCCCCACATACAAACTCTATCACCGGCATCCCACCTACACTCACCTTCGCACCTTCGGGTGTGCTTGTTTTCCAAATCACAATGCCACTCAACCCCACAAACTAGCCCGCCGTTCTACACCATGCATCTTTCTCGGATATCCAATGAATTATCGTGGATACCGATGCTTAGACCCCTCAACTGGACGTGTCTATTTATCACGTCACGTCACCTTTGACGAATCCACTTTTCCTTTCTCTACCCCACCTACACCTCATATCACCCCAAGCTTCAGCCCAGTGGTTAAGCCCACTACGATTCGTACTGTCCTCAGCTTAGCAACTTCACGTTCTTGGCCCATTCATCAACTGGATGTCAAGAACGCTTTCCTACACGGGGACCTTAATGAAACTGTTTACATGTTTCAGTCACCTGGGTTTGTTAACAGTAAAAATCCAAAGCATGTTTGTCGACTTCAAAAGTCTTTATATGGGCTAAAACAAGCTCCACGTGCGTGGTACCTCAGATTTGCTTCCTATATATAAAAGTGTGGTTTTCGATCTACCACGAGTGATACTTCTTTGTTCGTCTACAAACAGGGTGATCAAATGGCATATTTACTTCTCTATGTAGACGACATCATCTTGACAGCCTCCAATTCGACACTTTTGCAGCACTTCATTGCCACTCTTTCTAGGGAATTTGCCATGTCTGATCTCGGACCACTACATCACTTTCTCGGGATTGCGGTAACCCGACGAAATGGTGGCCTGTTCTTATCTCAGACCACATATGCAGCAGAGATCTTAGCTCGTGCTAAAATGGAAAATTGTAAACCATGTGCCACACCTACTGACACTAATTCTAAACTAAGTGCAACTGCTGGAGAACCCTTCTCAGATGGTGCCTTATATCGTAGCCTTGCTGGTGCACTGCAGTATTTAACCTTCACACGACCTGATATATCATATGCGGTGCAACAACTGTGTTTATTTATGCACTCCCCTCGAGATCCTCATTTCCAGTTCATGAAACGGCTCCTTCGATACCTCAAGGGTACACTAGACTATGGAATCTCTATTTTACCATCCAAATCAGCTCATATCACAGCCTATTCTGATGCGGATTGGGGAGGCTGCCCTGATTCACGACGGTCTACTTCAGGTTACTGTGTCTTCCTCGGTGATAATCTGGTTTCTTGGTCCTCAAAACGTCAGGCGATTATCTCACGTTCCAGTGCCGAGGCTGAATACAGAGGTGTGGCCAACACTGTTGCAGAAACAACATGGCTCAGAAACCTGCTTCTCGAACTCCATCTTCCAATTACCCGGGCCACAGTTGTCTACTGTGACAATATCTCTGCTGTCTACTTATCTCAGAATCCGGTCCAACATCAACGATCCAAGCATATCGAGATTGACATTCATTTTGTTCGCGAGAAGGTTCGTATGGGTTCTGTCAAAGTTCTTCATGTTCCAGCAGACTATCAATACGTTGACATATTCACCAAGGGTCTTCCACGCCAGTTGTTTCAACGATTTCGGTCCAGTCTATGCATCGGAAGACCTACTGCTACGACTGCGGGGGCGTATTAGCGGATGTATATCCGTTTTATAGTTTATGTATATCTATGTATTTCTTATGTATATCCGGTTTATATTTTATCCCTAAATTAGTTAGGAATTATCCCTGAATTAGTTAGGAGTTAGTTAGGTTCTTGTATTATATATTGTTCTCTTCTTCATCAATAGAAATCAAGGAATTCAGATCAATTATAATTTAACCCTGATTATTTAAAAAAAAAAAACAAATTTTGAACTAAAGTGATTCGAGCCAGCACAACCCGACCCGTTTCAACTCATGCAATACAATAGTCAATACTGAGTTTTTGATTCTATAGGAGCTATGTGGAGAAGGCGTTGTTCTTCAGTTGGTTAAAGACACGTTGAAACTATCGCATTGTGAAGATCCGTATCTTATGAATACGGTTTATTGGCTCAAATCCAAAGTTGTATCTATTGTAAGCTCAGTCACTCATTGATATTATTATCATGTTTCACTTTCTTTAAGGTTTTCTTATCAGTGACAAAGCTTGACGTTTTTGATGGAGGGATCGAAAACGTATATACCCAAAAAATTTTATAGAATCGGGGTCGAAAACGTCTATACCCATAAATTTCTATACGAAAACTACATATATAACACTACTAAGCGGAAAAGTTCGGAGGGTTCCCCTCCCACACCCCCCCCCCCCCCGGCCCCTTAAATGCTGTGCCCCTAATCTTAGTTAGTTACAATTCTTGTTTCTCCAGATGCTACTTCTTTGTGAAGCAGAAAGCACATCTTTCTTGGATATGGCTTCTAGTACCCCTGAAAGCAAGGAGTTAGCTAAGTCAACTGTTATTGAGGTTGACTTTTTAAATGACTTAAAACTTATCTTTTTAAGTACATTTACCGGACATTCTACTTATGTATACAAATTTTTTTAGGTCCTTCAAGTGCTAAAGATGATGTTTGATGGAGATCTAAAAGACCATCCAAGGGGACGTTTGCAATTTAATGCAATGCGTCTAACAGAAATATTCTCTGGTGATATTAGTTTCAGAACTTCCATAATCTTACACTTTGTAAGTTTATATCGTTATAATTACTTTTTTTCGTGTGATTTCTTACTATTGATATGCTTTCCCTCATTTTGTTCCATGTTTTAAAATTTTGACATCATTATCTCAAACCAGTGTTGTAGGAATCGTTGGGCGCAAGGGGTACCAAATATGGATTAATCGGATTGGAATTTTTATATGTAATTTTTAGTTATATATATACACACAAATTTTTATATATGTAGTTTATTAACGTAGACATATTTTAACCCCTCGGTTACCATTTTTTAAGTAATTGGCGGGAATTTATAAGGTTTGGCCGGAATCTAGCCAAAATTTGGCCAAGACCGCTATTGACCGCCTAGCGATTAATCGGCCACTAATCAGGTGATTAATCAGAGACTAGTCGGGATTTTTACAACCATGTTTCAAACTAATGGTAGTTAAACATCTAAAGGATTCATCTAGAATTGAAACACAACAAATGGGTTGAACTAGTTAAACGGGTTGCAAGTCTTTTAAAATGTATTCAACTGTAAATTTATAGAATCTTGAAAACTAGATCAAAACTAATTATACACATGTATTTGTTAAATTTGTATTTGTTGTTGTACCATGCAGACAGAAGTTTTGACCAGAGTGTTTGTACAACCTCAAAAAGAATTCTTATCGTCTTGGTGTTCCAATGACCATGAGCCAATTGAAGAGGATAATGATATGGATTTTGATTCCATATCGGCAGCTGGACGGGTGCTGGGTTTGATATCTAAGTCACATGTTCAACATTCTACATGGCATAACTTTCAGGGTTCTCAAACTCCTTATGCATATCAGAGATCATCTTTACTCGTTAAAATTCTAGCTAATCTTGCATATGTTCCTGATTTAAGTGAAGGTAAACAATCTACCCAATAGTTTTATGTGACCACAACGCACAACTTTATATAAAAATAATTATTGTCACACAATCACACACACATATATATACATAGGGTTAGGGTCATGTGAGAAGCACTTGGCTATTTGAGAAACAATCTGGACTACACATTTTCCTAAAACTTTTTGTAATATACACATATGTATAGTTTAAAATTGACTATATACATATGTGTATAATTCAATATACATATATGTATATTACAGAAAACTTAAGGAAATGTGTGGTCCAGAATGCTTCTTAAGTTTCTCAAATATGATGGACTTCTCTTAGGATCCCTACCCATATATATATAATATATATATATATATATATATATAGCAAGGATAAATTGAAAACCCCTTGAGTGGAAGAAACCCTGAAAACCCAATAATAGCCATTGATTAGAGTGGATGGATGGCTAGGATGAGTGTTTGCATGTCTAATGCTTTTTATCCCTTTCTCTTATTATTAAAATAGATATGGTGTACCTAAAGGGTAAAATAGGAAGAATTTTATCCCTTTCTCTAAGATAACTCTGCATGTCGAAGAAGAGTACAAAATGTCAACTTGTGTTTGATGGTGACCTCTTTTGAGAAATAAAATAATGTAGTCCACAAAAAGGTTATTAGTGAGTGGGTCAGACTTGTTAAAGCCATGTGTTTTTATTTCTTTTTCTTTTTTTTTTGCAAAAAAAATATGACACACTAAAAAAAATATAAACCTCCACATATAGTTGCAACATCGGCTAGTTTTTTTTTTTTTGTTAGAAAAAGTTGACCAACCATCTTGTTTTACCTTCTATGTACCATTTTACAATAGGCAAAAAAAATGTTACATTATCTGCACCCATATTATTAAATGCTATATTTTACGATGAGCACCCAAAGAAAATGTTACATTATATGTACCATTTTAAAAGAAAAAAAAAACGTTACATTTTCTGTATAATAATCTGGAAAAAAATTGTAACAACACACTTTATTTTTACAACAATCTAAACAAGTGTAACAATGCACTTTAACATAAATTATTTATGTAACACGAAAAAATGTAACATGCTACAACAATCTAAAAAAGTGTAACAATGCACTTTATCCAGAAAACAAGAACTTAATAACATTCATCTTCTTAAACAAGAAATTTTTTTTTGCAGATCTACAAAACACAAAAAAATGAAGATCTACAAAACACAAAAAAATGCAAATCTGGAGAACCTTTTAGATCTGAAACACAAAAAAAATGCAAATCTGAAAATTACAAAAAAGTGAAAGATCTACAAAACACAAAAAATGAAGATCTACAAAAACACAAACATACTTATGGATCTGGAGGATCTTTTAGATTTGGAACATCATGTTCAACATCAAAATATCTTTTGGATCATCTTCAACATCGAACATCTTCAACCGGATCTGGAGCATCTTTTGGATCTGGTAGCATCTTCCCGGAGCATCTGGAGCATCTTTTTTTATTCGGATCATCTGGAGTTTTGGTGGTTGATAATGAAAGATCTGGAAAATGTGCACAAAAAAATTGTTCCCGTAATACCTCTTCTGCGCATATGTAACAATGGACATGTGGCTTAACCTTGTCCATACAAAGAGTTTTCTTAACTGGGGTGGACTTTCTCATTATAATTAGCCTATATATATATCCGGTATGCATTTCTTAATGGTCAAAACAGATAAAGGGACAAAACTTGTACTTTTGGTACCGGTTGGATTGGGTTGACGTCAGTGGCGGAGGTATAGTATAAGGAGAGGTATCACGAGCTATTTAGTGTATTTTTTTCTGTCTTATATAAAGGATATCCCTGAAGAAATAGGAGGACACCCCTAAAAAATAGGATACTTTGGTTTATTAAAGTTCCAAACTTTTATAAGCTCAAACCTTTAACACCACCAAACTTGTATAATACTTATGCCCAAATGATAGAGTTAACCCAAATTAAGTATAATATAGTAGAAAAAGACCCAATGGACAAACATAGCCCAAGCCCCAGAACAATAAAATATCCTTTTGTTTTGTGTATGGGCGGCAACGTAAGAAAAAGAACGTCACATAATTGCGATCATCCTAGACACCCAACGCCCTTGTTGCTACTCTATTGACCGGTAAAAATTTTTTTGGGATACCCCTAAATTAATGGGCTAGCTTCGCCACTGGTTGACGCAAAACAATTTCTTCCCAAATTATTTTCAAAACAACAATAAAGAATATCTGAATCGAATGATTTAGCATGTTTCTTGACTAATATCTCTCTTTGTGCAGAAGAAAATGCTCGCTTTGTCAATGATTTTCTGGAGTGCTTGCAAACGGAATCTTCTACGTTACCTGGTGGCGCTGCCGAAAGAACAGCTGCCGCTGGCAGAAACCTATGTATCTATCGATTTCAAAATTTTCTTGATTGATAAGAATATAGAGGTGGCAAGAGGGTTGGGTTGGTAATGGGTCAGTTATAATATTCTTTATAAATAGTCGAAGTGTTAGTTGTAACTATAAAAACAATACTATTTCAGTTATAATATTAATTTATTTTTTTAAAACATTTTAGTTGGCTTTCATATTTGACATGTTCTCCTTTTAGCTATTTTTAATTTGGCCCATTTAAAATATAACAACCCCGATCTATCCTTAATACGTAAATGGGTCGAAAACGCCATCTCTCAAAGAAACAAATGTGGTTTTGTTTATAACATCTGTGTGTTGCAGCTTTCTTGTTAAATCATGCCGAATCTTTGACTCCTGCTTACCTAAATGCACATGATGTGCTTGTCCTCAGGTAAATCTTTAAAGCTGTATGCGTTAACTTATGGACGATCTCGGAGAACATACTTGTATTTCATTGGATAATTGAACATTAAATGGCATATTAGTATGATAGAAACATCATATATCACTTGATCAATTCATTTAAATCTTGTTTATATTTAGGTGGTTCATAAGTCAACTGGAGCAACCACATGCAGCTCAAGAATCCGATATCGACAGAGCTATGGTAAAATAATATTGGTAGACACAACTTTATAGTTGGCAAAATGGGCGGGCCAGGTTCAGTCACAAAGTTAAAACGGGTCAATCTTTTCGGTCAGGTCGAATTTTGGTTGGGTTGACCCACCAACACTCTTGGTCTATTTTTTAGAATTTCATATATACTCTTTATATATCAAAATTACAAAATTATTATTAAAAATAATACGCGTTAGTTAAAATAAAACATACTTGTTTTTGGTGATTTTTAAACCACTGAACTAATTTGGCATCTTAAAGGAAATGTGACTTAAGTCGGTGAACCCAATTACTTATGAATGGGTTGATCCATTTGTATTTAATCTCTAACGATTAAAAATGTGAAAAAAAAAGTTTGGCTAAAACAACGGGTTTAAAGTCACCCGTAGTACTTTTTTTTATTTACTTTTTGCAGAAACATCTTAAATGATTTTATTTCGAAAATTAAGTTATTCTTGAAATAATATAGTATTGCTAATTAACCATATGTGACATTATATATAAGCTATTTATATATTTTTGACAAAAAGTGTTTCGGGCCAACCCAATGTGATCTAACCTTAACCATCATGACCTGTCCACTGATTCATTCCACCTATAGACAACGAAATATTTTTTATTTTATTAAACTTCATCAAAAATATGATTGTGATGGTTTGAGTCTCATTTTTAGGAGGTTCATAATAGCGCATCGCCTACACCTCCAAGCCCATCTCCTAATGTGGATGACGGAAGTGGTAACGATGACGAGGGCGTACCAGTAAGTATGGCTATAGTCCAAGCTGACTATTTGGCTTCCAATGAAAATGGCCAAAATCAGTTAAGTGAAGATACTACTGATCAAAACACTGAACCGATTAATAGCATACAAAATGTTGAAGAGTTTAGAAGCGTGGAGAGTGAGGAAAGACGGGAAAACAAAAGGAGAAGGACCCTAATGAATGATCAGCAAATTAAGTTTATTGAAAAGGCTTTGCTTGATCATCCAGTTATGCAGAAGAGAGATGGTTCGTTACAACATTGGGCCGCTGAATTGAGTCTTCTTGTATGTAACAAATTAATGTTTTTTTTTTAATCAAATGAAATTCATATATAAGCCAGAAAACTTGCCAAGTTACATCAAAACAGAAGGTAGCCGGGCAACAAGCTGCGCCGCCAAACAAATTATTATTATTTTTTTTTTAATTTTAACATCTTCTTTTGCAGGGTTCAAATATTACTCCTGACCAGTTGAAGAATTGGTAAGAAAGCTTGTCCTATTTTCGTGTTGATTAGAATATCATCTTGTGGTAGTCAAGAATCTGAAAATACACTGAATTATGTATAGGCGGAAAAATGGACCGGTCAGTTGGGTCGGAAAACAGGTCAAAAGGGATAAACTTTTTTTTATCACGGCTTGGGTTGAACCGAAATAATTTTGATCTAAAATTTTTATATTTTTAATAGACAGCCAATGAATCAAATGTGATTTAAAGTTTTCAGTCATCTGTTATTTCAATAATAATCTTGTTTTTTTGTAATAAAAGGATTTAGGAGTGCTATTCATTAGTGATACACTTTGAGCAACCTTGACCCGTTTGACCCGTTTTCTTACACCTTCAACCCATTATAGATAAAACATAACCCAACCAAAGTTTTTTCAAGTTGTCTTTCTTGTTTTACGTGTTACCAGGTTAAGTAACCGTAAGGGCAAACGAGCACGTGCTGCTGCTAAGGCTGCTCGTGTACATTCTGATGAGGACAACGCTTTGCCTGAAAAAGAAACTGGGTCAGGGCCAGACCCAAATTCACCTGAGAATCTTTTGGATGAAGATTATGACCCGTCTCCATCTACATCCCAACTGACCCACAGGAAAGATCGCAGGAGATCAGTTTCAAGAACCAAAGATACAGTTGTGGTCCCCGAAACGCGTTTTAAATTCGAGGTTCGACAACATGTTATACTTACAGATGACAAAGGAAAAGAGGTTGGAAAAGGAACCATACATCTAGTCAAAGGTGTATGGTCTGAAAAAAATTTGGAGGAATCAAGTTCGTATGTGGTAGCTGTTGAAGAACTCAAGAAGTCGGCTGCTCAATCGGTTCCTTGTGAAATAAAAATGTTGTGGAATTCCAGCCAACTTGTCTTGATCCAGCAGCAGTTGCCTTGAAGACAGATTAACCTTTATATGCATGTATGTGTGCATATATTGTAGAGGTGGTAATCTTAATTTAACTTAAAACGTTAGCTAGAAAGAAAACAGGTTGAAAGTCGCCCAAAGTGTATTTGTCATCGATGAAATATTTTAAATCGTTGAAAAGCAAAAATCAGTTTTTGTTCAATCACCTAACCAGCATGACCTACTACTCTTGCCAACTCTAGTTTTATAACTGAAGGATGCATTAATTTTGACCCACAACTTTGTTTAGATTTTTTTTTTTGAATGGCAACTTTGTTTAGATAACTGAGTTATATACTTTGTTTAAAATTGATGTTGTCACATTTAAACGTCCCTATTGTGTACAACTATTATTGATGTCACATTTAAAAGTCCCTATTGTGTACAACTATTAAAAAAATATAGTTTTATTTATTTATTTATTCTATTTTAGTTAATTAAAATTCTCATTATATGTTGTAAGGAATTATAAGATTTGTTTATTCAATATATCTAGTAAAGAAAACTTATAAGTAATACATGATGTATGAAGAAGTTTGGTGATATGTATTATAAAAAATATATTTATATATAATAACTTGATGTTTTTTTTATGAATTATAAGATAACAAGCAATGTGGTTTATAGCGCATTAGATCATTTGACTTTAATTTTGTTTATGCCTATTTGTGCAAAAGAGTTTCTTATTTGGCATCTATTGGTATATGTTTGCAACATTTTAGAATTGTAGGTAGGCTTTTGTGTGGAATAAGTAATGGATGAAAGTTACATTTTGTCAAACATGCCTGAATGGGTTTCTAAAACACATTGATTCTATTCAAAAAATTGGAATATATTTTTCTGGCCTTTATTTTTATTTTATTTTTATCAAACTTTAAAATATCATATTTACCCATTTTAACTTTTAAATTTTATATGTACCCATAAAAAAATTCTCAGAAAGATTTACCCATTTCATTAATACTAAACCATTTTTCTTCTCATAGTTAACCAATGACAATATTTTATAACTTAGTCTCTTCATATAATATGTAATGTTCTTGTTTCTTTTCCTTTTTTTTTCTAGCTCCTTGCAAGGTTGTTAATAAAATATTGTTGTTCAAAAAAAAAACGAAAGACTTGTGTTGATCAAACACATGTACTTACTCATAAATTTATTTAAATCGGTGTGTGTATGTTGACGGATTAAAAGAGTGGTTCTTAAACCAAAACATATGTTTGGATTCAGTGATTGCTACAAGCCGTATCATAAAAATGATTGATTCTATATCATATGTCGTGTCGAATGTGAGTTGATCTTAAAAAATCCCTCAAAACTGCACAAAGCAGTAATAGGTAGGGATGACAGGCTATGAACCCTTGACACTTTGTACCCAAAACAAATGTGTTACTAAGCTAGATGACATCCCTTCCATTGGTTACAGCGTCATTGTAGAGAACTCATGTCTTGTTTTCCACATCCTTATTAAAATATAGAAAAAAAATTTCCATTTCATCTTTTTGATCTTATTTGACATACAATAATAGTAAAATCTTATGAAATATGGAAGGGAACCCCAATGAAAAATAACTAAGTATAGCTAATATTAGACTAGAACATATTTTGTCATATCCTATTATGGTATCAAAGCCTAAAAATCTATGATAACCTAAAAACCCTAGTTGACCCAACCCTTATCCTCTCTACTTGTCGCTAGCAACCCTAGCCATCGTTTATTCTTTAATCGGCTGAAAATCGACCCCCCTGTTGTTGGTGTGTTGAAGGAGTTTGTGGCTTAAAAGTGCGGAAAAGAAGCTGAAATTGGAGAAAAGGAGCACACAAAGAAGTCCCGGGATCAAAAGTGAAAAATTCATAAAAAAATCTTTCACACATGCCACACTAGGGAAGGAAGAGGGATCCACGCGACACGCGGGGGAGTGTTATTTCGAGAAATCTAAGGAAACAACCTAATTAAACCTTGGAGACTAAGAAATTTGAATAGACTTCTTCGGACGCCGCCGTATTGAGGACTGTAGAGGAGCGATTTTGGGGTTCCAAGATCCGTTTCTTTCAATTCCTTCATGCAAGATTGTTCCAACTTGAAGATTGAAGTTGTGATGACGACCATGAGCGCTAAGCATCTCGTGACTTCCCTTAGTGAAAGATTGTTACGTTTTGCACGTTATACTTTGTTTAATTACGTTATAAACTAGTATATCTTAACGACTTGTATTGGAATTGGTTAGATGTTCGTTTATATTTGAATTATCTGTCTTTTATCAAACGTATTGGCGGTTTCTTGTATCGTTGGCGGGTTGCGGGTTGGTAATTAGGTGTGTAATTGGTATTTGTGACCGGACATTTAGGTCATGCAGTTATTATTAAAAATTGTCACTAATTGTTATTATAATTCGATAATTCTTATGAGGCCATGTCTATATGGTGTTAAGTAATTATACTGAGTTTTGTGTGAAACCTACAATCTCAATCTCAGGTGGAAGTTGCCTTTTTTTCCAAATATGATAACTTTTAATCATATAGTAATTGTTTTCTTTCAAACCAGCATATTTTAATTCAGTAATCAGATAACTAAAAGAAAACGTGATTATCCATCAATTCCCTCTGAAGATGACTCGACTTCCATATATTTACTTTTTTTTATTAGCCCACGGCAGCTTGTCAATCGGTCTTGATGTCGAAGTGTTATAGTGGATTTGCGGTACTATTTCCACTTATTTCTTAATTAAATTCCTAAACCCAACTACAGAACAAGCATGGAAATCTTTGTCCAACATCGTTCATGAAAATCGGAATTCCATGGCAATTTATCTTTAGCAGAATACAAAACTTGAATCCTTCTGGCTACTTAATGTCATAAAAAATCATAGTTCTTTTGGACCAACTCACTTCTAGAAAAATGACTATTTCTAACGCAGTTTCTGTCACAAATATGTTGCAAATTCAGGTTTGCAACACAATTACAACAAAACCTTGATGTTGGAAAAGTCCCGTCGGAAAACGCTTGCTACGCATTTACTACACACTTTTCAACAAATTTCTAACGAAAATATGGTGTTAGAAATTAGTAAAACATTTCCTATTGGAAAAGTCCCGTCGGAAAACGCTTGCTACGCGTTTACACACAAGTTCGCGCGAACTTGGCTACTGCCCAACCAAGACTTAACCGTTTCAGCTTTTCGGAGACTGATGCACTTCCGTTCGCGTATGCAGGCTCATCCGGCGCTCTTCACGACTCTCCTCAGATCCTCAAATCTTACCTAAACGCACCCACAGTGAGTATACTTAACCTATTTTCGCTTTAACGCACTTTTTGGGTGTTACATACGTTCCATATCGAAAACACTCCACAAATCAAAATTGTTTATCACACGCGAATAATCTGATTGTATATGCTCGATACGTGATACTAGAAACATGTGACTAGGACTTATTTTCATTAACTTGTCTCCTTAGCTAGTATGGTACTATAGTTTGGCTAACACCCGGCGGGGTCTAGTTAGGATAGACACGCACGGTGGTTAGCATGAGAAATGAGCCTATGTTAAGTGTTTTGGTGTATCATGATATGTAATTAGATTGTTTCGCAAACGCTTTCTCGACTATGCTAGTATTATTCAAACTCGTATGCTCACCTTTACTTAATTGTATTGACTTGTATTTTAACGTATGTAACAGGTTGAGGATTTATAGCTTGGATGCCTTGGATGTTGCATGCGTAGTTTAGTTCGTTTTATTTTAGTTTGTTTAGAATGGTTTGTAATAAAAATCTAGGGGAAATCGAATTGGATTGATGTTAAGAGATTTTGTTGAAATGTAATGGTTATTTTGAAGGTTTATGAGTTTGATAGTATGGGATATTGAATGTTGAATATTATCTTTGAAATGGCTGTTATGGAAATCTCTTGATCGATCTGATTCGCCTAGTGTCACTACCCCGATGATTCCGCCATCGGTTGGGGTGTGACAATCAAGTTCTAAACCGGGAATCTTAGCTCTAGGCGTTTGACGAGTGATGAACTTGAGCAAAAAAGGGCAAAAGGAGAGTGTTTCTGGTGTACTGAAAGGTTCGTTCCGGGGCACAAGTGTAAGAAAAAACAACTTTACATACTTGAAGTGATAGATGATGAAAAACAGGCAACGGAAGAGGATGAAGACAAGGTTTCTTGAAGTACTTTTTGAGGCCAAAAAGTAGGTTAAGGGGGAGTATTGTTACGTGTCTTTTTGGTTTGTTTGCGTTTTTTCATATTATGCATTATGTAGGGGGTAATAAGGGTTGTGTCTCTTTGTTTGAGGGTCTTATGTGTATGTTTATTTTTTATAAATTGAATGCTACGTAACAATCTAGAGGGTATCCAGAATTTGAGTTAAATACTTCTCTATCTTTTAGCTTTTTTTCTCTGCAATACGGTTATAACCCTATCAATGACAAGTTTGGCTAATGCCCACATGTTAAATAATACGTTCTTTGTTGGTGATATGGTGTACCTCCGACTCAAGGATTATCGTCAACATACACTTTCATTCAGGCAATCCAATAAGCTAGCCAGAAACGCTTCTATGGTCCATTATAAAATATTGGAACGTATCTCTTAAGTCACATACAAG
The DNA here is from genome assembly GCA_947069175.1 of Scalesia atractyloides. Taxonomy (NCBI): domain Eukaryota; kingdom Viridiplantae; phylum Streptophyta; class Magnoliopsida; order Asterales; family Asteraceae; genus Scalesia; species Scalesia atractyloides. The sequence goes on from CAMTDV010000004.1 coordinate 2,918,087, forward strand.
CTGCTTGAGCTACCACAAGGTTATCGGACGCCGTCAAGCTCATGGAAATCCTACTCCCGTTTCATTCATAGATCTTAGAAATGGTCAGAGGAGCATGTTTTGGCTTTTGAAATCATCTGTTCTTTTGTTGGTCAAACAAGTACCCACACCATGTTTCACAGACGGATTACCGATTGTAACCATCTTAACTGACCGATTATCTTGGGATTTCTGTTGCGAAAGTGGTTTTTTTGTAATGTGTGTGTGCACACATCACTCTTTAGGTAATATTATTCGACCTAAACTAGAATATTTGTAATTAGGACTAAAATACTTGTAATTAGGTTAGGATGGGCACTATTTTACTCGAATAATAATACTTATAACACTATATGGGATAAAAAAGTTATTATACATAAAAGGGGAGTCACACGTCTAGAAGGTATAGAAGACATGATTCATTTCTCTTGATCAAGTCTTGTTACATCACCTTTGGGTTACACGCAACCTCCTCTGTCCAAAATAACAATCTCATCATCTGAGTCCAGCATATATTGCCTTCTTTCAAACGGTGTCAATTAGAGTAAGCACGCCGTTTGTTTATAGAAATATAATTATTCAAAGTATTTGTTATTTTTATATTTTGGTACTTACAATTTCACGTCGTTTGTGGAATAGTCACAAAACATATCATGTACCTTTAATGCTAGACTCTACTCACCATTCACATTGTATTATTTATTATTATTATATGTACTTTAAAACTATTTGTAAAAGTGTTACCACATGCATAATACTAAGCCTTAAATGTTGCTTTTTATTAAAAGATTTACAATAAACGGATTTCAATTCATCTTTCTATCAAAATGGAATAATAAATAAATTTTGAGGAGTCTTGTGTGCACGTCACATGCCACTACATGTACTATTTCGTAATTTCTCAGTGTGAAATGAATCCAATTACGTCAATACTCTATATATCAAATTACATCACCGGACAACACGCCTATATATATCTAGCTCCATTGCTCCTCTAAAGGGGAGGTATACCAAAGTTATTACGACTTTCATACAATCAGAATCCTCAATTCAACAACAGATTTCCAATTGTGTTGAAAATCAACATTAAAAATGAATAAAAAACGTCTGCCTCTTGGACCAAGTCCACTTCAAAGATCAAGGTATACATGTTACTCAATTTCTAAATGCGATTATCATGCACTAGTTTATGTCCTTTTATGTTGAGTTTCACTAATTATGTTTTCATTGTTCGTAAAAAGTAAACAATTTGAACGCAATCGTTCAAATCTAGGTTTTAACATAACAAAATTGATCTTTTCATATAATGTGACTTTAGATACATGGTTTGGTATGTGTTGTTCCGACTCAAGAATCACATCAAACAAGTTCGATGGCTATTAGTTGTAATCTTGTATCAACAATTAATTTTTGTATAATTAGTTTTTCAAATCGGTTAATTTTGTTCAATTATTAGAAATGATTAAAATCCAGCAATTAATTTTTCAATAATAATTAGTAATTAATTATTTATGATGGGTTTGTTTGATGGATTTTGAAATTACGAAATCGGTATAAAGATCATTATATTTATTGTTCATTAGGTTATAGGTGACGATCGTGATTTGAATAGAAAATCGCAGATTCAAAACTTACCGGAAAGACGTCTCTCATATAAACCCTTTTCCAAGTTACCTTGCTATGTCCGTTTAAAAAAATAATATTTTTAATTAAATCGTAAAACACATATAAATTTGTCAAAAAATACTAATATATATTTTCCAAAATAGTTATATTTTTTTTTATTTTTAACTACTTTTCACGTAGAATTAAAATCTTCAAGACCACATATTTCAAATTTATCAAAAAGGCAAGTCTATGCATACCCTTTTCCCCATTACCTCTATTCCTTTTATTTATAAAAGTAAAAAATTTATAATTCAATCACACTATAAAGTATACTTTTATATGACTAATCAATGTTTTTACAGAAAAAATAATATATATTGAAAAACAATCTTTTCTTTAAAATTAATAACTTTTTGTACATTGAATGCTCATGTTAAATAACCTAACCGAGTGACGTTGCACATGTTACAATCATCATTTTCGATCAAAAATTTCTTGCAAAAATCTTTTGATGTTTGCTGTATTTTTATCGGTAATTTCTTGTTTGTTTTTTGTTTGCAGATGGTAATCCAGGATTTATGTTGTTTAATTGTTAAGAATCACAAATTATTATTACTATTTGGTAATTGAAATGTGTATTTGTTTTCTGATTTTTTGTTGTTTTTTCTTCTCAAGTTCTGCTACTAAAAAAGATAATATGGTGGCGGAAAAGGTGGATGAAAGATGCAGGAAAGAGATGACAACAGTGAGTAATATTTTAATTTTATTTTTTTGAGTTTGTTTTTCTATTAGTTGATTTCTTTTTTTTTATTTATTAAAGAAGAGGTTATCACATACGGTTTTTAATAAGACGTGTTTTCTTTTATTATTATTAATCATTGGTTTATACGAGACATCACATAAATAACATGTCGGCCTTGACACTTGACCACGACATGTTTAATAAAAGAGGTTAACTTGAATACAACTTATTTCTTTAAGGGGTGCTAAAGTACCACTATTGTCCTATTTTTACTTATTCCACCCTCCCTTAACTTTTATAAGAGTTAATTACTGTTTTCGTCCTTGTGGTTTGTCAAAAATCACTATTTCAGTCCATTAGTTTAAAAATTGCGATTTTAGTCCCTGTGGTTTCACTTTCGTAACCATTTCAGTCCCTGTAGTTTCACTTTCGTAACCATTTCAATCCATTTATTTTGTAAGTACAGGGACTGAAATGGTTGTGAGGTGGACTGAAATGATTACGAAGTGAAACCACAGGGACTGAAATCGCAAATTTTAAACTAATGGACTTAAATAGTGATTTTTTACAAACCACAGGGACGAACACAGTAATTAACTCCTTTTATAATAATATTTACAAGTGAACCTTTCATTTTTATTCTTTTATATACACGTGCTTCAGCTTTGGAAGGGATTTGACAAAGTTTATCTATGTATACGAGAATTGAAAAGAATACATTTTATGTATACAAGAATTAAAAAGATAACATTTTAAAAAATAAGAATTTTTAGAGGGGAAAATCTGACAACTTTTAAACTAATTTTTTAAGAGGGGGGGTGTACGTTTAGCCCACCTCTTTAATAAACATGTTGACGGATTAAACCGCTTAATTTTAAAAATGTTTTTTTATAAAGTTTATGTTCATATTTCGAAGGGTAACTTATAAAAAGTATTAATTTTCTAAGTTTGTTATTTTAATTTTTGGTTTCTGAGATTCGGTTTGGTTTCAGAGTCAATTTTATTATGACAATTTTCAAAGTTTACTAACCAGTTTGGTTACGTTTTAGATTACAAGAAATGGTTGTAAGAAACCAAATAGGTGCGGATTTGCCTATATAACGTCTCTTTTGACCATTTTATCTATTAGTATGCTAAATCATAATTTTCCAAACATTTAAGCATCAAGGGGTCATCATATTACAACTGAATGTTTGATTATAATTATCAAATATCATATAATCACCTTCAAAACACAAATCCAAACATCTTCTCATAAGTTACAACATCACTCAATCTTTTCCGAGTCACATATTAGTAGCAAATTTTAGGTAGACATGATTCTTCTTGTGGATTTAAAGTATGTAGATTTGAAATGATCGCGACTATAGGCTCATGATACAAAAAAGTTATAGTTATAATTGAAAGTGATAGCCAAATGATGGCGATTGTAGGCCGGGCCAGTTGATTTTTATATTTTTTTTTGTTTTCATTTACTCATAGAGTTTTATTTTCAGTCCATATAACTCACTGACGTTCGCATATTCTGACTCGTGGAATACTTTGATATGCAGCAACTTGTTTTGTATTCAGCTGTTAAAAAGTTTAATGTATTAAGTTCTAAGGAACTTGGCAGCCTAATAAGAGAAGCTGAAAATGGTATCATTAAATGTACCATAAATGGATCATCTTTTCAGGTTGGTAGATTTTTTTTATTTATTTTAATCCTTCAAGTTATTTAATTATTTATTAAATATTCATCTCAAGTATTGCTTGCTGACTGTCTATCTGTCAATATGATTAACATCTTGTTGTTTCAGATTAGTGTGGAAAATCTAGCAAGACATCTTGTCGAGCACATATCGAATGAAGTATCGTCAATAACAGTAGACGAGAAGCATTTCAGATATCTGTTACGTAGTTTAAGATTATTGCATACTTTATGTGATATTTCATCTCACCACTCAACACTCGCGCGGGTTAGTAAATTTATTTTTCAAACTATCTATTTTCTTAATGTGTAAATACCATACTATCTTGATTTGTACAAAAGAATCCCTCAACCTAATCTTTGTAGATTAAATTTATTTTTCAAACTATCTATTTTCTTATAATCATATCAAACACATTAACTATTCATAATTTGTGTAAATTGGACACAAAGTATTTGCATGTCAAACCCAACCCGACTTGGCACATTTTGACCCGTACCTAAACACAAACTGTTTCAATGCGAGCCCGTTTTGAAATGTCACCCAACAGACCAATAAATTTCCAAAAACAGACCAACAAGTTTCCAAAATTAGATGCAAAAGAAATAATTTTGCATTCCTGTTTTTCTTGATGGTTTAAATTATTTTTCTTTTGCATTTCAGCAACTGATTTTTCTTGCTGCAGGTTGTTGAAGATACGAGTGTACAGGATGAGATGATTAATTCGATATTTCGCATGATTGATTTTCTTAGTCAATCAGGAGAGGTTTAACTCTTTTCTTTACATACTTTATTTTTGCACACTTTTTTAACATTTTTTTTCTGTTATGTATAACTGAAACATAACTTTGGTGTTCCAGAAAATTAGTGGTTCAAGCCAAATGGTCCTTTTGTACTCAGCATTGTTGTCTAGTAGTATGTATCTACTTAAAGCGTTGATTTCTTCAAAGTGGCAAGACGTCACTCGAGTTCTACTTGCGCATTCTAAGGTGACGTGTTGTGTTAAAATCTTTATATTCATGTTATATTTATAGTGCGATGATTTGATTTTTCTATTGCAAGTTTTATAAATTTATTTTAGTAAAGTTTCAGTTTTTATTTAAATGTATCAGTTTTGACCAATTTACTTATGAATGGGTTGATTCAGGTTAGGTTTTACTCCAGTTCTTTTTTTTTGTTGATGGAACATGAGGTGGCTGAAGATTAAATAATTTTCAGGTTGATAAATTTACAACAACCGCTTTTACTGCGCTCCGCGTGGTTATGAATTCTCTTCAAGCGAAGCTGCCAGATCAGCATATTGACTCTCGCATGAGGTCAAATGCTAATGAAGTCTACTGTCTCTATCATATTTGTGAATCTTCTCTATTGTTTCTTCAATCAGCATGCAAACAGCGGTTATTTCGGGAACGCCTTGTTAAGAACAAGGTAAAATAAAAAAAAAATCTTCAAAGGAAACGAATCAAATGGGTCGAATGGTTGATAGTTGACTGAAGTCTTTTTTCTCCATGCTTAAAACCTCCCAATTCATTTCAATAAAATAATATATTACAAGTACAATAATACCTTTTTCACGATATTTACCCTGATTATTTAAAAAAAAAACAAATTTTGAACTAAAGTGATTCGAGCCAGCACAATCCGACCCGTTTCAACTCATGCAATACAATAGTCAATACTGAGTTTTTGATTCTATAGGAGCTATGTGGAGAAGGCGTTGTTCTTCAGTTGGTTAAAGACACGTTGAAACTATCGCATTGTGAAGATCCGTATCTTATTAATACGGTTTATTGGCTCAAATCCAAAGTTGTATCTATTGTAAGCTCAGTCACTCATTGATATTATTATCATGTTTCACTTTCTTTAAGGTTTTCTTATCAGTGACAAAGCTTGACGTTTTTGATGGAGGGATCGAAAACGTATATACCCAAAAAATTTTATAGAATCGGGGTCGAAAACGTCTATACCCATAAATTTCTATACGAAAACTACATATATAACACTACTAAGCGGAAAAGTTCGGAGGGTTCCCCTCCCACACCCCCCCCCCCCCCCCCCCCGGCCCCTTAAATGCTGTGCCCCTAATCTTAGTTAGTTACAATTCTTGTTTCTCCAGATGCTACTTCTTTGTGAAGCAGAAAGCACATCTTTCTTGGATATGGCTTCTAGTACCCCTGAAAGCAAGGAGTTAGCTAAGTCAACTGTTATTGAGGTTGACTTTTTAAATGACTTAAAACTTATCTTTTAAGTACATTTACCGGACATTCTACTTATGTATATAAATTTTTTTAGGTCCTTCAAGTGCTAAAGATGATGTTTGATGGAGATCTAAAAGACCATCCAAGGGGACGTTTGCAATTTAATGCAATGCGTCTAACAGAAATATTCTCTGGTGATATTAGATTCAGAACTTCCATAATCTTACACTTTGTAAGTTTATATAGTTATAATTACTTTTTTTCGTGTGATTTCTTACTATTGATATGCTTTCCCTCATTTTGTTCCATGTTTTAAAATTTTGACATCATTATCTCAAACCAGTGTTGTAGGAATCGTTGGGCGCAAGGGGTACCAAATATGGATTAATCGGATTGGGATTTTTATATGTAATTTTTAGTTATATATATACACACAAATTTTTATATATGTAGTTTATTAACGTAGACATATTTTAACCCCTCGGTTACCATTTTTTAAGTAATTGGCGGGAATTTATAAGGTTTAGCCGGAATCTAGCCAAAATTTGGCCAAGACCGCTATTGACCGCCTAGCGATTAATCGGCCACTAATCAGGTGATTAATCAGCGACTAATCAGAGACTAGTCGGGATTTTTACAACCATGTTTCAAACTAATGGTAGTTAAACATCTAAAGGATTCATCTAAAATTGAAACACAACAAATGGGTTGAACTAGTTAAACGGGTTGCAAGTCTTTTAAAATGTATTCAACTGTAAATTTATAGAATCTTGAAAACTAGATCAAAACTAATTATACACATGTATTTGTTAAATTTGTATTTGTTGTTGTACCATGCAGACAGAAGTTTTGACCAGAGTGTTTGTACAACCTCAAAAAGAATTCTTATCGTCTTGGTGTTCCAATGACCATGAGCCAATTGAAGAGGATAATGATATGGATTTTGATTCCATATCGGCAGCTGGACGGGTGCTGGGTTTGATATCTAAGTCACATGTTCAACATTCTACATGGCATAACTTTCAGGGTTCTCAAACTCCTTATGCATATCAGAGATCATCTTTACTCGTTAAAATTCTAGCTAATCTTGCATATGTTCCTGATTTAAGTGAAGGTAAACAATCTACCCAATAGTTTTATGTGACCACAACGCACAACTTTATATAAAAATAATTATTGTCACACAATCACACACACATATATATACATAGGGTTAGGGTCATGTGAGAAGCACTTGGCTATTTGAGAAACAATCTGGACCACACATTTTCCTAAAACTTTTTGTAATATACACATATGTATAGTTTAAAATTGACTATATACATATGTGTATAATTCAATATACATATATGTATATTACAGAAAACTTAAGAAATGTGTGGTCCAGAATGCTTCTTAAGTTTCTCAAATATGATGGACTTCTCTTAGGATCCCTACCCATATATATATATATATATATATATATATAGGCAAGGATAAATTGAAAACCCCTTGAGTGGAAGAAACCCTGAAAACCCAATAATAGCCATTGATTAGAGTGGATGGATGGCTAGGATGAGTGTTTGCATGTCTAATGCTTTTTATCCCTTTCTCTTATTATTAAAATAGATATGGTGTACCTAAAGGGTAAAATAGGAAGAATTTTATCCCTTTCTCTAAGATAACTCTGCATGTCGAAGAAGAGTACAAAATGTCAACTTGTGTTTGATGGTGACCTCTTTTGAGAAATAAAATAATGTAGTCCACAAAAAGGTTATTAGTGAGTGGGTCAGACTTGTTAAAGCCATGTGTTTTTATTTCTTTTTTTTTTTTTTGCAAAAAAATATGACACACTAAAAAATATAAACCTTCCACATATAGTTGCAACATCGGCTAGTTTTTTTTTTTTGTTAGAAAAAGTTGACCAACCATCTTGTTTTACCTTCTATGTACCATTTTACAATAGGCAAAAAAAAATGTTACATTATCTGCACCCATATTATTAAATGCTATATTTACGATGAGCACCCAAAGAAAATGTTACATTATATGTACCATTTTAAAAGAAAAAAAAAACGTTACATTTTCTGTATAATAATCTGGAAAAAAATTGTAACAACACACTTTATTTTTACAACAATCTAAACAAGTGTAACAATGCACTTTAACATAAATTATTTATGTAACACGAAAAAATGTAACATATACAACAATCTAAAAAAGTGTAACAATGCACTTTATCCAGAAAACAAGAACTTAATAACATTCATCTTCTTAAACAAGAAATTTTTTTTGCAGATCTACAAAACACAAAAAAATGAAGATCTACAAAACACAAAAAAATGCAAATCTGGAGGACCTTTTAGATCTGAAACACAAAAAAAATGCAAATCTGAAAATTACAAAAAAGTGAAAGATCTACAAAACACAAAAAATGAAGATCTACAAAAACACAAACATATTTATGGATCTGGAGGATCTTTTAGATTTGGAACATCATGTTCAACATCAAAACATCTTTTGGATCATCTTCAACCGGATCTGGTAGCATCTTCCCGGAGCATCTTCAACCGGAGCATCTGGAGTATCTTTTTTTATTCGGATCATCTGGAGTTTTGGTGGTTGATAATGAAAATCTGGAAAATGTGCACAAAAAAATTGTTCCCGTAATACCTCTTCTGCGCATATGTAACAATGACATGTGGCTTAACCTTGTTGTTTCTTAACTGGGGTGGATTTTCTCATTATAATTAGCTATATATATATATAATATTATATCTGGTATGCATTTGTTAATGGTCAAAACAGATAAAGGGACAAAACTTGTACTTTTGGTACCGGTTGGATTGGGTTGACGTCAGTGGCGGAGTATAGTATAAGGAGAGGTATCACGAGCTATTTAGTGTATTTTTTTCTGTCTTATATAAAGGATATCCCTGAATAAATAGAGGACACCCCTAAAAAATAGGATACTTTGGTTTATTAAAATTCCTAAACTTTTATAAGCTCAAACCTTTTACACCACCAAACTTGTATAATAATTATGCCCAAATGATAGAGTTAACCCAAATTAAGTATAATATAGTAGAAAAAGACCCAATGGACAAACATAGCCCAAGCCCCAGAACAATAAAATATCCTTTTGTTTTGTGTATGGGCGGCAACGTAAGAAAAAGAACGTCACATAATTGCGATCATCCTAGACACCCAACGCCCTTGTTGCTACTCTATTGACCGGTAAAAAAAATTTGGGATACCCCTAAATTAATGGGCTAGCTTTGCCACTGGTTGACGCAAAACAATTTCTTCCCAAATTATTTTCAAAACAACAATAAAGAATATCTGAATCGAATGATTTAGCATGTTTCTTGACTAATATCTCTCTTTGTGCAGAAGAAAATGCTCGCTTTGTCAATGATTTTCTGGAGTGCTTGCAAACGGAATCTTCTACGTTACCTGGTGGCGCTGCCGAAAGAACAGCTGCCGCTGGCAGAAACCTATGTATCTATCGATTTCAAAATTTTCTTGATTGATAAGAATATAGAGGTGGCAAGAGGGTTGGGTTAGTAATGGGTCAGTTATAATATTCTTTATAAATAGTTGAAGTGTTAGTTGTAACTATAAAAACAATACTATTTCAGTTATAATATTAATTTATTTTTTTAAAACATTTTAGTTGGCTTTCATATTTGACATGTTCTCCTTTTAGCTATTTTTAATTTGGCCCATTTAAAATATAACAACCCCGATCTATCCTTAATACGTAAATGGGTCGAAAACGCCATCTCTCAAAGAAACAAATGTGGTTTTTTTATAACATCTGTGTGTTGCAGCTTTCTTGTTAAATCATGCCGAATCTTTGACTCCTGCTTACCTAAATGCACATGATGTGCTTGTCCTCAGGTAAATCTTTAAAGCTGTATGCGTTAACTTATGGACGATCTCGGAGAACATACTTGTATTTCATTGGATAATTGAACATTAAATGGCATATTAGTATGATAGAAACATCATATATCACTTGATCAATTCATTTAAATCTTGTTTATATTTAGGTGGTTCATAAGTCAACTGGAGCAACCACATGCAGCTCAAGAATCCGATATCGACAGAGCTATGGTAAAATAATATTGGTAGACACAACTTTATAGTTGGCAAAATGGGCGGGCCAGGTTCAGTCACAAAGTTAAAACGGGTCAATCTTTTCGGTCAGGTCGAATTTTGGTTGGGTTGACCCACCAACACTCTTGGTCTATTTTTTAGAATTTCATATATACTCTTTATATATCAAAATTACAAAATTATTACTAAAAATAATACGCGTTAGTTAAAATAAAACATACTTGTTTTTGGTGATTTTTAAACCACTGAACTAATTTGGCATCTTAAAGGAAATGTGACTTAAGTCGGTGAACCCAATTACTTATGAATGGGTTGATTCATTTGTATTTAATCTCTAACGATTAAAAATGTGAAAAAAAAAGTTTGGCTAAAACAACGGGTTTAAAGTCACCCGTAGTACTTTTTTTTATTTACTTTTTGCAGAAACATCTTAAATGATTTTATTTCGAAAAGTAAGTTATTCTTGAAATAATATAGTATTGCTAATTAACCATATGTGACATTATATATAAGCTATTTATATATTTTTGACAAAAAGTGTTTCGGGCCAACCCAATGTGATCTAACCTTAACCATCATGACCTGTCCACTGATTCATTCCACCTATAGACAACGAAAATTTTTTATTTTTATTAAACTTCATCAAAAATATGATTGTGATGGTTTGAGTCTCATTTTTAGGAGGTTCATAATAGCGCATTGCCTACACCTCCAAGCCCATCTCCTAATGTGGATGACGGAAGTGGTAACGATGACGAGGGCGTACCAGTAAGTATGGCTATAGTCCAAGCTGACTATTTGGCTTCCAATGAAAATGGCCAAAATCAGTTAAGTGAAGATACTACTGATCAAAACACTGAACCGATTAATAGCATACAAAATGTTGAAGAGTTTAGAAGCGTGGAGAGTGAGGAAAGACGGGAAAACAAAAGGAGAAGGACCCTAATGAATGATCAGCAAATTAATTTTATTGAAAAGGCTTTGCTTGATCATCCAGTTATGCAGAAGAGAGATGGTTCGTTACAACATTGGGCCGCTGAATTGAGTCTTCTTGTATGTAACAAATTAATGTTTTTTTTTAATCAAATGAAATTCATATATAAGCCAGAAAACTTGCCAAGTTACATCAAAACAGAAGGTAGCCGGGCAACAAGCTGCGCCGCCAAACAAATTATTATTATTTTTTTTTTAAGTTTAACATCTTCTTTTGCAGGGTTCAAATATTACTCCTGACCAGTTGAAGAATTGGTAAGAAAGCTTGTCCTATTTTCGTGTTGATTAGAATATCATCTTGTGGTAGTCAAGAATCTGAAAATACACTGAATTATGTATAGGCGGAAAAATGGACCGGTCAGTTGGGTCGGAAAACAGGTCAAAAGGGATAAACTTTTTTTTATCACGGGTTGGGTTGAACCGAAATAATTTTGATCTAAAATTTTTATATTTTTAATAGACAGCCAATGAATCAAATGTGATTTAAAGTTTTCAGTCATCTGTTATTTCAATAATAATCTTGTTTTTTTGTAATAAAAGGATTTAGGAGTGCTATTCATTAGTAATACACTTTGAGCAACCTTGACCCGTTTGACCCGTTTTCTTACACCTTCAACCCATTATAGATAAAACATAACCCAACCAAAGTTTTTTCAAGTTGTCTTTCTTGTTTTACGTTTACCAGGTTAAGTAACCGTAAGGGCAAACGAGCACGTGCTGCTGCTAAGGCTGCTCGTGTACATTCTGATGAGGACAACGCTTTGCCTGAAAAAGAAACTGGGTCAGGGCCAGACCCAAATTCACCTGAGAATCTTTTGGATGAAGATTATGACCCGTCTCCATCTACATCCCAACTGACCCACAGGAAAGATCGCAGGAGATCAGTTTCAAGAACCAAAGATACAGTTGTGGTCCCCGAAACGCGTTTTAAATTCGAGGTTGGACAACATGTTATACTTACAGATGACAAAGGAAAAGAGGTTGGAAAAGGAACCATATATCTAGTCAAAGGTGTATGGTCTGAAAAAAACTTGGAGGAATCAAGTTCGTATGTGGTAGCTGTTGAAGAACTCAAGAAGTCGGCTGCTCAATCGGTTCCTTGTGAAATAAAAATGTTGTGGAAGTCCAGCCAACTTGTCTTGATCCAGCAGCAGTTGCCTTGAAGACAGATTAACCTTTATATGCATGTATGTGTACATATATTGTAGAGGTGGTAATCTTAATTTAACTTAAAACGTTAGCTAGAAAGAAAACAGGTTGAAAGTCGCCCAAAGTGTATTTGTCATCGATGAAATATTTTAAATCGTTGAAAAACAAAAATCAGTTTTTGTTCAATCACCTAACCAGCATGACCTACTACTCTTGCCAACTCTAGTTTTATAACTGAAGGATGCATTAATTTTGACCCACAACTTTGTTTAGATTTTTTTTTTGAATGGCAACTTTGTTTAGATAACTGAGTTATATACTTTGTTTAAAATTGATGTTGTCACATTTAAACGTCCCTATTGTGTACAACTATTATTGATGTCACATTTAAAAGTCCCTATTGTGTACAACTATTAAAAAAATATAGTTTTATTTATTTTATTCTATTTTAGTTAATTAAAATTCTCATTATATGTTGTAAGGAATTATAAGATTTGTTTATTCAATATATCTAGTAAAGAAAACTTATAAGTAATACATGATGTATGAAGAAGTTTGGTGATATGTATTATAAAAAATATATTTATATATAAATAACTTGATGTTTTTTTTATGAATTATAAGATAACAAGCAATGTGGTTTATAGCGCATTAGATCATTTGACTTTAATTTTGTTTATGCCTATTTGTGCAAAAGAGTTTCTTATTTGGCATCTATTGGTATATGTTTGCAACATTTTAGAATTGTAGGTAGGCTTTTGTGTGGAATAAGTAATGGATGAAAGTTACATTTTGTCAAACATGCCTGAATGGGTTTCTAAAACACATTGATTCTATTCAAAAAATTGGAATATATTTTTCTGGCCTTTATTTTTATTTTATTTTTATCAAACTTTAAAATATCATATTTACCCATTTTAACTTTTAAATTTTATATGTACCCATAAAAAAATTCTTAGAAAGATTTACCCATTTCATTAATACTAAACCATTTTTCTTCTCATAGTTAACCAATGACAATATTTTATAACTTGTCTCTTCATATAATATGTAATGTTTCTTGTTTCTTTTCCTTTTTTTTTCTAGCTCCTTGCAAGGTTGTTAATAAAATATTGTTGTTCAAAAAAAACGAAAGACTTTGTGTTGATCAAACACATGTACTTACTCATAAATTTATTTAAATCGGTGTGTGTATGTTGACGGATTAAAAGAGTGGTTCTTAAACCAAAACATATGTTTGGATTCAGTGATTGCTACAAGCCGTATCATAAAAATGATTGATTCTATATCATATGTCGTGTCGAATGTGAGTTGATCTTAAAAAATCCCTCAAAACTGCACAAAGCAGTAATAGGTAGGGATGACAGGCTATGAACCCTTGACACTTTGTACCCAAAACAAATGTGTTACTAAGCTAGATGACATCCCTTCCATTGGTTACAGCGTCATTGTAGAGAACTCATGTCTTGTTTTCCACATCCTTATTAAAATATAGAAAAAAAATTTCCATTTCATCTTTTTGATCTTATTTGACATAAATAATAGTAAAATCTTATGAAATATGGAAGGGAACCCCAAAGAAAAATAACTAAGTATAGCTAATATTAGACTAGAACATATTTTGTCATATCCTATTATGGTATCAAAGCCTAAAAATCTATGATAACCTAAAAACCCTAGTTGACCCAACCCTTATCCTCTCTACTTGTCGCTAGCAACCCTAGCCATCGTTTATTCTTTAATCGGCTGAAAATCGACCCCCCTGTTGTATGGTGTGTTGAAGGAGTTTGTGGCTTAAAAGTGCGGAAAAGAAGCTGAAATTGGAGAAAAGGAGCACACAAAGAAGTCCCGGGATCAAAAGTGAAAAATTCATAAAAAAATCTTTCACACATGCCACACTAGGGAAGGAAGAGGGATCCACGCGACACGCGGGGGAGTGTTATTTCGAGAAACTAAGGAAACAACCTAATTAAACCTTGGAGACTAAGAAATTTGAATAGACTTCTTCGGACGCCGCCGTATTGAGGACTGTAGAGGAGCGATTTTGGGGTTCCAAGATCCGTTTCTTTCAATTCCTTCATGCAAGATTGTTCCAACTTGAAGATTGAAGTTGTGATGACGACCATGAGGCTAAGCATCTCGTGACTTCCCTTAGTGAAAGATTGTTACGTTTTGCACGTTATACTTTGTTTAATTACGTTATAAACTAGTATATCTTAACGACTTGTATTGGAATTGGTTAGATGTTCGTTTATATTTGAATTATCTGTCTTTTATCAAACGTATTGGCGGTTTCTTGTATCGTTGGCGGGTTGCGGGTTGGTAATTAGGTGTGTAATTGGTATTTGTGACCGGACATTTAGGTCATGCAGTTATTATTAAAAATTGTCACTAATTGTTATTATAATTCGATAATTCTTATGAGGCCATGTCTATATGGTGTTAAGTAATTATACTGAGTTTTGTGTGAAACCTACAATCTGAATCTCAGGTGGAAATTGCCTTTTTTTCCAAATATGATAACTTTTAATCATATAGTAATTGTTTTCTTTCAAACCAGCATATTTTAATTCAGTAATTAGATAATTAAAAGAAAACATGATTATCCATCAATTCCCTCTGAAGACGACTCGACTTCCATATATTTACTTTTTTTTATTAGCCCACGGCAGCTACGTCAATCGGTCTTGATGTCGAAGTGTTATAGTGGATTTGCGGTACTATTTCCACTTTTTCTTAATTAAATTCCTAAACCCAACTACAGAACAAGCATGGAAATCTTTGTCCAACATCGTTCATGAAAATCGGAATTCCATGGCAATTTATCTTTAGCAGAATACAAAACTTGAATCCTTCTGGCTACTTAATGTCATAAAAAATCATAGTTCTTTTGGACCAACTCACTACTAGAAAAATGACTATTTCTAACGCAGTTTCTGTCACAAATGCGTTGCAAATTCAGGTTTGCAACACAATTACAACAAAACCTTGATGTTGGAAAAGTGCCGTCGGAAAACCTTGCACGCATTTACTACACACTTTTCAACAAATTCTAACGAAAATATGGTGTTAGAAATTAGTAAACACATTTCCTACGCCATTTCATATTTGTTCTTTTTAATTTTGCTACGCATTTGTAACGGAATATTTTTAAAAAAGAAAAAAATTGCAACATCTTTGCAACGGAATATTAAAAAAAACAAAAAAAGGAAAATCCAGTTGTTTTGCTAATAAATTGCAGAAAAAATCACCAAAAAACTACAATACCGGTTTTAAATTAACCATACTTCAAAAATATAAATGAAAAAACAGAAACTAGTAAATCGGGCTTCATAGTTTCATACGTCTCCTTCTCTTGAACTTCACTTGAAGCCTCTTTAAGTAAGATCTTGTCTTTTAGGCTTTGACAAAAGCCTTCAATAGAAAAAAAAATACAAATTATTAACATAAAATATAAAACATTACACATCAAAATCTTAAACAACAATTAAGCATGTATGTAAAAAAATGTATAAAACTAGTGTAAATTAATAAATTGCCAAATAAACTATCAGGTCTTCATCAACAAAGTTGCAAGTTATTTTCAACAAATACCATGTCAGGCAAATTTATAATAGACCGATGACTACAACATTGCAACGTCACTTTAATGAGAAGGTACCATGTTCGCCTATGCAACAAGTGTAATGTGTTCCTTACAGTACTAGTAAAACACTACAACATTGCAACGTCCAATCAATTAACAAATTATACTGACAGAAACGATTCAAAATTTGGCATATGCATACTAAATTAGGGATCAACTATCAAATCTTCAATCCGAAAAAAAGTATCTAGGGCAAATAAACTTAAACATAACCTAATAACGTGTTTGAAAAATCCTTCACATGAATTGGTGTGATGCAACTGGAACAGCGAAATGCCTCCAGATATGTTGAATTGAGCCAAGATAAACATACGATATTTACATGCTTACGACAATATGCTTACATCCATGGTTACCACTAGAACACAGGGTAGTAGGTGTGCTTTTGAAAGTAACTGTTGCAACTTTGGGTTCAAAACACGATGGCAAAACATAAGTAGGTCCTCTATTTTAGATACTCAGCTGATAAAAATTGCATCTTTTTTATATATGAATAAGAAGAAAGCTAACCATTAGGGTTACGACTTAGGAACACGTCGCAGAGCATCATCAACCCAAAAGTAATGTTGAACAATAAGTTATAACGACAAACAAAAGGGTACAAGTTGATATCTAGTATAGTTGGGAAAATAGATCGGTTGGGTAACAGGTTAAAGAAAAAAAGAACTGGTGACCTATAGGGCAGATTGAAATAGTTGGGGATTGTTTGTTTGACTTTTTGCCAACACTTTCTGACCCACACCGCCTGTTTCATATGTTTACTTTTTAGTTGAATCTTTTAGCTTTAACCTGTTTGACCCGTTAAATATCAAACCTAACCCATATCGACACATTTATATATAGATGGGTTAACATTTTCACCTCTAAGCTAACATAAATGAAAAAAAGACAAATTTAACTTACGTAAAAAGTCACTTTGTATGAGCCTCAGTAATTTTGCTTTTGCTGGTTCAAGCGCCACATCTTGCCCCTATAATTTTAATAAGGTTTAATGAGACAAGAAAAATTTCACCTCACCACAAGCTTTTTACCCTTTTATTATGGAAAGAAAGAATATACACTTGAAGAAGATATCCAAGTGGGTCAAACTTTACCTCGACCCTGTTCAGGCTATATGCAAATCTTAACGAGAATATGATCATCAAAGAACATAGCGTCCACTTCAAATGGAAAACTAACCTTCCATAGAACTCTTCAGCAAGCTCAACAGCAAATGACAATCGCGATATATAAGCTTCACGTATTTGAAAACATGAAGAAAAAAACGCCAATTATAGCACAATTTAAGAACTAAGGAAAGCATCAATGTAAAAACTAGTGCTTATGGAACAAACAGTGCTACTATTTAAGAAAATGTTGTTAAAAATTAAAAGTAATAATAATAATAATAGAGAGAGTGACAGACCTTTTTATTCTGAAAAAATATATGAAACGGAAACCAACGATGCTTTTCAAGTTTTAAAAGAAGCTACTAAATAAATAGAAGAGAACAAACATTACCGATCTCAGGCAAGTTGTAGACGAGGACCGAACTCAAAACCGTCGCAAGAGCAAATATCCTGAAAAAAGCTAGTACAATAATTATAGATCACAAAGAAAAAACTCAAAGGACAATAACAAAACTTATACATAACACCTGTCATCATAGACCTTTGATTTACCTACGCTTTCAAATTCATCGGTATCGAGATAAAATACAGGTGCCTTCACTCCATTAACATAAATAACATTGATAAAGGGTTGGTCCTCTATTTTAGCTAACCATACATGTCCAATACAACACAACTAGCTTGAACTTTCTTAGCCTCTGCATCTACTGCTCCACATGGAGATCTAGAAACAACTTTGATCTTCACGTTTATCTGCAATATAATCAGCAAAATGAGGTTTACATTATTAACCGAAAAGACAATTCAACATCAAGAAATATGTACACCCCTCTTGATACATTATATTATAACTAGGTGTTACTGTGTGCCTCTAAAGTTGTTCAGATCTATGTCTATCTTGATACATTATCTTATCTTTATGATATATTGTTTGACTGCAAAAGTAAAAAAAAAAGATTCAAGTTCAGGAACCAAGTAGCCCTGATGCATAGCATTTAGAATCACAATTGTTCATTATATTCACTTTCACCTCTAACTTACACATATACAGCTAACTGAATATTTATATTTATATTAAAGCTTATAAGTTGCTAACATGACAACATCATTGTAAATACCCTTATTTTGCCTACTACAACTTACCAAACAATTTTGTTGATATGACTACAACTTACAGTTCACTGAGGCGTTTTACCAAACAGTTGGAGTGCAACCACATATGCCTCCCTTTCTCTCATCCTAAACTTACTCCTCCACAAGTTCAAAAAACTCACATATCAAGTAATTCACAATGCACAACAGCACCCTTAACTACAATAAACAATTATGCAGCCCGAATAACACACCGAGAACCCTAATTCTGAAAATAGGATTCAAAAACCATCACTATAACTCTTTTGAACAACTATATTCCACCTCTAAAACCAGTTATGCAACAATCCAAACACTCCTTATCAACTCAACCTCATGAATCAGCAACTTCCTAATTCCAATTTCAATGACAAATTAATAACAAAATAACCTCTCAAAAGCCAATTCTCACCAAATTTTTTTTCCAGATAGTACAGATTCAAACAACAAAACAGCGAAACAACTAGTGAATCCTGTCGATACATTGCAAAGCAGTGACTCGCAATATCAATCGGTCGATAAACTTTTCATGCATACATGTATGTTTTATATAAACATACAGGTAATGATCTAGAATCAAATTTGCAAAATAGAACAGAAAAAACTAACCGAACGATCGAATTTGAAAATTTAGGGTTTTTGATGTGGTGAGTTTAAATCTGCATCTCTTTTAGTGCATATTGGATAACCGACACCGGAGGAACCAACCCGTATCTACCAGATTCCGGATATATTATTGACTGTCAACGACGTTGTTCGCTCCATTGTAGACTCCGGTAGACGTGATGTTGACCAATTTTGGTGGAGAAACGGCGAGAGATGCTCCGGTGTAAAATAAGGGAGGATTTGACAGAGGAAACAGCGGCGTGGAGGAAGACGGAGATGGAGGATTTACGAGAGCCTGCAAGGTTGAATTGTGCTTTGTGATTTGTATGAATGGAGCGACCATGGATGAAGATCGTTGCATGACTGTGTGTGTTAGTTTGAGTGTCATTGGAATGGAATGGAATGACCAGTTGGAAATATGTATCTCGTTTTGTGCGTATGTCATATTTCTTTTTTATCTTTCTACAAAAATAACTAGTTCCGTTGCAAATGAGTAGCAAATTGCTATGTGTTTCCAACACACTATTTAGAATTAGTAAACTAATTAAGTTAATTGTTTTAACAAAAAGTTTATGTCACATTTGTGACAAAATTGGGGTTTTTTTTGTTTGTGTCGCAAATTTGTTTAAAAAATCAGGGTTTCTCTTTTCGTTGAAAATGCGTCACAAATGGATCGGAATTTGCTACACATTTTTTTGCGTGGGAAATTTCTGTAGCAAAATGACCACTTTTCTAGTAGTGACTTACCAACGTTGATGCTCTTGTTGACAATCACTGTCTCGTCTTACACTACTAATTACGAATCCTAGTGAACGATATGATGGGGTTGCCATGCTTCTTTAACAAACAACCCCACTTCCTGATTTTTATGAGGCCTGAAAAGTCAATCAACTAGTTTTTGTCACACACATTGGAACGTTAGGAGGGGTGATTGTTATGTGACCGTTGGGGAGGGTAAACAAGAAAGAAAGATTATATTAAAAATTAATTTAATATAAAACGCTATTACAAGACAGGTAGTGCAAAATACACGCCCAAATGAAACTGGCCGTTTTTTTAGTTTTTTTACTCTGGGGCTAGGGATATAGTTAGTGTCTGAAATGGGTGCTCGTGCCGAACGAGGCCGCATTGGCAAAAAGGTCCACGACATCCGAGTCAAATGAATATAGAAGATGAGGGGGATGGATAAAGCAAGACGTAAATCGTCAAGGTTCCAAAATGGATAACCTAATGAGTAAGTTTGCTAAATCTAACCACTTACAAAAGGAGAGACTAAAGTTAAAAGAAAAACTTAGCAGATAAGCAACCGAGAGAGGGAGATGGAGAGGCATTGGTTAGAGAAAGAAGCGTCCGAGAAGGAGGATTTCAAGATCTTAACAGCCAAAACCGCCAATCTTCCGCCACTAGAATGTGAAGCAGCGGCTAAGTTGAAGGCAAGCGTCGCAAACCAACTTGGTATTATGTAGTTTTTTTATAATTATCAATGAAAAGCTTTCTATTTTAATTAAAATGTGCTTATTTATTTTAACTATTAAATGTTTATAAAAACAAAAAAAAAGGTGATGGATGAAGGGGGGTATAACATAGAGTGGTGGAGGTGAGGGATGAGAGGAGATGAGTGATGCGGTGGCAATGAGAGACGATGGATTAGTATAACACATAGCCTAAGTATTATCATTCGATCTAAATTATAATACTTCTGGCAAGAAAGCTAGCCGCAAGTAGCACAACAAAACAAGCAAAATCTTAGAGCAAAAACTGAATCCACTTGTTCCAATCTAACTGTAAACATTTTGCCCTATACTTAATCCAACAAAGGCTTAACGCCTTGATCTCGTTTAGGATGTTATCCGAACATTCTGAACATGAATTTGTTTCTCGTTCTCCATATGCTCCAACATGCCACAAGGATAGCCGAGTGAATCGCCTTCCTTCTAGCTTCACTACCGACATTTGTTTGTGAATGTCGAATAAATCTTCCATCGGATAGCAAAAAAACGGGGGTATGGGCACCACGAGCTTATATTTTGCCACACAATCGTCGCAACATAACAAGTCATGAATAAGTGATCAACAGATTCCGCTGCATCCGAACATAAACAACAGCAAATTGGCCTATAATAATACTCTTTTTAATGAGCTCATCACACGTGTTGCTCGCCATCCGAACAAGTTAACCTTGTGAGGAATCCAAGAATTCCAAGCATAAGCTTTAGTACTCATCTGCATAGCACCCTCTTAATTGCTACAGCTGAAAAGTTGCCCGTGTCATCACCCAGCCAACTCCACGGTCCCTTTGTGCTAAAAAGTTAATGTTATGGAGATGCACCATCAGGCTAAACAGTTCTTCGGCTTCAGACTCGTCTTCCACCGTCGACTTCGGTTCCCCAAGAAATTAATTTGCTCATTTGTATGATTGCACCTATCAGCCACCTTACAACCGTTCTTTGCTTCTTTCACAATAAATTAATTTGCCCATTAAAATCACATGTAGTTGGTATCCGTAATGTGTTGTTTTCAATGTTGTCATGTCATATATTTTGTATTGGTTACAATATCAAATAAGAAGCATATATGAATATGACATGTATGTACGAGTGTTTGGGTATATATATATGATATGATAAGCTAATAGAAACATGACAAGTTAGAATATTTGCATATTTGCTATAAGTAAAGGAGATACGCTCCGCTTGCGGTATGCGCATATAATGTATATGTGTGTGGGCGCTCGGGGGCCGAAGTGACAATCTCATCGTGTCCAACGTATCTTGCCAACCTTCCAAGGGTGCCAAAAGTAAGTACGCCATTTGTTTATAGAATATAATAGAAGGGTGGGTTCAGCTACAAAGTCCATATTTCCTACAAAGTGTACAAAGGGATAAAACACCACAATTTCAACCATAAAACACACTCAAAACCAACAAATAACAGAGTGAAGATCACAAAAACACAATATCCAAACCCTAACAGTCCATAAAATCTTCAAACACACCATTGTAGAACTATGGATATAAAACACGACATGATAATCAATATAAAACACACTAATGTTAGTCATTCGATAATCAAAGCCTTATCATCCAAAACACAGCACAAAACCCACAAATACGACGTTTTAGTAATCTTCACTTTGTTATTTGTGGGTTTTGAGAGTGTTTAATAGTTGAAATTTGGTGTCTTATGACTTTTTATACTTTCTAGGAAAAATGGACTTTGTAATCAACTCTCACCCTATAATAGAAATATAGTTACTTAAGTACTTATTATTTTTA
This sequence comes from Scalesia atractyloides, assembly GCA_947069175.1. Classification (NCBI taxonomy): domain Eukaryota; kingdom Viridiplantae; phylum Streptophyta; class Magnoliopsida; order Asterales; family Asteraceae; genus Scalesia; species Scalesia atractyloides. The sequence goes on from CAMTDV010000004.1 coordinate 2,940,354, forward strand.
TATTTTGGTACCTACAATTTCACATTGTTTGTGGAATAGTCACAACACATGTCATGTACCTTTAATACTAGACTCTACTCAGTACTCACATTGTATAAATCATTATTTATTGTTTAAAACTATTTGTTAAAGCCTTACCACATGCATAATATCATGACTTAAATGTTACTTTCAATCAATACATTTATGATAAACGGATTTCAATTCATCTTTCTATCAAAATAGAATAATAAATAAAATCCGAGGAGTCTTATGTACACGTCAGATGCTATTATATGTACTATTTCGTAATTTCTCAGTGTGAAATGAATCTCATTACACCAACACAACATATCAAATTACATCATCGGAAAACACACCCATTTCTCACTCTCAACGCTCCTATAAAGAGGAGGTATACCAAAGCTATTCTGACTATCATACAATCAGAATCTTCAATCCAACCACATATCTCAAAGTGTGCTCAAAATCGACATTAACAAGGAATCATAAACGTCCACCTCTTCGACCCAGACGACTTCAAAGATCAAGGTATACTGGTTATTCAATTTCTAAATACGATTATCATGCCCTAGTTTGTGTCCTCTTATGTTTAGTTTCACTAAAGATGTTTTTATTGTTCATAAATAGCAAACAATTTGAACTCAATTGATCAGATCTAGGTTTTAGCATAACAAAATTGATCTTTTCACATAATGTGACTTTAGATGCATGTTTTGGTATGTGTTGTCCCGTCTCAAGAATCATATCGTTAACAATTTCAAACAAGTTCGATAGCTATTAATTGTACTCTTATATCAACAATTAATTTTTGTATGATTAATTCTCAAATCCATTATTTTGATCAAGGATCAAAATCCAACTATCAAATATTCAATAATAACTAATAATTAATTATTTATAATCTTTTTGTTTGATGGATTTTGAAATTACGAAATCGGTAACAAATAAATTAAATTTATGTGTTCATTAGGTTACGATCATGATTTGAATATAAAATTGCAGATTCAAAACTCACCAGAACGTCTATATACAACCCCCTTTCCTCCTTACCTTGCTAAGTCCGTTTTATAAAAAGTAATATTTTTAATTAAATCGCAATACACTTTAAAAAAACATATATATTTTTCAAAATACTTATATTTTTAATTTTTTAACCTCCTTTCCATTAAAATTAAAATCTTCAAGGCCATAGATTTAAAATATATCAAAAAGAGATGCATCCCCTTTTCCCGATTATCTCCTTCCTTTTATTTTATTTATAAAAGTAAAATTTATTAATTCAATCACACTATAAATGTATATTTTTATAAAACTAGTCGAATTTTTATAAATATATATATTAAAAAATAACAATATTTTCATTTAAATTAGTAACTTTTTGTACATTCAATGCTCACGTTAAATAAACATATGGTGATCAACATATGTTTTCGTCACTACAATTCTCCATTATCTGTTTTAGATCAACATTTTCTTACAAAGATCTTTTGATTTTGGCTGTATTTTTGTCAGTAATTTCTTGTTAATTTTTTGTTTGTAGACAACAATCTAGGGTTTATGTTGTTTAATTGTCAAGAATCATAAATTGTTATTGTTTAATCATTCAAATGTGTCTTTTTTCTGATATTTTTTTGTGTTTTTTCTCTTCAGTTCTACTACTACTAAAAAGATAAAATGGTGGCTGAAAAGGTGGCGGAACCATGCAGGAAAGAGGTTACACCTGTGAGTAATGTTTTTAATAGTTTGTTTATCTATTATTGGATTTTATTTTTTTATCTTCAATAAAAGAAGAGGGTCATGACGTACAGTTTCGAATAAGATAATTTGTATTTATTTTTATAAAAGTATTTATTTTTATAAAACCTTGGTATAAATCTTTCGAATAAGATAATATTTTCTATTTTTATAAAACCCTTGGTATAAATCTGGGTTAAAATTAGGAATGTCCGTTCGGTTATAAACCATGAAAGGTCCCAAGCGTAAACCGGTCATCAGTTTGGTTTTAAAGGTCGGTTTTGATATTTCATACTATATATATAATAATGTATTTGTATTTTATCTTAAGCTTAGTTATAATAAAAAAAAAGAGGGGGGTTTTATATTTGAACTTTGAAGTGGAATTGTTGGGATTTATGTTATGTATATGTATTTTATCTTAAACTTTGGATGTTATACAACTTTTAAAACTTCGTTTAGGTATTTCAGATTAAGCTTTTAATCTGGTTGTTTTGGATGGACAACCTTTTCTAAACTTCTATTTTTTGGCATCCTATTTTAAGTAAGAATAAAAAACAACTTGATTAAATTTAGACAACTTCTATTTTTGCACTTTTATTTTATATACCATTCATTTTAAATGAAGGCCAAATAAAGCCAAAACCATAAAACTAAACTGGAACCAAACCATTAATAATGGTTCGGTTTTAAATCTCAAAGTTTTTGTTTTTTATATAAAAACTGTTACCAGCGGTTTAAAAAATAAGCCGTCAAAACCGGACTGTGAACATGATGATTAATTATACAGGGATGTTTGAATTTGTGTTTCCAAACTCATTTATATTATTGTTGCTAATTTTTCACATATAACGTCTCTTTTGACCATTTTATCTATTGTATGCTAGATCATAATTTTCCAAACATCAATGGATCATCATATTACAACGGATTGTTTGATTGTGATTATTAAATTAATATCGTATAATCACTTTCAAGACACAAATCTAAACATTTCCTTATAAGTTACATCACTCACTCTTTTTACTGTCACCTATTAGGCTGCATGTTGTGGCAGCGCTGCCACGCTAGCCGTCGCGCACACCGCAACAGTGCTGACGCTAGCGCTAGCGAGTGGGCAGAAGTTAGCGTAGTAACGGCAAAATTTAAAAAGATCGAAATTAATTTTTAAATACTATAAAAACCCTTTCAAACCCATATTTCGCCCATATTTATCCTAATCTTTTAAATTTACTCCCATTATACTCTCACAAACATGGAGTGGAACAATATTTCCACATCTGATTCTTGTAGTCTTTTATTTATTTTAGTATGATATTTTATAAAAATTAGTTTTCTATTGATATTAGTTCACAAATTTAGAAATAATAAAAAAAATACTCGATCAGGCCGTTGCTCACCTGGACCACAACAAGGTAATGAAGCTTTAGCAGTGGCTTTATCGAGGGTCCAGTCAACGCTAGATGGAACAATATTACAGGATAAATCCTGGCGCTCACTTTGGCTAACTTTAGCCACAACGAGTAGTCTTAGGAGCAACTTTAGGTAGATATATGATTCGTCTTGTGAGTTTAAAGTATGTAGATTATACATAATCACCGTTATAGGCTAGGATAGGAAAAAATAGATTTTTAATCAAAAAGATTGCGATCATAGGCTCGTGACAATTGATTTATATTAAATGTTTTAGTGAGGTGACTGTTAAATACGTTTTCAAATAGTCATAGAGTTCTATTTTTAGTCCATCTAACTCATTGATGTTCACATATTCTGATTTGTAGAATACTTTTGATATGCAGCAAAATGATATAATTTCTGCTGTCAAAAAGCTTCATGTATTAAGTTCTAGGGATCTTGGCAAGCTAATTCGAGATGCTAAAAATGGTATCATTATATATACTAGAAATGGATCATCTTTTGAGGTTGGTATATTTTATTTTAATTATAACTATAATCATTTATTATTTAATAATTCATAAAAATTTTGTTGACTGTCTATTTGTAAATGTGATTAACATCTTGATGTTTCAGATAAATGTGGAATGTTTACGAAGACCTCTTGTGGCCAACACATAATGAAAGATACTGTATCATCACTTAAACCAGATGAGCAGCATTTCGAATATTTGTTAATTGGTTTAAAACTATTGCATACTCTATGTGATATTGCATCCCACCACTCAACACTTGCGCGGGTTAGTAAATTTATTTTTCAATTTATCTATTTTCTTAATAGGTAAATACCACAGAAACAAATATACTTTCTTATATTGTACGAAAAAAAGTCCCTAAACTTGTCTAGAATGCAAGTAGTTATTTGAAAGTTTTCAAAAGTACATGTATGTGAGACAAGTTTAGATGCAGTAGGAATTAATTGTACTTATTTTACTTATTTTCATCTGCTATTTTAGTAACCGACTTTTCCTGCTGTAGGTTTTCGTTGAGGATATGAATCTACAACACGAGATGCTTAATTCGATATTTCGGAAGATTCATGTTCTTAGTCAGTTTGGAGAGGTTTAACTCTTATCTTTACATATTTTAATTTTTTTACATTTTTTAATATTTTTTTCTGTTATGTAGAACTGAAACATAACTTTGATGTTCCAGAAAATTAATGGTTTAAGCCAAATGGTCCTGTACTCCGCGTTGTTGTCCAACAGTATGTATTTACTTGAAGCCTTAATTTCTTCAGAGTGGAAAGACATCGCTGATGTTCTACTTGCACATCCTGAGGTGTCACAGTCTGTTAAAATCTTTATATCCGCATTATAGTTTTTTGTAGTGAAATCTTTTGTTGAAATCGGTGGCTGATGATTACCTTTTTTTGTCAGGTTGGTGACTTCGCGATAGCAGCTCTTACTGCCGTCCGTATAAATATTAATCATCTACAAGCGAAGCAGACAACTCAGCGTATTAAATCTCGCATGCAGTCAAATGATGAAGTCTATTGTCTCTTCCATCTTTGTGAATCTTCTTTACAATTTATCCAATCACTATGCAAACACATGTTATTCCGGGAGCGCCTCGCTGAAAATAAGGTCAAATAAAATAACAGCTTATAAAGAAACGAGTCAAATGGGTTAAAGGATTAACCAAAGTTTTTTTTTCTCAATCCTTAAAACATCCTAAATCATTTCAATAAAAAAAATATTTTCTGAGCACAATAAACATTTTTCCAATATATTTAACATTGATTATTTATATTCTCTTGTTCTCCAGGAGCTATGTGGAGGAGGTGTTGTTTTTCGGTTGGTTCAAAGCACCTTAAAACCTGTCTCAACATGATGATCAAACTCTTGCAAGTGTCGTTGATAGGCTTAAATCAAAAGTTTTGTCTATGGTAAGCGCAATCATGTGTAGACATTATTGTATCATGTTTTACTTTCTTCAACGCTTTTTTAGTTACTTACAATGATTCTTTCTCCAGATGTTACTTCTTTGTCGAGCGGAAAGCTCATCTTTCGTGAATATGGTTTCCAGCACCCTCAAAGCATGCGTTTAGCTGAGTTAGCAGTTTTTGAGGTTGACTTTTCAAATCTCTTATAATTTAGATTTTTTGAAAATTATTAGTGGGCATTCTGCTTATACAGTTATACATATACAAACTTCTTTAGGTGATTGAAGTGCTAAATTTGATGTTAATGGGGATTTTAAAAGCCAAACAAGGGGACTTTTGCAACTGAATGCTATGCAAGTAACAGAAATATTCTCTGGTGCTTCTAGATTAAAAACTTTCATAGTCCGTAACTTGGTAAGCTTTATAAATATGTTTACTTATTTGTAGGGCTGCAAAGGAATGTTCAGCGAACTATTCGTAGTTCGTTTGTGTTCGTTTCGTTTAGTAAATGAATGAACACGAACAAGAAATTTCTTTTGTTTAGTTAAATGAACGAACATGAACAGAGGCTATGTTCATTCGTTTATGTTTGTGAACGTTCGGCAACGTGTTTGTTTATGCTCAGTAGTCAGTTCCTTAGCATTTTTAGTTTATATATTATATATTTTATTTAAATATTTAAAAATTCCGACAGATAAAATATTTAATAATATCAATGTATTAAATATTATGTTCATGAATGCTTGTTTGTGTTTGTTTGTTTCGATTTGTGTTCGTGAACGTTCATTTGCGTTCGTTGCCTAAAATTAACAACGAACACGAACACTTTCATTTGCTTAACGAACGAACATGGACATAAAATCTCTTTTGGTAAGTGTTCATGAACAGTTCGTTAACACATACGATATAACTTCCCTCAGTTTGCTTCATGTAAGACGGTTTCAACCCATTTACTAATGAGTCAATTTGGTTATGTGAAAGGGTTCAACTAAAACTGAAACAGGACAAATGGGTTGAACTAGTCAGATGTATAGAAACCTCCTGAATAACTTAATAAAAAAAGAGTCAGATTAATAATACAGAATCTTAAAAAGTGGAATAAAAGTTAAAACTATGTTTGCACGTCAGGCAAACCTGACCCGTTTTGACCCAAACCAACTTTGTCGAATTTGTAACTGTTTGTTGTACATCCATGCAGACAAAACTTTTGACCCAGGTGCTTTCCCAACCTCAAAGAGAGTTCTTATCTAGTTGGTGTTCCGATGATCGTAAGCCTGCTGAAGAGGAGATAGTTGTGGATTTTAATCCAACATCAGCCGCTGGACATGTATTGGGTTTGACCTGGGAATTCAACGTCCAACATTCTACTTGGAGTAACTTTCAGGCTCCTCAAACTCCTTTCACGCTTCAGAGGTCATCGTTATTGGTCAAAGTTATAGCTAATCTCACACGTTATGACCCCGATCTATCCGAGGTAAATAATCTAGCTGATTTTTACATGTGAGCGCAACTTTATGAAAAATTAATTGTTGTCATATATATCATCACTTCATCAGTATATGCATTTGTTAAAGGTCAAAACATATAACGGGTCAAAACGTGTACTTTTGGTACAAATTCTTTTCTAAAGGATTAGTATCTCTCTTTGTGCAGAGGACAATGCTCGCTTTATCAGTGAGTTTCTCAAGTGCTTGCAAACGGAATCTTCTAAGTTACCTGGTGGCACTGCTGAAAGAACAGATGCCGCAAGAAAAAACCTATGTACGTATTTCAATTTCAACACTTCCTTCGACTGAAAAGAAGTTAGAGATGCCAAGATGGGTGGGTTGGGTAACGGGTCACTTTTCAGTTTTCACTACTGGCCAGGCCGGTTGACCCATAAACACTTTCTTGTGCATTACAGTATTCTATATACATGGGCGGCTATGATGGTGTGCGGGGAGGACCTCCGCACAGGGCCTGGGATTTCGAGGGGCACGTGATTCATAAAAAAAATCCGATATACATATGTTATTTTTTTTAAATAGTAAACACATAACAATTCCAATATAGACCCATATACAAATCATTTTTATGGTTTAGAATTTAGCCCACTTGGCATTAGGTTTATTGAGCCCAATACTAACTTGATTTAAAAATAATAATAATAATAATAATAATAATAATAATAATAATAATAATAATAATAATAATAAAACATTACCGAAGGCACATTTTTTCAAACTCGAATAGGGTACGTAAATTCTCAGAGACACCTCTGTCTATATAAAGAACTTGAATTGTTAGATTGTAATCATAAAAACGATATTATTTCAAAAGTAACCTAAATTATTGAATAAAACAATTTAAGGGGTCAAATGTTTTAAAAATAGACGCTTGGTGGCTTCAACCTGTTTGACTCGTTCCCCTTTATAAGAAACAAATGTGGTTTCTTATATAACATCTGCTGTTGCAGCGTCCTTATTAACTCATGCAGAATCTATGACTCCTATTTATCTACATGACGAAGATGTGAATTTTCTCAGGTGAATTTTTTTTGTCATTTTAAATCACTTTTTACGAACTAATGTGTTAATTATGATTACAAAAACAATATTATTATAATCATAATCTAAATCTTTAAAATAAACGATTTATGTAGCTGTATGCATTATAAGTATAATTCAACTGACTTATGGTTATTTATATATCAATGATACTGAAATATTTACTTATGAACGATCTTAGAGCACACGCGTGTAGATGACCCAGGATATTAGAAACATCATATATTACTTGATTTATTCATTTTTATCTTGTTTATTTAGGTGGTTCGTTAGTAAACTGGAGAAACCACCTACGGCTCAAGGATCCGCTAGCCACAGAGTTATGGTAAAACTAATTCATATTTTGTCTGTTTATTGGACAGTTATAATGTCTGTTTATTGGGTAGTTATGGTTGGGTTGACCCATTAACACTCTTGACATTCATAGGTAATTTATACATTAAATATGATTACAAAATAATTACTACTATAATCATGCATTTGTTAAAATAAAACATACTAGAGTATGCTATGGGTCACTTTTAAACCTATTATGCTAATTTGTCCATTAATCTAATTTTGCCATTTCAACCCATTTTCCTGTGAATGTGTTGATTCGGGTTGCTTATAATCTCTAATGGGTCAAATGCGTAAGTAACTTTTTTTTACTAAAAATGGGTTGAAAGTTAGTCACCCATAATACTTTTTTTTTATTTTTTATTTTTGCATAAAACCTCTTAAATGATTTTATTCTAAAAGTTTAATTATTCTAGAAATAGTATAGACTTACTAAATACAATCATATGTGACACACTATCTATAAGATAAACATACATTTTTGACAAAAAGTATTTCGGGCCAACCAGTTGTGATCTACTGATACATAATATTACTCCCACTGATTTTATATTTTCAACTTCATTACTAATATGATTGTAATGGTTTGACTCTCATTCTTAGGAGGTTCATAACAACATCCAATGCCCATCACCTACACCACAAAGCCCATCTTCAAAAGAACATGACACAACCGGTCGTAACCATGAAGAGGGCCCATCGTAACACTTCGGACAAAGAAAAGAAAAAGAAGCAAGAGGATAGATTTAGGTGATATTAGTGGGGATCGAAACATTGAACCATTTAATAGCGTCATAGATGTTGAAGAGTTTCGAAATGTGCCTAGCGAGGAAACACAACAAAAGAACAGGAGAAAAGAAAGGTTAGTGTGTCAAATGCAATTTAAAGTTTTTTCGTCATCTGTTAACTCATTAATAATATTAATAATGTCGAATGTGGCGGATTGATGGCTAAGAGAGTGTACGGTCCAGCCCACACCTAACGGGTTATATACCCATTTAATTAGATTAAGTCCCACCTCAAATTCCCCATTAACATTAGTTACTTACTTGCCTTCCCCAAAACCCATCGTGAGTTGCATTATAAGAAAAAAAAACACATACACACACCCAATCCATATTATAGCAGCAGCTTTCATCCATAAACAAAGTTTTTTTTATTTAACTTTCAAAATTTGTGATTCAAGGTTAACTTTCCATCTTCATCCTATGTTTTTATATTTGTGATTGGGCTTTTGTTTTCTAGGGTTTTTAAAATTTTATTTTTGTTGACTAAAAAATTAATTTATGTTTTCTAGGGTTTTAAATTTTGTAAACCTTTCTAGGGTTATTTGAATTTAATTTTTTGTTGACTAAAGAATAAATTTATGTTTTCCAGGGTTTTTAAATTTCGTAAGCCTTTCTAGGGTTATTTGAGTTTTAAATTATGTTGAGTAAAGAAAAAAGTTATGTTTTATACGGTTTTTAAATTTCGTAAGCCTTTCTAGCGTTATTTGATTTTTAATTTATGTTGGCTAAAGAATAAATTTATGTTTTCTAGGGTTTTAAATTTCGTAAGCCTTTCTAGCGTTATTTGAGTTTTAATTTATGTTGACTAATGCATAAATTTATGTTTTCTAGAGTTTTAATTTTCGTAAGCCTTTCTAGGGTTGTTTGAGTTTTAATTTATGTTGACTAAAGAATAAATTTATGTTTTCTAGGGTTTTTAAATTTCGTAAGCCTTTCTAGCGTTATTTGAGTTTTAATTTATGTTGACTAAAGAATAAATTTATGTTTTCTAGGGTTTTAAATTTCGTAAGCCTTTCTAGCGTTATTTGAGTTTTAATTTATGTTGACTAAAGAATAAATTTATGTTTTCTAGGGTTTTAAATTTCGTAAGCCTTTCTAGCGTTATTTGAGTTTTAATTTATGTTGACTAAAGAATAAATTTATGTTTTCTAGAGTTTTAAATTTCGAAAACCAGAAGTCGTTGAACCTAATTTGACGATCGAAGTTGTTTTGAACTATGTTATTCTTTTATTGTTGAACTATTTTATTTTATTATTGATGAGCTATTGTTTTTTACGAACTTTTTTTTGTGACCCATTTTTAACCAACCCGTGTTGTGCCCCCTACAAAATATTCTGTATCCGCCACTAAATGTAGATTTTAGTAAACAGATTTAGGAGATACCGTTATTCGTTAGTATTGTACTTTGACCAACTCCAACCCATTTGATCCGTTTTCTTTTTAGCTATTTTGTTTGTAGCTTTACACATTTTTACCCATGAGACCCAAGAGTAATGCACTTTGACCAACTCCAGCCCATTTGACCCGTTTTCTTTTTAGCTATTTTTTTTTAGTTTTACGCATGTTAACCCAAATGGACCCATATGTGTACCAACAGGTTGAATAACAGCCACGAAGCTGCTATGGATGCCCACTTACATTCGGATGGGGACGATGCTGTGTCGGAAAACCAAACCGGGTCAAACCCAACGGTTGAACCTAAGGTTGGGCAATATGTTATGTTCACTGATGCTGAAGGTGAAGAGATAGGAAGAGGAAAGATACATAAAACCAAAGGTTTATGGTTAGGAAAGGATTTGGATGAATTAAAGCTAAGTGTGGTGGATGTCACGGATCTTGAGGTGTGGGACCGCAGCCCGCTCCCGCACCCAACTGATATCATGTTCACCTTTTTTAAGGCGAGAATGATCCTTGGTAAAACAAGGATCTTGTGGGATTCCAGCCGACTTATTTTGATTAGTGAGGAGATGCCTAGATGACAGATTAACCTTTCTTTCTGGTATATATATATCTCTCTTTTTAGAACATGCTACATTTCGGTTTAAAAACGCGTAGCTTTGTTTTACCAACTGATTTATGTACTTTTCTAGACGGATCTAAGGAGTTGACAGTTAAAGTCAGGAAACCGGTGTAACAGCTGCTTGGAGGAATCCATAGTTGAGGCATATATATATATATATTATATATATATATAGGGTGTTGTAGTGTATTTTTAGTTTCTTTCCTTTCGGATAAACTCAGTTTAAAACTCGTGTTCTCTCAAGATTTATATATATAACATACTCTGGTTGTTTGATGAAAAGTATTGCTTCATAGTGGTTTACGATGTAATAAGCTACACGCAGGTGGTTTACTACAAAAGAACCTTGATCACGATATGTGATAGGGAGGATTTATTCGGTTTCTCCAACAAAAACTTTGAGAACTACATGTTTGTGTTGTTTTTTTATTAAATGGCAACCGAAGAAGCATTATATTCTTCTTGCATTTTAAATACAGCACTTATAACGTTCTTTTCCATCATGAAGTAAATGATATCACACTTTGCGATTTGATGTCATTTGAGTTACATGCACCATGTCATAAGGATTCATACACAGTGGCGGACCTACACTATATAGAGTGGGGGTGGCGGGCCACCCCTCCTAAAAGAATTAGTGTTATGACTAGACAAAAATCCTGATCGCCCCCCTTAAAAGTGCAGTTAAGCCCTCTGATTGCCCCCTAGAAAATAAATTCTGGATCGGCCACTCTTCATACATGCTTAAAGATAAACGATTGTTGAATGAGACATGAAGCATTTTGGTTCTTAAAGTCAATCATATCACCATGTTTGTTAGATGATATTTTGACGAGTGCCGGAAATCATCATCAATTTATTTTCGAGATAAATTGCCTTCATAGAATTAGTTACAACCATACTCAACAACCATCCCACGGGGTTGTATGATATTAGACGATTCAAGACGGCAAATCTCCCAAGAACTATTAGGAAAGACAAGACTTTTGGATTGATTTTCTGCCATTCATTTTTTAAAAACTTCAGGCATGTTTATAGGCTTACAAACATGAAGTAAAAGAAAGGGAAACGAGGACCTAATGTAAACAACTACCCCCTAACATTCGACGCTTGAAATAAGCAAACTGATTGAAATAACCGAGACAAATTACAGAGCAATAATGCATGGTGAACATTAGTGCATGGCCGATGTGGATCCATTAATACTCCCCTCTAAGAAACGGCGTTATTCTCAAAGGTGTTAGCCTTAATAATCAAAGGTGTTACAAAATCAAAACTATAGAACCTGAACCTATTAAAAAAAATTAGTTAGTACTCAAATGTGTTATTTTCAATAAACCACAAGGAACATATGTGTAATTAACTCTTTGTACTTCCAATTCCTTGTAATTCTTGAAATAGTTGATTGAATCGTTTGAATAAGAATCCTTGGATTGATCTTGTGATTATTGTTAGTCTTCTGTTTGATTCAATTTCTGTAACACAAGCTTGGTGAAGGGATGTAGGGTAGTTTAGGACGAGTCTGAGTGCAAATTAACTTTTTTTTTTCGAACGGGAAGGAACGACATGCCAACAACCGTGACACCGGGCGCTGTGGCCAAGGTCGACTACTCAACCGCCGCCAGCCCCTTGGCTCTCCAAGATACACGGAAATCCGACCTCCACCCGCCCGAAGGCACGACAATGAAATAATCGGTAAAACCTCGCCTCCCATCCAAGACGAACCGGCGCCACCCGTATTCGCCCTTCACCTGGATGTCGCAGAAAATAATAGGGAGAGTGGGAGTCGAACCTAGGTCACAAGGGATGCCAAGTCTTTCCCCAACCACTCCACCACTACCTCATTGGCTGGTGCAAATTAACTCAATTACAAGAACAAGAAGCATATCCTCAATAATCTGATTGTTACATAAGCCCACATGGATTGTCACTTGCGGCTGATATCCACCTGCTCCATGATGGCCTCAACTAGTTCTTAAAAACAGAAACAATTTCAAACCATGCATACGGATAGGACAAGAGGATCCCTAAATGACGGAAATGTGCACAAAAGGAAATTAGCGGTCCCAATCGATGAAATCAAGTGCAAAGGAGGGACAAAGAGTGGTTTCCCTATTGATGATATACTCGCATATAAGCCCAATGGCAGATCGGGTAATGGGTCATGAACTCATGATTATAAATAAATTACTTTTGATTCCCATTCTCCTAACGCAAAACTTCAAAACAAGACGGCCGCCAATAAATTGGTAATCTACCACCAACTGTAACAAGGCTATATGTACACTAAATGAATCACTTATAATTTTGTCCAATAAACACAAAAGTATTCTTAATCTTTTGTGCCACCTGACAAGTTAACCAAAATTCCAAAATCGTATCACCACTTAAATATATGCAAGTGAGTTCCTGTCATGGTTAGGCTTGGGTCGCCCCCTGGTTGGAGTTGGTGGTCTCTGATTATTTAGCTCCTACGACAAACAGAAAATAGTGATCAGGGAAGGTGGTGAATATATAACATATATGTTCAAGAGAAAACCACTAAAAACGCTAGAAGACCACTATCAACCAAGATTTTCTTTTTCATTTCTTTTAATTAATATGTTAGTATTGTTTAAAAACCAACAAAAAAAAAAAATATGTAGTTCGCGAAGCTACATACATGTATCTCGCAACCTACATATATTTTTTATAGAAAATTCAAAAAAAAAATCCTATATATATAGGAGGGTTCAAGGCAAAATCACAAAAGTGCGAGAACCTTTCATTAATTATCAAAATTAAAATGAAAAATGCATAATTGGTATTTGTGAAAGATCAGATTTCTCTCTATTATTTAATATTCCTACTTAACTTCTCTCACTTTCTCGTAACAAGTTTCAAACACCTACAAAGATTAGAGACTTTAGTGAATCTATGTGCGTGTAGATGTTCATAATATATGTATACACATATTGTTTGCACATATGTATATATCAATTCAAGAACATTCAAATAACCATGATACATAAATAAGTGACGTTTCCATATTGGTTTTCACCGTTCTAGCATTATTAATGGTTATGTATTGAACCCTCCACTATAGTATATACACAAACACACATGCACGCGCACTAAATGTGTGTATATATATGTATATAGTACCTGCATCCAGGTATCATCTTGAACATGATCCGGAGACGTTTCTGGTGAGTGAAGTGGCGGTGGCAACGGGTGAATCAGTTTTGGAACAACCACAAGTCCTTTACCGACCACTAGTAAAGCTCCAGCATTGTTTGCAGTCCCTGAATTCAGTTGCAACAATTACAGAGATATTCTATATATTTAAATTTAATTAATTGTCCAAAAAGTTGTACTAAGATTAATATTTCACTGTGGATATATGTATAATAGCTTAGGCGGCTTACCACAATAGTTTAGAATCAGTTTTGGAACAACCACAAGTCCTCTACCGACCACTAGTAAAGCTCCAGCATTGTTTGCAGTCCCTGAATACAGTTGCAACAATTACAGAGATATTCTATATATTTAAATTTATTAATTGTCCAAAAAAGTTGTACTAAGATTAATATTTCACTGTGGATAATATGTATAATGCTTAGGCGGCTTACCACAATAGTTCGTAGCAGAGAAAAGGGTGATCAACTGCCCCTGGGCAAATCTTTCAAATCCATCCATCACACATTCATGTGCTTGTATAATTAACTGAAGTTTGTTTCTCTTACAGAAGTCTGTTACTCTGTCAGGCTGCAAAAGTAGTTATAATGCATAACTAATAGGAACTGTTTTACTTTTCTAATACAAGCTGAAACAGGTCAGATCAGCTGAAACGGGCTGCAAACGAACCGAACGTTCTGCGAACAGTTCGTGAACCGTTCGGCAGAAGTTCGTTTGTGTCCGTTCGTTTAATAAATGAACGAACACAAAAGAACATGAGCAAAGATCGTGTTTGTTCATTTATGTTCGTGAACGTTCGGCAACGTGTTCGTTTATGTTCCATAGTTCATTAATGTTTTTAGTTTTTATATTTTATTTAGAAACTTAAATGTTCCGACAAATAAAATATTTAATAAGTATCAGTGTATTATATATTGTCTTGATGAATGGTTGTTTGTGTTTTTGTTTCCGTTTGTGTTCATGAACGTTAGTTTTTGTTCATGAACATTCATTTGTGTTTGTTGCCTAAAACTAACAAACACGAACACCTTCATATACTTAACGAACGAACATGTATATAAAATCTCGTTCGGAAAGTGTTCATGAACATTTGTGAACGCATATATTTCCATAAGAAACGAACACAAACAAGTTCTTGTCCGTGTTCATTCAGTTCGTTTGCAGCCCTAATCTTGAAAGTGAAACTGCAATCATACCCCAAAAGTGACAAGACCAGGTCCTCTAGCATTTGGTCTTTAACCTTCCACGCTATCGTTTTCTGGGGGTTCCAACCTGTAGAAAACAAAAAAAAGTCAAAAACAGTGTTTCAAGAAAGTGTTTTGAGTGTAAACATAAAGCAGAGTGTGAATAGAAAACTTGCCATAATAAATCCATTAAAACAAGAGATCCAGCATCCATAGTTATTGGTCTCTCAATTTTTTCTATTTGTTCAACTAAATGTATTGACTTCCCTATGCCACCATGCATACATATTATCTTTTTTTCGATTAGCGCTGCAAGTGGAAGATGGTTAAACAGTTGGTTGAACCTCGTCCATGCCCAGATCCCATCATTCTCCCCCTATACATTATACATCAACCATAAGTTAAAATCGGGTTGGCTAGATGGTCAATACAAGTTGGGTCGAGTGTTGACCCACAAACACTTCTTTCTATCTTTTAGTTATGAAATTCCAAATACACTTGAAAGTGACTGCAAACGAACGCAATTTAGCTAAGATAAAAGTAAAAGCTTACCCATGACCTGTTAGTAGGGCTGCAAACGAACTGAACGTTCAGCGAACAGTTCGTGAACCGTTCGGTGGGAAGTTCGTTTGTTAAACGAACGGACACGAACAAGAAATTTCGTTCACTTTAGTTAAATGAACGAACATGAACAAGGCCGTGTTCGTTCATTTATGTTCATGAACATTCGGTAACGTTTTCGTTTATGTTCGTTTGTGTTCGATAGTTCATTAGTGTTTTTAGTTTGTGTTCATGAACATTCGTTTGTGTTCGTTAACACGAACACGTTCATTTCCTTAACATACGAGCACGAACATAAAATCTCATTCGGTAAGTGCTCATGCACAGTTCGTGAACACATATATTTCCTTAACAAACGGACACGAACAAGATCTTGTTCATGTTCGTCCGGTTCGTTTGCAGCGCCCTACTACCCGTTAGTAATGATATAATTCAACCCGGTTACCCTTAAACGGGTCAAAACTACCACCTCTACAGTAAATAAAATCACCAATGACCATTCTCTCAATGCATTCAAGACGAAAACCAAAGAGTACATTTATGTCAGCAGCCTCGTGATTCCCACGTATCAAATGAACATTCGCGGGATACTCAATCTGAAAACAATAAAAGAGAATTATATCAAACAAAGAATCGTAAGTCAAAACTAGGGTTATAACTTATAAATTGAAAGTTGCAAATACCTTTAGAGCAAGAAGTAAAGTAATAGTCTCCAAACTATGTTGTCTTCGATCAACATAATCTCCAAGGAATAAATAGTCAATATATCTGGACAATAACTTGATTTCAGCACGATAAATCCAACAATCTAAAAACAGGAAGACTTTCAAATAATATTAAGCATACGATATATCTCCAGCAGTAGAAGGAAATCCATATTCATCAAACAATCGCATGAGGTCACCAAATTGCCCATGTAGATCACCAAACACTTTAACAGGGGCTTTTAGTTGAAGAACTGTAGGCTCGTGTATAAAGATTTGTTCAGCAGCATAACAAAGCTCTCCTATTTCGTATGAATCAAGAAAAAACCTCCTGTTAGAAGGAGGTTTCCAGTTTCGAGGTCTAAGCAAAGTAGATATGACCTGCATAATCCGAATATAAATATCACAATATTTCTGTAATAAAAAAGACATGTAAAAACTAAAAAATGTTATATTATTATATAATATATTACCTTTTTATGCAAGCCTTCTGGTGACCTTTGCCTAGTGATTTTTTTATTCGAATATGACATGTCATTTTGTGAAGGAATCATTCGTCTACTCTCGTTTTCAAATTGATCCAAGGATAACTGCCTTACTAACCCACCAAGGTTTCCTACAGTCTCGTTGGCAACCACAACCTGCAAGAATAGTTAAACATATGATATGACTTGAAATAAATTGGTTAACAAATGTTCTTTAAAATAAATGAATTTAAATTAAAACTGCATCGGTGAAAAAACATACAGCTCTAGGGTGAAGTCTAACATCTCCCTCTGTATCACCGCCGTTTAAATTACTTTCTGCAGGTTGCGGGTCAACTGGACCCGGTAACTCTTCTGGATTTGCAGCATGTGCTTGTGCAGCTTGCCAAACAGCATTAGCAGCATGTGCTTCTGCAGCAGATGCTTCAGCCAGCCTCTCCATAGATTCTTTGTTCATACTGGAAAAAATATTATCATAATAAGTATCCGTTACTTTCAACATATTTAACCCGTTTTAGCTACAAAATCTAATTTCACCCCTTTGAGATAAAAAACAACCCAAATGAACCCATTCATAAATCATAAGTGAGTAGAAAAGAAAAACAGGGTTAACCTTAAGCCACCAGACGGACTAGCTGGTCTATTGTCAGGGGACATAGGACCAAAAGATTTGTCACATTTGAGGTGGTTTCAGATGACAACATTGGAGAATCAGATCCGGTGAATCCTCAGCGATAAGAAAATCATCTAACAACACATCTGCAATACATGAAACAATTAACATCATGCAACAATACAGGCATACGATGATGCTTTCTTTCATGTTACATGATATGTTTCTTGGGGAAAGGGTATTTAGTAGGGTGCAAACGAGCTGAGCGGGCTTGCGAGCTGCTCAAGATGGGCTTGACAAAAAGCTCGAAACAAGCTGTGCTTGAGCCTAAAATAAAGTTCATTTATTTATCGAGCCTGAGCTTGAGCCTGGCATGTGAAGCTCGTCAGGCTCGTCGAGACTTATCAAGCCTTACTGTAATGTTAGTTTTTATTTACATTTAATAACGTTTACCCCTTATTTAAAGTTGTCTAGTAAACGAGCCAAGCCAAGCTTATTTAAACGTTTTGTGAGCAGAGCCCGAACCTAAAAATAAGCTTGTTTAGTAAACGAGCCTGAGCTTCACTTATCGAGCTCGCAAGCCTAAACTAGTCTATGACTCTATTCTTTATAGTATTTTTATTTAATATGTTAATTAATAGATAATAAATGAGCCAAGCTCGAGCTTGAGAAATACCATTGAGCCGAGCAAACTCAAACTGAGCCAGCTTGAGCTCGAGCCTAGTCGAGCTCAGGCTCGGCTCATTTGCACCCCTAGTATTTAGGAATTAAAACATACCTCCCTTAAGGCCACCATAGACATATAGGCGGCCGCCAACAGACGATGCAGCATGCCTACAACGCCGCATGAACTCCAAAGAAGGATCATCAGTTTGACTGCCTTTGCTATTGCTTGAAGAAGTCACCATACCATGCCTATCTAACCAAACACCAGCAGCAGTGTCCAATACTGTAAAACAAGACAGTTTTATAAGATCTGCAACTTATTTCATGAGTAAAATGCCATTTCCGTCCCTGATGTGTGGCCAGTTTTGCGACTTCCCTCCAAATGTTTGTTTTTCCGCATCTGGATCTAAAAGGTTTGAAATCTTGTTATTTTCATCTGGCTCGTTAACTCCATCCAATTTTCTTCGTTAAATCGGGGGTATTTTCGTCTTTTTTGTTAACTTAAGGGCTATTCGGTCTTTTTCACTTTATGTAAAAAGACATAATATCCCTGAAAAAGACTGAATTACCCTTTAAGTTAACAAAAAAGACAAAAATACCCCTGACTTAACAGAGAAAAATGGAGAGTTAACCAGCAGGATTAAAATGGCAAGATTTCAAAACTTTTGGATCCAGATGCGGAAAAACAAACCTTTGGACGAAAGTCAAAAATCTGGCCAAACGTCAGGGACGAAAGTCAAAAATCTGGCCAAACGTCAGGTACGAAAATGGCATTTTACTCTTATTTCGTCATTATGATTACCATTTACGTTATGAACAAATTGACATTAACCTGCAACAGCTGCTTCGCCATCTACTGTTCGTCCTCCCCCTAAGAACCCCTCCTGTAACATGCAATCTAGCACCAACAAACACCTGATGACCGATAAATTGATTTTGTAAGCAGGACTATAGAAAATGAACTGATTCATATTATCATATACACCAGTTAAATCATTATTGCTTACCGAAAGCATGTTGGTACCTTGGTGATGGTGAAACTCCAGGTGCAAGTGTCCATTCCCATTGACCATCCTATGCATGAGCAATCCATAAGCATCTGCTAGTGGCTGCAAATGTGATTGAATATATAGTCTAACAACAATATAGTGCTAATATAGACTTCATAATAAAAAACTATAATGCCGTATACATTTATAAGTAGAGTTATCAGTAAGACAATGGTAAGAGTATTAGTAAGCAACAAAAAAGGACATACCGTGCCTAAACTGTCTCTTCCACCACAAAGTAAAAACATACCATCTGAGCGGCACTAGCAGTTGCATACCTAAAAATTGAAAGAAACAGATGGTGGTCGTGCATTCATACATAAATAAAGGAACTCGGTAAGATCCCACTCAAACAAACGTAACAGATGGTAATTAACTAATTATACATCGGCTTTATAAAACTCACTCGCTAGATGTATGCAGTAACTTGTTTTTTTTTTTTGTAGTCTGTGCTTGATAAGATGATTAACAATAATTTGAGCACTAAAAATATATTGATACTTCATTTGTAACTTGAAAAGTCAATTGTCTTGATTGCTCTTAGTTATTTAATTCTTGTTTCATATGTTAGTATTGAAAATATGAAACTAAACACAAATTTGATTTTAAAAAAATGTTTAAACCTCAAGATATGAATGCAACATGTTCCCATGAATAAGTACAAACTTGTAGACGTGTAAATAATATTAACACAGATTCAGAAGGTTAACAAAATAGTAAGCAACTAATTCATAGCCACGCCAAGACATACAAAAGACCTTTAAATTCATAATAAGATGACCTACAGAAGTTTAATGTTGTAATCACAACAAAATTAAGTACTTACATTCTAGCAGAAGGTTTATCACCTTCTGGATTTAGTATCTGCCAAGCATATGGTTTTTGAGCAGTATCCAAAGCCCAAGCATCTGAAAGCACTTTCTTTCCTATAAAAAAAAAGATGTTGCTATTAGGGTTTATGTACTAAAATGCAGTTTAAACAATGAAACATTCCAAAATGAGCCATCGGGTGAAGTATATGCTAATTTAAAATTCGAAAAAGGAATACTAAATTAAAAGAAAGTACAAAGGTAAAACACATATATACGCTCAAAATGACACGATGGAATCAAACAACAGATAGCATTTGATAGATATTAAAGCTTAAAAACATAAGTATTAACTGCCCAATACTTGACAATGCAACAGAAATTTATCAATGTAAACGTGTACAACCTGAAGTTACCAGCATAAAAAAGCAGTATAAACAAAAAAAACAGAAACAAAGAGCCAAAACTAACAACTAAATGAGAAGATTGCAATATTTACTATTTTACTCTAGTATTCAACAACAAAAGAGCCAAAGCTAACAATTCACTGTGAAGATATTCACGATAAAGGGCGGCCGATGTAGCTAATATTAGCGGGCTGTGTCTTAAAAAAGGTTACTGCTATGTTGCTAATATTACACATAAAAAGATAACTGAAAAAATAAACTGCAGCAACAGATATACTCACCGTCATTACCACTAACAGTAACAAGATACCATTGGGCTACCAAATCCATCACATGGCCATAACGTGGGCCAGACCCTGTCCTCTAACAACAACCCTGCACTCCAAAAAAACCAATCCAACATTCAACGAAAACAACTAACAGACCAATAAAAAACCCACATTTCAACTGACAGATTTACGTTTACCGGTGCCATTTGTACTTGTCATTCGTCAAGTCAAGCACATAAAGATCATCTGTTGAAGGCCCAGCAGGACCTATCCCCCCTAGCAACAGCACAAACTTATCAAAACCTAGAAAAAAAAAACCCTAACCTCCACATCATAGTTGTCAATGGTGAATAGCGGAGGATAGTGACATGCTACCTATATACTGCCTAGCAATAGCAATGAAAATTTAGGGCTGGCAATAGGTGACATGTTTAAGACACGATTAAACCTTTTTTACTGAAAAGTAAACTATGTGATTTTTTACCCTTTAAAAATAATTAGAATTAGGCAGCTAGGATCCATCATTTCTCCTTCTTAGTACATAAAACATACAGTTGTGTTATAGACATAAGATATAAAGTAGTTAAGCGAGTCGTACTCATGTTTGATACTTGTTTATTCGCATCGTCGTCAGAGGCCTGTTAAACACGATAAGGCCTGTTTTGCCAGCTAGCGCACGCTATTTCATGTTTAGTGATGCACTAGAAATTAATTTAAAATTTTATATGTATTTTGTCAAAATAAAATTAAGAAAAAAAAAACAAAAATCTCACTATTGTCACTATAGCGCTCGCTAAGCGCGCTATTGACATCTATGCTCCACAGTCCACATACATTTCACTATAAACCTGCTTTTTAAATTTTAATCACCTGAAATATAACCATAGTCCCCACAGCAGCTGCCGCATGAGCAGCCCTCGGTGAGGGCGGCTCCCCCGCGGTTGAATCCTAACAAATTCTCACAGATCAACACTGAAATTATAACCAAAAAATAAAAACAAATAAAATAAAACAAAGTGTAATTTCACTATTTATTACTTAACCTACCTGGTCCACTTCCTAGTAAGAACATCATATTCATGAACAGAGTTCGTCACACCATCTAACCCTAGAATCAAACAACATGCACTAATCAATCAATTTTAAGCAAATTCAACATATGAATCAATGGAGGATGAACAGTTACTGATTCCGGGGATAGTAGAGGACGGAGCACCGCCACCGAACAAGATGAGGCGAGGACCGTGAGATTTGGATTGAGCGACGGCGGTGAGAGTGTGGCCGCAACGAGGACCCGGAGCGTCGTGTTTTGTTCCAGAAGGTCTGTAGTGGATGATAAACTGGAGGTGGTGGTAGCCATGGCTTTGAAGTCATCGGAGAAGATGGAACCCTAAGTTCTCAGTGAGAATAAGGTGATAATGAGTAGGTATTAAATACATGGAATGGAGGATAAGAGTGATTGATTGATGAGAGAAAACGGTTGGAGTGGTTGTTTTAAATTGGAATGAATCCCACTGCCCAAGAAGATCGGAGATATTGAAGAAGGTTGGAAACAGGAGTGACTGATTGACACTGTAGAAGTTGTTTTACAAAGTGTTAGTTGTGTGTTTTTTTGAATTTGAATTATTATTATTTTTTTAACCGCGAATTAAATCACCGTATAAGCATCTTGGATGTCTTCAATCGAGCAAATACATCCCCTTCTCCATAAGGGTCAGAGTTGGATGCATACCCGAGCCACCAGTTCCGGAGAAAACCCGCCCGCCCGAAGGCCCACTGCGAGAAAACCCGGTTCGGCTCGGTTCCGAACTGCCGACCTCCAAAGATGCCTAGTTCTAAACGTCATTGTCACAACCAACGTCCTTCAAAGTGCTGCTAGTGGGAGTTGAACTTGGGACCTCAAGAAGATAAACCAAATGACTAACCACTAGACCAACTTGTCAGAACTTGAATTTGAATTATAGCATTCTATTTAAGCAAAGTGTAATCTCTTTTCTGTTTTTTTTTTTTACTTTTTTTTTAAAAGCTAACTTCATAGAGAAGGACGCACCAACCCGGAAAAACCAGACGGCCAAAAACAAACAAGAGACAATTACATAATTACAAAACTACACCAGTTTTCCCAAGACAAAGTTTTTAACTTCGTTCTACTTCTAACCCATAAAAACCCAACCGTCTTTATCTCATAATGATGTTCTCAACCCGAGCCAGTTTGTTTGCGAACCTAAACTCGTTCCTAGCTTTTGAGATGCTCCAACAACAAATGATAATAATACCTTGAAGGATATTTTTTCCAACTCATTAAGACCCGAATGGTTGTGAATCTCTATCAAGTCTCTGAAAGAGAACACAAAAATTTGGCACATAACACCAGTTGCTGACAAAAAAAGTAATAAAAAAGGCGTATAACAAAAAGTAATAAAAAAGTAAACGTATTTAACTTTTGTGACATAAATTATAAAAAAAAACTAAAGTTTTCTTATAAAATGAGAAAACCTAAAATATACTATACAAAAAAGAACATACAAAAGACAAAACACTTACTATTCCTCAATGTTTTATGTTTTAATACACATAGAAATATTAGGTTTTATAACTTTTTATATAAATATAACTAATTAGTGATTAAGTTTTCGGTAATAAAAAATAAATTTTAAATATTTTCTTCACTTACTTAATATTTATATAAAAAACTACTTAATTTTAACATCTATGAACCCTAATTTAGATGTGTTTTCGGATGAAATGTAACATATTAGACATTTTTGTTTGTGCTCACTAATGTTAAATTGTGTTTGTTTATATTTGTAATTACGTTCATTTGTGTTCGTTTATATTTATTCAGTCATGTTAATTTATGTTTATTTAAGTATGCTCATTTAAACTTTTTCCGTATGTGTTCGTTTATGTTCGTGAACTGTTCGTTTAGGCTTTAAACGAACAAACATACATGGCCGATTTCTTAATGAACGAACACGAACAAAAAAATGTGTTCGATTATATGTTCGTGTTCGGATAAAGTTAAATGAACGAACACGAACAAGCCAATGTTCGTGTTCGTTCGGTTCGTTTACAGGCCTAACTATATTCAAATATACAATTATATTTATACATACTAACCGAATCAAACTGATAAAAAATTTAACACTAAAATTCTAAGTCGTAAAGCGACAGTATTTGACATCTTTCTCTCATCAATCGTCTCTTGCTCTCACCATACGCCACAATGTACAATTGTTCTTTGTTGTATATTCATCGCCTCACCAGCCTCAACCAGAGCCTCATACTCGGACGATCCGACCTCAATCTTAGTGTCATCCTCAGACAGTTGGACCTTAGTCCTGACCCAATAGCGGATATGGAAGGAAACATGATAAATCTATGGTTGTCCAAATTATCGCCGCTCGCTCGAAAAATTGCACGCTCGAATATGCTTGTTCGGATTCGCTCGGTTTATAAATGAGCCAAGCACAAGCAAAGGTCCACTCGATTCGGCTACTATTTTATTTATAAAAAGTTCTTAGAGCATTTGGAACCATGATACGTTACCTTTTCTCTCCTTTCTATATTGGTATGGGGTATGTCTTGTACATATTTCCTCTTTCTTTTATATGTTTTCTTTGTTGTATAGTCTCCCCTATCTACAGCATGTGGCCGTCTATTGCCACGGATTTCTACCTTGGAAACGTATGTCGTCCTCGTATTGTATGTCGTCTCCGTATGTGTATGTCATGAACGAGCTATATCCGGGGTAGGGTCGTTGACCCTCCCATTGCATATGCTCTTAGAACACTAGTAATCTACTACTAACTACTAGAAAATATTGAAAACACAAATGCATGAAAGATGGTAAAGGCTACGTGGGCTACTGGTGCATGAGAATGTGAGGGAGTTGGTATGAGATAAAGAACGTGGACCGTATCAGGGGGGGAAGAGAAATGGACAAAGTATGCGGTTTCGTGGAGGAGAGGGGGAATGATTGTGAGAGGGGATGATGTTCGTGGGAGGTTGATTCATTAGTTTTTTTCTAGTAAGACTTATGTTAGGCTACTTGGCCTGTGATGCATTGTCAATGTACTTGTGAGAATTTTTAGTACTAAATTAGCATGTGTCCACTGCCGCAACCATCTATCGCCACCCGCCATCACTGTCATCGACCACTATCCACCACCGATTTTACTATTTTAGTCCTGTCTTTTTCTATCTACCAAACAACACAAAGTAATGATTCATTTCATTAATCCCACATGGTAACAAAGAAGACATGGAATGATAATGATCAATTCCATTACCTTAACTGTTTCATTACTTCGTCCATTTTATTCACTCATACCAAACATAGCCTTAGGTAGTGTTTGTTACGCACGCTTGTTGCTCAACAAGATTAACACGGACGTTGTGACCTGCCAACTACGCAAAGTGATGCATTTCGTGTAGTGTATTGGCATGAATACTTTAACCATTGCGGTAGTATCTCCAAGATGATCACAAATTAATCAGTCCTTATGAAGTATTCCTGGATCCAAGTAATGATGAAGGTGTTGCTATTGTGTCCTAAATTAGTAGTAAAGTTTAATATTTTTTTGCATATGAAGTGTTGGATTTGTGACCAAGTATTCACTTCACCATACAATGTAACCTTTTTTTTTAATGGCGTGATAACTGATAACTATTGTAAAAACTTTGTATTATATAAATTTTGTAAGCACTTTAGTGAAAGGAGTCGAAAAAATCTTACATACTTCAAACAAACCGGTTATATTTCACTACGTGTAGCTTATCACGAGTACATGACACACGACTCTAAACTATACATAGATACAAACTAATGAAACCTCTTGAATACATAACATTGGGATTTATAAATCTAAGCTCTTTGTACCTTACCGCGAGAGGGCTACACTTCCTAAACGAATCAAAATCAAAACGCCCCGAAAAAGATTTCATGCTAGCCTTCGCGCCATGAGCGATTAACATCATCGCAACCTGAGCATGTCCACCATCTACCGCTCGATGAAGAGCCGTGTAGCCACTACCATCCACTATATCAACCAAACCACCATGGTTTAGTAAAAGCTTCACACCTTCAATATGACCCTTAAACGCGCATTTATGCAACGGGGTCCACCCATTTTGATCCTTCCCATTCACCATCGCGCCTTCCCCTAAACACCTTTTCATCTCACCAACATCCCCTTTCCTCGCAACGCGATGCAAAACATCCCCCAAATGTAACATATCATATAGACCCGTGTGCCCATTTTCAACCGCGAGATCAAAAGCCGTCTTCCCTTCTTTGTTAACCGCGTATTTCACATAATGACACGAATTTAACAAGAAATCAACCGCTTTCGCATGCCCATTAACCGCGGCACAATGAAGCGCGGTCCACCGGTTGTAATCACATACATCTGGATCACATCCTAAGGTTATCAAAAACTCAAGAACTTCAACATTACCATGACTTGCACCAACATGAAGAGGTGTTTGACCATCACCGTTGACCAAATTCACATCCAGATCTAAATACCCCATGCACAAAACCTCCATCATATCCACCCTATTTGCAGCATCATGCAACAATCTATCACTATTACTAACCACAACACAATTAGATTCAACCAATATCCGAACCGTATCAATACATCCCGATCTAATCGCCAGGGAGATCATCGAATCCCCATCAGGCCCACGTTTGTTAACGTGGGCCCCAGCATCCAACAGAGCGGAAACAACATAGCTGTTTCCGCTCCTAGCAGCCAGTCGCAATAACCAACTAAGTTGCGACTCATCACACCACAAGATAGCCTTAGACAACGAAAATGCAGTCTCCAAAGTTCTGGAAACTGTGGACGTGATCAGGAACCTGATCACGTCCGGGCCCACAAACGAGATCGGGATGGTCACATCCTTAAAAATATGTGGGCCCGGTTTGGAAAACAGCCGCCGGAGTTCTTCCTGGCTGGCTTTTCCAGTAGGCAACATAGTTGACCTCACCTGTACGCTGTCAGGTGGGGTCGAAAGCGGTGGATCATCCACCGCTTTCGATAGATTCATCGTGAAACATCCGGTTGCAAGCGGAGGGATTATGGCGAAAGGTTGAGTGAATAACAAGGTTGAAGGGTTTGATGTAGTTAGAGAAACAGCAACAGACATGGTGTGCATGAGGTTTGTTAGCCTGAAAGATGTTGAACATTTTTTGTTGCTGGTGAATACTAGATTCAGTTCTTTAACATCTGCTGTTACTAGTTTGTCCATTTTGGATGATTTTTTGGGTTTTGATTGAATATGATGAAGATGGAGATGAGATGGGGATAGGTGAGATTGTTATTATTTTATGGGCAATAGTTTATTTTGGTTTTTGAATTTATTTGAATTAATATAGCTGGTTTTTGTATAAACTGTGGTTGGAAGATGCGTGACTTATTTGACCAGAAGAAAAGTAGGTTATTTGAATGAAATTGTTGAAAAGTTTTCAATGATAACATTGTAAAGGTGGTTAAAAAATAATACTTTCAAGTAACATATAGATTGTTTTAGAACGACATACATGTTTTTCATTTTTGCTAGCTAAAAGCAGAGCGTAAACAAGTCTAGAGGTTTGAGAGTTACTTGTAATCGGCTTGGTTAAAAGCTCAAATGAATCGAGTCTTAACAAGCCCGAGCTTGATCCTGAAATACAAAGCTTGTTTAGGCCCGTGAGTCTAAACAAGCCCAAACAAATTTTAGTAATTTTTATATATAATATAATAATAATAATAATAACAACAACAACAACAACAACATTGATAAGCTGAGCTCGAGCCAAGCTTTAGCTCGTTTAAGCGATGATGAAGTGAGCTCAAGCCGAGCTTTTAGCTCGTTTAAGGTTGTTCTAAAATAGTTCGTAGCCGAGCTCGAGCTTTGGGTTTTACTAGCGAGCCGAGCTCGAGCTCTATAAAAACATAACGAGTCGCCCGACTCGGTTACACCCAAGCTAAAATCATGTAAATTCCTGTGATATGGTTTGAATTTCTTACAATAGAAAATCTGTAAATTCCTGTAATAGGGTTTGAATTTCTTACGATTTCGTTGAGAGGAATTCACTAATAAAACTAAAATTCGACCAAAGGCCTCTTGAAAAATAACATATAGATATAAATACATGAATATTATATGCGTGAACAAACTAGTTGGAACCTTAAGATAAAATACACGCACCAACTAGACTAAAATAATAGGGTTATTGTTTTAATAATCCTAAGTTTCATCTGTTAGCCGATAATAATCTCAACTCTAAAAATTTTCTCTAATGATCCCAACTTATAAGAATTTGGCCTCATCGATCCTTTTCAAACTGTAGGTACACTTAATTCAATCAATGAGGCTGCAGATCAATAGGGTCAAACTTTTACAATTGAGATCGTTTAAGAGAATTTTTAAAATTAGGATTATAATGAGCTAAAAGATGAAACTTTACATTATTAAAATCAAATAACCTAAAATAATATCCTGATTTAAATTAAAAATTTAGAAAAAATATGAAATGAATATTGAAAGAAAACCAACATAGACATTTAAGCATATACTTAATGAATGAAGCATTGGTGCCACCCGTTTCATCATTTCATAAATATAGCCTAGAAAATGTTGTATCTAACATTTGTCCCAAGATCACATGTACGGATCAAAGGCATCAGCGAAGCTTTTAAAGGGTGGGAGGGGCCGGCCAGCCTCTCGAACTTTTAACTCAGTAGTGGAGAGTATGGAGTTTTCGTATTAAATTTTTAGGTATATACATTTTCGATCCCCGTTTTATAGAAATTTTTAGGTTCGGGTGACTTCCACCCTCGGTCGGAAATCTTAAACTTCGCCACGGAATTCAAAGGGAACATTGTGACAAGTATAAAGGGAGATCTAAAAAAGAAATTAGCCCCTTTGCTACGTTTATGGAGTTGAAAAAAATTGGAAGTTAAGACAAATTAGTTTGTTATTATATGCCACATTGTATAATAAAATGTCGGTATCAAGAATATAATAATGATTATAGAACCAATGAACATTTTTTTTATTTATAAACTCAATGATTCCAAGTCAATCACCATCCAACATATTTTTATTAGGTAAAGGTGTACCCACTGTTATTTGATATTTCAAAGGCCTTTAAAGTTTGATCTTTCAAACCCATGTACTATATATCATATTGATCTTTTTATTTTTATCTTTTTTTATCTTATCGATTTTTAAGAAGTGATATTATGTTAATACAGTTTACACAATGGTTCATGACTTCATGTAGTAAGCAGTAAAGTTAAGGTGTTGAGCTTAGACTGAACATTTAACTTAGACAAACGTAGGGACGGAAGTTGCAATTTACTTTTATAAATAACTTTAGATATCCTATATTATCCCGGAGAAAATATCTTGGTCATTTCCATCGCAATGCTAAGCAATCTCTATAATAGGCTCGAGAGTATAGTCAAGTTTGGTATATCAAGCTTGAGAGTTTTTAAAAGGGGCTTCAATTTAGACTCGGGGTGTTTAAGCTTGACTCAATTTAACTTTTAAGGAGCAGATCTCTTGAAGACCACAAACGACTAATTTCATCTATACCTTGTGAACACATGTTTCAAGTCTACATGTCATTTCTCATTGAGAAAAAAAAAACTAGATAAACATTTTAACAAAACGGCTATTTCACATATATAAAACTAAAACATAGCATAATGTTCTTTTTTGTCCGTAATAACAAATTTCTTCAGCTAAATACCATTTAACTTTGCATTTACATGGATTTAACTGTCGTTTGATAAGAATTCATGGTATTGATATAGTATTTCTAGACTACATTTATGAATTTATATCGAATTACAATAAACGGGTTTTTGGATATATTTGTCTTTATTTGACTAAGTTTAGTACAACTATTAATATATAGATAATTTATTTTTAGAAAATAAAAACCAAAGTGAGTTCATTTCTATTTATACTGCCTACGAAATGATGTATAAGTTTATCAAACAAAAGGAAAACAAAGAATCAAATACAAGGGTACTTAAATAACAATATAATCATATGATAGGCTAACAACCGACCAAATTAACTACAAAACAACTTACGTGGATTTGGATTTATAAAACATTGAATATTTACCATCTCACAATATATAAAATACAACTCTTTAATTCTTACTACTTTAATTCTTACCAGTGTTTTAAAAATCATTGAATATTTACCATCTCACAGTTCCCAAAAAACATATAAAGTATTTATTCTAACTAGTGTTTAGGAAATAAATATTAAGATTAAGCGGTTCCTATTCCATAGATAGTGACGGACCTATGAATTATTTGTTGGGGGTACAGATAAGGTGTTTAACTATATTTTCAAATGGTGCGGTCGAGTTTTTTACCTAAAGTATACATTAATTTTTTTTTCAATGGTTGCGGGCCGCCCACCTTGGCCAAAGGGTGGGTCCGCCCTTGCCCATAGGTTAGTTTGATATGTTGGACTAGATGGAGTGGGTGGTTTGAAAAGGGACGTTATGTGACATGTGAACGTCACGTTAACACGCGTCAAAAAAGTGACGTGGTGCAAAAAAGGAGGAGTGAGACAGGACGTAAAAGTGTGACATTATTCGACAAGTGGCACACACTTTTTATTATTATTTTATATTTAAAAATTATATAAAATCTATTAAATTTAATATAAAATACCATTAATACAAACTAAACAAATAACATTATTAAAAAAACATTACATAAATTTAAAAATTAAAACATTACATAACTTATAAAATAAAAACATATTTAACCAAAGAATCTTAATATTTGTCATGTCGCGACGTGTTTGAAGTCACAGCCGTACGTGTGCCTGTACTTAATGAGGGCGATTTGGATGACGCCGTCTTCGTTGAGTTCACCATCGTCGTTTTCCAGAGCATTGACAACGATCTTATAACTCGAACTAGCCATAAGTATAATCCAGAAACGTGAAAAAGTGGGTCCATAGTTCGGTGTGTGGGTAAGGGAGTCGCGTTGTCGGTAACTATTGCGATCCATGATTCACACAACGCAATGTCATTTTCTTCGTTTCATGGATTCATTGCCATTTGGATGAGTTTTATGAGAAATGAGATGAAAGTTGATAGATTTTGAAGGTGAAAAATGGAAGAAAGGGCTTAGATTAAATAAGAGGAGTAAATTTTTTTGAAAAAAAACCTTTTTTAAATAACCTTTAGGGGCAACGGCTATAATCCATACCCAACCAACCCCTTGCCACCAACTCCACGCCGCCCTCCATGCCGTTCCCGAGATGGTGTGTCAGACGTGGAGAGGTAACCACGCCATAAGTCCACCCCCACTCTTTTTGGTCTTATGTGAATGCTCGTATAGTTGTATGACCTCAAACCTTCTAATCTAAACCAAAAATCAATGTTATGATACAATAATAGTTTGCGCCAAAACGATTTAATTTTTAGGAAAAAAAAAGTTTATTGGGAACACCTTTTCATTCATTTGACAATTTCTTTGATTTAATTGTCGTATTCCTGAATCATATTCAAAGTCCATAAAACAAAGAATAGTACACCGGATGAAACGTGTCTCGTAATTAATAAAAAGTCAATAAAAAAGATTTTATATACTGCTCTTATCATAAAAATCACAAGAGCCTTAAACAAAAATAATAGTTCGAGATGTGTTTTAGGATGTCCTTAAGTGGGTAGGGATCTCGACAAAAAAGAAAGACCCGGTGAACTTCTTGACCGACCCATTACCCTACGGCCCGCTGACATTCTTGTTTTAGGATGGGAATGAGGGAATCACGTGTGCGTCGATTTGACAGGTGTGTCTCCCCTCGTTGGGTTAAGGGACCACGGATTTGTGGCGTGCCAGGCGATAACCAAGGCGGAGGCGGGCAAAGTAGTTAAGCACGAAAAAGCTTGCATCGAGAATTAGCACATGTTCATCTCGTTCGCTTTCGATACCTTTGGTGCTCTCGCCCCTGATGCGGTGCGGTTCCTCAAGCGGGTTCTGTTGGAAATCAGGTTTTCTTCAATATAATCAACAAAAAGATTTAACAAGAAAGAATACTTTGATTAAGATTGAAGGACATAAACCCTAAACATCTAACCTCTATTTATACTAAACAACCTTGATGCCCAAGAAACATACCTAGACTAGAATTAGGAAACCTAAATAATAATAAAATAAAACTACCATAAATAATTAATCTTCCACCAAAAATAAATTAAACCACTTAGCACCCTCCGACTTTTGAGTT
Organism: Scalesia atractyloides; assembly: GCA_947069175.1. Taxonomy (NCBI): domain Eukaryota; kingdom Viridiplantae; phylum Streptophyta; class Magnoliopsida; order Asterales; family Asteraceae; genus Scalesia; species Scalesia atractyloides. The sequence continues at coordinate 2,972,307 of CAMTDV010000004.1, forward strand.
ATGACAAGATTTGCCCCAACAATCACCCCCCTAATCTTGTCAATCACATTCTTCACATTAGAGTCGGTCCATCATCCTCATATCGGGTCAAGTTCACCTCTTCCTTTTTCTCCCACCTTGGGCACTCCGATATGTAATGGCCGAACTCATTGCACTTGTAACACCTGACGTGGCTTTTGTCCCGTTGTACTCAACCATCTCCTCGATCTCTCCCGGACCCCCGACCTCTACCTCGGCCTCATCCAAGATCTCCTCGATTCGAGTTTCAACAACCGCAATGCTCACATATGTGCCCCTTTGAGATCACACCCACAACTTGTCCAAACACTTGAACCATCAACCACAAACCGGGCGACATCCTTTCTCTTCCACCTTGATCAAACCTACTACTTCACCACCTTTGAAGTCTGCTATTGATCAAACCTGCTACTTCACCACCTTTGAAGTCTGCTATTGATCAAACCTCTACTTCACCACCTTTGAAGTCTGCTATTGATCCGATCTAGCACTACACTACACCTGGGTTTTTCCTTTGATCGAGCCTGCAATCTCTGCTCCTTGATTGCGACAGTCCTGCTGTTGTTTGATCACAACCTTGATCACTACAACCTGTTGCTGCTGTTTGATCAACAAACCCTCTTGCACCTGCCTTCTTAATCGTAGTTTTACCTCCATGTCAGACTCCTCATTGATATGCCTTCCCGCAAATACCAACCCATCAACAAAGACAACAACTACCTGTTGTTCCGTCCCTCGGTCGTCAAACGAATCCATTAGCTTCCTCGCCCCCCCCTTCGTTTTGTCCGCAACATGCCCATTGGTTTTCCGCCTAAAAAATCAAACTTCTTGTTGTGATTTTCCCTTGGCAAGAAAGAGTCTCTTTTTTTTCTCTTTTCCTTTTTCGTCTTCGACTACTTTGCCATTTTACCGTCGTTGCAACCCCGCGAGGGTCGACTCCCCCTTTTGAAAAACGACTCTCAAAACTGCAAACCAGCTCTAATACCAATTGTTGAAATCAGGCCTTCTTCAATATAATCAACAAAAAGATTTAACAAGAAAGAATACTTTGATTAAGATTGAAGGTACATAAACCCTAAACATCTAACCTCTATTTATACTAAACAACCTTGATGCCCAAGAAACATACCTATGTCACACCCCGACCCGCAGCGGAAAAGGTGATCGGGGCATAATTGGGTTATCATCAAAGCTCATGACATTTATTATATGTTTCATATTCATTAATACAATTTAATGGAAATAAATGATACACCATATTCTATCTATCTGTCTAAGCTTCTTGGTTCTCTTCTAAGGCATATCCTATGTTTTCCTTGCTTCAACCTGTTTACCTGTATCATGTGTAAAAAGGTTTTGGATCAACATAATGTTGGCGAGTGAATCCTATGGAAAAACATTTGAACAAGTTTAACCAATTGATTATAAATAATGTGCATACCACATATGAGTAAATGTAGATGTAAATTTATTCACACAACACATAATATTGAATATTAAACTCACATACACCAAATGATTGTTTTGAGGCACGCGATGTTCGACTCGTCTCCCACGAGGAACTGATGGGCCTAATGAATGAGTTTTGAGGCACGCGTTGTTCCACGAACTGATGGGCCTAATAAATGAGTTTTGAGGCACGCGTTGTTCTTACGAACTGATGGGCCTTAATGAATGAGTTTTGAGGCACGCGTTGTTCTCGTCTCCCACGAGGAACTGATGGGCCTAATGTATGAGTTTTGAGGCACGCGTTGTTCTTACGAACTGATGGGCCTTAATGAATGAGTTTTGAGGCACGCGATGTTCTCGTCTCCCACGAGGAACTGATGGGCCTAAATAATTTGCATACAACTTTGACAATATGTAATACATCACAACCAAACAATAGTTACATTCTAGTTTAGTTCATATAATGGTATAGCACGAATTTGCATAAGAAAATTAGTTTAAGCGACACATGATACACCCCAAAACATGAATAAAAAGGGGAGTTTGTAAGAATCCACTCACATTGGGTGCGTTCGGTTGATGAGGTTGAATGCACGCGAAATGGTGTTAACCACGAGTGAAATTAATCCTAGATAAATCGCATAATGGTTCGGTAAGTAAACGGGTTTTATGAATCTATTTTAGTAGGATTGTTGGGTGTATTTTTGTGAGTTTGAGGCTATTTTCTAACCTTAAAAATGTTATTTTTAAGTATTTATAATTGATTTTTAATTAAAATAATTAAATAAAAATAATAAAAAAATATTTTATTTTATTGCTACAGTACACGTTGACCGTTGACTTGACTATCGTTGACCGGTTCATAGGCATTTTGTTGTGCGCCGGGTGAGGCTCGAACCCGAGACCTCCCGTACGCGTGCACGCAGCTCTACCAACTGAGCTACGTGTCTAACCCGTTATATATCCGATTTTAATTATATATATATATTAATTAGATTTAACAGAAATCCTTTATTATTAAAAACGAAATAAATCTCAGAACCGGTGTGCTCCACAGGTCTCGAACCCGGAACCTGTGGGTTAGCGGACACACACTCCACCGCTGGACCGTGTGTCTCACTTGGTTATAAACTCAGTTATCAATATACTTAACATATCACAAAACACTCCGGTTCTGTTTTGCGAAAAAGAGAATTTTTATCAAGGCGGCGTGTGTGAAACCGGAATCGAACTCGTGACCTTAGCGTTAAAAGTGCACACAGTCCACCGCTGGACTGTGTGTCTAACCCGGTAATTATCTTGATTTTAATTATACTTAACCATTACTGAACTTCGTCTTCTTCACCGGTTTTAACCGGAAGTGACGACGGACTGGATTCGAATGTTGATTCAAGTTTATTTAGCGTTTAATGATCAATTACAAATGATATAAAAGTAAATAGGGAAGGAAAATAGGCGTGAGATGTACCGACTGGTTTTACTCTGTTTTCCGGCAAAACTCCGGCGACAGAACTCTTTTTCCGGCGACAAGTATTTTGCAGCAGAAAGTCTTCCGAAGGCTTGCAAAGGTTGTGGGTGACTTCGTTGAAGATTTAGGGGGTTCAGTAAACTCAAAGATTACTGATACGGTTTTCCGGCGAAGTATCAAGAATTTCCGGCAGGTGATTTTTCGCTGAGAAAGAGTGCGATTTGAGTGTGAAAGACTTCTGGCGAGTTGAGGGTGTATTTATAGGGTAGTATTGGGATTGAATGGGGTCTGAATTCGGTCTTAATTCGAAGTCAACCGTACTCCGGCGGTTATGGCTGATGTCGCGGTTCAGACGTCGGTTATAACCGTCGTAATAGTTAAGTTTTCGGTTACTTTGAGTAATAACGTAATTAAACGGCGAAGTCGTCGGGATTTCCGACGACTGTTATTTTGGGCGCAATAATTTAACTTCTGAAATTGATTATTTGAATTAATTGTTTTCTGTTATTACCAGAAAATCAAGATGGCGGAGTGGTTTGTCGGCTGAGAGTTAAGTCTTTGGTTTACCCGGTACAGACCCGAGTTCGAAACCCGGCAAAAGTAAACCATTTTTATTTTGATATTTTTGACAGATTTTCAAAAACTAAATACATATCCCCGTATAATATTTGATTACGGATCGTTTAAAATTATTTTGGGCATTTAATTCGCAACTAAAATTTTAACTGACTGTTCGGTTGATAAACGGAGCGGGTTTGGTAAATCCGTTTTTTTTGACGGATGTTACAGTATCCCCTGCTTTTAGAAATTTCGTCCCGAAATTTAAACAGGGATATAATTGACTAAAAGAATGATGGTGTTTAGTTTTGACAGTTACATACTTAGAAGAAATAAGGGTTTAAGTTTTTGCTTGAGGCGGTAACGTTCCTTGTAAAGGTTAAGTATCCTAATACAGGAATCGCCTTTTGTTGCCTACTGTATAAGTATTGTTAAGCAGGAATGATTCGCTAAAATGATATCACACATAAAAGTTTGAATATGCTTGGGGTTATATCCTAAGGCAGAATTTCTACAATCTACACAAATAAACACAACAACTAACAATTGTATCCACATTCCGATAGCATATATGTTTGAATGGTGATGGTTCCTCTCTCGTTTGTTATGATGGAGAGGTTAGTCTATATAGAAATGGATCACAATCCAATTTCTTTAAATAGTGAGATGATATAAATGTAACACAATTTCAACCAAGGCAATACTAAATCCTACATGGAACATCTCATAACCGCCTGATAACGCCTCTGATCCTTTGACAAGAATACTTATATATAGGAAGTACCAGCGGCGTATCCACCATATTCTTGTCAAATTTTCATTGGTTTTATCAGTGAATTATGATTAGTCCTATAATTCTACAATCAATACAACAAACATAAATTACTGAAATGAAATATATCTGGGCGATCAAGGCTCAATCAAACGGAGCCGATCGTATTGTATGTACTGAAATTGAAATTGTGTGCTCAAGGCTCAATCAAACGGAGCCGAACGTATTGAATGTACTGAAATTGAAATTGTGTGCTCAAGGCTCAATCAAACGGAGCCGAGCGTATTGCATGTACTGAATATGAATAACTTAACCACACAAACAGCCTATGCATGGAACCTCTCATAACCGCCTGATAATGCCTCCGATCATTTGACAAAAATACTTATATATAGGAAGTACCAGCGGCGTATCCACCGTATTCTTGTCAAATTCTCATTGACTTCATCCGCCAGTTATGATTAGTTCTATGCGACTCTACAACAAACACCACAACCACAAGATACTGATAATGAAAATGTATGTGCGTTCAAGGCTCAATCAAACGGAGCCGAACGTATTGCATGAACTGGAAATGTAAATTGATCTGTGTGCTCAAGGCTCAATCAAACGGAGCCGAGCGTATTGCATGTATTGAAATGTAAAATGAAATGAAATGTATTGCATGTGAGACACACTCAACTTCTTTAAATGATAAGACTGAGATATGTCATGAAGTATGATGATATGAATATTAAATCAATGAGTATAAAACCAACTGAACTAGTAATTTGCATTAAAATTCTTGGATAAAATTCCAATTGAGATACGTGAAAATTGAGATAACCTAAAGAAAAACATAAAAACTAAGTGATTAGAGTTGAATCTTGATTCTTGGTGAGAGAAGGCTAGTTAAGTGGTTGGTTTGGACCGTTAACATCTTCAACAGGATTGGCGTTGATGTTATAAACTCTTCCTCTTGCTGGTGGTGGAGCTGGGTTTGCTTGGTTTGTTTGGTTAACTGGGTTTGCTTGAGCTTGGGCGTTTATGATATTAACCAAACGAGGACACGTGTTTCTAAAATGGGTAGGGTCGCCACAATTGAAACAAGCTCGAACATATGGGTTCATGGGGTATTGAGGTTGTTGATATATTTGGGTCATGGGTTGAGTAGGGGTTAAGGTTTGGTTTTGAGCGGTGCGGCAAACTTTGCTCAAATGACCGTAGCGTCCACAATTCGCACATAGTCGACAGGGTGAAGTAGTTGGATGGTGATAGAAACAGGTGTTGCATTGAGGGTGAGGTCCAATGTAAGGTTTCTTATTTGGGTAAGTTGAGTTGGGTGCTACTTGAGCGTTTGGGATAGTTTGAGGAGGTACAACTTGTGAAGCTGGTTGTTTGCGTTGGGTGACGGCGAAGACTTGTCCATCACGCTTTCTCTTAGATGTAGGTGGTGTAGAGGATTCGGTTCGGGTGGGGTTTGAGGTTTCCGTTGATGCTTTATCCTTCTTCTTCTCCTCTTTGAAATCTTTGTTCCGAATTCGGTTCTCGGTGAGCGCGGTTGCTAGCTCCATTGCTGCTTCCAAAGTTGCAGGCGAGGTGCTTATTACAGGGTCTTGAATCTTTGATGGAAGACCACGAATGTAGTGCTCGATCAAACGGTAGAGGGGAGTGAACAAGTTGGGAACCATTTGATTTAACTCAAGGAATCTCTTGTTGTATGTGGTGTGGTCGCCTTCCTTTTGTTTCAAAGCATGGAACTCATCCTCCAATTTCTTGATTTCACTTCTTGGGCAAAACCGTCTTGTCATGATTCCCTTCAATTCTTCCCAAGTCAAGGTCATAGTTTCTTCAACACCTCGTTTGGTCTTTTCTGTATTCCACCATGTGAGTGCTGTTCCAAGTAAACGACCAGTAGCATAACGCACTTTGCGATCATCGGGGCAATCGCAATTTAGAAAAGTGTTCTCCATTTCTTCGAACCAATGGAGGAGAGCGGTGACACCTTCAGTTCCTTCGTATTTTGGAGGATCGCAGGATTTGAAATGTTTGTAGGTGCATTTAGTGACTGGAAGGTTGACAGTGTTTTGATCCTCTTGTTGGGTTGGATTAACGGAATTAGCGGTAAGGGCTTGTTGAACTTGAACTACGATGTTGGGTATTACGGTCGCCATTTGCTGAGCGATTTGGGTAGCCATGCGTTCACGGGCTTTTTCTGCTCTCATCTTCCTACGGGCGAGGTTAGAAGACATCTACAAGGAATACATGTCAAGAGTATGAGTTGGATGCCTTTGGGATCGTGGGTCGTGTTTGGGATTGAACGTTCATAAAGTAAATATAGAAAATAAATCTACTACATCCATAGGATGTCTTGGGCTTTGCTCGCTGTTAGGCCCGTCATGCCGCCATACTTTACCTGTGTAATCATGTGGGCCCCATGAATACCGGTTTTTCATATGGTTCGCACGGTTTCTGCCTGGTTGCGTACACAAAACCCGGAGAAAATCGAGAAATATGTATACAACGTGTGATATTCGGAATGTGTCCAGGCATGGACACGGTGACATCTCAAAGTGAGGTTAGTTCGAACGACGTTTGGTGTGGCATGCTTTGGCCTAATAGGTCCGTCGTACTCTCATCGTTAGTCCCCAGGTAGGCAAACTGGTCCGTTATTTTGGATTTATACGAATGCCAACCTAGACAGGACGTTCCGACTACCGGTACTTGTACCCTTCCAGTTACTACATGCCCGTCGCAGAACTTACTTTGATGAGAATTGAAAATTGCACAAAATCTTTGGATATTGAGAGTATGAAAATAAATTGAATACATGAACATCGATATATGTATAATGAATACGTATATATGTATAATGAATATGTATATGAGCATGTATGTTTGACTGAAATGTAAACAAATATGAAACAAATAAATATCACAAGTTTGTATGTAACCACCTAATCAAGTTAAATTTTAGGCAGACTATAGTATAGGCTCTAAGGGTCTAATAACCTATCCTATATCCCTATAGTCATGGCTCTGATACCAATCTGTCACACCCCGACCCGCAGCGGAAAAGGTGATCGGGGCATAATTGGGTTATCATCAAAGCTCATGACATTTATTATATGTTTCATATTCATTAATACAATTTAATGGAAATAAATGATACACCATATTCTATCTATCTGTCTAAGCTTCTTGGTTCTCTTCTAAGGCATATCCTATGTTTTCCTTGCTTCAACCTGTTTACCTGTATCATGTGTAAAAAGGTTTTGGATCAACATAATGTTGGCGAGTGAATCCTATGGAAAAACATTTGAACAAGTTTAACCAATTGATTATAAATAATGTGCATACCACATATGAGTAAATGTAGATGTAAATTTATTCACACAACACATAATATTGAATATTAAACTCACATACACCAAATGATTGTTTTGAGGCACGCGATGTTCGACTCGTCTCCCACGAGGAACTGATGGGCCTAATGAATGAGTTTTGAGGCACGCGTTGTTCCACGAACTGATGGGCCTAATAAATGAGTTTTGAGGCACGCGTTGTTCTTACGAACTGATGGGCCTTAATGAATGAGTTTTGAGGCACGCGTTGTTCTCGTCTCCCACGAGGAACTGATGGGCCTAATGTATGAGTTTTGAGGCACGCGTTGTTCTTACGAACTGATGGGCCTTAATGAATGAGTTTTGAGGCACGCGATGTTCTCGTCTCCCACGAGGAACTGATGGGCCTAAATAATTTGCATACAACTTTGACAATATGTAATACATCACAACCAAACAATAGTTACATTCTAGTTTAGTTCATATAATGGTATAGCACGAATTTGCATAAGAAAATTAGTTTAAGCGACACATGATACACCCCAAAACATGAATAAAAAGGGGAGTTTGTAAGAATCCACTCACATTGGGTGCGTTCGGTTGATGAGGTTGAATGCACGCGAAATGGTGTTAACCACGAGTGAAATTAATCCTAGATAAATCGCATAATGGTTCGGTAAGTAAACGGGTTTTATGAATCTATTTTAGTAGGATTGTTGGGTGTATTTTTGTGAGTTTGAGGCTATTTTCTAACCTTAAAAATGTTATTTTTAAGTATTTATAATTGATTTTTAATTAAAATAATTAAATAAAAATAATAAAAAAATATTTTATTTTATTGCTACAGTACACGTTGACCGTTGACTTGACTATCGTTGACCGGTTCATAGGCATTTTGTTGTGCGCCGGGTGAGGCTCGAACCCGAGACCTCCCGTACGCGTGCACGCAGCTCTACCAACTGAGCTACGTGTCTAACCCGTTATATATCCGATTTTAATTATATATATATATTAATTAGATTTAACAGAAATCCTTTATTATTAAAAACGAAATAAATCTCAGAACCGGTGTGCTCCACAGGTCTCGAACCCGGAACCTGTGGGTTAGCGGACACACACTCCACCGCTGGACCGTGTGTCTCACTTGGTTATAAACTCAGTTATCAATATACTTAACATATCACAAAACACTCCGGTTCTGTTTTGCGAAAAAGAGAATTTTTATCAAGGCGGCGTGTGTGAAACCGGAATCGAACTCGTGACCTTAGCGTTAAAAGTGCACACAGTCCACCGCTGGACTGTGTGTCTAACCCGGTAATTATCTTGATTTTAATTATACTTAACCATTACTGAACTTCGTCTTCTTCACCGGTTTTAACCGGAAGTGACGACGGACTGGATTCGAATGTTGATTCAAGTTTATTTAGCGTTTAATGATCAATTACAAATGATATAAAAGTAAATAGGGAAGGAAAATAGGCGTGAGATGTACCGACTGGTTTTACTCTGTTTTCCGGCAAAACTCCGGCGACAGAACTCTTTTTCCGGCGACAAGTATTTTGCAGCAGAAAGTCTTCCGAAGGCTTGCAAAGGTTGTGGGTGACTTCGTTGAAGATTTAGGGGGTTCAGTAAACTCAAAGATTACTGATACGGTTTTCCGGCGAAGTATCAAGAATTTCCGGCAGGTGATTTTTCGCTGAGAAAGAGTGCGATTTGAGTGTGAAAGACTTCTGGCGAGTTGAGGGTGTATTTATAGGGTAGTATTGGGATTGAATGGGGTCTGAATTCGGTCTTAATTCGAAGTCAACCGTACTCCGGCGGTTATGGCTGATGTCGCGGTTCAGACGTCGGTTATAACCGTCGTAATAGTTAAGTTTTCGGTTACTTTGAGTAATAACGTAATTAAACGGCGAAGTCGTCGGGATTTCCGACGACTGTTATTTTGGGCGCAATAATTTAACTTCTGAAATTGATTATTTGAATTAATTGTTTTCTGTTATTACCAGAAAATCAAGATGGCGGAGTGGTTTGTCGGCTGAGAGTTAAGTCTTTGGTTTACCCGGTACAGACCCGAGTTCGAAACCCGGCAAAAGTAAACCATTTTTATTTTGATATTTTTGACAGATTTTCAAAAACTAAATACATATCCCCGTATAATATTTGATTACGGATCGTTTAAAATTATTTTGGGCATTTAATTCGCAACTAAAATTTTAACTGACTGTTCGGTTGATAAACGGAGCGGGTTTGGTAAATCCGTTTTTTTTGACGGATGTTACAACCTAGACTAGAATTAGAAACCCAAATAATAATAAAATAAAACTACCATAAATATTTAATCTTCCACCAAAAATAAACTAAACCACTTAGCACCCTCCGACTTTTGAGTTATGACAAGTTTTGCCCCAACAGGTTCAGCAGCTGGTAAGTATTAACATCACGCATGTTAAGGGGCAAAATTTTGTTTTTAGCAGGGTAGGATTTGCAATTCAAAAGGGAGTAGCGGCACAGTTTGTTACCCCTCTACCTGCCATTAGTTTGTAATCGTCTTCGTTTTATTAGAGAGTGATATATTTGAATAAAAAAAAAAGTTAATTATAAGGATGTTTATGTGATATGACAAGATTATAGTTTTGGTTACAAGTTTTTAGATACCGTGCTTTTAGTTTTTATTGTTCACGAGTAACACGTTTGATATTTGACATTCAGTAATGTTAGATGATCCATTGAATTTTAAAGAAATGATCAATAGGTCATTGCTCTTAGATATAAGAAACCCCAAAAGAACACTATGAACCCTATACGGTAATCGATAAGAATTCGAAGACAAAAAGAAAAAACAAAGGCCTAACCGTGAAAAATTGAAGAGTCTCTGCAATTGTGCGATGAAGACAGACCCTCTATAACCAATTGGGTGGTGGTCCAATGGCAAAGGCAAAACCTTTAAACACCTTGGCAGAAGGAGGTCTTGGGTTCAAGTCACACAGACGACAGGAATTAAAAAGAAATTTGCCGTTCAAAAAGAAAAAGACAAACCCTCTATAATAAGAAACACATAGAATATATCTCATATGTGTAATGAAAAATCACGATATTCATGTAAGTAGCTTTCTTAGCCATAATCTTAGGGTTATAAGGAGACTAATAGTAAGGGTTGATTCTATCTTCGAAGCTGGTGTTTCTCCAAATGATGTTGCTAGAATTATCGATCAAAATAGACTATGGAGGGATAGAATTTTTTTATTTTTATTTACGTTGGCAGACTGATGGCCTATTTGTTCCAGCACTTAATGAGCTTTTAATGGTTCAAACCGTTTGTTTCGCGAGCGGATGTATGAATGGTTCAGACATTTGTCTCTAAATGGTTAACATTATACTGAGTCTGAATGGTTAAGACCTCTTATCTGAATTGGTCAGACATTTACCTCTTAATGGTTAAGTATTATACTTGTTCTTAACGGTTTAGACCTTTTATTGGTTTAACACTTACTTATTCAGAAGTTGACAAACAACCTGTGAGCCTTTAGGCTAGGATTTCAAGTAACACCCATGAATTATATATATAGAAAGATAGAGACAAATGTACACACGAGTGACATTGTAGGTTTTTGACTATAATGAAATTTTTTATCACCCATAAAAACAAAGAAAGAAAGAAAGAAGAAAAAACTTAACTTATTAGAAAAAAAAAATCCATTAAACCCACTTTAATTAAGCCAATTTTAAAACAAAATAAACCCACCTAAGTTAAACTCAAATACCACCCCAAAGCACACAAACCTAAAATCTCACCCCTTTTCTAATTTCCAAATCAAAGACCAGTGTTTCCTAATTCCTAATTACGTGAATCAACACTCCAGTAAAGTTATGACCTGCGAGCTGCGAAACGATGACCTTTCAACTCACCCAATCCTCGGCGGCTATCTATACTTCTAATTTGCTACTCAAAGATCTGTTACATAACTTACTTTACTTAAATTCTTGTAAAAAGTTGGTACTTCACTTGAATTGATTATTTGCTACAACTTAAAATGTTAGTTTGATACTTTGATTGTTGATTTTTTAGTTAGAATATTGTTGTTTGAATTTGATTATTTGTTAGAAAGTAAGAATGTTTGTTTGTTTACTTGTATTGTTATATTTTCTTAATTATGTATAATTGCAAAATATTTTTGTCTTCCATTATTATTCATTAATAAAAAAGCTAAAACCTATTTAAACGATGTTACTAAGTTTTGTAAACAAGTTGTTTGATTCCCGTTAAACTTTTGCAATACTACCAAAATAAACCCTTGTAAAACATGACAATGTTTTATCAAATCAAAATCAAGAAAAAAGATAGAGACATCCATTTACATCCTCGAACTTGTCCCCATTTCCCCAATCATCCCCCACAATATCCTCAAAAATACTTATCCTACCCTCATTTTAACAATTTATAATTAATATCAATTATATCTATTTTTCATGTTAATTTACTTCTAAGGTAAAAATATAGAGTTGGTAAAGAGATTAATTTAGAATAAATTAGGTAAAGTAGAGTACGAGTAACATATATCGTTTAAAAAATTCAATATGTGTCAGATAGTTTACGGTGTTTTTAAAGATTAAGATGAAATTTATAAACAATTAAATACGATTGATGATTTAAACGATTTTCAACGGGACACTCTTGAGGTGTTTGTGTGCTAAGGTGGGCAGGTTCGTGTGAGGGGTATGGCTGGACAAACCGCCGATGGGGGGAGAGCCTGTGTGCAAGGGCTGGGACGGGCGGGGTCTAATAGGGAGGACACATGAGAGTGGGACACCAAGGGAGAAACGAAAAGAAAGGCAGTCAGGCTGAGGTGTAGACGAATGAGCCACCCTCAAAGATGGTAGCTTTATGGATGATCTTAGGTTTCCATGTCACATATCTTAACAATATAGTTTAAAAAAATCATTTATAAAGATGTATAACTCCACAATCAAATATATAACTTTATAAACTTGTAATAGTATATCATCAAATTGAAATAATACTTGGTAATAGTATATAACATTATGTAACTAAAAACACCTACCATTGTTGTTCTTCAAAGTTAGCTTCTTTCAAGAATCATAAAACAAACCCTAATGATATTTATCATCCAACAACCAACAACAAAATACTCACAAAAACCAATCCCCCATTCACTACTAAAAACATCAAAACACTCTCATGTATGTCTATTGTCTACATATCTTCTTCATCCCCAAATGTTCAATCAACCTTTCAAAAACCTCTTCATTTCCTCCATCAACTTACAAAAATGCTCATTATTTGGAAAAAAAATAAAACCCGATCGACGCTTTCTCCAGAAACAAAACCTTAACATCATGCCCGAATCGCTTCAACCCTTCAACATACTCCAACTGCCAATCTTGAACAAGATCAAGTCCAGCAATAACCACCAAAGTTTTCGAAAACTTAATACCCGCAAAATCATAACCAAGCGGCCCAAACACATTACACGCCGGATGATCTCTATTTTCCCCTTCGGCCAAAAACGCCCTCCAATACCAATCTCTATCTTCCAACTTCACAAAATATTTCCCATCCAATCTCCTCTCCGAATTCGTACGATTTTCCCCACCAAACAACGGATGCAACAACACGTTTCCCAACACTTCTATACCCGAAACCGCAGCGTGGTGGCCCACATTGTGAGCAATGTTCCCACCAGAGCTGTCCCCAGCTAAATATACATAAACTTTAGGTACTTTACCACTCACAAGCCATGATCTAGAACAAACCCATTGTAAAGCTTCCCACCCATCTTCATAAGCACAAGGGTACCTATGCTCGGGTGGCCGCCTATAGTTTACAGACACAACCACCCCTTGTACATCTCCAGTAAGCCGCCGACAAAACGTGTCGTAAATAGCACTGTTGGTGGACGAATGCGTAAAGCTTCCGCCGTGAAAGAACACTATAACCGGAACAATTTCACTACTACTAAGTGGTGATTCAAATTCTAAAACACCAGTTGATTATTATCCGCAAAGCAAAGCTTTTTGGTTGCCTTTTAGGCTTAGAGTAGAGGAAGATTTTAGAAGAACGTAAAACGAGCTAAAAATGGTAAAGGATGACGAAACCAAAGAAAAATTTGTGTATGGTGTGTGTGAGTTATTGATCATGTCGTGTGCATTTTGTATTCAAGAAACACGTTCATGATGTTAAAAATCACCGGCTAACATAGGTTTTAAACATGCTCACAAGGTAATGTCTTAACAGCTCTCAAAATCATTATCAACACATGTGAATCACCCTTCGGTTTACATTTTCAAGAATTCACAACAATTTTAATAAGAACATGCGTTGTGGGGGCGTTATAAACTCCTCTATGTCACCCAATGAGCGCTAAACACCATGTCACCCCTTATGGTTAAGGGTTGCAATTGGACAATCAAAATTACCCTTTATTCTTCTTAATTTTTAATTTATTTATTTAATTAGTATATAAACCAATCATATATTTTCATCTTACCTATCACGTTTCACATTACCACAACACACCTAGATGAAATGTGAAAGGAGAAACCATCTTTACACATATGAGACGACGCCTATATAACAACACTTGTTTTCACCTTTCAATTCACCCCACCACAACACATAACAACGAATCAAGCATTTCAAGCATCCTTTACAAGTGTTTGAAAAGAAGAATCAGAGAGATTAGAAAGTTAGTTCAAATGTGAACCAACTTAGTTTACATGTGAATTCAGCGTTACGTCAGTTCATATAATAAACCATTTTTTTAAATTACATATAAAAAAATAAAAATAATATTAAAACTATATCAAGCACTATGTCTACTCATAAAATTTGTCAAAATTATTTATTGTGTTTTCATAAAATTGGACTTCTTAAGTTGATATTTTTTTGAAGGAATCACACGCAAATTGTGCTAAAATTTGGTTTTTATTATAGCTAATGACTTTAATTTAATTGAAGATCAACATTAAATAAGACCATAAAATGAATTTTATGTTAATATGGCTCCCACTATTTACACACCCCTACATCTTATTCTCATACCTTTTTTCACTCTATCTCTCTATATATATCTATGTATGTGTAGAGAGAGATAGAGAGGAGAGATGTGTGAATATTAACTCGCTAATATATCCTTACAAGTCATTTGAAAATAAGGAAGTCAATTAAGCCAAACTATATTAACTTCTAGATGTAAACAGTAAACAACCATTTACAAAGTGTGTGGAAGTAGATCTTAGTATAAATCTATATAGTTAAATCCAAAGTTATGTGAAATGGTGACAATACTAAGTTGTTGGTTGTGATTGAGTGAACGAGGCTTATCATGTATTCTAAAAAAATTGAGGGTGGAAAATTTCATATATGATTGAAAATTTTCTTTTCAATGTCCCAAGAACAAAAGTGCGGCAAAGATTTTTTTTTTAACGGCCAACTCGGCAAGGAAGTTAGTTGAGATAAATCTCCAAATGATGACAATGGGTGTACCGCGTGTGACCCACACGCGAACACAACACGCTCTTTCCTCAGCTAATTTCCTTATTTCCAAAATATTTTTTATACATTATGCAACCAAACAAACTTCCCACTACATCATTTTTATTTTGTGCTAGCATCTCTTTCCGCTAGTAATATACATAGTAGAACTACATCTTGCACCAAAGGTAAGGAGTTAGATGAGAAATTGTATATATGTATAGTACAAATTAGAGAATTTTCATCACAACTTGTATCTTTAGAAGATTTGAATGGTAGGTTGGGGAGACCTGAAATCTTAATCATAAATAGCCGTAGGTTGGTGGTCGACAGTGTGGCTACGAATTTGCGATTTTATTGGTTTGAATATAAAGTTGTAGTTTTCATGGTCCGGTAGGGGTGGCTTAACCTATGTTAGCATTCACAATGAAATCCCTGTATTTATATATATATATATATATATATATATATAATATATATATATATATATTTCCACTAAAAACAACTATTTTTCTCTCCTTTTCAATTAAATAATTTTTTATACCTTTATCATTACCTTTTCTCTCTCCTTCACTCACAACCATTACTAAAAATATTAAAAAATTTATACAATTTTCTCTCTAGAATTTTTTTCCATATATTTACAGATGAACCGTAACTTTCCCATATATATTTCTCTCCTCTACTCACAACCACTCAAAAACACTACCAATCATTCCTTATAATATAACTAAACCCCCTCACATGTTTTTAAGGGTTTCATTGTGAATGCTCTTAGAGTGTAAAACGAACTTAGAGATCGGGATATTTCTGTAAAAATATAGCAAATTCTGAATAAAATGTTTATTTTTGTATGAAGTGTATGTGATATGATTGACCATATCAGCAACTTCATTCAAACTTTGAAATAACAATTCTAGACATAAGCATATTGATGGATGGATATCCTATTGGGTCAACTAAAATTTAGAACATAAGCCCATAAGGTGACCCAGGTTTTGGAACTGTTTTACACATTGTTGATTTGTTGGTCTTCTTTAGCCCAACTAAAAACAAAGAATATTTTGTACCAGGCTGGCCCAGGGAACACCAACTTAATCGGGGTTGTTTTTTTAATAAAGTTATATGCTTTATAACTTAATCATTAATAAGATTAAGATGACAAATCTCATAATTAAGTTATATTGTTTAATTTTGATAAAATCATATGCTTTATAACTTAATCATTAATAAGATTAAGATGACAAATCTTATTAATTAAATTATATAACGCAAAAGACTGAGATCCTAATATAGCTTATTTTTGTGTTTTAATAAGATCAGTCGTAAGATCTAATAATGATCCAAAGATCCTATATAAATGTTATAACCTCTTTCCTATGTATTGTATTCGTTTCGCAAGAACAAGTGAATTGCTAATTATCGTCGCTTAAGTTTAGATCAATCTCGTTACGAGCAGCTAGAGGAGCTTGTTTTGGTCCTTTTTGACGATTCGGTCGCAAGCGATATACTTTCGCCCATTTACTATGGCAGCGTGCCACTTGTCAACAATCAATAAATCTGACCGAGTGCTTCATTTTATCTTGATAATCACTAAATACTCTCACCAAGAAGTCGGCTACATTTCAACGCTTTTTACGTTATTCTTAAAGAGCATCTTTGTATTCAATTCACGCTAGCTACTTTAATGAGAGAATATCATTCATTCGCTATAACTCTCGGTTCAATGTTTGGTGATAAATATCACGTATTCGTTCCCAAAATTTGTTTTCGTTTTGATTAGTACCTTTTTTAAAAATACGACAATTTAGAAAAATATATATAAGAGAAAAATAAAAAATACTATATATTTTTTTCTTTAAAATTTAAAACAAATACCGATCACCAGGTCCTTCGATACGTGTATCCAAGCTTTGGTTAAAACAAGTTCTTCCTCGCTTGTTCGTTTTACCGCAACTCTTTCACCGCTCAGACATCCTCCGCCGCGATTTTCTTCTTGTGGCCTCTCTTTTTTACATTTGAAGCCAACGCTTCACCAATATTTTGTTGTTAGGATTCTGGCACTAACTCGTGGTCCTTTGGGGATAAATGAATTTGTTGTTGGTGAGGGATGTTTGGTAGTGGAATACCAGACGGGGAAATAGGAACAAGTTGTTTCTATTGGAGGTATGGGGGTGGACGTAGGTCTGCTTGATCGTGTCTTCTCCCTTTCTATCAAAATAGTTAAGAGCATCCCCCATAGTTGTCGCATGGCCTTTTCCCAGGCTTTAACGACATCTCTATGCAAGGTGGTGGCTGCGCCAGAGTCTGTTGAGGCGTGGGTGAGACTGTTGTTGTTGCCACGTTGCACGTTGCCAGTTTTCAGGCCTTCTAATCATCAGGAGCGCAGGTAGGGGAACAGGAAGTCCTTACAATGTCTTAGTATTCAACGGGCCCTGGCAGCGTGGGGTAATGGGGATGGTTTTGCTGAACTCATCCTATCACTTTTTGCCCAACCATCAGAGGTTGTTTCGCGCCCTGATGAGCATCCGTCTGATAATTCTATGGTGAGCACCAACGTTAAACAATGTTTACGGAAAGTTGCAGATGGCCATTTCACTGCGGCGGTTTAAAGTTTTATGTTCTTCGGGGGTTGCACCGTTTGGTGAGGATACTATGAAAGCATTGGTGGCTAAACATCCTGTCCTACCTCCTCCGGCTATGCCTGAGTCCTTACTATCGGAGCCACCCCTTACTGTGGATGTTGATAACGTCCTTGGGTGCATTAAATCTTTCCCCAAAGGGACCTCTTGTGGGAGGGATGGGTTGAGGGCTCAACACATTTTGGATGCTCTTTGTGGGGAGGGGTCGGTGATCGCATGCGGGGTGCTTAGGGCCATTTCTGAGGTAGTCAACTTGTGCTTGGGGGGGAGGTGCCCTAGGGTCTTGTCAGAGTTTGTTGCTTCTGCACCCCTCACGCCTTTACTTAAACCGGACAACGGGATTAGGCCTATTGCCGTGGGCGCAATTTGGAGGAGGTTAGTTTCTAAGGCGGCTATGAGGGGGGTCGGGAAAGAGATGGCTAAATATCTCGGTGATTTTCAATTTGGGGTGGGTATTCCTAGCGGGGCGGAGGCTGTGCTCCATAGTGCGAACAGGTTTTTAAATGTGTTCCACTCGGATGGGTCGTTAGCCATGATTAATGTTGATTTCTCTAATGCTTTCAACTTAGTGGATAGAACCGCCCTTTTGTCAGAAGTTCGAACCTGATGCCCCTCCATTTCCTTATGGGTGGATTTTCTATATGGACAGCCGGCTAGATTATATGTCGGAAACGATCATATTTGGTCCACCATTGGGGTTCAGCAGGGAGACCCATTGGGGCCTCTTCTCTTTGCCTTAGTTTTGCATCCCCTCATTCATCAGATACGAGATAGATGCAAGCTACTTTTCCATGCTTGGTACTTGGATGATGGTACAATTATAGGTGATGCTAAAGAGGTGGCTAAAGCTTTAGAAATCATCAGGTCTTTGGGGCCATGTTTAGGGCTTCAACTTAACGTTAAGAAAACAGAAGTTTTTTTTGCCATCGTGCAATGGAGTTAAGAAGCAAAAGGGTTTGTTTCCTAGTGGGATTAGGAGGCCGGTGTTGGGTGTCAAACTCCTCGGGGGCCCTGTTAGTCGCGATGCGGGTTTCATCAGTAGGTTGGCCGTGAAAAGGGCATCTTGTGCAGTGGATTTGATGAGCTATCTTCCACATCTGCGGGACCCTCAATGCGAGCTTCTCTTGCTGCGCTCTTGCATGGGTGTTGCTAAGTTGTTGTTTGGCCTCAGAACGTGCCAACCCACATTTGTTGGGGAGGCTGTTTCGGTTTTTGACAAAGGCCTTCGGAGAGCTATCGAGGATATCGTGGTTTGCGGGGGTCCGTTTTTTGGGGATCTTCAATGGAGGCTTGCATCCCTCCCGACCCGTTTTGGGGGTTTGGGTTTATGTTCGGCTGAGGATGTATCCACGTATGCTTTTGTGGCCTCGAGGGCGCAATCTTGGAGTTCACAGGACCACATTCTTCGAGACTGTGGTATTGTTGGGTTAGATTCTGATTATGTGTGCGCGTTGGATTGCATGCACATGTCCCCTCCGGATTTTGATCTTGGTGGTTTCTCTAATAAGGACACCGCCCCCCCCCCTAAAGCCCAGAATGCTTTGGCGAGTGCCCTATTTAGTAGAACTGTCCAGTGTTTGGGAGAGAAGTTTAGTCTATCCCCTCGTCAGAAAGCTGTGTTTGATTGTCTCCAGGCACCTCATTCTCAGGATTTTCTGACAGTTATCCCCATTGAAGGACTAGGCCAACACATGTCAGCAGTGGAATACCGGGCAATTCTTAAGTACCGGCTAATGATCCCTCTGTTTCCGGTTGATGAGCCCTGCCCAGTTTGTCGCAAGGCTTGTTTAGATACTTTCGGCGAACATGCGGTCCATTGTAAGGAGTTACCTGGTTTTAAATACCGACATGATTTGATAAGGGATATTCTCTATGATGTTCTAAAGCGGGCAGGGATTTCGGCAAAAAAGGAGGCTCCGGTGAACTTTCTGACGGATCCGCTCGACGGGAGGTCTACTCTTCAGCCAGCTGATATTCTTGTGTTTGGGTGGGCTAGGGGAAAACACGCTAGTGTGGACCTTACAGGAGTGTCCCCTCTTGTTGGACTCAAGGATAATGGGTTTGTTGCTGGCCAGGCTGCGTTAAAGGCGGAATCAGGCAAGGTCGCTAAACACGAGAAGGCTTGTTTAGAGAATCAACACGTGTTTATCCCATTCGCTTTTGATACATTTGGGTCCCTAGCCCCAGAGGCTGTGGAATTTCTAAACAGGGTCCAACATGTTGTGAATAGTAATCTTTCAACCTTTAAGGGCCGTTTCGTCTTTAGTAGGATTGGTTTTGCAATTCAAAAGGGGGTTGCGGCACAACTTGTTGCCCGTTTACCTGCCACTTGTTTGTAATTTGTTACTTTGGTATATAATTGACGAAATAGCAATTGTCAAAAGGAAATCTTGGATAAAACATGGTGGTTAACAAATATGCGTACGCCACTAGGTCGGGTGAATGAACCGGAATTCGTATATCAGTTTTGAGGCGGACTAGGATCCGGGTCGACCAGATAGGTTGAGGGTCGAAAGAACGCTTGTGTAGGTGTATTTTTTTGTATAAAACTTGAAGATACTTTATAAACTTTGGAGGGAAGTAGAAGAGATTTGTGAAAAAAGGGTATAAATGAGGGTTATTTTACAAGGTATTTGAGTTGATTTTTTATACTGAAGTGGCCCTTTTGGCGTGGGTTTCAGCCCGGGCGTTGGGCGGGGCTACCCATCTGAGCTGACGGGTGGACATTGGGTGCACCCTACCCTATATTATCCATTAATTTAAAAAAAAAAAAGAAAAAAAAAGAAATTTGGCCAAGTCACCCCCAAACCCAAACCCCACCATACCCCTAATTTTTTGGGTCTTGCCAGTGGAGCTCACCCAGCCCACGTGTCAACCCATGCCCCAGACCCCCGCCCCACCATACCCCACATTATCTTAAAACCATGCTATATGATGTTGGCAAACTTTCAAAATTTCCGTTGTGTTTTTTATATAATTAAGCATGGTAAACAAAAACTAAAATACACCACAAAATGTGTGTTCATGATAATAAAAAAATAAATAAATAACTAAGAAGTGTTTATGGTATAACCTTATATCAGTTTAATTTAATAAAAAATGTCCAATAAAACACTAAAGGCCATGTGTATGTCAGAGATGCACAAAAACTTGGATTTTGAAATGAAAAGAATGTTTTCGTTGAATTATATGAGGTTTTAGAATATTTTATGATTTTGATACTTGTTTCTTAAGCTTCCACTTTATTGGAGTAAATACTTGGCTGATTATAACACTTAACTAATTGAACGAACACCTTATGTTCTAAGAATGACTTTGTTTCGAATATTTCAAAATATTAATTAAAAATGTATATTTTTGATTTAGTGTTAAATAAAATGATACTTTTTTGATAAAAGATTGTCCACATAGGAATACATTAAACATAAAATAGGTTTACATGTGGAAAGCCTGATTTAGTTGATTAGTACATATTCACGAATGATGACGGTTGACGATGAGCGTTACTTTACCTTTATGTTTTTATGCCTAAATTGGTTCGATATGATTGACAACCAAGTGTGGTTCATGTGTTTGATTTGGAAACAATTCGCCGTGGTTGGTTCAAAGGGAGGGTCCGATTAGGATCATACACGTTCAACATCCATTTCTTATAATGATTTAGGCAACAATTAGGCACGAAGGGTCGCAATGGTTTGGGTAACGATTGACAAAGGTGAGTGGTGGTTATTTGCAATGGTTTAAAGAGACATGACTTCAAATCAAATCAGATGATTTTCACGTATAGCAAGAACCTTCGCTCATGTGTGAGAAAACCTGACATGGGTAAAGATTTTATTGAGAAATCACCGACGGATTACTAGTGGACCCTTTATTAATGGATCACTAACGAAACGTAACACCAACGAATGAACATCGTTTCCACTAACATATCCCCGATGGTTAGTTTCTCTTGTTCTGTTACAAAATAATTTACTAAGATGTAAATAATATATATTGACATCTATATCTATCTATATTGTATAATAAAAATAAAATCATTTGGGACACGTGTTATTCATCCACTCGAGTCGTCTACATTTTAGTTTTTCCGCCTCACTCTCACACCAAAATATGGATACTTATTTTTTAATTAAAGATAACTATTATATCATTAACCAAATGAATTTAATACGAAATTAATTGTGAATTTTTTAAATAAATTTTAATTTTTACGTACTTAACAGATTTACCAAGTTTAAATTTTTTTTGATTAAAATACTAAAAAGCAAAGAATGATAATATTTAATATAGTTAGATTGTAAGAATGGTAAAAACACGATATGTTAAATAATAATAAAAAAAAGTAAGTTGTATTAAAAAAAGAATAGGTGGTATTAAAAAATCATAGTTAATTCATGCTTGAAAGAAAAAATGTTTTAAAGATTAACTTAATGAAACGTATAACTATCACGTCAACTTTTTTTTATAAACCCATATCTTAACGATTATATATGTTAGCAAATTACCTTATATTTTATTCCATTAGTATAAATACAGGTTAAACAATCGTTCAACGCATATGCTTTTTTAAAACATAATTTTTACGACTAATTATATAAAATTACATTTATCAACCCGTGTAATAAACGAGATTGTAACCTAGCATTTCTATAGAACATAATAACACGTTTCAAACAAATTTATAAAATCTACAAATACAAAATATCTACAAAATCCATAATATTTTTTTTCATCAAAATTTGTAATATGTTGATTGCCACCTCTAAATTATAAAGAAAATAAAAACAAATTACCAATCTTTAACAAAATATCTACAAAATCCATAATAATTTTTTTCAATCAAAATTTTTGTAATATGTTGATTGACACCTCTAAATAAAAAAGAAAATAAAAACAAATTACCAATCTTTATGCATATGTATTTGTGTGCTCTTCATGGAATAGCTAAAATCAACACACTATTTGATATTATGTTATCATTATTGCACGTTCATGGATGAGATGGATTATTAAAACTTCATTGCCGTGCATTATAATTTAAGGTAGTACTTTCTCACCCTTTCCAACCATGCTAAGTAGGGGTCCATACACATCTCCTTATGTATAGATACACAATCCCCATATCTATGCACATCTTGCAATGCAAAATGTACAACTAACCCATGCGTCAATGTTTTAAGATATGGTTATGTTTGCTCTAGAAAATGATTACCTTTTCCAATGGGCCCTAAAATAATAATATCATCATGTGAACTTAATAGGAAACCAAACTACTATAAACCATAACTCAACCCGTTTTATATAAACTAGAAACTATATGGAGTGGAATAGTGTTAACCAATTATATTATATACTACAAATTACATGAAGGAGAATAGTGTCAGATAGTTATCAGACATTTACTCATTGGGCCAGTCAAATTACGATTTTGTCCGTTAGTTTTATCACTAATTTTGTTTTTTTTTTCTCTCAACCAAATTACAGATTTGTTCTCAGTTTAAACTTATAGTTTTGCCATCATTGTTGTTTTTCTTTCCCTATCAAATTACGAATTTGCCCCTAGTGTAAAACTATAGTCATGCCATTGTTTTGGTTTTTTTTTGTGTGACAAAACTAGGGTAGTATTTTGTTTTAATTGGTTGACTCGATGTAACGTTTATTTGTGCTAGGCGTCTGACACACGCTCATTTATCCTGAAATATTACACTTTTGCGCACAATCTAAAATTATAGTCTTTTCAACGTTTTAGTTTTTTTAGTAAAAGTATGATAGTGTTTTGTTTTAATTGGTTGACTAGATGTAAACTTTTAAGATCGTATAATAAGTAGTATGTACAAGTAACCGAAACGCAGACGTACATATTATGAGAGAAAAATTTCGGCTTGGTGCTCCGGGTGCAATAACTAGTCAAGTACAAGATTAGTCAATTTGTTATAAGTCCAAAAGCTCATGCTTCGATCTTTTAAGGTATGGCCCTCCTTTTAATACTACCCTCACATGACCAAAGTCTTCAGTCGCTGTTACTAGATTAATTGTGTTCTCTTTTATTATTAAAGTTAGATTCATTAAATATCTTAAGATGAGTCTAATATATTAAGACATATGATTCGACTTCTTTCAAGTCATTTTCCACCTTAATGCTTAATGCATATATTTTATACTTTTAGTGACATGGTTTTTGTCGGGTCCATTTATATACGTGCATGACCTAAATAAAATGGGACGCGATTTATAATCGATTAAAATTGCGATGTAGATAACATACCAAAAGAGATATAAAGTGTAACGTAATTTCATTGGGTATGGTTGTTGTTGTTGTTACTGTCGTTTTTATTTAAAGACTAAAAAAAGTTAATGGGACTTTTTTCTTCTTAAAAAAAAAACAAGAAAGTATATTGTTTTTTTATGATATTAATCATTTAAAGCTTATGTAAAAATTTAACCAATATATTTTTTTGGGATATTGGATATAAATAACTTTAACATTCACCAATTGGCCGATAGTACTCTCAACTTTCGATTTGTACAACATCACTCCCAACTTTTAACGTATTTTCTGATATCACTCCCAAACTAACCCGGTTTGCTGACCTCAGATGCCATGTCACCAAACCAGTGCAACATCAGATGCTACGTCATCAAAAAAGCCAAGTCAAATGTCACGCCAGCAAAAGAAAAACTAAATCAGATGGCACATCAGCCGCCATGTCATAAAAAAATGCCACGTTAGCTGCCAAGTCAGCACACAAGTGCCACATCAGTAAAAAACTAATTGGGTTAGAGTTCACTTAGTTTGAAAGTGATATCAGAAAATAAGTTGAGAATTGAGAATGGTGTTGTACAAATCAAAAGTTGAAAGTGTTATTGACCAACTAATGAAAGTTATGGTTATTTAAATCCAATATGTCCACATTTTTTACACTTAAATACCATTTAACCTTACACTTCCAGGAATTTGAACTCATACTGGTTCACGTCGTTTATTAAGTGGCGATACCATACCACTTAACTAGGATAGTATATGAAAAGAATACATACAAACATAGAACCTAAAGGTAATCCATACGTTGTGTATGCATATCCTTATAATTGTCCAAGTGACATTATTTGTGAGATATAAAGGACCCCCACCCTCTTGCTTTGACCAACCTTAATGGTGTCATAAAATCAAATTATGCTTTAGAGTTTAGACCCACCTTAAATATGATTCGATTCGTTCATAAAGATAATGATAAATTGAGTTTGAGAAGAAGGTGTGTTCTTTTTTTATTTTTTATTGTTTAATCATATGTGTTTCAGCACCCATCACTTTTTTGTAAGATTTTCATTCCTTTTAAGACAAAGGTTTTTCTCTCTTAATATTGTCATTATAAAATTTAAAAGATTAAAAACAAAAGTGAATAGAAAAGCAAAGGATATGTTCATTTGACCACTATTGTCAGATTTATTTTTTATCAAAGGGGTATATGTCTAATCAATATCCAATGATTAAGACAAAAATTTTAAAAATATTAAAGGACAAGAAAATAAAAGAAAGAAAGAAATATATATTCAATTAATTATAAGAGAATAACACTTAAGAAAACATTGGCTATGGTTTAAGAGAATAATACTTAAATAAATTTTGTATACTAATTTTGATTCTTAGATTTCTGAACTCAAGTTTGGTTTAATTTCTTTATACTTAAAATTTATTAACTTATTAGCCTTCTAGCCGTTGCTCGTTAGTTAGGATTTATTGTTTAAAAAAATTCTTTGGTTTTATGCCAAGGTTTGCTGGTTAAAATGGAGCCCTATTTGGTTGTTCTTATGGTTGCAAAAGTCGTTAGGCGCTCTCTAGTCGATTGATCGGGGAGTTCAGAGTACTCGGTCTAAGCGGAGAGTACTCACGGAGTACTCGGACATGTTAAATTATAAAAAAATTACCTTTTGAAGATTAACCATATGTCAAATAACATAAATTTAGTAATATTTATAACAAAATACGTGAAAATGTTATTCATTCTTTAATATGATAGGCATAGAAATTATGTTTTATTATTATTTAAGTCAAACTAGTCCCGAGTTGATCTACTAGATCCAATTATGGCTGAGGTTGACCGTGTTTGACTGACTCCGAGTAATTAGGCGGGGTCAAAGAAAGTCGCCTACCTTGTAGTACACGGCCTTGGAAACCCTGTTTTACAACCATGGTTGTTCTGGATAGTGTGACTTGGTTGCTAGTTAGTTCAGTGGCGTAGCCAGAAATTTTTCCTACGGGTTCAGAAATTTTCAAGAGACGGACGACCGACTGTCAATCGCTAAGTTTTGGCTTTTTCTGTCAAATCCGGTTAAGCAATTCGAGTCAGGTTACATAATAAAAATAGCAAAAATCAAATTAGAATGCAAATAACTAATAAAAAAATGACTCAATCAATATTAAAAGGGAACACTAGAAATTCATTGAAGTTCTCACTACATGTTTTCATTTTTTGAAACCTAGCTGTTACATCATCTTTCAAAAACCTTCGAAGCAAATCGTTTTCAATAAAAGAAATGCAACTATCACTTAAATGTTGTTTACCAATCCAATCACGCAAATCGGAATCATGTACTTCATTGTTGAAAAGCATCGCTCAAAAGTTGAAGTCGTGACGGGTAAAACGAGAACTAACTTTAGTAACAAGTTATTGTTTCTTAATTGAAGTCGTGACGGGTTAAGGTTCGTTGTCAAATTTTCTAAGATTCGGTGTCTAGGTTTCTAAGGGTTCGGTTTAAAAGTTTCTACGGGTTCGATGTCGAAATATCTATGGGTGTGAATCGAAATACATGTATGTATAATACTAAAAAAATTGGTACGGGTTCGGCCGAACCCATACGTCCCTACCTACGCCCCTTAGTTTTCACATGTGATTGTCCGTTACAAAAGTAATATTCCAAAATTAATGCATGTAAAACCTTTTCTTCTTGTTTCAAATCAAGTTCCTTGTATAGTGGGCTCTTATGCCAAACATGAGTACATTTCGTGTAGCAAGAGCACTTGGACTGGGAGCAAGGCTTAAATCGTATCACTATATGTTTTGAGTAGACTTTTGTTATGTTTGCTGGTTAGAACTCTAGATCGTGGTCAACGGCTTCTTTCTGTATATTGTGTGCAACTCTTGGTTGTTTTGTGATTATTTCACCATGGCTATTGAAGAATCCAAGAGATAATATGGTAGTTTAACTAGTATAGAGATAAATGATCTTGCTTTTGATGATCTATTGCTTTCACATGCTAGTGACTAGGGGTGCAAACGAGCCGAGCCTGAGCTCGACCAGGCTCGAGCTCGATTAACATATTGAAGCTCGAGCTCGGCTCGATTCGAACTTTGTTTCTAAAGCTCGAGCTCGGCTTGTAGGTAAATTTTCAAGCTCGAGATCGGCTCGTTTATCATTTCCTAGTTAATTTATATTAATTATAATTATTATTTTATATATAATTTAGTATTTTTTTTCATAAATTTATAAATATTAATCATTAGTATTTAAATCTATATTTAATATATAATAAAAATATATATAAAAAATAGGCTCGTTTAGGCTCGTGAGCCGGCTCGAGCTCGATAAGCAAAGCTCGGGCTTGGACTCGTTTAGTAAACGAGCTTGATTTTTAGGCTCGGGCTCAAGCTCGTTTAAGCTCGGCTCGTTCGAGCTTTTTTTTTTCGAGCCAATCGCGAATAGCTCGGCTCGTTTGCACTCATACTAGTTAGTGATTGTGGTAATTTGTCTATTATTTAAATCAAGCAAGATTAAGGTCATGCCAATTATAGTATCTGAACAAGTGTAAAGTAAAATGTCATTTTAACCCCTAAGACAACACATGAACACTCATTCCACCACATCACCTGTATTTTTAGTGTTTGTTTATCGCTAATTCTACACACACAATTTTGAATAAATTTTAAACTTTCAAAACATAGTTTTGTAACGAAACCAATAAAAAAGGCAAGAAAAGTGGAGTGTACACGAGCGCTCCCTCTCATGATCAACTCAGTTGGCTTGTTAAAAACTTGAAATGAAGCTTAAACAATCTTGATCACAAACTCAAACCTAAATTGAAGCTCGAGCCCGACCTTCTTATAACAACTTTGACAAAATTCGCATATCTAAATGAATCCATCATTTATATAGATAATAATAATACATAATTATAAAACTTACGAAATTACTTCCAAACTGAGTTAAATCTTAGTCAAACCCGATCTTAAAGTTTTAGAAAATATAACTTGATACAAGATCAAGCTCTAATAAATTAAACGGCCCAATTTTCACTACACATCAAGAGACCAGAAAGGACTCATTTATAAATATCTTTTACTATCTAGAAAAAATCTTATGTGATATAGAAAATAAAAAATAAAAAAACAAATTGTTTTTATCACTCAACCGAAAGAGACTACCAAATAAGTGAACATGGGGGGGGGGGGGGGGGGGGGAGACCAACATTTATAAAAATTTATGATATTAATAAAAACCAATCATAGTTTTGAGTTCTTCCACAACAACATCCATGCAACCAAATTAAAAGCTTGAAAACGAACACACACTCATTCATATCTCATCTTGCTCCCCACACAAACATCCAAAACATTATTATTCCACCATTAAACAAATCATTTCCCACATATAACAAGATAATTATATTATAAAAAATCCTCCAAAAAAGATTATTCACAAGAAAATATATTATCATGATCAACAATTCCCACTGATCATCTCATTTTTTCCCAATTTTCCAACACCAAAAATTGAACCCACAAAAAAAATAATTAAGTACCAAAATATAAACTAGTAATTCCCCATTTTACCCTTTCCACTCCATGCATTGTGAAGTGGGTCGGGTCTTTTGTGTACCCGCATTAACCGGGCATGGAGTCTGAACCGGTAGGACCATACAATTGTACTGCAAACACAACAAACTGCTCAGAGGTATTTCAGTCCTGGGGTTGATCGGCATACCGGTTAAAAATTATGTTGCAAATACAACAATTTTATATCACCAGCCGTTAACCGGTCCACGAAAACCGTGGGAACCGAACCGGTGAACCGGTTATTATTCAAATACAGAATCTCAACAGTCGCAAAAAGCGGCGACACTTCACCGTACAACATGTTGTGACTAAGATCAACAGTTGGGATCGTAACTGAACCTTCCGGTTGGACCGGTCCGGAAAACCGGTTTCTTTCAAGTTGCAGGTTGGTGATTTGGAAACTGAACACGCACCCTGGGATGGGTCCGGTGAACTGGTTCAAGCTCAGGTCGAGGTAATTTAATTTATTGAGCTTAGGCAATATCTGGTCCACCGAGCCAGTAAACTGGTTCCAGGATAGAGAAAGGTATTGTAGCGAAGAAGGGAGCGCGTCGGGCTGAATGGTGCCTGATAACTCGTTGTGCTTCAGATCTAACCGCGTTAGACTTTGTGAAATGAATGGAGGGATAGATACCGATAAATGGTTATGACAGAGTATAACGTTAGTTAACTCTGGTAAATTTCCAATAGCCCAGGGGATACTACCGGTGAGCTGGTTGTAACTCAAATCAAGAGTTCTCAACTGTTTAAGCTCACCTAACTCAGCCGGAATTTCATGCGAAATGAAATTCCGGCTGACCGCTAAAAACCGAAGGTTTTTCAACTTCGACAGTGTTACTGGCAACGCCCCCATTATCCTCCCGGGAACAACCGTAAACTCATAGAGGGAACTCAATTTTCCGATATCCGGATGCAGACGACCCGAAAGACCCGGGGCACCTGCACGCGGATCACCGAGGTTCAACACGACCACTTTTTCACCTTCGCAGTAAACTCCGGCGAAATTACACGGGTCGGATGTAAAATCCCATGATGAAAAGTAATTCGACCCAGGGAGATCTTCTAGAGATTTACGAATCGACTGTAATGCGAGAAAATCTACCGGGTCTAAAATTGCAGAAGTTAGAGATAGCAGGTGAAGCAATGTAACCATCAAGGTAATCATGCCAAACATTCTCTTCATAATATGAGATGGGATGTGTATATATTGGAATGGGATATATATATATGTATGTGTGTGTGTATATATATGGGATAGAAGAGGTGGGTGGTTTTATGTGAGACTTAACCGTGAAGGGAGTGATTGTTCACCTTTTTTTTTTCTGGTGGGAAAATATGGCCGTGAAAGATTTAATGGTGAAGACAGCTAGTGAGCTAGTCACCACCACCTCTGAGAATGAATATTTCTTTTTAGAGAGAGAAACTAGAGTGAGATTGTGGGAGATGATGATGATGATGAAGGTGAAGATGGATTGGGGAGAAAGCTAACTAGAAAAAGAAAAAGATGGCTTGTTAGAGAAGGAGGGATGGTTGCTGCTTCTAGTAAATGTCACATTTGTTTGGTTTTGAATCTTTTGATGAATTTTGCAAGTTTTAAAAACTGGTTTAAATCGGCTGGTTGATCCGGAGCCAAAGGTTTGTTTGGAACGAATCATACCGATAAACTAAGGAAACGATAAAAAATGTGTACCGCTAGTAAATTAGGTTATACCGGTTAAATCCGGAGCCAAAGGTTTGTTTGGAACGAATCATACAGATAAACTAAGGAAACGATAAAAAATGTGTACCGCTAGTAAATAGGTTATACCGGTTAAACTTATAGATATATTGGTACCGTGCAAAGGGTAAAACTAATACTTTTATAGATATACTGGTATCGGGCAAAGGTTAAAATTTACTTTTAATCTTTTATGCGTCAAAAAAGGTGGTAATTTATTTTTTTAATAAAACTTAGCGTCCGAAAAGATAACAATAATTTTTGGATTATTTTTTCATTATGGATTAACTTTTGAAATATTTTTATTATAGAATGATTTAGTTTTAAATTATTTATTGAGTTTAAATGTGTATTATGACTTTTTAGAGTTAATTAGTCAACCGGTTGAACCGTCCGTTGCAATCTAGTTCAATTGGTCAAAACTATTTATAATTCTAACTCGGTACAATTTTAAAACTGATTTTTAAAAGATTGGAATTTTGTGAATGTTAAAAGTTAATTATTTGTTGGTAACGTAGGTTAGGTTCGGGAAGAAGCCAACGGTTGTCCGAGCCTACGTGGGAGGTTCGGATGGACAGGCTTGGGGTTGTTTATCGGTGACATGGAGGAGACCACGTGACATTCGTGGAACCAGACACATACATTTATTACGTGGTGGAGACACTTTTTTGTTATTGTTTTTGTATTTTTGTATATTTTAGAAAATGAAACTAAATTTAGAAATGGTTAATTTGTTCTGTATAATAGTTGTAAATTTATTGTGGAAATATGGTGGCATTAACATACAAATAAATGAAATAAATGACCATGTTAGCATTAAAAAAATACCAGTCTATTTATAGAAATTTATTGGTTAAGTAATTGTAAATGTTTACATTATTTTGTAGCAATTATGAAAAAAGTAATTTCTTAAAATTATTATTGATAGTTTCGTTCTCTCATTTAAAGCTCATTTTTATAACCTTTATTTCTTTGTCTTAATATTTGCAAATGATTTTTTCTTAGATATAACAAACTAACGAAAACCGCCGTTTTAACATGAAATTTTTAACTAGTTGCCTTATTAATAAATCACTAAGGCAAACAAAACATGTTTAGTAAGTGGGTTACGACTTACGTGCTTGATCCGTTTAACACGATCAAATACAAACACCGATGATACAAACATGATACAAACGATAGATTTTGTAAGATACAGTATAAACAGTTCTAAAACGTAAGTGACACAACACATTTAACATAATTATTAACATAACCCATTTATCAATCATGTTAATTTAAAGCTTACAAGAAATACAATTCGTAAAATATTTACAAGCTACATTAGCCCATTATGTGACGTAATTTAGTTATTTACAAAATTCTAAAAAGACATCATTTTGATAAACAGGTCTTAATGTGTAGGGTCGATCTATTAACATAATTACACGTTAGTTTAACATGTTATTTGCGACATTAGTAGGTTAGGCGGGTTAAACTCGTTTAGACATGTTTTTAACAATGTCATTAATGCGTCGACCTGTTTATAGCCCAAACCCATTTAACCTCATGTTGAATCATGTCATCTTAATTAACACGCCGTGTTATGAATTTAAAATTATAAACTTGAGAGCATTCGAGGGTGTCTATCGACTCTTTAATTAAAAAAATATTTTAGTATAGATATTTTATCACTCGTTTATTGAAGTTCTACCCTTCAAATTATGATTGAAGGATTATAAAAGAGAATCATTGTAACCAAACGTTTGAAAAATATATGACTCCATGTATGAAATATATATGTGGCCTCTCATACAAGTATTAATAATCACACGGAAGCATTGCTATCTATGAAAATAATATGGGTTGGCAACCTCAATTTCATAAACAAAATCATTTTTATTAATTTGGTAAAGTATATCAGAATCATATGAACTTTCTGAGCCAACACGAGTGAGAAGATTACAACCACAAAATCAATGTATGAGAGACATTTGATGTATTTTAAAGAAATAATAATTTTATAGAAGTAGAGAAAATCATTAAAGTACTATATTTTTAAATGTATTATACCTTCATTATTATTTAAGAACAATTTCACATTGGTGGTCATTACATGTGTAAAATCTTGGTCACATATATAATTCATAAATGTTATGATTCAATATTTTTTTGCTCTATTACCATTCACAATTTATAGTATGAAATTGTTTTTTTTTAATTTTGATGTGTAACAAAATAATAAAAAAAAAAACTTCACGACAAAAATAAATCTTAAACGTAAAATAGTCATATCTTTAGTAAATATATGATCGTCAATTATCATCGATTACTACCTCGTCAAACTTAAGCTAAGGAAATCAACATGATGTTGATGCTACAATTAATGGTATGGGTTTTAAACATCCAACATTTGTGTAACTAATGGTCCTAAGAGACTTCAAATTTTGCAATTGACCTTTGAATACAAGGAACATGTTCTTTTGACAGATGATACCAAGTTATAGAACCCAACAAACCCTGACAAGAGAACCAGACTGTTTACAAACCAAATCTTCCATGGTTTGAAACAAAATTGTACCATGCAAGTCACAAAGCACAAGCCATATGGGTGTAAATGTAATATGCACATGCAAACAAATAAATGAGCTTTACAAACATAATCTCATCTATCTTCCAACACAAGCATAAATTTGGAAGTTGGATCAATGCAAACTAACCCAAATCCTAACCATGGTTGAAAAAGTCGCTATGCGCTCCTTAATCGATCAACCGGTGAGTTAAGAGTACTCGGTCTAGGCGCAGAGTACTTGGGGAATACTCGTTAAATTATAAAGAAATTAGTTTTCAGAAATTAATACACAGGTCAAATAACATAAATTTACCAATATTTATAACAAATACGTGAAATGATATTCATTCTTAGATATAATAGGCATATGAATTATGTTGTATTCTTTAAAGTCAAACTCTGTCTGAGTTGACTTACTAGATCTGATTCTGGCCGAGTTTGACCACGTTTGATTGATTCTGAAAAATAGGCGGAGTTAAAGAAAATCGCATCGACAGCCTATCTTGAACCGATTACTCGGGGACTACTCGACCTTCAAGACTTTGTTTTACAACCATGATCCTAACCATAGCCCTAAATGGGCCCTACAATGATCAACTTTCGAGGGCAAATGTGTCATAACACTACAAGCCATATGTAAAAACACCATCACCTCACCTTACATGGGGTGGAGATACAACTTTAGCCTTATATATATGAATGAGGATTGTGTTCTTGATTCTCATAAAAAAGAAAGGATGTGTTTGTATTTATACATTTAGGTCAGATGTCTTTTTCTTTCATCTACATCATTTACTAGATACCATGAGCCCCCCAAATACACCCAAACAAATATAAAAGTTAAAAAAATGAATTCTAAAGGTGGTTAAAATGAGTGATATTCGGTATATCTATTGGACTATTGATTTACGCGTTTACCGTGCCAAATCAATGACTTTAATCTAAAATGAAACGGATCAAATGGTTTAAAGTTGTATTTACTAAAAAATATATATAACATTTCAAATTGATTATCTAAAAGTGAATAATAATTTTGCTAATAGTTATTATAGTAACCAAAGCACATTTAGCCGAATAGTGTATTGGTGTGTTAAATGGTGCCCTAAAGGTCGAGGGTCCGAGTCCTGTTATAAACCATACAGTAGAGTTAAGAGTAGTTTAGCTAGTGTGTGAGCTGGTGTTCAGAAAAAAAAAGTTATTATAGTAGATTTAACATTGAATATTTATGAAAGTAGACAAAAGAATATTGACAAGCATTTGCAACCCTACCTTCGCACCATCATTAAAATTGCACATGTCTTATCGAAACTCTTTGACACCTATATAAGTGACCATCCCTTAAAAAATGTCTAAAAAATGGTCCTAGACTTATAAGATTTACAATTTGATGATTTTAAAGTTAAAAATAACAGAAATTCTAGTATAAAATAAAACAAGATGTTACAAGTCAATATTAATTGTTAGGTTGGACCTCAAAATGTTTTAGGGATGACATGAATACTTATAATTATAAGTATATGTATTTTTAAATGTAAGGCCATTCTTAGAAAACACTTCAAGTCCAATTTTTACATGATTTCTTGCGAATTTCTTTCTTTAAAATAAATTAAAAAACTATATACTTTTTTACTTTTCTGACATTGATGACATAAATACATCTTGTGAATTTCTTTCTTTAAAATAAATTAAAAAACTATATACTTTTTACTTTTCTGACATTGATGACATAAATGCAAGCAAACATGATATGAAGTAAAGCACATGTAAGGAAACCAAAGTATACTCATTCTCTTCACCAAATACCAGACCCACCCTAAAACATATGTTTTAATGATAGAAATGATCACATATATTGCCAAAATGAAGAATTCACACCCCTTGATAGGCTTAAAAGCCAATATGAATGAATATCTTTAAAAATAAAATTTTGATAACATAGCGAACAATAACACTTGTAGTTAGATGTAACATGGTTTGTGAACTAGTTTCTTCACTTATGATCTAGTTAGCAGTTACCCTACCACTATTGCTTCAAACATGGGTGGACTAAGAATGGGTCGATCTACCGTGAGTTTAAAGAGACATGAACTTGAATAATAAAGACTTGAGCGGTGAATTTAGAGAGACATTGTTGAAACATCGTTCACAAATAAAGAAAATACAATTTTATTATATTCCATTACAAATTAATTTACAATTTACAATTCTTCTAAAAAAATACACACAAAATGAAACAAAAAAACATTAAACTGATTACAACCGAAGTAAATAAATTAGAGAAGAGACAAGGTTTTGATTGGAAACGTTCAAAACGCTTCTCTTAAAACAGATTTCGTGCCACCTATGTGAACCCGTCTGTTTCCCCGGGTACAATAGCTTAAGGAGATGGTACTGCCAGGAATTTCCTAGCTCTTGAAAGTATACATGAAACAAAGTGCGTAGAGATGTGAAATCTGGGAATTCGTTTGAAATTATGTAAACCATACGATTTTTAGTGTTCTGTGTGTAGCACAAAGCTTTGTATTTGATATGTTTTGAATTCCAAGTAAAAAGTTTTCGTTAGATACATATATATATAGAGTCTCTAGCCAACCATACCAATCCACTTACCCTAGCTCATACAGTTTAAAGTGCGCCATCAAAACGTCACATTACGCCCATCGCCCTAGTCCCGGGCACATATGGGGTGCTTTGCACCCTCCTGGCTGCTATTGGGTGTGATTTGTTGTAACGCCTCGTATTTCCAAGATTTATTATTTTTATAAAAATTCACGCTCGTTTTTCTATTTCCTGAGTCGCAACTACAATCGGATCGAAAAACGGTGTAAAAACGGAAACAACGCATTTTTACGTGTTTTTAACGAAACGACAACCGAACGCGACTTTTTTGATGTCTTACATTTAATTCCCGTGTTTAAAAACTTAAGTAAAATTTTACGCTATTTTGTAACGTCCGGGCGCTGAAATGGGCTTCAGAAACGCAATCGGGCCGCTATGGGGCTTTAGGCCCAACACCCTTGAAACCCTAACACTATAAAAGCCCCATCCCTCTTCTCCTACCTTCATATTTCCGGCGATCGGAGCCGCCTTTCCGGCGAGACTCCGGCGACCCCCTTTTTCCGGCAGACAAATACCCGCACCACCTACCTCCCTCTCTCCTTGCAACCGAGCCGCCGGCCACCGCAACGGTGGCGGCGCACCAGCAACGAAGTCGCAGCAGTGGCAGTCCCTGCAGCGGACACCCATCGCCTCTCCAACCTTCACCACACTCCTCTCTCCCTCTCCTGCCCAACGAAGACGACGGCGCCGCCGCTCCGGCCAGCCACCGTGCTGTGTCTCTCGCCTCTCCCTCCCGCTCATCTCTCCTCTATCCCCGGTGTACTAGACCGTCGGCCACCTCCGTGGTGGCGGCGCGTCAATGGCAAGCCGCGGCAGCGGCGACATAACAGCAGCGCACGACCTCAGTCGCGTTTTGACGGCAGCGACAACGGTCGCCGGAGCTCCGGCAGCAGTGGTCAGTGTCGCTTTGGATCAGATGTTCAACGATTCCGATTTCGGTTCAGGCTGAGTTTGTCCGATTCTGTTTTGGCTTGGGCTCTTGTCGGGTCAGCTGTGGTTTCTTCGGCTCGGGTCATGAGCGGTTCAACACGGCTCCGCACAGTTGGTCCGGGTCTCGGTCAAAGCAGGTTAGCGAGCAGATTCGGGTCAGCTTGGTCCATACACGTTTCAGTTCGAGTCGAACCTGGTCAAACAGTCAACACCAGTCAACAGCCGGCTCAGGTTCAACCTCGATTCAGTTCAGGTACGAGTCGCGTTTTAATCGCCTCAGTTTCGCGTTTAATTTTAGTTGGTTGATTGGGCTCGCTTTTGGTTCCATCTCGGTTCAGCAGGCTCGGGTCAAATCTGGTCAAAGCTCGGGTCATGGTCAACCTTCCGGTTTTAGTCATCACAAGTCAACAGCAGTCAACCTGGTCAACGAAAGTCAACCGGTCAACTGCTGGTCAATTGCCGACCCGAGGCTGGGTAAAAATCTTAAACGGCGCAAAACCTTTATTATTATTGTTTATATTATTTATCGCTTTAATCGTAAAACATTACTTACTTGTACACTAAACGTGTCTTTGTAAGTTGTATAAATATATATATTTTCGTTACATAACTTGTATAAATATATTGCTTCGTTGATTGATGAGTTTTGACACATATATCGACAACTTGTGTTGTCGGGATCGTCTAAAAACAGAGGAAACTCTGCCCGGTTTTCGTCAAATCATACGTATATATATTTATTGCACTTTTCGGCGAAGCATATTTCTTAAACGACATCAAATAAATATATACATTATACTTCGACAAAATAAATTATTAAACCTTCGTATACCTATACTTATCTAAAAGGCAATATACATATATGTATATCATTCCCTTATCGACAAGACGTATATATTATACTTTAAAGAAAAAAATAAATTATATATTTAATATACTTTTCGTCAAAATATAAATAATTACCTAATACGCTTTTCGCTAAAAAAATACATATATTTATTGTATTATTTTGATAACACTTCTACGACGCCTTTGACAATTTAAAATTTAGAGTCGTTACATAAATCCCGTGATATAGGTACACGTGCTTTCAACTCCAATTCGAATCCTCCGTCGTAGCTTCGATTATTCATGCACATTCATTTGCCATTTTTAAGGTGACCTCGGTGTCCCTTTCTTCCACTCATCAACTCGTCGTGGAATTTCCAAAGAAGACTTAGCAATTTTGTGAGTACACTCGACCCACATTTGTTTATATCACTTTTTGGGTGTAACATGTTTCCATATACAAAAATCACAAACACTTAAACTTTATGAAACGCACAAACAATCCTATACACATGACTACATGAATCGTATACTTGTTGCTTGTCTGGGGATAAACGTTATGCTATGCTTTAGTCATTAACTATTTTTAGCCTTGTTTGACATGCTTAGCGCTATAGGAATTCACGCATCCACCTCCATCGTGTTATTCGTGAGGTCATGTTAAAACATCGTGATTGCGTTACGGGTTTGATTATTAGCATTGCATGCCTTGATATTGCTCTTGTATAGATTTGGTTGCCATGAGGATTGTTAAAACTTTATTCGTATACGTATGCTATGCTTAAACTTGTGTACTCGCCTTTGCTTTTGCATTGACTTTATTTTAAAACATGTTACAGGTTGAAGGAGATGACGCTATGAAAACAATATAGCAAGGGCTAGATACACACAAATTAGACGTTAGGTTTAATGTCGACGTATCAATTTTGTTATGACTTTGCAAATGTTAGGTTGTTCTTTGTTTGGTTACATTGATGTATTTGACAATTCTTATGAAATGAAATATGGTTTAATTAATTATTGTCACTTAATAATGTTGTGAGCAATGAGCAATCTCGTTTTCGTCTCATCCCTATGTTTCCGCCATCGGTTGGGGTGTTACACTTGTCATATATAAATACTTTCTTGTAAAGAATTCTAGTTACAAGTCAACAAAAGATTTATCTCTTCACCAATGCGGGACAAACACAAGTTTCACATATTAAAATTCCAACACACAATTAAAACTTTTTCATTCATTTGACTTTAATCACTAAATAATCATTATATTATTCAGTAGTATAATATCATTTAAAAAAAATTCAAACAGACGTGCCTATTTGTAAAGTAAAATATAAATGGTATATCAAGCATCACTGCACATTCTTATGCAAACACATTTGAAGAAGAAAAATATATAAAAGCACAACGCAAGTGAATTTTAGTAAATATACATCAAGCAAAAATACATGAAAGCTCGCATGCTGTCATCTTGTCCACATAAATGCATAAACAAATCCATCCGAATGTTGTTATGTGTAACAACTCTCCAAAACACCCCGAAATTTACCAAAACGTAAAACCGGGCACGCGAATCGAGACAACGAGACAGGGCCACCTGGACTGTCCAGGCGCCACGCGATAGAGACGACACCAGTCTCTGTCGCGACGCGCGAGAGGTATCCAGGTGACGTGTCACCGTTTCGCGCCATCTGGCAACCCTACACTTGTGACCAGGCTGACCTAGCCTAGCTAGGCACCTCAGGCGCCACGCGAGAGGGAACCCAGATCCCCGCGCAACGCGCGGGGGAGGTCAAATTCGGGTATAAATAGAGCAGTCTGGGACGACGTCCAGTGCTCAATTGCGAAAGATAAAATCGAACGTATACTCTCTGAATCTCTGTTTCTTCGTGCAACACCCCCCTAAACCGGCGAAGCGCTGCCCGCTGTAAGTAACTTAACCCCCGGTCACTAATTCATTATCCTACCCATTCGATCTAGAATCGACAACACATGTCTAGGCTCTGCCCGACTACGTTCGTTGGAGTTCTGTCGAGTGTTGTATGGACACCCTACCCAATCGATCTAGAATCGCCAACGTATGTCTAGGCTCTGCCCGGCTACGTTCGTTGGATTCTGTCGATTGTTGTATGGTCAAAGTGACTTGGGTTAACTTACTAACACATGTGCATTGTATGTTTTAATAGAAATCCCAGGAAGTAATCAAGATCCATCACCAGGAACTCCGTAGAAATACTTAAAGTGTCCAAGGCGAGTACATTCACTTTTTATAAATCTTTTTGTGAGTCAAAATGTGTTACCAAAACCTCAAATGTTTTAATTATGCTTAACATTGATTGAGTATATGTATTCTACAATTACTGCTGGTATGTTGGGGTTTTGTATACATTGCTAGTCCAAAGTCACGGGTGTCACACCCCAACCGATGGCGGAAACATCGGGGTTAGTGGCACTAGGCGACCAGATTGTCTCGTGAGAATTCCATAACAATTATTTAACAATATCATTCAAACATTAACATCCCATACCATTAACATAACATTTTAAACAATCATTACAGAATCTAAGTTCTCCCACAAAAACAATAAGGTTCGATATCCCCTAGATTTTATTATAACCATTCTAAACAAAACTAAACTAAACTACGCAAAACCACATCCAAAGCGTCCAAGCTATAAATCCTCAACCTGTTACATACGTTAAAATACAAGTCAATACAATTAAGTAAAGGTGAGCATACGAGTTTGAATAATACTAGCATAGTCGAGAAATCATTTGCGAAACAATCTAATTACATATCATGATACACCAAAACACTTAACATAACATAAGCTCATTTCTCATGCTAACTACCATGAGAAGGCTTGCGCGTCCATCCTAACTAGACCCCGTCGGGTGTAAGCCACACTATAGTACCATACTAGCTAAGGAGGCAAGTTAAACAAAATAAGTCCTAGTCACATGTTTCTAATATCACGCATTGAACATATACAATCAGATTATTCGCGTGTGATAAACAGTTTTGATTTGTGATGTGATTTTAATATAGGCACGTATGTAACACCCAAAAAATGTGTTAAAGCGAAAATGGGTCAAGTATACTCACTGTGGGTGCGCTTTAGGTAAGATTAGAGATCTGAGAAGAGTCGAGAAGAGCACGGATCAGCCTGCATACGCGAACGGAAGTGCATCAGTCTCCGAAAAGCTGAAACGGTTAAGTCTTGATTGGGCAGTAGCCAAGTTCGGGCGAACTTGTGTGTAAACACACAAGTTCGAGCGAACTTGTATGAACTTAGTGAGTTTATAGCCAAGTTCGGTCGAACTTGATGAGTTTCCTAAGAAACTTGTCAAGTTCGGGCGAACTTATAGGAAAACCTTACTGACAAGGCAAGTTCGGTCGAACTTGTATGGTTTCCTAAGAAACCAGGCAAGTCCGGGCGAACTTGCAAGAATTTTTGTGAAGAAACACTCAAGTTCGGTCGAACTTGACCCAAGTGGGTACAAGTTCGGTCGAACTTGACCTGGTGAGCTGGTGATTCTCGAGAGAACTTGATGTTTTCGGGTCCAAAATCTTGTGTTTTCGCGTCGCTTGCTGAGTAAAATCGAGTGTTCATCCCTCCAACCCTGTTCTACTGAGCAAACTTAGGTCGGAGAGGTCTTTTGTTTTAGCCGTTTTACAAGAGCGTGGGCTAATCCGGGCGAACTCGGGGTTCGTTCGGATTAGTCCGGCTTGTGTAAACCAACATAAATGTCCTTGTGCTTCCAGATCTGGGATCTTGAATGATAGATGCTTCGTTTGATATCAGTAAATGAACAAAACATCCTCAAAAGTCTGTATTTTGTGTCAAAATCGATATTTATCAAAGGTTTTCTCAGATCTATAACTTACAAGCCGAGATCTTGCAGATCTCGTGTTTGGGAAGCCTCTTCTAACACCAAACTAACTCGTATTGTGTAGATCTAAGCTTTAAACAGAAGCTTTTGAAGAAAAAGATGAAGGTTTTTGTAAAAGAATGAGTTTTGACGAAAACGAAGGCTATGCCTTGTGCCAAAATCGTTGTAAACATTTGTAGATCATTGATAAACGTTGTTGCAGTTGAAATCGGGTTGATTCTTACTTAGAACACGAAGGTTTTGGTTTGGGATAGCTCTGGGCGAACTTGCAGCAAGTTCAAATGAGTGAACAGAACTTGGTATTTATAGGAGAAGGCACAGATGAGAGCTGATGAGACCAAGTTCGGTCGAACTTGCATGAAATTCATGCAAGTTCGGGCGAACTTGTTAGATTTTCAAAGATGGATGGCTAAGTTCGGCCGAACTTGTACATGTATGTACAAGTTCAACTTGAGGGAAAGCAAAGGATCCTTGTGTCTCAGGCAAGTTCGGGCGAACTTGTGGTAGTCAAGTTCGGCCGAACTTGGCCTGATGACCAAGTTTCTTGTGTTAAGTGTTTGTTTGGTTATTCGGTTCGCATTAGATAGTTATATTAAACGTTAAATTAAAGCGTTAAGCGTTATAGTTGATATAATAGTGCGATTTAGCGATTCGAGAGTGCGAGAGCGATGCGATAGTGAGCGTAATCATAACCACAAACACACATAACACATAAATAATATAAAAACCACATAAATAACTGCGATTTGCGATGCAATGAGATTAGCGATGTGATTTATTAAGCGATTAGATACGATAATAACGTACAATACCAAAATTAATTAACATAAACTTTTATTATTAACCGAATCTCGGGATTACAAAAGGAGTACAGCGATAAAAACAAGGAAAAAGATAACAACGAATTTCCGAGTTGTTACAACGGGAATGTGACAGGAACCGTTATTGTTGGGCGACAGGGCCCAAAGTAATATGACCCACAAGTCAGGATTGACAGTACTGATCGAGTAATTACGTAGATATAAACATTGTAAATGCGGATGCTCCTCAATAACTGTAAAGTATAATCACTTGTTTTGATAAAACTGAGATGAATTCACCAGTATTTCTTGCTGATAAAATGTTTTTAAAACGCGTTTCAGGTAACTTAATGTGAATCTAACAGAAGCAAGCTGGAGAGCACTGAAGGCTTAGAAAAATGGCTATAAAAGTTATGTAACATTCGTCAGAAAACGGGTTTCAAAACCCGCTTCGTTTATTAATCAAATATTCGGTTATAAGTTTCGTTGCGTATTTATTGTTCAGATAAATTTTAAACAATACATAATTAATAAATATATTAGAATTTAAAAACCATAATTTATAAATAATAATAAATAGTGAGAAAAAAATAAAATGGAGACGCCGGGTTTCGAACCCGGGTCACCCGTAAGCACAAACACACAACACACCGCTCCGCCACACACTTCACTTGTGATAAACAATGAAACAAATAA
Organism: Scalesia atractyloides; assembly: GCA_947069175.1. Taxonomy (NCBI): domain Eukaryota; kingdom Viridiplantae; phylum Streptophyta; class Magnoliopsida; order Asterales; family Asteraceae; genus Scalesia; species Scalesia atractyloides. The sequence continues at coordinate 3,014,899 of CAMTDV010000004.1, forward strand.
CACTTAAGGTAAACCCGAAAATCAAAACCGAACATCAGCGCGCTCAGAACGCGGAATCGCCGGAGTAAAACCAAAACTCCGCTAATGTTGCCTTTCCCTTTTGACTAAAACGCGATAACCGGCTACGACATCAATTATAACCGATGCCTAACCGTCAATTTCGGTCATAACCGCCGAAAATCCTTTGACCGCGAATCAAGACTCGATTCAAACCCAATTCAGCTGTTCATACCAATAAATACTCACTCTAACATCTCGTAAACCTTTCGCTCACAACTGCACTTTCTTTCCGAAGTTGCATTTCCTCAAAAGCTCGTCGCCGGAGATTTCCAATTTCGCCGCCGGAATCCCTGATCAGAAAACCGCGTTCGTTCATCAGACGGTATAATCATCTAAACCTTTCATGCTATCTCCTAATTTATACTTTAATTGTTCAAACCAATAATCGAAACTGTTAAAACAGTTCATACAGCCGGAAATCACAAATCAGAGCCGACGACACTTGCCGGAAAACTGAAGCAAACTCGCTGTTCTGGTATACCATATCATTTAATTTTTCTGTCCATTTCAATCAAGTATAAGTCGTGATCGATTAAACAGAACAGTCGGATTTCACTGTTCTGTGTTCTTATAAACGAAGAAGATGAAGTCGGATATAAGTATTAGTATAATTAAAATTGGATATTCAAACGGGTTAGACACACAGTCCAGCGGTGGACTGTGTGCAAATACAATATGCACGTCCCGAGTTCGAATCGCACACGTTACCGACTTTCAGAAATAAAACCAACATTTTTAGAACTTAATCAGATCAAGTCACAGAATGTTTATAAGAGTAATATAATCCATTAGTTAAACAGATTAGACACACAGCCCAACTGGTTGGGCTGTGCGCACTCGAACCGAAGGACCCGAGTTCGACTCCGGGTCTCTGCAACCGGTTCGGCCATATAAATCATTTTTAATAAAAAGCCAAATAAGTTTAAAGTTAATTAGTATATAAATATAATTAAAACAGAGAATATTTCGGGTTAGACACGTAGCTCAGTTGGTAGAGCTGCGTGCACGTATACGAGAGGTCCCGAGTTCGAACCTCACTCAGCGCATAGAAAACACAGTCTGACCGGTCAAGACCCGGTCAGCGGTCAACGGTCAAAAGTCAACTTTTTTTATTTATTTTTTTTAATTATTTATTAATTTAATAGAAAAATCATTTAAAAATACTTAAAAATAAGATTTTTAAAGTTAGAAAATTTCCTTAAACTCACAAAAATAAATCTAAAAATCCCATTAAGAGCACTAATTAAAAATATTAATCTCAAATAAAATCCATTTATTTATCGAATCATTTTGTTATTATCTAGGTTAGTTCTTCCCTCGTCAATCGAATCATAAATTCGTGCGCCTTCATCATCATCAAAGAACGCACCCATTGTGAGTGAATCTCTATCAATTCCCCGTTTTAATCATGTTTTGGGGTGTATCATGTGTCATATAATTCTTTTATTATATATATAAACACTTGTGCATTCATCATATCCGTGATCAAATGTGTATCAAATGTGTATCGATTGTTGTGTGAATTATATGTAGATTGGATTTATCATTTTCAGTGCACGCATTTCATTAGGCCCATCAGTTCCCCGTGGGAGACGGGTTGAGCATCAGGTGCCTCATTAGATCGGCTCCGTTTGATTGAGCCTTGATCTCACATACATCATCATTCATATCATATACTCATCCAAAGTGGTTTGTGTTTGTTTATTTATATATGTTTGCTCACATGTGATTATTGCACAAATTTTCCTTATTAAATAAAACAAGAAATTAATAACAATGTTTTATCAAGGTTCACTCGCCAACTTTTGTTGACCCAAAATTTCCCCCGTTTTACACATGATACAGGTGATCCAGCTGAGGCAAGAAACACATAGGAAGGCCTAGAAGAATAAACCAGTTTAAGCTTTGGATTATTTATATAGTTTCATTTCCTTGTAATTGTATAAAATTTGATTTGGATATTTAAGTTGTAATTTGAATTTAATAAATATGAAACATTTTAGTAAACATCATGAGCTTTGGTGATAACCCAATTATGCCCCGACTCTTATTCCGCTGCGGGTCGGGGTGTGACAGATTGGTATCAGAGCCATGACTATAGGGATATAGGATAGGTTATTAGACCCTTAGAGCCTATACTATAGTTGATTAAAATTTTAAATTGTTTATGCGTTACATACAAAATTCATGATGTTTATATGCTTTATGTTTATTTTTACACTCAATGTTATGCAAGCATGCTCACAAATACATGTTATTATACAATGCTCATCATGAATCATATCCTCATAGCATATCATATCCATGAGAGCACACACCTCACGATTCCCATGATTTTTGCAATGATTTTTGTATTTTTCAAATCACATCAAAGTGAGTTCTCATGACGGGCATGTAGTAACTGGAAGGGTACGAGTACCGGTAGTCGGAACGTCCTGTCTAGGCTTGGCATTCGTATAAATCCAAAATAAAGGACCACTTTGCCTACCTGAGGACTAACGATGAGAGTACGAAGGACCTATTAGGCCAAAGCATGCTATACCAAACGTCGTGTGAGCTAACTCCACTTTGAGTTGTCATTGTGTCTACACCTGGACACCCTCCTACCATACATCTCGCAATCATATTTTACCGTTTTCATTCGGGTGGTGCGAGTGTTAATCCGCCAACACCAATGTGAATCCTACCAAGCCCAATAGTCATGGGGGCCCACATGACTACACAGGCGATGGTATAGGGGACATTGGAGGCCCAAACATGAGCAAACCCAAGACATCCTATGGATGTAGTTGAATTATTGTCAGTTATGTTATTTTTCATTCTTTTTACGACACATGACACCTAGAAACTTCTTAAACTCACAATCTTCCTATGTATGTTCCTGTAGATGTCGGCTAGGCAACTACGTGGAGGTAGAAAGTCAGGAAGATCAAATGAACGCTTGGCCACACAAATTGCTAAACAAATGGCCGCAGTGCTTCCTGACATCGTGATTCAAGTTCAACAAGCTCTCACCGCAATCCCATCAACCCTCCCAATCAAGAAGACCAGAGCGTCGCCAACCCTCCCTCCAAAAAGTGCTCCTACAAACACTTCAAATCTTGCGATCCCCCAAAATATGAAGGGACCGAAGGTGTTACCGCCCTCCTTCACTGGTTTGAAGAAATGGAAACACTTTCCTCAATTGCGATTGTCCCGAGGATCGCAAGGTACGTTATGCAACTGGAAGACTGTTTGGGGTAGCCCTTACCTGGTGGAACACGGAAAAGGGTAAACGAGGAGTTGAAGATGCCATGGCCTTAACATGGGAAGAGTTAAGGGAACTCATGACCAGACGCTTTTGTCCAAGAAGCGAAATCAAAAAATTGGAAGATGAATTCCACGCGCTAAAACAAAAGGAAGGAGATCACACTTCCTATAATAAAAGATTTCTCGCGCTAAATCAGATGATCCCTAATTTGTTCACCCTCGTGTACCGCTTGGTTGAACATTACATTCGAGGTCTTCCCTCAAAAATTCAAGACTCGGTTTTAAGCACTTCGCCTGCAACACTTGAAGCCGCGATGGAGTTAGCTACAAAACTTACTGAGAGTCGCATCCGAAACGGCAAATTCAAGGATGAAAAGAAGAAAACACCCATTGAGACCCCAACTACAAACCACTCAGTCTCCTCCTCAAGGTTTGCTGGTAAGAGGAAACGAAACAACAAGAATTTTGGTGTCACTCAAACCAACCTCATATCACCGCTGCACCAATCACCCAAATCGCTCCCTCAGCTGCACCATTTAAAAATCCATACACCGGCCCACACCCAAAATGCAACCGTTGTCAATACCATCACCCTCCCGAAACTCTTTGCCAACATTGCACAAGCTGTGGCCGCGCAGGTCACACCATCCAAACCTGTCGTGCTCTTCAACGAATGAACCGCAATCAACCCCCAACCCAAACCCACCATCAGATAGTGGGTCAAGCCCAACAACCCTTACTTCTACCACCTGCACCACACGCAGCCCAAACTTACTACCAACCCAACTACCCCATGATGCAACCCATGCGAGCCTGTTACAACTGTGGGACCCAAACCACTTCAGGAACACTTGTCCACGTTCGGTGAACATCATCCATGCCCAAGCTCAAGCAAACCCGGTAAACCAAGCAAACCAAGCTCCTCCACCTGCCAGAGGAAGAGCTTTCAACATCAATGCCAACCAAGCTAGAGTTGACAACAACGTGGTCAACGGTACGTTTCTCATCAATGGTAGTTATGCATCCATATTATTCGATACTGGCGCGGATAAGAGCTTTGTGTCCTTAGAATTTGAACCTATCCTCAACCAAACTCGTGTTAATCTCATGGAATCTCTAACGGTGGAAGTTGCTGACGGAAAACCCGTTTCATTAAATTCTATTATACGCAATTGTACCCTCACTCTAAACGATCACGATTTTCCAGTTGACCTCATTCCTATGAAGTTGGGAAGTTTCGATGTTATAATTGGTATGGACTGGCTCAGCCAGCATCACGCTGAAGTAGTGTGCCGCGAAAAGTTCATTCGCATTCCTCTTGCAGACGGTCAGACTCTACGTATTTTTGGAGAAACCCCTTCGAAAGGACTCAAATTAATGTCCTGCCTTCAAGCCCGAAAATTTCTCCGCAAGAACTATGTCGCATTCCTAACTCACGTCGTCAAAAAGGGGAAACAAGGAGAAGAAACTCGAAGATATCCCAGTTGTGAAAGAATTCCCACAAGTCTTTCCCGACGACATTTCAGGACTCCCTCCTGTGGGAGAAGTCGAATTCTGCATCGATCTTGTACCTGGCGCTACACCAGTCGCAAAATCTCCTTATAGGTTAGCCCCATCCGAAATGCAAGAGCTAGCCAGTCAACTGCAAGAGCTGACTGACAAAGGATTCATACGTCCTAGCTCCTCGCCTTGGGGTGCACCTGTTCTCCTTGTGAAGAAGAAAGATGGAACGTTTCGCATGTGCATTGATTATAGAGAACTCAACAAGTTAACGGTTAAAAATCGCTATCCACTACCTCGCATCGATGACCTCCTAGACCAACTTCAAGGCGCCACCTGCTTTTCAAAAATCGACCTTCGTTCTGGTTATCATCAGCTCAGAGTGCACGAAGAAGATATCCCAAAGACCGCCTTCCGGACTCGTTATGGTCTTTACGAATTCATGGTCATGCCATTCGGTTTAACCAACGCCCCGCTGTATTCATGGATCTAATGAATAGAGTATGCAAACCCTACCTCGACCGTTTCGTCATAGTCTTCATCGACGATATTCTTATCTACTCCAAGTCTAAATCTGATCATGAATGACACCTTCGACTCATCCTTACACTCTTAAGGACCGAAAAGCTCTACGCTAAGTTCTCAAAATGTGAATTCTGGTTAAGAGAAGTACAATTCCTTGGACATGTCGTTAATGACAAGGGAATACATGTCGATCCTTCAAAAATCAAGGCAGTACAGGAATGGCAAGCGCCACGTACCCCTACCGAAGTAAGGTGATTTCTTGGTTTGGCTGGTTACGATCGCCGCTTCATTGCCAATTTTTCCCGTAATGTTGTACCACTCACGGCTTTGACTCATAAAGGAAAACCCTTCATATGGGGACCTAAACAAGAAGAAGCCTTCCAAACTCTAAAGCAAAAAATTTGTGACGCACCTATCCTCACACTCCCTTAAGGTTGCGATGACTTTGTAGTATATTGCGACGCATCAGGGCAAGGGCTAGGCTGTGTATTAATGCAAAGAGGAAAAGTGATAGCCTATGCTTCTAGGCAACTCAAGGTTCATGAGAAAAATTACACCACCCACGACCTGGAACTTGGAGCCGTTGTGTTTGCTCTCAAGATATGGAGACATTACCTCTACGGTACCAAGTGTGAAGTGTACACTGACCACAAGAGTCTCCAACATATTTTCAACCAAAAGGAGTTGAATATGAGACAACGAAGATGGGTCGAACTTCTTAACGACTACGACTGTGAAATTCGGTATCATCCTGGCAAGGCAAACGTAGTGGCTGATGCGCTCAGTCGAAAAGGTTATGCGAACTCCATTTGTCTACTGTGTTCGCAAATCATAACCGACATCGAAGATCGAATCCGAGCAGCTCAACATGTTTCCGTAACGGAACATGATGTACGCGATGAACTGTCGTGTGGAGCTGAACTAAAATCGAAACCAAATCCGACGGTATTCTATACTATTTAAACCGCATATGGATTCCTGATCGCGATAACCTTCGTGACTTCCTCATGAATGAGGCGCACAAACACGATACTCTGTACACCCAGGAGCCGACAAGATGTATCAAGACCTACGATACACCTACTGGTGGCCTGGCATGAAAAAGGATATCGCTGTTTATGTTTTCAAGTGCCTTACCTGTTCCAAAGTAAAAGCTGAACATCAAAGACCTTCAGGACTCCTAGTCCAACCCTAAATACCTATATGGAAGTGGGAAAACATAACCATGGATTTCATTACCGGGTTACCTCGCACCTCCAGTGGGTATGACACCATATGGGTAATAATCGATCGTCTTACAAAGTCATCTCATTTCATCCCGATTCGCGAGGACTTCAAGAACGAGAAGTTAGCTCGTATCTACATCAGCGAGATCGTAAGCCGTCATGGCGTACCATTAAGTATCATTTCTGACCGTGATGGTCGTTTCACTTCACGAACATGGCGAGCCGTACAAACCGCCTTGGGTACACGATTAGACCTCAGTACCGCTTTTCATCCTCAAACTGATGGTCAATCTGAACGCACCATCCAAACCCTTGAAGACATGCTGCGAGCATGCGTCATAGATTTCAAAGGGAACTGGGACGCGCATCTACCATTAGTTGAATTTTCGTACAACAATAGCTATCATTCAAGTATCGGCATGGCTCCTTTCGAAGCTTTATATGGTCGTAAGTGCCGATCTCCAGTATGTTGGCACGAAATTGGGGAATCACAAATCACCGGTCCAGAGTTAATTCAAGAAACAACCGACAAGGTCATTCAAATTCGAAACAATCTTCTAGCGGCTCAAATTCGTCAAAAGAGTTATGCAGACAAACGACGAAAGCCCTTGGAGTTTGTCATTGGTGATCAAGTACTTTTAAAAGTATCACCGTGGAAGGGAGTGGTTCGTTTTGGCCAAAAAGGAAAGCTAGCACCACGCTACGTAGGACCTTTCAAGATACTCGAAAGAGTAGGTCCTGTAGCATACAAGCTTGACCTACCAGAAGAACTCAACAGAATTCATCCCACATTCCACGTATCAAACTTGAAGAAGTGCCTCGCCGATGGAAACCTCCATATTCCTCTAGAAGACATTCAGATCGATGAATCTATGCACTTCATTGAAAGACCAGCAGAAATCATGGACTTTGGAGAGAAGCGTTTAAGACGAAGTCGTATTCCAATTGTCAGGGTACGTTGGGAGTCAAAACGAGGACCCGAGTTTACTTGGGAACGAGAAGACTCAATGTGCGAAAAATACCCGCATCTTTTTCCTGTTACCACTACTACTTAAATTTCGGGACGAAATTCCTAAAAGTAGGAGATACTGTAACATTCGTCGAAAAACGGGTTTCAAAACCCGCTTCATTTATTAATCAAATATTCAAATATTCGGTTATAAGTTTCGTTGCGTATTAATTGTTCAGATAAATTTTAAACAATACATAATTAATAAATATATTAGAATTTAAAAACCATAATTTATAAATAATAATAAATAGTGAGAAAAAAATAAAATGGAGACGCCGGGTTTCGAACCCCGGTCACCCATAAGCACAAACACACAACACACCGCTCCGCCACACACTTCACTTGTGATAAACAATGAAATAAATAACACTTAAGGTAAACCCGAAAATAAAAACCGGACATCAGCGTGCTCAGAACGCGGAATCGCCGGAGTAAAACCAAAACTCCGCTAATGTTGCCTTTCCCTTTTGACTAAAACGCGATAACCGGCTACGACATCAATTATAACCGATGCCTAACCGTCAATTTCGGTCATAACCGCCGGAAATCCTTTGACCGCGAATCAAGACTCGATTCAAACCCAATTCAGCTGTTCATACCTATAAATATTCACTCAAACATCTCGTAAACCTTTCGCTCACAACTGCACTTTCTTTCCGAAGTTGCATTTCCTCAAAAGCTCGTCGCCGGAGATTTCCAATTTCGCCGCCGGAATCCCTGATCAGAAAACCGCGTTCGTTCATCAGACGGTATAATCATCTAAACCTTTCATGCTATCTCCTAATTTATACTTTAATTGTTCAAACCAATAATCGAAACTGTTAAAACAGTTCATACAGCCGGAAATCACAAATCAGAGCCGACGACACTTGCCGGAAAACTGAAGCAAACTCGCTGTTCTGGTATACCATATCATTTAATTTTTCTGTCCATTTCAATCAAGTATAAGTCGTGATCGATTAAACAGAACAGTCGGATTTCACTGTTCTGTGTTCTTATAAACGAAGAAGATGAAGTCGGATATAAGTATTAGTATAATTAAAATTGGATATTCAAACGGGTTAGACACACAGTCCAGCGGTGGACTGTGTGCAAATACAATATGCACGTCCCGAGTTCGAATCGCACACGTTACCGACTTTCAGAAATAAAACCAACATTTTTAGAACTTAATCAGATCAAGTCACAGAATGTTTATAAGAGTAATATAATCCATTAGTTAAACAGATTAGACACACAGCCCAACTGGTTGGGCTGTGCGCACTCGAACCGAAGGACCCGAGTTCGACTCCGGGTCTCTGCAACCGGTTCGGCCATATAAATCATTTTTAATAAAAAGCCAAATAAGTTTAAAGTTAATTAGTATATAAATATAATTAAAACAGAGAATATTTCGGGTTAGACACGTAGCTCAGTTGGTAGAGCTGCGTGCACGTATACGAGAGGTCCCGAGTTCGAACCTCACTCAGCGCATAGAAAACACAGTCTGACCGGTCAAGACCCGGTCAGCGGTCAACGGTCAAAAGTCAACTTTTTTTATTTATTTTTTTTAATTATTTATTAATTTAATAGAAAAATCATTTAAAAATACTTAAAAATAAGATTTTTAAAGTTAGAAAATTTCCTTAAACTCACAAAAATAAATCTAAAAATCCCATTAAGAGCACTAATTAAAAATATTAATCTCAAATAAAATCCATTTATTTATCGAATCATTTTGTTATTATCTAGGTTAGTTCTTCCCTCGTCAATCGAATCATAAATTCGTGCGCCTTCATCATCATCAAAGAACGCACCCATTGTGAGTGAATCTCTATCAATTCCCGTTTTAATCATGTTTTGGGGTGTATCATGTGTCATATAATTCTTTTATTATATATAAACACTTGTGCATTCATCATATCCGTGATCAAATGTGTATCAAATGTGTATCGATTGTTGTGTGAATTATATGTAGATTGGATTTATCATTTTCAGTGCACGCATTTCATTAGGCCCATCAGTTCCCCGTGGGAGACGGGTTGAGCATCAGGTGCCTCATTAGATCGGCTCCGTTTGATTGAGCCTTGATCTCACATACATCATCATTCATATCATATACTCATCCAAAGTGGTTTGTGTTTGTTTATTTATATATGTTTGCTCACATGTGATTATTGCACAAATTTTCCTTATTAAATAAAACAAGAAATTAATAACAATGTTTTATCAAGGTTCACTCGCCAACTTTTATTGACCCAAAATATCCCCCGTTTTACACATGATACAGGTGATCCAGCTGAGGCAAGAAACACATAGGAAGGCCTAGAAGAATAAACCAGTTTAAGCTTTGGATTATTTATATAGTTTCATTTCCTTGTTATTGTATAAATTTTGATTTGGATATTTAAGTTGTAATTTGAATTTAATAAATATGAAACATTTTAGTAAACATCATGAGCTTTGGTGATAACCCAATTATGCCCCGACTCTTATTCCGCTGCGGTTCGGGGTGTGACAAGTTACCTAAATAAAAAGAAGTTTCTGTTTTCCATAAATTAGGTCTGTCCCTAAAAATATTTATTGTAATGGAAACATGGGTTTTACCCCATTTGGTTATTATAAAAGTCTAGTGTTTTGAAACTCTGATATTTATTTGCTAACTACGATCCAGATGTCGTAATTCCGCTGCCAAGATAATAAACACCGGTACCACCAGCTCTGTGTCCCGCGGCCCCCGCTCCCGGGGTGGGGTCGGGGGCTGCGACAGAAGGTGGTATCAGAGCTATGCCACTGGTTTAAGCCATTTAGGTGTTCTTTTGAAATACCTAAATTTTAAACAAATATGTATATATTATTTGGTATTGGTTTACCAACTTCTTTAGTTTATAGAATGAGTGATCAGGGTACTTCTGACACTTATCGTCACCTACCCCATTCTCTGATGGATGAAGGAACATCCCAGCCAACCCCAGACTAAACCACTGATTCCGAAGATGTTTTTGTTTTCAAAGCCAAATCTGTAGAACCTTTTCCCCTAAAAAGGGGAATTGGTTTAGTAGAGCCAAAATAGAGAAAAGGAAAAGACTGAGACAAGTACAAGAACGAGCCATAGCAGCAAGAACTGAGAGAAACACCTGAAACCCCGAAGTTAGACCCTTGTGGGAGGAAGAATTGGATAGGCAGCTAGCAAATTTTCACATGTTTGGAAATGCAGAAAGGGAACCCAATTTCAATCAAGTAGCAAATCCAGAACCCCCGTTGCTTCCCTTATTTCTTAACCAACCCATAAACCTAGAACAGAATCAGAAAAATCAATTTCCAATACCAGTCTTTGACCCAATGATATACCTAGAATTACAGCCCCAAACCCATAGATCCATGGTGGGCTAATACCTGGGCAATTCAGAACCTGTTAGAAAACCCAATCCCATATGAAGAACCAGTTCCACCTTAGCCTGAACCAGTGCCAGCCCTAATGCTACCCAGAGAACATGTGGAAGAACTCCGCCAACTTGGAGATGAATTGGTGGAGGAAGGAAACCGAATTCGTCACATCGGAGAGAAGCTCGTCTGGAAATATGACGAGTGAGAAATGCAGTTTTAAGGAAGCCATAGCTTTATATATAATATATATGTGTGTGTATTTTGTAGCGTAAAAAAGTAATATCACTTATATAAATATATCGATGCATAGGCTAGTAATATTTGAATTTCAGTTATGCTTGTACTAGATGCATATGTATGAAAAGAGTAAAAGTCGCAATGCTCGACGATTTTGGTTCACTGTGTTGGTGTAATTATTAATTTATTCTGTGATATTAATACCTGCAAAATGTTTATAATTCAGATGTCAAACGAAGCAAATCAGGAAACCCAGAATAACGATAATAACGGGAATCAAATGGATAAAAGTGCTATCGAACACATAGTGGCCCAAGGAATCATAGATGCTATGCCCTATATTATCGACACCATTAAAAAGGCAGGAAATAATGATTCCATAAACGGAAATAAACGTGTACCCCCTGAAGCTAATCACAGCGTGAATGGAAATCCCGAACTGTTAATCCAAGCTCCAATTCCAAAAAGAAGAAGAACCATCTCATATGGTTGTTCTTATAAAGAATTCTTATCATGCAAACTAATAGAATTCTCTGGTAATGAAGGAACTATTTCAGCCTTGCGTTGGATAGAAAAGACAGAAGCCGTCCTCAAGATAAGTAAATGTGCAAATGAAGATAAAGTCATATATGCTTCTAATCTTTTTAAAGATGCAGCTTTAGAGTGGTGGAATACCATTCTTCAGTCCAAAGGAAATGACAGAGTCTACAGTATGGAATGGAACAACTTTAAGGAAATAGTTGAAAGGAAATTCCGCCCTCCTAATGAAAAGGAGCAGATTGCTAATAAATTCCTAAATCATAGAATGACTGGGGTAAATTGCAGGGAATATACTACGACATTCTTTGAATATGCAAGGATTGTACCAACCCTGGCCTCACCAGAACCAGTATTAATCTCCCGTTACATCTGGGGATTGATTGGTGAGATCAGACATGTAGTCAAAGCAGCTAGACCACAAACCATAGAAGAAGCAGTAGAGCTAGCAAACACTTTGACAGATGAACTGCTACGTACGCAAGAAGAAAACCAGAAAAGGAACCTAGCTCAAAAGATCACACAGGAGCTACGTTATGGAAATTCCAACCGTGGGAAAGGGGCAAGTTCTTCTTCACCCCTTGTAAGTACTGCAAAAGGAGACATTCGGGGAAATGCTCTACATACTGCAATTTTTGCAAATTCCCAGGGCATAAGGAAAAAGACTGCAGGAAGAAAGTTAGCAATGGGCTATGCTACCATTGCGGAGAAGCTGGTCATATTAGAACTAACTGCCCGAAACTAGCTCTAGCGGCAAACAACAAAGCAAGGACGACGGAAGGACCCAAGAAGACTGCCAGAGCATTCGTGCTGACTGCCGAAGAAGCCAAGATGATTTCGGATGTGATTGCCGGTACGTTTTTAGTTAATGATGTTTATGCAAAAGTACTGTTTGACTCTGGTGCAAACCAAAGTTTCATTAATACTTCCTTTTGCAATTTTCTTAATCAACCATTAACTAAACTTCACAAAAACTGTCTGGTGGAAACGGCAAATGGATCTTCTATCCAAATAAGCAAAATCCTGCGAGGAGCTAAGATAGGAATTTTAAATCATAATTTTTCTGCTAACCTTTTTCCAATGGATCTTGCCGGATTTGATGTCGTGTTAGGAATGGATTGGTTGGTAGCCAATCAGGCACAAATAATATGTGATCAAAAGTCTGTAGAAGTAAATGTGCCATATGGGGAAAGGATCACAATTAAAGGAGATAAGTCGACAAAATCAACAAAGTTCATCTCTGTGATGAAAGCTGCAAGCTATGCACGGAAAGGAGGAATAGTGTATATGATTTCTGTAATCATTAACACTAAAGGAAAGAATTAAAGGATATTCCTGTAATATCTAATTTCTCAGATGTTTTCCCGGAAGAGTTGCCTGGATTACCGCCAGATCGAGAGGTTGAATTTAGAATTCACCTAATACCAGGAACGACACCGATTGCCAAAGCACCCTATCGTCTAGCGCCGACGGAGATGTAAGAATTGAAGAAACAAGTTGACGAATTACTAGGGAAGGTTTCATACAACCCAGCTCATCGCCATGGGGAGCGCCGGTGTTGTTTGTCAAGAAGAAAGACGGATCAATGCGTTTGTGCATTGGCTACCGAGAATGAATAAGGCTACAATTAAAAATCGGTACACACTACCTTGAATCGATGATCTGTTTGATCAACTCCAAGGAGCCCGATTCTTTTCTAAGATCGACTTACGCTCAGGATATCATCAGTTGAAAGTACAGGAAGATGACATTCCTAAAACAGCTTTCCGGACCAGGTACAGCCATTATGAATTTACTGTCATGCCATTTGGTTTAACCAATGCCCCAGCTACATTTATGGACATGATGAACAGGATATGTAAACCATACCTGGATAAATTCATAATTGTTTTTATAGATGATATTCTAATTTACTCCAAAAGTAAGGAAGATCACGTAGAGCATTTCCATATACTCCTGTCATTGCTAAGGGTAGAAAAGCTTTACGCAAAATTCTCAAAATGCGAATTTTGGTTACAAGAAGCACAATTCCTTGGACATCTGGTGAATCATGAAGGAATTCATGTGGATCCCACAAAGATCGAAGCAATTACCAATTGGAAGGTCCCAGAATCACCAACGGAAGTAAGAAGTTTTCTTGGATTGGCAGGATATTATAGACGTTTAATTCAAGATTTTTCTAGAATAGCCATCCCGTTGACCAAGCTAACTTGCAAATCGGTTAAGTTTGAATGGGGACCAAATCAGGAAGAAGCATTCAGGATTTTGAAGCAAAAGTTAACCAACGCACCAATACTCGCTTTGCCAAAAGGAACTGAAGACTTCGTAGTTTATTATGATGCGTCTAAGTTAGGTTATGGATGTGTGCTGATGCAACGTCAAAAGGTTATTGCTTTGCCTCTAGACAACTCAAGAAGCATGAAGAGAATTATACGACCCATGATCTAGAGTTAGGAGCAATAATTTTTGCCCTTAAGATTTGGAGACACTATCTTTATGGTAGTAAGTTCGTAGTATTCACAGATCATAAGAGTTTAAGATATGTCTTTGGACAAAGGGAATTAAACATGAGACAGAGGCGATGGATGGAAATCCTTAGTGATTATGATTGCAATATCCAGTATCATGCAGGAAAAGCTAACGTAGTAGCTGATGCTTTAAGTCGAAAGTATCATGAGAAGCCAAAAAGAGTACGCTCTCTTAGACTAAACCTGCAGATAGATTTAAATGAGCGAATTAAACAAACACAGGAAATAGCAATCAAGGACGATGCTGAAAGATTAAAAGGAATGATTAAAGAATTAGAAAAAGGAACAGATGGAATTTGGAGATTCCATAAAAACAGAATTTGGATCCCTATCCAAGGAGATCTACAAAAGTGAATACTAGAGGAAGCCCATAAGACTAAGTATACAATGCATCTTAGAAATGATAAGATGTATAAAGACTTGAGAAAGAATTTCTGGTGGATAGGAATGAACAAGGATGTAGCAAGCTACGTTGCCAAATGCCTAACATGTTTACAGGTTAAAGCTGAACATCAAAAACCTTCAGGCCTATTGCAACAATTGGAAATACCTATTTGGAAATGGGAACTGATAACAATGGACTTTGTTACCAAACTATCCAGGACACGAAAAGGTAATGATTCAATCTGGGTGATTGTAGACCGGTTAACTAAATCTTCTCATTTCTTACCGATGAAGGAAACGTTCAGTATGGAACAGTTAGCTAAATTATACGTAAATGAAATAGTTTCATTACATGGAATTCCTTTATCCATTGTATCTGACAGGGACAGCCGTTTTACCTCCCATTTTTGGACAAGTTTCCAAAAAGCAATGGGAACAAGACTAAATCTGAGTACGGCATATCATCCTCAAACAGACGGTCAAAGTGAAAGAATAATTTAAACAATGGAAGACATGCTTAGAGCTTGTGTAATTGATTTTGGAGGAAATTGGGATGAACATTTGCCTTTGATAGAATTTTCCTACAACAATAGTTATCATACCAGCATCAATGCTGCACCATTTGAAGCCCTCTACGGGCGGAAATGTCAAACTCCAGTATGCTAGGCAGAGATTGGAGAAAAGCAACTATCAAGTCCTGAAATTGTGCAAGAAACAACTGACAAAATTATTCAAGTCAAGGAAAGACTGAAAACAGCCAAGGATCGCCAAAAGAGTTATGAAGATAACAGACGTAAACCCTTGGAATTTCAAGTCGGAGATAAAGTGCTATTAAAAGTCTCACCTTGGAAAGGAGTTGTAAGATTCGGCAAGAAAGGAAAACTAAGCCCAAGGTATGTTGGACCTTTTAAGATTGTCAAACGAATAGGGCCAGTAGCCTATCAGCTACAGTTGCCAGAGGAAATGGCAGGAATACATGATGTATTTCATATATGCAATCTCAAGAAATGTCTAGCAGACCAATCATTGGTGATACCTCTTCAAGATGTAGAGGTAAATGAGAAACTAAAATTCGTTGAGAAACCCATTAAAATTGAAGATAGAAAGATCAAGAATCTTAAGCGCAAGAGATTAGTTCTGGTAAAAGTAAAATGGGATTCAAAGAGAGGACTAGAATATACATGGGACTGAAGTCAGAAATGCAAAGAAAGTATCCACACCTATTCAAATGAATCTCGAGGACGAGATTTAAACAAGGTGGGGAGAATGTAACAACTCTCCAAAACACCCCGGAATTTACCAAAACGTAAAACCGGGCACGCGAATCGAGACGCGGCACACAAAACGAGACAGGACCACCTGGACTGTCCAGGCGCCACAGCGCGGGAGGTATCCAGGTGACGTGTCACCGTTTCGCGCCATCTAGCAACCCTACACTTGTGACCAGGCTGACCTAGCCAAGCTAGGCACCTTAGGCGCCACGCTAGAGGGAACCCAGATCCCCGCGCGACGCGCGGGGGAGGTCAAATTCGGGTATAAATAAAGCAGTCTAGGACGAAGTCCAGTGCTCAATTGCGATCGATAAAATCGAACGTATACTCTATGAATCTCTGTTTCTTCGTGCAACACCCCCTAAACCCCTAAACCGGCAAAGCGCTGCCCGCTGTAAGTAACTTAACCGCCGATCACTAATTCACTATCCTACCCAATCGATCTAGAATCGCCAACGCATGTCTAGGCTCTGCCCGACTACGTTCGTTGGAGTTCTGTCGAGTGTTGTATGGACACCCTACCCAATCGATCTAGAATCGCCAACGCATGTCTAGGCTCTGCCCAACTACGTTCGTTGGAGTTCTGTCGATTGTTGTATGGTTAAAGTGACTTGGGTTAACTTACTAACACATGTAATTGTATGTTTAAATAGAAATCCCAGGAAGTAATCAAGATCTATCACCAGGAACTCCGTAGAAATACTTAAAGTGTTCAAGGCGAGTACATTAACTTTTTGTAAATCTTTTTGTGAGTAAAAATGTGTTACCAAAACCTCAAATGTTTTAATTATGCTTAACAGTGATTGAGTATATATATTCTACAATTACTGCCGGTATGTTGGGGTTTTTTATACATTGCTAGTCCAAAGTCACAGGAGTGTGACAGGAACCGTTACTGTTGGGCGACAGGGCCCAAAGTAATATGACCCACAAGTCAGGATTGACAGTACTGATTGAGTAATTACGTAGATATAAACATTGTAAATGCGGATGCTCCTCAATAACTGTAAAGTATAATCACTTGTTTTGATAAAACTGAGATGAATTCGCCAGTATTTCTTGCTGATAATTTTTTTTAAAATGCGTTTCAGGTAACTTAATGTGAAGCTAACAGAAGCCAGCTGGGAAGCACTGAAGGCTTAGAAAAGTGACTATAAAAGTTACCTAAATAAAAAGGAGTTTCTGTTTTTCATAAATTAGGGTCTGTCCCTAAAAATATGCATTGTAGTGGAAACATGGGTTTTACCCCATTTGGTTAATATAAAAGTCTGGTGTTTTGAAACTCTGATATTTATTTTCTAACTACGATCCTGATATCGTAATTCCGCTGCCAAGATAATAAACACCGGTACCACCAGCTCTGTGTCCCGCGGCCCCCGCTCCCGGGTTGGGGTCGGGGGCTGTGACATTATGTGTTTCTTGGTTGGGTAGATCCCAACTATTAGCTGCTATTTGCTTGTCATCGATTTATTCAAATGTGGGATGGTTATCTTCATAGCGTTGGGAAATCGCATGCCCTCCTTTCTCCAAAATCGTATTATTTAAATATATGCAAGCGTACCTTACGTTTCAAATTTCTTTTGACGTCTCATCCTTGCTGGATTTTGCTTGATACACCAGCGTTGCTTTAGAACACCGAGTGCCTGTTCGATATCATTTCTAGTCACCCCAGCTATTTTGCACAAGCCAGTGGCGGAGCCGCATACTGCAACAGGGTCGATATCATTTATGGTCACCTCTTGAGCTATTTTACGAATGACACCATTTTTTTTTCTAAACGTTTTACATAATAAACAAATTTATAGTTAAAAAATTTAGCCAAATTTTTAAAAAGCAATCTGTAAGTCACTATGGTTTTTTCAACTTTTTAAACCCAATAACTATTATAACCCATATCCAGTTAGTCAATTCAATTGTTAAACCTAAACTAAAAATAATATTAATAACAAATCCACGTGAATCCCTGCCTCTTGAATCGCAGTCGGAATCATAACAGTCACGCCAATCATGTGCGAGGGACTGAGGGAGCATGAGCCGATTGATTGAATGAAAGATTGATTCTTTTCTGGATTCTAATGCAAAATCGGTCGTTAAGGACTCAAGATAAGCCACGAGGACCATGAGATTTACTGATTTAGGACTAGACGTAGCCATCAGGGACCCGGGTTGATACTATAAAATGAATTTTATGTATATATATATATATACACATTGCAAATGAGTTTTTATTATTATTTTGTATTATTTTCAATGACATTGTATTTTTATTACGATATTACTTTTTATTATGTAATTCGACCCGGTCCAAAATTTTTAACTTTAGGTTACTATAAACTCGGGTATCGAAAAAAATGATACGATAGAAAAAGTTTCCTAGCTCAGTCACTGGCACGAGCTCTTCTAATTCTTGGTTGTGAGCTATGAGCTTGTTGTACTAGTATTTGTGTCACGCTTATGATTGTTACCATTTAGTGAAAGATTTGTCTTTCTGAAAGGATCTAACTTTTTATTATCTTAAGCTGTTTTTCAACCGTAAAGAATGCAAACGATCGAATTTTTGAGCTTATGTGAATGAAAATACTCATGAGCTCACGACTCGCAGAACACTCATGCGGAGATAGCGTGGTGTTCGATGAGCATGAGCTTATGTGGCTTCCTCCTCCCTCTCGACTCACGCTCACAGGGGACAAGAGTAAGACAAGCCCTTTAACTACAAGTACTATATGTTAAATTTGCAAGAATTTTAGTACATATAATGTCTACATATTTCCCTTTTTTTTCTTTTTGTTGTCCTATCTTTTTAACTTTTATTACTTTTTCTTTCTTTTCTTTTTATTTATTTTTTATTTCTTTGCAAAACATTGTTATAAAAATCTATTTACTAAATTTATTTTATTATTCACTATTACAACGTGTAAGTGACTTGTAAAGTGTAGGAAGTTCTTGGTGTATATCCCATATTATAGGAAATAACTTGTCATTATTATTATTATGTTTGCTCTAGATCATTACTATAAACTCCACTCACTGGTAAATGGTATATACGTACATAACACTTGTGTTAGGTTACGGAGGATTTGACTCGAGCAGAGAATTATTCCTCTAGTTTGATAATTCTTCCTCTGGGTAGATGATTGTTCCTCTAGGCTGAGGTTTAGTCCTTTTATCTGTCGGATGAAGAGATATTGTTATTATATTCAGTAACCTAATTGTATCCTATAAATACTTCTTATTTTTGTACATGTACACTTTGAGCACCTAATACAAAGAAGAACTAGTTGTGAAGTGGATGTAGGTCAGATTAGACTGAACCACTATAAATCTTGTGTTCTTGTTCTTGTAATTTAGAGTGTGTGAGTGTGTTTGCTTGTTGTAGATTGTTCAAGTGTTTGTGTGATATTGTGTTCTGACCCAACAACTGGTATCAGAGCCCAGGCTCTTAATTGATTCACATAAACTAGGTAAGAGGTGAAGAAGAAGAACACTTACATGTCGAAGAACAAGCCGTGTTCTCAGGTTCCAGTCGCAGACATCGCGACTAGGGTTTCTGAACCAGCCGCCACTAGCACAGCCACCGCCGCCGTCTTCAGTTCCTAACTCCGATTAGGGCTCCGTTTGAAGACTTCTGCTGCAGATTGCGACTAGGGTTTTGATAATCCAGTAGCCCCTGCCCGGGGTTACAAAATTGAGACCATTGTTGCTAGATATCGCATCCTTTCAAAAATCGAAGATTAGGCTTTGATTTTGCATCTTGGTGATTGCTTTTGTGAAGCGCAGAGAGCAGGTTGCGTTCAGAAAAAAGAAAAAAAGAAAATACATGTTTTTTTCTTTTCTTTCTTTAGGAGAAAATCAGCTTTCCCTTATTTGCAAATAACCCCCTCAACTTTGACCAGAGAGATAGGCATTGAGATACGAGTGCTTAACCGTTTGTTTGAAGATCAAAGAAACGTAAATCAAGTGTTTTCTGTTTCTATTTGTTTTAGTGTTGATTTTCAGTTTATATTTCGGTTTTAGTTTTTCGATTAGTCGTGTTATTTTGTTTATCATGGCAGAAGACGAAAAAAATTCAGTTCGAAAGTTTGACGGGAAGAAATTTGGTTGGTGGGATATGCAGATTGAAGGCACTACTTTGTCAGAAAGACTTAGATGTAGTGCTCGAGGATGAAAGACCAGAAAAAAATGCCACGAGCAGATTGGGATAGGATGGATAAGAAAGCCAAAAAAAAAAGAAAAAAAAAACGCTTTCTCTATCGGAGAATGTTGCTTTCAACATCAAGAAGGACACCTCAGCTAGAGGAATGATGGCAGCATTATCGAACATGTATGAGAAGCCTTCAACAACGGGTTATATTGCTCGACAATGTGTTATATTTGGCTCGACATTGTGTTATATTTTACGATATTGTGTTTTTGTACCCTTTTTAGATTTAGGAGACTATCTATAGGATAATTTGTTTCACAATTTTCTTGCCAATGTTATATTTTACCTTATATCAAAATTGTTATACACTTGAAAAAAATACTTATTACAAATTTTCCTATTTTAGTGATAATTTTTTTTTGAACGACAAAGAATCTCACATGTAAACCCACCCTATTCGAAGCTATGTCCAAGGTTGACTTCTCGACCGCTATGAGACCGTGCCCCTCCCTCCCCAGGATGCGCGGGAACCGGAGATTAAAGCCCCGATTTGTCCCTTTATCCAGATGTTCCTTGAAAATAACCCAAATAAGAATCGAACTTCCATCTCCACTAGGGATATTTTAGTGATAATACTTTTACCATCGACTGTAATTTCGTCTATTTACTAAATTAAGTAAAATTGGTGATAAAGTAGTAGAGGTTGCATCAATTTCATACTAAGGATATTCGAAGGTTTTCTTCCAGAAGCGGCGGTCCGGCGAGTGACCGTCCGGTGGCCTGTTATTGCTTGTGAAGTTGTAGAGAAGAAAAGGGTAGAAGAAAGAGAGAGAAGAAACACGTGATATACTGACATATTATTAAATAGTTAAATGTTTTATTATGGGCTTTAAAGAATTAGGGCTTTTTCTAAAATGAAAACAGGGTTGGCCCAAAAGTGAAAACCTAATATTTTATTGCTGAATTATATTGGTGTGTCTCTTTTTGAGTCACTACACTTTGTGACTTTGCCGCATTCTCTAAACTCAACTTTGAAATGTGGATTTTTTTGGTAGAGTTACTTGAATAGTCACATCCACCTTTCTGCACTTTATCATCATGAGGTAAGTTTTATTTTTGTCTATTAGGTTTTTTCTTTATTAATTAACTATATATTATTTTCATTAATAATCATGAATTGAATTGAATTCTAAATTGTTATTTGATTACCTTCTCTGTTTTTTCATTGTGAATTGACTTGTCAATTGTATATTTTATTTTATATAAACTTTTTTTTTCATATTTTCTAGTATTTTACATAAGAGAGTTTCTTCCAAACCAAAAGATCATTTTACAATGGTTTCAAGTTAGTAATTGATACATCAATTAGTAGAAAAAGTGATTGATGTACTTTAACGGATGTAAAACCGCTCTTTCTTAGCAGCAAAATTTTTATAAACATGGCAATTAAAAATTTTCTAAAATAGTTCTATTATGACTTCTGTCTAAGAAGTTCTGGTTCCGTCACTGTGTGTTATACTAGACTTCTTTTATGTTAAGTGTGGAGACAGTTGGATTTTGTAGAGATAGATGTTTATTGGTTTAGAATTGCCGAAATGGTGTGATAAAAAACTTGATTTTCTTATTTACTTATGAGAGAGTGTGATAAAAAGTTAAAAACTTGATTTTTTTTATTTACTTATGAGAGGTTAAGTGTAGATTTAATAATTGAGTTCTACAAATTTAATATTAGATGATAAGTTTCAAATTTAGACTTTGTATATACCGGATTTAAATAGTAATCATTAAAATTTTAAAACTATTAAAAAAACATTGGTGGGTCGGGTACACAAAACCGGGTTTTTAAATACCCGGGTTGCACATACCCGGATATGGATATGAATGGGTTTTGAATTTCGGGCAATGCCAATACCTGTGTCGGGTTCAGGTCCGGATATTGGCCAGGAAATCCATACCTGTGTACCTAGGTTCGGGTTTTCTATACCTGGGCATTATACTCTATTTTCGGGTTAGGGTATGGAAAAAAACAAGGGCAGGTATTAGAAAAACCCGGATAGGTATAAACATGAACTTTTTAGCTTTTTGTTTCCAACTTCATTTTTGGATTTATAAACATAAACTTTAATAACATAAAACTTTAATTTTACAAGATTACATGTTACTAGGAACTAAAATAATCAAAGTGCATACATTTCTAAAACCCAGTATTGGATATTCCTAAAACCTGGATACGGGTATTCCTAAAACCCGAGTACGGGTATTAAACCCAGGTATAAATCGGGTATAAAAAAGCCCGGGTTTGGGTACTTAGCTAAAATACCATACATAGACCCTACCCTATAGGTAGGGTCGGGTTTAAAATACCGATTTTTTTTAATATCCGACTCTGGGTTTTTTTCGGGTTCGGGTTTGGGTTTTACATCTGATGAGTGATGAGCCAAATCTGGTTTGGGCCTGCAACAAAAAATAGAAATACTGAACTGAAAACTCAACACGTGGGCCTCGTACCATTCACGAAGAAGTATCTAATGGTCCAATGGAAGGTGCAATAAAAGAGAAAAGAAAAATGAAATCGCTTGGTGGGCCCAAATTAAAAAGAATATGAGAAATTAGCCCACTATAAACACAATATATAACTATATGTTTAAAAAGCTGTACATGTTAAGCATAATTTGTTTTGGAAGGAGAAATATTACGTATAACTTCTGAAATTCACCTAAAAAGATAAAAAATCATCTCCGGTCTACGAGGCAGGGGTGGACGCAAATGTCTTGGTGGGTGGACGGGCGCACCACTTGAAAAAAATTAGTGTAAATTTTAGGCATAAAAACCCGACCGCACCCCTTTAAAATATGGTTGAACCCTCATCCCCACCCCCAGCAAATAATTTTTGGGTCAGACACTGCTGCGAGGCTGGAGGATGTAAGAGATGTTCAATTGAATCTATTGCTACTAGGCATCGGCCCGGAAAAGAGATGTCTCTATTGTTATTGGGCCTCGTTGGAAGAGCTATGTTGTTATTGGGCCTCGTTGGAAGAGCTATGTAGCACACACTTGAGATGAAACACCAATCGCATTGGGTTTGGGGTTTGAATGATGAACCCGGACATGACATATTTGTCTCAAAGACATCAATCCTATCACTGACACACTTGGTACAATGTAACATGAACACAATCCTTAAAATTCGTTTATCTAAACGAGTCATACATGTGGTCGGGTTGTAAACGGGTTAGTGGATAATAATCCGTTGACGGGTTTGTAATCAAATTATATGCGTGTTATACTGGTTGGCACGATGTAATAAATGGGTTAAGTTTATGTCGTAATAGGATGAGGGTTGACTTTATTCTATATTATTTCATTTCTAGTTTTAAATGATGGGTTGACATGCAAATTAATTTAATTAAATGAGTTAGACTAGTTAAATAGAACACAACCCGTTTTATAAGTATGTTATACATGTAAAATCAAACGCGATCTGTTTATTAAATATTACAACGTAAAACTTATTATTTAAATTATGTTACGGAAATAATTGGTTTTTCTTTGGCTTTGAGATTTTGTCTATGAACTTGGAGAAACGGGAATGTGTGGCCTTGCGGTTACTAACTATATGATATGTTTACGTATCAAATGAAATGAACAATGTAATTATCAATAAAGACTTATCATAGAAAGGACTTTTAATCATGAAGGAATGATTTTAATAAGAGAAATTTTATGTCACATATTTCCGCTGCGTCTTTTTCGGTTTAAACGTGCTAGGGTCTTACAAGTTGGTATCAGAGCCCTGGTTTGAGAGAAATCAAGTACGAGAAGGTAAATACTTGAACTCAAACCCGTGTGCTCTTGTGATAAGGAACCCGTACAATCCAAGACTCGATCAAGATCCGAAGGTAGAAGCGAATGTAAGTATGTACTTAAGTATACATATAAAGAAACTAACCGTATGTTATGTGTAAGGTATGCAAAAGTTGTTTGAAGAGGATGATCCGCGAATGCGGTTTAGGACCGACACCAAAGCATGTTAGAAGACAAATTGACCCAGGTACGTAAATTCAGTATGTGGGATCCAGATTGAAACATGGGGTTTGGTTTTCAAACAAAAGACAATGATATTGTCTTGGTAAGGATTTAAAGATGTTATACGAACTGAAACTCACTTCTTCGGGCATAAGGTGATGGTTACATGAAGGCACGATACTAGTATGTGGATTGCGCGCCTGGCCAGTGCGCAAAAAGCATATGACCCTCGTGAGACCATGATAATCATCACAGGTATGTTCGGTAGAATTGGGAAATAGGTGACCGTGCGGCTGAAAAGAGTTGTAAAACTTACAAAAAAAATTGAGGGCATTCTATAAGAATGAAAGGTTTAAATCCGTAGGAGAGTATGGGCTAAACATGTAAGAAAGTAATGTACAAATGAAAGCTTTGAATCCGTAAATAAGTACGGATCAAACCATTAAGAATGAAAAGTAGATAAGAATCTTTAAATCCGTAAGTAAGTACGGATCAAACCATTAAGAAGGAAAAATAGATAAGAAGTTTTGAATCCGTAAGTAAGCACGGATCAAGCATAAAAGAATGAAAAGTAAGAATGAAAGGTTTGAATCCATAGACGGATTCAAACGTAAAAGAATGTAAAATGTAAGTGAAAGATTGAAATCCGCGGGTAATCGCTGATCAAAGTTATAGAAATGGAAAAATAGTATCCATAGGCAAATATGGATCTAATACGAGTAATATGTAAGAACGAGAAGACTAGAAGTAAGTATGAACAAAACACGTAAGAATGAGGAATTGGAATCATAAATGATTAAGAGCCGAATGAGGATGAAGGAGGAATTGCATCTCTCCTTAAATCTAAGAAATAAAAAGTGGGTTAGAATGTAGTTACAGGTTGACCCTCTAAAAGGTCAACGAAATTGAGTTGTTTAATTATAAAGTAAGTATTGAATGAAGTCACGTGATAGACATGATGTAACTTGACTCATGAGAAATTGGGGCGAAGGACGGGCTAAGACCCGAGCTAACGGCTTAAGTATTGATGGGAAAGGAAAGTATTTATTATATATGCTAAAATTATGAAACGCCGTTTTGTAAGTATGTTCAAACTGAAAGTAAGTACAACGCGTACTTCAAAGTGTATAAACAATGAATAATGAATGGCGGTGACTTAATAAGTCAAACTGCGGAAGTTGATAATAATTAACGAGTTGCAAGAATAGCACGTAAGAAGCAAAAGGTGCAATGTAGTATAGTTTGTAAGCAAGAAAACTTTGAAAGAAATACAGGTGAATAAACACCGAATCAAAAAAAAATATTTGAAAAAAGAAGTGCTAATCGACAATTTTGTAAATACGAATGGTAGAATGTTTGAAGTATGAAACTAGTGGAGTTGGTAGAAAGTTGTATTGCGAAGTGGAGTGAACTTTGAGAATGTTCACAATGATCATCGGGTGGTACTGTACCTGAATGATGATAACTGTGAAAATTCTGATAGAATACACGAGATGACAAGTACCGTTAAGAATTACTAACTTTGATGTTGGGCTTGTTGGCCATGTTCAGTTGAACAAGACATTGTTGAAAAGATGCGCGTAGACGGAAGCTCAACAAATGAATGGATGCGATCAATCCGGGTATTGTATGGGCTCATGAGGAATCAGGCTAATTCGAGTCACAAACCGTCCGTTATGTGATGAAATCAAGGTTAGTAAAATGTTTAGCTCGCAATTATGAGTGAAAATTTGGTGTATTGAATGTTTAACCTTAACGGCACTATGAGAAGTAAATTATGTCATTAAAATGAGAGTTCCAAAATTTTTTTAGTAAAGTTTAGGGTATTGACTAAATGCCCGCATGATGCACTCACGCAACATACTTGCTCGGTAAGGAATAGTAGTGCGTGAAGGGGGCTAGCAGTAAGGTGATATGAAGGATATAATTTAAGGCCAACCTAAAAGTATGTATGGTATAAGTAACAATAGTAACCATGGAATGATGCTCAATCCTTGTTCCAAGTACGAATAAGCGAGTATAAGAATGGTGGTTTTTTGTTGTAGTAATTATAAGTCTTGAAATTTTATAGCATGCGTATGATAATATGTTGACCCCTCGTATGAACATGAAGGTAATTAGAAGTGACGTTATTAATAGCATGTTGAGGATGGCTCAAGTGAATGAAACGAAGGATCGTATAGGATGTGTGAGCAGAATGAAATAAATCGATTTATTTTTTATTACTAAATCTATGAATGTGTTATACTTAATTAGAAAGTTAGAAACAAGCTGCAGACTTAGGCCTGTACGAACAATAGCATACATTTGGAATAAATTAAATGAATGGACCGCTAATGATGACGTGTGTTAGAGACTAGCGATATAGAGTGAAAGCGACACTAATAAGAACTCTGGATCAGATTCTGACTCTTATGTGATTGTGAAAGTAGTTCACCTAATCTAAGAAGCTAGAGGCAAATTGTACAATCATGTTTATGCATGAATAAATCCTTTTGCCAAGGTCCCGAAGGTATTCGTGATGAAATGTGCCTTCTGAAGGTGTACAGAAAAGGGGGTAGGAGTAGGAATGAGAAAGGTTTCGGGGACGAAACCTCCTTTAAGGGGGTAGACTTGTAACGCTCCAAAAGTTAGAAATTCAATTCACTAGTATGTTTACTTATGTATTGGTATGAAAAAAAATAAGTTATTTAACTTGGTTAAATAGTTAGTCAAACAAGTGAGGAATGAAACTTAGTGTCAAATTTGACCAATTAGTAAACATGAAGGACCAAAAGTGGGAAGAGGGATGGAAGTTCTATTAAATAGAAAACTCAGTATGTTAGTGTGGGTATGTGTTGTATTGGATCAGAGAGAGAAGAGAAAGAAGAAGAAAACCCCTTCAACTCAAGAATGGCTTAATTGATCAAATTAGGATGGAAAATGGAGCTAAATCGGATGCATGAGCTCAGATTCTTAATCATCTAGACAAGATGAACACATGGTAAGTGGTAGTTTTGTGATTTGGTAATCTTATATGAAATGGGTTTGTGATCAATCCTTGAAATTGTCGAAATTGAGCATGGATATGTGTTAGAGTGATCAGCTAGAGCTTATTCCATATATTATACCAAGTAATTTGATGTTTAAAGGTGAAACCAATTTGGGTTAATGAAAGTGGCGACATGGGTGTATCACCCATGTCCAATTCTTGTCCAAAAATTGATGTAGTATGTTGTGTGTGATTGATTCTTGTTAGTTAGGTTGGGCATGATATGAAAATTTTTTGATATCCACTTATGTTGATGAATGAAAATGATAAGTACGAAAAAGTGCATGAAATACTCGTACATTTTGCATTAAATTGTGTACTCACGACAAGTGTTTGACGAAACGCTTAAATGACAATATTATGTGAACATGTATGTTAACAATAGGTGAACATGTGTAGAATGTAAGAATGACACAATTGATGGTAGTTAAACATGTAAAATGCATTATAGAATGACTTCATGAGAAGGTGTAGTCGATGGTATGAATTGGTTAGAAATATGCATTAGGAGCTTGTACTCTATGTGTGAACAGCGAGGCGCGCACCATGGACCAATTGCTTATTGGTAATCTAGAAATGAATTTACACTAAGTATATAACATATGACCTTGCTCGCAAAGAATGATGTCGTGGCTTTGTTAAAGTGACTAGCCTTATGTGCGGTTTGTCAAGTGAAAGATAATAGAAACAATTAGCATGTGTAAGATCGATTGCGTGTGTATACATATGTAACTAGAGATTTCAAGGTTTTATGTACCCTACTACATGGGTGCGAAGTGCTTATGGTACCATTAACACGACCGACTACATCGATATGGACATATGTTTTAAGTTGGTAATTTGCATACTTGATCGTTGACATGTACAATTATGTACGCTAACAAGAATGTGATTTTGATGACATGAAAGTTAGGAATCATGTCGAGATGGACTCAAGCACGATAGGCTAACGGGGCAAGAGGAGGCAAGGAAGCGAATACAAACACGGATGCATAAGGTAAGTGATTTCCGGAATCACTTTATATTCGTTTTAGGTAAAATTACATACTAGTTATTCAAGCATGATAATTGAAGTTAAATAGGGTTTGTTTGTATGAAAACAATGATTTTCGCTAGTATAACAAATGGATCAAAATGATGTTTTATTTCTATACCAGAATGAGTCTAATGTATACCGAGTATCGGGTGCTTAAGTTCCTAAGTACATACTCCTAAGGATGTAAAACTTTTATAGTTATAATGTTCATGTGAGTTTTAAGTTTAAACAAATGAGTTGTTTGATAAAAGCGTAAACGGGTCGAATAATTCGTAAATGAATATTAAGACAAAAACATATAAGTCAAGAATGTCCTTAATCCGGATGTTAGATTTTGAGTATATATGATAGAGGACCAAATTACGATCACGTAGGAAGAAACGGGAGGTTAAACGGGTAAACGGTTCAAAAGTTGTGCTTGTTTTAGTGCGTACGAACGATGAAAACAACACAACAGAAAAATGGCTAAACGGAGGGGCGTCGGCGACGCACGGGGGCGTCGGCGACGCACACCCCTTTTGTTACCGACGCACTAAGTTGATGTCTAGGCGGGTTCGTTGCCGGAAACTCGTTTTTCGCATTTTTGCTTGATTCCAAGGCCCATTTAGCTTCCCCAGAGGTATCCCAAGCCTACCTTAAAGTTTTTATAGAGTTCGGGTAAGAACGGAAGCCTATGGAACGTGTACGAACACGTGATATGTAAACTAGATTATGTACATGTGGTTGTACGATTTGGTTAAATCTTATAAGTACAATTCTTGTTATACGTATATGATGACGTGTTTATGATGCACTTAATGGTTAAGTAAGCGTGTAGGACTTATGTAATAGAATTGGTAGGAAGGTATGTAAGTTCGTAGAGGGTCTTTTATATACATGAAAGAGTTAGATTAGATGGTTTGTACATGTATTATTAATTTATACATTTCAAAGCATGAGACTCGTACGAAGAAGTTCATGGTGTTAATATGTAAGGATTTATAATGTAGACTGAATTGTTTGAGGATGAAATGAAGCGCAGGTATATTATCGTATACTCCTCAAAGGATAGACCTTGGAAAGAAATGCTCAAATTCAGAAGGATATCTAAATGGAACGTACAGGAGGATGAAACGCGATGTGATCCTTTAGTTATATACTTAGATTGTATAATGTTTCAAGTACTAATGATGTGAATGTATGTGGTGAATGCGGGTTGTGTAGATTTATGGGTCATAACCATCAAGAGACGTGAGCAAATGAAGATCGAGTTATAATACGGATTGTACGGGAATGTGTGGCCTTGCGATTACTAACTATATGATATGTTTATGTATCAAATGAAATGAACAATGTAATTATCAATAAAGACTTATCATAGAAAGTACTTTTAATCATGAAGGAATGGTTTTAATAAGAGAAATTTATGTTACATATTTCCGCTGCGTCTTTTTCGGTTTAAACATGTTAGGGTCTTACATTACCAAACCGGGTACATTTTCGGTACCGATTCGTTACCGACTGTTGACATTTTCGTGACCGGTCCGGACGGTAACGGTTTGGTACAGGTATTTACCCTCAAATACCGGTACCGAACCGTACTGTACCAGGTATATTCGGTACTGGTACTGGTATCCACTTTTGGGGATTTTCGGTGCCGGTACTTTCGGTACCGATCGGTACCGAGCTTATCCCTACCTCGAAGTACTATATTAAATCCTTGATTGGATTTCTAAAAGTATTTCAACAAATTCTTTGGTGAAACAAAGTACAAATATTTATATGCAAAGTTGTGTGGTATTACAACATAGAACCTAGAATGATTTAGGATAACAAGACGAGTGTAATACAATAAGGGCATGGTGGATACGACACTGATACTTCCTAAATATAAGTACTTTTATTGTATTGCCCATCGTAGCACTATTCAAATCACTTGAGGATTCAATGTTATGATGAAACAAAGTACAGTATACAATTTTTGATTACACAAATTACTTAATTAGTTTTATACATATTTCCATCCACAAATACACTTTTGTCACAAGCTTTTACTATCCAACACAATTTATTGCAATACTAAACTTTCGCCATATACTTGGCTACAAAATTTTTTTTTCACGCTTCAACTCGTGCAGTTGGATAATGTATTGCAATAACAAAACTTTTGCCAAATATTTGGCCACAAAACCTATTTCACTCACCAACTTTATTGTTACTGTTTATTTTTACATATGTTTCAGGTATAATTGTTTGATGATATTTAAGTGTGCTACACATAGGAACTGACTCGGGCTTTAGATTGCTTCTAAACTGAAAAACAATTACTTGTATCCTTTGTGTTTATAAAACAATGAAATCAATCTGTAATGTGACTCCCGACGTTTCCGCCGCGGGTTGTATACGCGGTCTTGGTGTTATAGTTAGTGCTCGCGTGGCGACTCCATAAATTATGTAAGTGGAGTGTCTAACTACTTCACCCCATATATAATGTGGAACACTGCGAGCCTCTAAGATGCTCCTGGTCATCTCCATTAGTGTACGATTTTGGCGTTCTACCACACTATTATGTTGTGTGTATTGAGGAGTCAAATGTCGATTTATGCCTTCCTCCTTGCAAAAGAATTGAACGCATGTGACGTGAACTCTCAATCCCCCCATCGGTTCATATGGTCTTGATTACGTCAAAGGGTTGTTTTTCCTTCAACCTTTTATACTGTTTGAAGGTCTCGAATGCGTCATTATTAGCCTTCAACATATAACTCCACATGAATCATGAGTAATAATCAATTAGCACAAAAAACATACATGTTACCCACTATAATAGGGTGGTAATCAGTCCGCATAGGTCATCGTGAATCAACCTAGGAACACGTGTCACTTTTTAAGACGCCATTTTAAGGAAAGATTTCCTTGTTTGTTTCCCAACCAAACATGATTCATACAACTTCCTCTCATTCGTAACCGAAGGCATTCCTATCACCATGTTTTTCTGACCATATGCTTCGTTGATTCAAAATTCACGTGCCCAAGTCTTGTGTGCCATAACCACTTTTCATAATCTAATAGGGATTATAAACACACATGTTTCCATTTCTTTAGTTTGATTTTGTAGAGCCTATTAGGAGACCTCTTCATTGTTATTAGTGCTTTACCCTAGCTATCACGTAAGAACAACTTGTCACCTTTCATGGTTACGTCACACCCCGTCTTCATGGCATGTCCAAGGCTTATATGTTACTCCTTAAGCTTGGAATATAGTAAATGCCAGTCATGAGATGTTGTTCCCTGATTTTACCTTCAAACAAAATCGAGTCATTTCCACATAAATCAACACACAAGTCATCACCAAATCTAACCTTTCCCCCTATCCTATTGTTAGTTCAGAAAAAATAAGATAGGTTTCCTGTCATATGGTTGCTAGAATCATTGTTCAAGTACCACTCGTCTTCGTTTTTTGTTTCGGATTCAAGCCTCTTGGGTAGCTATGTTGACTCGTTCAAGAAAAAATTTTCCTAAATAGTTTTAACCATAAACATGGTGAGATCTTTACCCTTGATCTTGGCTAAATTAACTTCTTCTTTTTTTTACGTTCGGGATAGTGTGAAACAATGTGTCAGAACTTGTCACATCGGTAACACTGAATTTTAGATATATCTTGACTCTTACCTTTGCCTCGGTTTTTGTTTCTAGAACTGACTTTATTCTGCACTCGGGTTTGACCAAAATCACAACCTTCATAGCCTCTCGCACCACCCCGTCCACGTGAGCCTCGTCCTAAGTTATGGCTTGTTGGCCTAAAGAGGATGATCTGGTTCTATTAAATAACAGTTTAGATTATGGCTCAAAGGGTATGTCATCTTCCTTTAAATGTTCTTCATATGCATTTAACCTACCAAGCCAATAATTCCTTCATACCCAACAATCTTCAAATCCAAAGTTTGTTCTAAGGAAGCAACAATTTGAATATACTTTACCCAGGAAGGCTCTCACCACTTTTATTAACCCAAATGGGTTTCACCTTAAACATCAAATTATTTGGTATAATATATGGAATAAGCTATAGCTGATCACTCTAACACATATCCATGCTCAATTTTGACAATTTCAAGGATTGATCACAAACCCATTTCATATAAGATTACCAAATCACAAAATTACCACTTACCATGTGTTCATCTTGTCTAGATGATTAAGAATCCGAGCTCATGCATCCGATTTAGCTCCATTTTCCATCCTAATTTGATCAATTAAGCCATTCTTTAGTTGAAGGGGTTTTCTTCTTCTTTCTCTTCTCTCTGATCGAATATACACACATACCCACACTAACATACTGAGTTTTCTATTTAATAGAACTTCCATCCCTCTTCCCACTTTTGGTCCTTCATGTTTACTAATTGGTCATATTTGACACTAAGTTTCATTCCTCACTTGTTTGACTAACTATTTAACTAAGTTAAATAACTTATTTATTTTATTTCACACCAATACATAAGTAAACATACTAGTGAATTGAATTTCTAACTTTTGGGGCGTTACAAGTCTACCCCCCTTAAAGGAGGTTTCGTCCCCGAAACCTTTCTCATTCCTACTCCTACCCCCTTTTTTGTACACCTTCAGAAGGTACATTTCATCACGAATACATTCGGGACCTTGGCAAAAGGTTTTATTCATGCATAAACATGATTGTACGCTTTGCCTCTACCTTCTTAGATTAGGTGAACTACTTTCACAATCACATAAGAATCAGAATCTGATCCAGAGTTCTTATTAGTGTCGCTTTCACTCTATATTGCTAGTCTCTAACACACGTCATCATTAGCGGTCCATTCATTTAATTTATTCCAAATGTATGCTATTGTTCGTACAGGCCTAAGTCTGCAGCTTGTTTCTAACTTTCTAATTCAGTATAACACATTCATACTAACTTTCTAATTAAGTATAACACATTCATACATTTAGTAATCGAAAATAAATCGATTCATTTCATTCTACTCATACATCCTATACGATCCTTCGTTTCATTCACTATGAGCCATCCTCAACATCCTATTACTAACGTCACTTCTAATTACCTTCATGTTCATACGAGGGGTCAACATATTATCATACGCATGCTATAAAATTTCAAGACTTATAATTACTACAACAAAACCACCATTCTTATACTCGCTTATTCATACTTGGTACTTGGCACAAGGATTGAGCATCATTCCATGGTTACTTTTGTTACTTATACCATACATACTTTTAGGTTGGCCTTAAATTATATCCTTCATATCACCTTACTGCTAGCCCCCTTCATGCACTACTATTCCTTACCGAACAAGTATGTTGCGTGAGTGCATCATGCGGGCATTTAGTCAATACCCTAAACTTTACTAAAAAAAATTTGGAACTCTCATTTTAATGACATAATTTACTTCTCATAGTGCCCTTAAGGTTAAACATTCAATACACCAAATTTTACTCATAATTGCGAGCTAAACATTTTACTAACCTTGATTTCATCACATAACGGACGGTTTGTGACTCGAATCAGCCTGATTCCTTATGAGTCCATACAATACCCGGATTGATCGCATCCATTCATTTGTTGAGCTTCCGCCTACGCGCATTTTTTCAACAATGTCTTGTTCAGCTGAACATGGCCAACAAGCCTAACATCAAAGTTAGCAATTCTTAACGGTACTTGTCATCTGGTGTATTCTATCAGAATTTTCACAGTTATCATCATTCAAGTACAGTACCACCCGATGATAATTGTGAACATTCTTGAAGTTCACTCCACTTCGCCATACAATTTTGTACAAACCTCCTAACGCACACTTCTACCAACTCCACTAGTTTCATACTTTAAACATTCTACCATTCGTATTTACAAAATTGTCGATTAGCACTTCTTTTTTCAAATATTTTTTTTGATTCGGTGTTTATCTTGTCTAGATGATTAAGAATCTGAGCTCATGCATCCGATTTAGCTCCATTTTCCATCCTAATTTGATCAATTAAGCCATTCTTGAGTTGAAGGGGTTTTCTTCTTCTTTCTCTTCTCTCTCTGATCGAATACACAGACATACCCACACTAACATACTGAGTTTTCTATTTAATAGAACTTCCATCCCTCTTCCCACTTTTGGTCCTTCATGTTTACTAATTGGTCTTATTTGACACTAAGTTTCATTCCTCACTTGTTTGACTAACTATTTAACCAAGTTAAATAACTTATTTATTTTATTTCATACCAATACATAAGTAAACATACTAGTGAATTGAATTTCTAACTTTTGGGGCGTTATAGGTAAATTTGGTACCGTTTCCTAGTATGATTTGTCCATCCTTACTTTGAGGATCCAATCAAGGATCTAACTTGTGATTTGTACTTTGTTTCACCAAACAAGATTGCATACAAACACTTGTACTTTATTTCACTAAAGACTTTGTGAAGTAATCTTAGAAATCCAATCAAGGATTTAGAATAGTACTTTGAAGATCTAACTTGTAATTTGTACTTTTTTCACAAAACTAGATTGCACATAAACACTTGTACTTTTTTTCACCAAAGAATTTGTGAAAGTACTCTTAGAGATTCAATCAAGGATTTAGAATAGTACTTTGAGGATCCAACAAGGATCAATCTATTTGCATAGAAAGATCCAACAAGGATTTGGGATTGTACTTTGTTTTGCCGCACTAGATTCACATAAACACTTGTAGTTTGTTTCATCAAAGAGTTTGTGAAAGTACTTTTAGAAATCCAATCAAGGTTTTAAAATAGTACTTAAGTATCCAACAAGGATTTGAGATTTGTACTTTGTTTAACCACATAAGTTGTACACACAAAGAACACTTAGTAATTACATATTCCACACGTCTTGTTTGAGAAAAATTGGTTAGCACATATGAATCACCCAAAACGTTTTGAAAACATAAGAGTGGGGACTATGTACTCACTTAATTGACGATGTCGTGCTTAATTGTGATTGCAAAGCTCAAAGGTTTCCTAGAAATAAGGATTTGCTGGTCAAAATTTTGTTGTGATGATGATTGTGGAGGAGTATGGTTTAAAGGAACAATGATGTTTAGAAGATAAGAATTTTAACAGCCTTCTGTGTTGTGTTTGTAAAATTTATTAAAATTAGTAAACGTTGTCAAAAAAAATTATACTAATTTATAGTTTGATAGATCAAAATGTGCTCTACAACTTTCATTTAGAAAGTTTTTTTTTTGTTTCGAACCCAGAAAAGATGGGTTCCAAACAGAAATGTATATTTTTATGGAGGAGTATGGTTCTATCTGTGTATATATATTTTTTACAGTGTTTTTGTCTTTTAGTTTTTTCTATATTTTGCTATATGTTAACGGTAATTAATTTATGACACATAATTTGAAATTTGAATTTGTGAGGGAAAATTTTAAAATAGAGTAAATTACAAAAATCGTTCTTTATGTTAACACTACATTGCAAAGTGTGTCCTTTGTCTTCAATAAGTATAAGAAACATACTCGATGTTTGCAAACCCTTGCAAGTTATGTCCTTTAGCCCTAACTTAGTTAATTTTTATGGTTAAATCTGACCCAATGGACCTTACATGAGGGTATTTTAGTCATTTTACCCTTAAAACTAAAATAATAAAAATAAAACCCCTTTTCTCTCCATTTCAAAACTCAGTCTCTGTCTCTATCTCAAAACTCAATTCCTCTCTGCCTCAACTATCTCTCTCTACAATCTGAATGTTGAGAAAGAGAATTCAAGAGATCTGTTCAACAACTTCTTCAGTAATTCTTGCATACCAGAATCACAACATCCATTTGAATCAATAATTTCATCAAACTTTAAAAACCTGTAAGCCGCCATCGCCTGCGTCGGAGATCCATAAGTCGCCACTGTCGTTCTGCATATCAATAAGTTGGAAAACAGTGGGGTTTTTAGTACACACTGCCAGATCCGTCGTCGGAGATTCATAAGTCTTTGTTGTTCCGCAAGATCCCTAAGTCGTCGCAGTTTTATCAGATCCATAAGTCGCCACCATCGAGTGATTGAAACTCGATGTATGGTATGGTTGTGTGCTTTTAGAATAGAATCTCCTTTGTATCTTTTATATTTGATGATGGTTTTTAGATTGAATCGATGAGGTGGTGTTTGTGGAAGATGTAATTTGGGGGTTATGATTTGCAGTGGTGGGTTGTGGCTGCAGGGGTCATATGTTAGTGGTGGGGGTTTGAGTGGCGGTGAGATGTAGTGTGGGGTGAGTTTTGGTTGGGTGGTGGTGGGGCGGATGTTGGTGGCGGGTTTGAGTGGTGGTGACAGGCGAAATGGGGTATGTGGAGGTGGTGGTGGTCTAATTGGGTGGATGGAGGTGGTGGCAGTGGTTTGATGGGGGCGTATGGCGGTGGTGGCAGTGGTTCGGTGGGGTGTATGGAGGTGGTGGCAGGTGGGTGGTGGTGGTGAGTGATGGTGGTGATGGAACAGGCGGTGGTTGTGAGAACATGCACAGGTAGTTAGAGAGAGAGAAAAAGAGAGAGGGAAAGGTGTTTATGTGTGTATGTGTATGTACAGAATTATAAATACATATTATAATGTAGAACAATTTTTTATTTATTATGTTAATGATTATTTATTTTTGTATTTAGAGTAAAATGACCAAAATACCTCATGTGAGGTCCATTTGGTCAGATTTAACCACAAAAATTAACTAAGTTAGGGCTAAAGGACATAACTTGTAAGGGTTTGCAAACATCAAGTACATTTTTTGTACTTATTGAAGACAAAGGACACACTTTGCAATGTAGTGTTAACATAAAGGACGATTTTATAATTTACTCTTTAAAATATTTATTGAATTTCGAACCAGGATTGAACATTAGAAACGTTATTGTAGATAATTTAATAATTGAAAAGTTAAAATACAGGAAATAAACTAGAATTGTATCCGCTCTGCTTTAAAAGATGAACGCCCTAAAGAGCTAATAGGCAAAGAAAAACGAAAAAACGTTAATAAAAGCTGATACGTTCAGTTAACAAAAACCACCAACAATCTCCGAAAATTTCTCTATTAGGGAGATGCTACTTTTGAAAAGGAAACATGAATTCTTTAAAGGGAAATCTCAAGTGTGAAATTACAACATATTGGCATTGACCATGTTTCTCATTGGTTTTCTAGCATTCAAGTTCAATCAATATCAAAGTCAGCTAGCCTTCATTCAACAAAGGCAAGTCAATGGGATATCCCTAGTCTTCCTATATATATTCGAGAGATCACTTGATAGTTTCAATGTATATATTGGACCTTAATTAGGGGCCGGACCGAACGCATAACCTATCAGTCAGGCGATCACTTGATTTTAATTCATCATAACATCTATATAATCAAAACTGAGTGATCTCATGGGTACCTTATAACATATTTAAAGCACATGTTTGCCTCTAATGTGAGAAGCTAAATACTTAATGACCTCCTTATACGTTATGTAACGCCCCGTATTTTCCATATTACCATGTTTTAAGAAAATACGTGACGTTTCACTATCACAATCGAAATTAGACGAATAAACTGCGTAAAAACGACAAACGATGCATTTGACGAGTTGTAACGATTAACGAACAAATACGCTGTTACCAGCTACCGCCCCTAACTTTACGTACTGTTTTAACTTAAAATAAAATAATACGACGTTTTTATTAGGTTTAGGTGTGAAATCGGGCTTTGTAACGTAAACGGGCCGCTAACGGGCTTTAGGCCCAAACCCTAGCTACCTAACTAAACCCTACTTTATAAAAAACACCCTTACACACACTCACACAAAACTCACCAGCCCCCCCCCTTTCACCCGATCTCTCCCTGCTCTCCTGGTCTCACCTCCGACAACCGGAGACGGCGCCGGCGACACTCGGTCGTCTCCTCCCGGCACACACCATCCCTTGAACACCCCTCTCCTTCTACCTCTCCGGCTAACACCAAATCTCCCTCCTCTCTCGCCCTCCTCTCGCTCGGAAAACCGCCGGCCAACCACCACCCTGGTGGCGGCGGTCGAGAAATGCGGCGGCAGAGCCGCCTGCGGTGGCGTTGGAATGGGTTGCCGGGTTTGGGGTTTCCGGTCGTCGGGATTGGGTTCCAGCTTCGGGGTTCAGGTGGTTCAGTCATGAGTCTCAGCTCATACTCGGTCTATGTTCAACTCATATTCGAGTTTCGCTTGGTTGGTTCTGGTTCGAGTGGTCCTAGTCTCGGTGCGAGTCGGTTCAGTTTCGGTGCAGCTTGTCCTGATCAAAAGTAGTCAAAGCTGGTCAAACGGTCAACTGGTCAGATTCGGTTTGGGGTTGGTTCAATTGGTTCAAGCTTCGCAGCACGTGTTAACCCGGTTCAGTTTTGAATCGGTCGAACTGAGTCGACCCGGTCAACTGCTGGTCAACTCAGCCGAACTCAGTCAACAGCAGTCAACTCGTCTCGGTAAAATTTAAACTGCGCGTATTTTATTATGATATATGTATATAGTTGCATCTAACGCGAACCGAACTTGAATCGTCACGACAAAAAAATAGCGTAATGTGCACTTGTATTATTAAAAACTCATTTACACTAAGTTAAAAACCAAAACAATGTATCATGATTTAATTGTATACATGTTTATATATTAGTTTCGTATCCGACGAATTTACATTTTGCACACTTGACGAAAGTATGTTCATATATTGTACACTTTGTTATTGAGTTTTGAAAACCTTTAACGACAACACGTGTTGTCGGGATCGTCCAAAAACAGAGGAAACTCTGCCCGTTTTTCGTAAAATCCGTAAATCAAAACATGTTTAATTATAATGAAACGTATCGGATTTAAGTAATTTTTATGAAAATAAATATATATTAATTCTTATAACTTTTCGTCAACCGCTAACACTTGTATGTTTTCGTTTGCCCATGTGAGGTGACCTTGGAAATTCCATCTCTCGATCGTCGACTCCTCACGGGATTCCAAAGGAAACTTCGCAAAGGTGAGCATACTCGACCCCCTTTTTACACTTTAACGCATTTTGGGGTGCAACATGTATCAATTAACAAAATTTACATTATACGAAATTAAATGTATTCAAATTATCAAACGTGTTATCAGTTATGCTTATGTGAAGTATGCGTGTTAGTTTAAACTTGTTTATACATGCTATCTCTTACATTTATGTTAGTTATACGTGCGAGTTTCAACTTGTATCCTCATGACATTGTTATGCCTAGGATGTTATGCATGCTAGTTAAGGATTTTCATTATATGCTATTGTTATGCGAAAATTGTTTGTATAATGTACGAATCAAACTGAATACAACCTGCCATGTTGTAATTGAACGAACTTATACACTAATACTTCTTTTCAAACTTGTATGCTCGCCAATACTTTTGTATTGATCCATGATTTTAATACGTGTTGCAGGATTACTGATGATGCAAGGAATCTAGTAGGATTGCCTAGATACACATTTAAAATACTAAATACTTGTTGTATCGAACCTTACTTCAAACATGTTGTATTTGTTTCAAACCTTGTATTAAATATTTGTCACAAGTAGCGTTATGAAGCCTCTTGTAATCTAGTTTTCGTCTCACTCCGATGTTTCCGCCATCGATAGGGGTGTGACACGTTATCCATTTATTATTATTTTTTCTAAAACGAATGAAATTCTAATATATGCACGTGCTTACATTATATATGGGGTGAAGCAGTTAGATATTCCACTTACATAATTTATGGAGTCACCACGCGAGCACTAACGAGTATGACTCCATATGAGATGTTCATGAGAAAAAATGTGATTTGAAATATCTCAAAGTGTTCGAGTGGTTAGCCTACGCGAAGGTAAGTAAACTCGGCATAAAAAAGTTAGGTGACCGAACAATATGTTTGGTTTATATGGGTAGTGAATCTGGTTCCGGCGCTTATTGCTTGTACGACCCATGATCTCGAAGGGTTGTAGTAAGCCGTTGTCGTCACTTCAACGAAAAATCTGGTTGGAAGTGTAACATCCGTCGAAAACGGGTTTCCAAATCCGCTTCGTTTATTAATCGAATATCAAGTTATAAAATTTCGTTGCGTATTTATGGTTAATTTTAATTTTAAACAATACATATTTAATAAACATTTTAGAATTTAAAAACTATAATTATTAAAAAGTAAAAATAAATTAAATAGAAAAGAAAAAGGGCTGCCGGGTTTCGAACCCGGGTCAGCCGGAAGACACCACCAACAAAGACTTAACCACTCCGCCACTTGACTCCTTTGTGACATCTATAAAAACAAATAACATTTATAATAAAACTCGAAATCGAATTAAGTCAACAGCGCGCCCAAATCGCTCTCGCCGGAAATACCGACGATTTCGCCAATATTCGACGGTTTCCTTTGACTTAACGCATGTATTAACATCGACAT
This sequence comes from Scalesia atractyloides, assembly GCA_947069175.1. Classification (NCBI taxonomy): domain Eukaryota; kingdom Viridiplantae; phylum Streptophyta; class Magnoliopsida; order Asterales; family Asteraceae; genus Scalesia; species Scalesia atractyloides. Next base: position 3,055,425 of record CAMTDV010000004.1, read on the forward strand.
CGGTTATAACCGATGTCTAATCCCGCGACATCAGTCATAACCGCCGGAGAAAGGCTGACCACAAATCAAGACTAAATTCAGACCCAATTCATCTTGATTCTTCCCTATAAATACACACCCAAGTCTCTGGTAATCATTTCGCTCAAAATCGCACCATTTCTCGAATCAATTGCACTCGCCGGAGATATTCTGCAATCGTCGGACCTTCGCCGGAAAACCGAGACTTACATCAAATCGGTAAATCGCTCGACCCTTTCTCCTTCAATCCATTGTTAGACTTATACTAACTTCAATCCATCAACCAGAACCAATTCTAGACGACGCTGCCGGATAATCTGCACTCGCCGGAAAATCCATGGAGATTCCGAAATCACACTTGAATCGGTACAATCATCTAAACTTTCTGATAATCCTTGTTTAGTAACTCAATTTCACAACTAATCGATCAAAACTGTTAATTGATTTAATCAGACGGAATTCACAAATCGGAGCCGACGATCATTGCCGGAATTCTGAGAAATACAGTCTGATCGGTACATTCGATTCCTTAACTCATTTTAATCATTACATTTCAATCAATATTATGTTCGACGAACGATTTAAACAAGAACAGTCGAATATCGATCGTCTGAGTCTTTGAATGAAGAAGACGAAGTCGACGATGTTTATAAGAATAATTAAAACAAGATATTAAACCGGGTTAGACACACAGTCCAGCGGTGGACTGTGTGCAAACACTTAGCGCACGTCACGAATTCGAATCCTTACAAACGCACCGATTTTCCGAATTAAAACCAATTTTTTTAGAACTAAATCAGAACAGGTTCCAGTTTGTATATAAGATTAATGTAAATCATAAATTAAACAGATAACACACACAGCCCAACTGGTTGGGCTGTGCGCTTACAAACCAAAGAACCCGAGTTCGATCCGGCTTCCTGACACCGAGTCGACCATTTTAAACCCTTTTAATATAAACCAAATATATTAACATTTAATCAGTATATAAATATAATTAAAACATAGAATATTACGGGTTAGACACGTAGCTCAGTTGGTAGAGCTGCGTGCACGCGTACGAGAGGTCCCGGGATCGAACCTCACTCAGTGCACCTTAGGCCACAGTCCGACCGGTCAACGGACCGGTCAACAGGTCAACGGTCAACAAAAAGTCAACATTTTTTTATATTTTTATTTATTTATTTAATTTAAAAAGAAATTAAAAATACTTAAAAATAATATTTTTAAAGTTAGAAAATGACCTTAAACTCACAAAAATAAATTTAAAAACCCTATTAAAATTGTTAATAAAATCCACTTATTTACCGTACCTTTTCGTTATTATTTAGGTTAGTTATTCCTCGTCGATCAACCCTCTAAACTCGTGCGCATTCAACATCATCAAACGAACGCACCCAATGTGAGTGAATCTCTACAAATTCCTCGTTTTAATCACATTTTGGGGTGTATCATGTGTCATTTATTATTTATTACATTTAAACACTTGTGCATCCATCATATCCATGATCAAATGTGTATTCAATATGTATCAATTGTTTGTGTGGTTAATGTTTAGATTTAATTTATCATTTTCAGTACATACATCATCATAGGCTCGTCTGTTCCCCGTTACCTATGAGCGGAACCGTTCCCCATTACCTATGAGCGGAACGTGGCGTTGCCAACATACGATCGGCTCCGTTTGATTGAGCCTTGATCGCACATACATCATCATAGGCCGTCCGTTCCCCATTACCTATGAGCGGAACGTGACGTTGCCAACATATACATTATCATTCATGTCATATACTCATGCAAGGTGGTTTGTTATTGTATGATTATTTACGTTTGCTCACATATGATTATTGCACAATTTTTCCATATTAAATACAACAAGAAATCAATAATAAATGTTTTCTAACAAGGTTCACTCGCCAACTTTTGTTGACCCAAAATTTCCCCATTTTTACACATGATACAGGTGATCCAGTTGCAGCAAGAAACATATAGGACGGCCTAGAAGAATAAATCAGATTAGGCTTTGGATTGTTTACTTAGTTAGTTTTTCCTTGTAATTGTATGAACTTGTTCGGAATATTGAAGTTTGTAATTTGAATTTAATAAATATGAAACATATTAGTAAACATCATGAGCTTTGGTGATAACCCAATTATGCCCCGACTCTTATTCCGCTGCGGGTCGGGGTGTGACAGATTGGTATCAGAGCCATGACTATAGGGATATAGGATAGGTTATTAGACCCTTAGAGCCTATACTATAGTTGATTTGAATTTTTAAATTGTTTGTGTGTTACATGCAAAATTCATGATGTTTATATGCTTTATGTTTATTGTTACATTCAATGTTATGCAAGCATGTTCATAAGTACATATTATTATACAATGCTCATCATGAATCATATCCTCATAACATACCATATCCATGAGAGCACACACCTCACAATTCCTATGATTTTTGCAATGATTTTGTATTTTCAAATCACATCAAAGTGAGTTCTCATGACGGGCATGTAGTAACTGGAAGGGTACGAGTACCGGTAGTCGGAACGTCCTGTCTAGGCTTGGCATTCGTATAAATCCAAAATAAAGGATCAGTTTGCCTACCTGGGGACAACGATGAGAGTACGAAGGACCTATTAGGCCAAAGCATGCTATACCAAACGTCGTGTGAGCTAACCCCACTTTGAGTTGTCATTGTGTCTATACCTGGACACCCTCCGACCATACATCTCGCAAACATATTTCATGGTTTTCATTCGGGTGATGCGAGTGTTAAACCGCCAACACCAATGTGAATCCTACTAAGCCAATAGTCGTGGGGGCCCACATGACTATACAGGCGATGGTATGGGGACATTGGAGGCCCAAACATGAGCAAACCCAAGACATCCTATGGATGTAGTTGCATTATTGATGATTACGTTATTTTATTTCTTTTAACGACACATGACACCTAAAAAAAAACTCCTTAAACTCACAATCTTCATATGTATGTTCCTGTAGATGTCGGCTAGGCAGCTACGTGGAGGTAGAAAGTCAGGAAGGTCAAACGAACGCTTGGCCACCCAAATTGCAAAACAAATGGCCGCGGTGCTTCCTGACATCGTAATTCAAGTCCAGCAAGCTCTCACTGCAAATCCCATCAACCCTCCCAATCAAGAAGACCAGAACGTCGACAACCCTCCCTCCAAGAAGTGCTCCTACAAACACTTCAAGTCTTGCGATCCCCCAAAGTATGAAGGGACCGAAGGTGTCACTGCTCTACTCCACTGGTTTGAGGAAATGGAGAACACCTTCCTAAATTGCGATTGTCCCGGGGATCGCAAGGTACGTTACGCAACCAGAGACTGTTTGGGGTAGCCCTGACCTGGTGGAACACAGAGAAGGGTAAGAGAGGAGTCGAAGACGCCATGGCCTTAACATGGGAAGAGTTAAGGGAAATAATGACAAGACACTTTTGTCCAAGAAGCGAAATCAAGAAGTTAGAAGACGAATTCCACTCCCTAAAACAAAAGGAAGGAGATCATACTTCCTACAATAAAAGATTTCTCGAGCTGAAACAAATGATCCCCAACTTGTTCACCCCAGTGTACCGCCTGGTTGAACACTACATTCGAGGCCTCCCCTCGAAAATTCAAGACTCGGTTCTAAGCACTTCACCTGCAACACTGGAAGCTGCAATGGAACTAGCTACGAACTTACCGAGAATCGCATCCGAAATGGTAAATTCAAGGAGGAGAAAAAGAAAGCCTCCATTGAGGCTCAAACTTCAAACCATTCTGGCTCCTCTTTGAAATTTACTGGTAAAAGGAAGCGAAACACCAGAAACTTTGCTGTCACTCAAACAAACCCTCCTATCACTGCCGCACCAATCACCCAAGTTGCTCCCTCAGCTGCACCATACAAAAAGCCATACTCCGGCCCATACCCGAAATGCACACCGTGCCAATACCATCACTTTCCCGAACATCACTGCCAATATTGCACCAGTGTGGCGTTCAGGTCACACCATCCAAACCTGTCGCATACTCCAGCGAACGAACCGCAATCAGCCCTCAACCCAAACCCACCATTAGATAGTGGGTCAAGCCCAACAACCTTTACTCCTACCACCTGCCCAACATGTAGCCCAATGCTACTACCAACCCAACTACCCCATGATGCAACCTATGCGGGCTTGTTACAATTGTGGAGACCCGAACCACTTCAGAACACCTGTCCACGCTTGGTGAACATCATCCATGCCAAGCTCAAGCAAATCCAGTAAACAGGCTAACCAAGCTCCTCCACCTGCTAGGGAAGAGCTTTCAACATCAACGCCAATCAAGCTAGGGCTGACAACAACGTGGTTAACGGTACGTTTCTCATCAATGGTAGTTATGCATCCATGTTATTGATACTGGCGCGATAAGAGTTTTGTGTCCTTAGAATTTGAACCCATCCTCAACCAAACTCGTGATAAACTCATGGAATCCATAACGGTAGAAGTTGATGACGGAAAACCAGTCTCATTAAACTCTAACTACGCAATTGTACTCTCACCCTAAACGATCACGATTTTCCAGTTGACCTCATTCCCATGAAGTTGGGAAGCTTCGACATTATAATCGGTATGGATTGGCTCAGCCAACATCAGGCTGAAGTGGTATGCCGCGAAAAGTTCATTCGCATTCCTCTCGCAGACGGTCAAACCTACGAATCTTTGGAGAAACCCTCCGAAAGGACTCAAATTGATGTCCTGCCTTCAAGCCCGAAAGTATCTCCGCAAGAGCTATGTCGCATTCTTAACTCACGTCGTCAAGAAGGGAAACAAGGAGAAGAAGCTAGAAGATATACCTGTAGTGAAAGAATTCCCACAAGTCTTTCCCGACGACATCTCAGGACTTCCTCCCATGAGAGAAGTCGAATTCCGCATTGATCTTATACCTGGCGCTACTCCAGTCGCAAAATCTCCTTATAGGTTAGCCCCATCCGAAATGCAAGAGCTGGCCAGTCAACTGCAAGAGCTGACTGACAAAGGATTCATACGTCCTAGCTCATCGCCTTGGGGTGCACCTGTTCTGTTTGTGAAGAAGAAAGATGGAACGTTTCGCATGTGTATCGACTACAGAGAACTCAACAAATTAACGGTCAAGAACCGTTATCCATTACCTCGCATCGATGACTTACTAGACCAACTTCAGGGCGCCACTTATTTTTCAAAGATCGACCTTCGTTCTGGTTATCATCAACTCAGAGTGCATGAAGAAGACGTCCCAAAGACCGCCTTCCGAACTCGTTATGGTCATTACGAATTCATGGTCATGCCATTTGGATTAACCAACGCCCCAGCTGTATTCATGGATCTAATGAATAGGGTATGCAAACCCTATCTCGACCGTTTTGTCATAGTTTTCATCAACGACATCCTCATCTATTCAAAGTCTAAATCTGATCATGAACGACACCTTCGACTCATCCTTACACTCTTAAGAACCGAAAAGCTCTACGCTAAATTCTCCAAATGCGAATTCTGGTTAAGAGAAGTACAATTCCTTGGACATGTCGTCAATGACAAGGGAATACATGTCGACCCCTCAAAGATCAAGGCAGTACAGGAATGGCAAGCGCCACGTACCCCTACCGAAGTAAGATCATTTCTTGGTTTGGCTGGTTACTATCGCCGCTTCATTGCAAATTTCTCCCGTATTGCTGTACCACTCACGGCTTTGACACATAAAGGAAAACCCTTCATACGGGGACCTAAACAAGAAGAAGCCTTCCAAACCCTTAAGCAAAAGCTTTGTGACGCACCTATCCTCACACTCCCCGAAGGTTGCGATGACTTTGTAGTATATTGCGACGCATCAGGGCAAGGGCTAGGCTGTGTATTAATGCAAAGAGGAAAAGTGATAGCCTACGCTTCTAGACAACTCAAAGTTCATGAGAAGAACTACACTACCCACGACCTGGAACTTGGAGCCGTTGTATTCGCTCTCAAGATATGGAGACATTACCTCTACGGTACCAAGTGTGAAATATACACTGACCACAAGAGCCTCCAATATATCTTTAACCAAAAGGAGTTGAATATGAGGCAACGAAGATGGGTCGAACTTCTTAATGACTACGACTGTGAGATTCGGTATCATCCTGGCAAGGCAAACGTGGTGGCCGATGCGCTCAGTCGAAAGGGTTATGCGAACTCCATTCGTCTTCTATGTTCGCAAATCATAACAGACATCAAAGATCAAATCCGAGAAGCCCAACATGTCTCAGTAACAGAAAACGACGTACGCAATGAGCTGTCCTGTGGAGCAGAACTTAAAATCGAAACCAAATCCGACGGTATTCTATACTATCTAGATCGCATCTGGATTCCCGATCACAATAACCTTCGTGATTTCCTTATGAATGACGCGCACAAAACATGATACTATGTACACCCAGGAGCCGACAAGATGTATCAAGACCTTCGATACACCTACTGGTGGCCTGGCATGAAAAAGGATATTGCTGTTTTTGTATCCAAGTGCCTTACCTGTTCTAAAGTAAAAGCTGAACATCAAAGACCTTCAGGACTTCTAACCCAACCTAAAATACCTGTATGGAAGTGGGAAAACATAACCATGGACTTCATTACCGGGTTACCTCGCACCTCCAGTATGACACTATATGGGTAATCATTGATCGTCTCACAAAATCAGCTCACTTCATTCCGATTCGCGAGGACTTCAAGAACGAGAAGTTAGCTCGCATCTACATCTGCGAGATTGTAAGTCGTTATGGTGTACCTTTGAGCATCATTTCAGGCCGTGATGGTCGTTTCACTTCACGAACATGGCTGTCACACCCCGACCCGCAGCTAAATAAGAGTCGGGGCATAATTGGGTTATCACCAAAGCTCATGATATTTACTAATATGTTTCATATTTATTAAAGTCAAAATTACATTCTCAATAATCCAAACATGTCCATACAAATACAAAGAAAAATATCCAAACTAAACAATCCAAGCTCTAAACCAGTTTATTCTTCTAAGCCAATCCTATGTATTTCTTGCTGCAGCTGGTTCACCTGTATCATGTGTAAAAATGGGGGTTTTTGGGTCAACATAAGTTGGCGAGTGAACCTTGTTAGATAAACATTTATTATTGATTTTTTTGTTATTTTATCAAGGAAAATCTGTGCAATAGTCATATGTGAGCAAATGTAAATAATCAAACAGTAGCAATAACAGTCACAAACTATAACATACAATAACATATGAACTTGCATGAATGTATAACATGAATGAAACTGTATATGTTGGCAACGTCACGTTCACGCTCATAATGTAATGGGGAACGGACGGCCTATGATGAATGTCTGTGCGATCAAGGCTCAATCAACGGAGCCGATCGTATGTTGGCAACGCCAGGTTCACGCTCATAATGTAATGGGGAACTGCTCAACGCTCATAATGTAATGGGGAGCGGCGGCCTATGAACTTGCATGTACTGAAAATAATAAATTAAATCTAAACAATAACCACACAACAGTTGATACAAGCTGAATACACATTTGTTCATGATATGATGTATGCACAATGATTTAAATATAATAAATGGTAAGACACATGATACAACCCAAAAACGTGATTAAAACGGGAAATTTGTAGAGATTCACTCACATTGGCTGCGTTCGGTTGGAGATGATGAGATGCGCACGAGTTGGAAGGATTGAACAACGAGAATTAACTAACCTAAATAATAACGGAAGATATAGTAAATGAGTGGATTTTATTAATAATTTTAATAGGATTTTTAGATATATTTTTGTGAGTTTAAGGCTATTTCCTATCTTTAAAAACATTATTTTTAAGTATTTTTAATTGATTTTTAAATTAAATTAAATAAATAAAAATATAAAAATATGTTGACTTTTGCGTTGACCGTTGACCGTTTGACTGTTTGACTGGTTCTATTGTGTGCATGTATGCGCTGGGTGAGGCTCGAACCCGAGACCTCCCGTACGCGTGCACGCAGCTCTACCAACTGAGCTACGTGTCTAACCCGAAATAATTCTGTTTTTAATTATATTTATATACTAACTCAGTTTATCCAAAATTCTTTTATTTTCAAAAAATGTTTTAAATCATCGAACCGGTGCCGTCAACAGGTCTCGAACCCGGGACCTGTGATTTATCGTTACACACAGTCCACCGCTGGACTGTGTGTCTAACTTGGTTAATATACAGATTTTTATTATACTTAACATCTAGTTGCGAAAAGGATCCGGTTCAGTTAGAAAAATAAAACATTTTTATTACAAAGCATACGTGTGTCAAGGATCGAACTCGCGGCGTGTGATATGTATGTGCACACAGTCCACCGCTGGACTGTGTGTCTAACCCGAGATAATATCCAGATTTTATTGAACTTATAATCAACCTATCTTCGTCTTCTTCATTACAGAATTACAGCCTACGATTACTCTATTGTTTCTTGTTTAATTCGATTGACAAACATTCAACAGACTAATATGAAATGGCAGAGACGATTTTTAGAAGTAAACATACCAGAGAACGATTTATCTCAGAATTCCGGCAAGTCGTCGGCTCTGTTTTTACGGATTTCGACTGAACGAATAAATTAACAGTTTTGATTAGCTAAGCGAGGAATTGAAGTATTAAACAAGAGTTATCAGAAGGTTTGAATGTCTATACCGTTTTACAGCGGAAGATAAGAATTTTCAGAAGTTTTCCGGCGAGCGGGAATTATCCGATATCAACGTCTGAAATTGATTCCGATTGAAGGGTTTGAGTTAGCAATAGTTTAACAATTGATAGACAACGAAAGAATTGAGAGACTTACTGATTTGATGGAAAACACGGTTTTCCGGCGAAAGTCCGGCGAGTTCAAATAGCTTCTACGGCGGACTGAAAGTTGTGCGAAAATGCAATTGAAGGTTTGTAGAGTGTGTTTGAGTCGCGAGAGGGGACAATGATTGAAGTAATTCAGGAATTGAAAGTTTTCGGTTATTAAAACCGATCCACTCTTGAATTCAAGTTCATTCAAAGCAAAATTGATTGGAGGTGTCGGTGTATCGGTTAAACTCAGTAAACCGCGATCAATCAAACATCTTTGGACGTTTGGTGACCGATTACGGTTACAGTTGGCGTAACCGGGTTGATTTATGATAGACCATAAAATTTAATTGTTTCCTAGCATTTACAGAAAACAACAAGTGGCGGAGTGGTTATATGTGTGTGTGATAAGACTTTGAGATTAAACCCGGCTGACCCGGGTTCGAGTCCCGGCAGCCTAATTTTCTTTTTAATTATTTTATTTTTACTTTTTATCAATTATAACTTCTATATTCTAATTTGTTTATTAATTATGCATCATAAAAAAATAAAATGGACATAAATACGCAACGAAACATTTATAACTTGATATTCGATTACAAACGGAGCGGGTTTGGAAAACCCGTTTTTGACAAATGTTACAGTATCCCCTACTTTTAGGAATTTCGTCCCGAAATTTAAGTAGTAGTAGTAGGAAAAAGGTGCGGGTATTTTTCGCGCATTGAGTCTTCACGTTCCCAAGTAAACTCAGGTCCCCGTTTCGACTCCCAGCCTACCATAACAATTGGAATGCGACTTCGTCGAAGACGTTTTTTCTCCGAAGTCCATGATCTCAACTGGTCTTTCAACAAAATGCATAGATTCATCAATCTGAATATCTTCCAGAGGAATATGGAGGTTCTCATCAGCGAGGCACTTCTTCAAGTTTGATACGTGGAATGTGGGATGAATCCTGTTGAGTTCTTCTGGTAGATCAAGCTTGTATGCTACAGGTCCTACTCTTTCGAGTATCTTGAAAGGTCCTACGTAGCGTGGTGCTAGCTTGCCTTTTCGACCAAAACGAACTACTCCCTTCCACGGTGATACTTTTAAAAGTACATGATCACCAATGTTAAACTCCAAAGGCTTCCGTCGTTTATCTGCATAACTCTTTTGACGACTTTGAGCCGCTAGAAGATTGTTTCAAATTTGATGGATCTTGTCTGTGGTTTCTTGAATCAATTCTGGAGCAGTGATTTGATGTTCCCCAATTTCGTGCCAACATACTGGAGATCGGCACTTACGACCATATAAAGCTTCAAAAGGTGCCATGCCGATGCTTGAATGATAGCTGTTGTTGTACGAAAATTCAACTAATGGTAGGTGAGCGTCCCAATTTCCCTTGAAGTCTATGACACATGCTCGAAGCATATCTTCAAGAGTTTGAATGGTGCGTTCAGATTGTCCATCAGTTTGAGGATGATAAGCGGTACTGAGATCTAATCGCGTACCCAAAGCGGCTTGTACTGCTTGCCATGTTCGTGAAGTGAAACGACCATCACGATATGAAATAATGCTTATCGGTACACCATGTCGGCTTACGATTTCGCTGATATAAATACGAGCTAGCTTTTCGTTCTTGAAATCTTCGCGGATAGGAATAAAGTGAGCTGATTTTGTAAGTCGATCAATGATTACCCATATAGTGTCATACCCACCAGAAGTGCGAGGTAACCCGGTAATGAAGTCCATGGTTATGTTTTCCCACTTCCATACAGGTATTTCAGCTTGGACCAGAAGTCCTGAGGGTCTTTGGTGTTCAGCTTTCACCTTGGAACATGTAAGGCACTTGGAAACAAAAACAACAATATCCTTTTTCATTCCAGGCCACCAATAGGTGTATCGAAGGTCTTGATACATCTTATCGGCTCCTGGGTGTATAGAGTATCGTGTTTTTTGAGCCTCGTTCATAAGAAATTCACGAAGGTTGTTGTGGTCAGGAATCCATATGCGATCTAGATAGTACAGAATACCGTCAGATTTAGTTTCAATTTTAAGTTCAGCTCTACAGGACAGCTCCTTTCGAATATCATCTTCCGTTACTGAAACATGTTGGGCTTCTCGAATTTGATCTTTAATGTCAGTTATGATTTGCGAACATAGAAGATGAATGGAGTTCACATAACCCTTTCGACTGAGTGCATCAGCCACCACATTTGCCTTGCCAGGGTGGTACCGAATTTCATAGTCGTAGTCATTTAGAAGTTCGACCCATCTTCGTTGCCTCATGTTTAACTCCTTTTGATTGAAGATATGTTGAAGACTCTTGTGGTCAGTGTATATTTCACACTTAGTACCGTAGAGATAATGTCTCCATATCTTAAGAGCGAACACAACGGCTCCAAGTTCTAGGTCATGGGTGGTGTAGTTCTTCTCATGAGTCTTGAGTTGTCTCGAAGCATAAGCTATAACCTTTCCTCTTTGCATTAGAACACAACCTAGTCCTTGCCCTGACGCGTCGCAATAAACCACGAAGTCATCACAACCTTCAGGAAGAGTGAGGATTGGTGCATCACAGAGTTTTTGTTTAAGGGTTTGGAAGGCTTCTTCTTGTTTGGGTCCCCATATGAAGGGTTTTCCCTTATGAGTTAAAGCCGTGAGTGGTACAGCAATGCGAGAGAAGTTTGAAATGAAACGGCGATAATAACCAGCCAAACCAAGGAATGATCTTACTTCAGTTGGTGTACGTGGCGCTTGCCATTCTGTACCGCTTTGATTTTTGAGGGGTCGACATGTATTCCCTTGTCATTGACTACATGTCCAAGGAATTGTACCTCTTTTAACCAGAATTCGCATTTGGAGAATTTGGCGTAAAGCTTTTCATTCTCTAGAAGTGTAAGGATGAGTCGAAGATGCCGTTCATGATCAGACTTAGACTTTGAATAAATGAGGATGTCGTCGATGAAGACTATAACAAAACGATCGAGATAGGGTTTGCAGACTCTGTTCATTAGATCCATGAAGACAGCTGGAGCGTTGGTTAAACCAAATGGCATGACCATGAATTCATAATGACCATAACGAGTTCGGAAAGCGGTCTTTGGGACGTCTTCTTCATGTACTCTAAGTTGATGATAACCAGATCGAAGGTCGATTTTTGAAAAACAGCTGGCGCCTTGAAGTTGGTCAAGAAGATCATCAATGCGAGGTAATGGATAGCGATTTTTGATTGTTAACTTGTTGAGTTCTCTGTAGTCGATGCACATGCGAAACGATCCATCTTTCTTCTTCACAAAAAGGACAGGTGCACCCCAAGGCGAGGAGCTAGGACGTATGAATCCTTTGTCAGTCAACTCTTGCAATTGACTGGCTAGCTCTTGCATTTCAGAGGGGGCTAACCTATAAGGAGACTTTGCAACTGGTGTAGCACCAAGTATAAGATCAATGCGGAATTCGACTTCTCTTACTGGAGGAAGTCCTGAAATGTCGTCAGGAAAAAACTTGCGGGAAATCTTTTACTACTGGGATGTCTTCGATTTTCTTCTCCATGGTTCCCTTTTTGACGACATGAGTTAAAAATGCGACATAATTCTTGCGAAGATGTTTTTGAGCTTGAAGACAGGACATTAATCTGAGCCCTTTAGACGAGGTTTCTCCAAAGATTCGTAGAGTTTGACCGTTTGAAAGAGGAATGCGTATAAACTTCTCGCGGCATACAACTTCAGCCTGATGTTGGCTGAGCCAATCCATACCAATTATAATGTCAAAGCTTCCCAACTTCATAGGAATAAGGTCAACTGGAAAATCGTGGTCGTTTAAGGTGAGAGTACAATTGCGTATAATAGAGTTTAATGAGACCGGTTTCCCGTCAGCAACTTCTACTGTTATGGATTCCATGAGCTTATCACGATTTTGGTTTAGGATGGGTTCAAACTCTAAGGACACAAAACTTTTATCCGCGCCACTATCAAACAACATGGATGCATAACTACCATTGATAAGGAACGTACCGTTAACCACATTGCTGTCAGCTCTAGCCTGATTAGCGTTGATGTTGAAAGCTCTTCCTCTTGCAGGTGGAGGAGCTTGGTTAGCTTGATTCACCGGATTGGCTTGGGCTTGAGCATGAATAATGTTCACCAACCTTGGACAAGTGTTTCTAAAGTGGCTTGGGTCTCCACAATTGTAGCAAGCCCGCATAGGTTGTACCATGGGATAGTTGGGTTGGTAGTATGATTGGGCTAAATGTTGGGTAGGTGGTAATAGTAGGGGTTGTTGGGCTTGACCCATTATTTGTTGGTGGGTTTGGGTTGAAGGCTGGTGGCGGTTCGTTCGCTGAGGTATGCGACAGGTTTGAACAGTATGACCTGCGCGACCACAGCCGGTGCAATGTTGGCAGGGATGATCAAGAAAGTGGTGGTATTGGCAACGGTTGCATTTTGGTAATGGGCCAGAGTATGGCCTTTTGTATGGTGCAGGTGAGGGGGCAACTTGGGTAATGGGTGCAGCAGGGATAGGGAAATTGGTTTGTGTGACAGCGAAGTTTCTGGTGTTACGCTTCCTCTTGTTAGCAAACTTAGAGGAGGAGGTGGAATGGTTTGAAGTTTGGCCCTCAACGGGGGCTTTCTTTTTCTCCTCTTTAAACTTACCGTTGCGAATTCGATTCTCGGTCAGTTCAGTAGCTAGTTCCATAGCAGCTTCAAGTGTTGCTGATGAAGTGCTGAGAACTGAATCTTGAATTTTCGAGGGAAGACCTCAATATAATGCTCGATTAAGCGATAAACTGGGGTGAACAAGTTAGGGACCATTTGGTTCAACTCTAAGAACCTCTTGTTGTAGGAAGTATGATCTCCCTCCTTTTGCTTTAAAGAATGAAATTCGTCCTCCAACTTTTTAATCTCACTCCTAGGACAGAATCGCCTCATCATGATTTCCCTTAACTCCTCCCACGTTAAGGCCATAGCATCTTCGATACCCCTCTTACCCTTTTCAGTATTCCACCAGGTAAGAGCTACCCCAAATAGTCTCCCGGTTGCGTATCGTACCTTGCGATCATCGGGACAATCGCAGTTGAGGAAGGTGTTTTCCATTTCCTCAAACCAGTGGAGGAGAGCAGTGACACCTTCGGTCCCTTCAAATTTAGGAGGATCGCAAGACTTGAAATGTTTATATGAGCACTTTTTGGTAGGCGGGTTGCCGATGTCCTGGTTTTCTTGCTGAGGAGGATTAGTGGGATTTGTGGCGAGAGCTTGTTGTACTTGAACCAGAATGTCAGGAAGCACCGCGGCCATTTGTTTTGCGATTTGAGTGGCCAAGCGTTCGTGAGACCTTCCTGATCTTTTACCCCCTCGTTGTTGTCTAGCCGACATCTACAGGAACATACATAAGAAGATTGTGAGTTTATGGAGTCTTTTTAGGTGTCATGTGTCTTAAAGAAAATGAAAATAACATAAATATCAATAATGCAACTGCATCCATAGGATGTCTTGGGTTTGCTCATGTTGGGCCTCAAATGTCCCCCATACCTTCACCTGTATAGTCATGTGGGCCCCCATGTCTATTGGCTTGGTAGGATTCACATTAGTATTGGCGATTTAACACTCGCATCACCCAAATGAAAACCACGAAATATGTTTACGAGATGTATGGTCGGAATGTGTCCAGGTGTAGACACAATGACAACTCAAAGTGGGGTTAGCTCACACGACGTTTGGTATAGCATGCTTTGGCCTAATAGGTACTTCGTACTCTCATCGTTAGTCCCCAGGTAGGCAAACTGGTCCTTTATTTTGGATTTATACGAATGCCAGCCTAGACAGGACGTTCCGACTACCGGTACTTGTACCCTTCCAGTTACTACATGCCCGTCATGAGAACTCACTTTGATGTGATTTGAAAATACAAAAATTATTGTAAAAACAATCATGAAAATGATGTGATGTGTGCTTTCATTGATATGATATGTTATGAGAATATGATTCATGATAGGCATTATATACTAATATGTACTTATGAGCATGCTTGCATAACATTGAATGTAACATTAAACATAAAACATATAAACATCATGAATTTTGCATGTAACACACAAAAATCTTAAAAATTTCTAATCAACTATAGTATAGGCTCCAAGGGTCTAATAACATATCCTATATCCCTATAGTCATGGCTCTGATACAAATCTGTCACACCCCGACCCGCAGCGGAATAAGAGTCGGGGCATAATTGGGTTATCACCAAAGCTCATGATATTTACTAATATGTTTCATATTTATTAAAGTCAAAATTACATTCTCAATAATCCAAACATGTCCATACAAATACAAAGAAAAATATCCAAACTAAACAATCCAAGCTCTAAACCAGTTTATTCTTTTAAGCCAATCCTATGTGTTTCTTGCGGCAGCTGGTTCACCTGTATCATGTGTAAAAATGGGGGTTTTTGGGTCAACATAAGTTGGCGAGTGAACCTTGTTAGATAAACATTTATTATTGATTTTTTTGTTATTTTATCAAGGAAAATCTGTGCAATAGTCATATGTGAGCAAATGTAAATAATCAAACAGTAGCAATAACAGTCACAAACTATAACATACAATAACATATGAACTTGCATGAATGTATAACATGAATGAAACTGTATATGTTGGCAACGTCACGTTCACGCTCATAATGTAATGGGGAACGGACGGCCTATGATGAATGTCTGTGCGATCAAGGCTCAATCAACGGAGCCGATCGTATGTTGGCAACGCCAGGTTCACGCTCATAATGTAATGGGGAACTGCTCAACGCTCATAATGTAATGGGGAGCGGCGGCCTATGAACTTGCATGTACTGAAAATAATAAATTAAATCTAAACAATAACCACACAACAGTTGATACAAGCTGAATACACATTTGTTCATGATATGATGTATGCACAATGATTTAAATATAATAAATGGTAAGACACATGATACAACCCAAAAACGTGATTAAAACGGGAAATTTGTAGAGATTCACTCACATTGGCTGCGTTCGGTTGGAGATGATGAGATGCGCACGAGTTGGAAGGATTGAACAACGAGAATTAACTAACCTAAATAATAACGGAAGATATAGTAAATGAGTGGATTTTATTAATAATTTTAATAGGATTTTTAGATATATTTTTGTGAGTTTAAGGCTATTTCCTATCTTTAAAAACATTATTTTTAAGTATTTTTAATTGATTTTTAAATTAAATTAAATAAATAAAAATATAAAAATATGTTGACTTTTGCGTTGACCGTTGACCGTTTGACTGTTTGACTGGTTCTATTGTGTGCATGTATGCGCTGGGTGAGGCTCGAACCCGAGACCTCCCGTACGCGTGCACGCAGCTCTACCAACTGAGCTACGTGTCTAACCCGAAATAATTCTGTTTTTAATTATATTTATATACTAACTCAGTTTATCCAAAATTCTTTTATTTTCAAAAAATGTTTTAAATCATCGAACCGGTGCCGTCAACAGGTCTCGAACCCGGGACCTGTGATTTATCGTTACACACAGTCCACCGCTGGACTGTGTGTCTAACTTGGTTAATATACAGATTTTTATTATACTTAACATCTAGTTGCGAAAAGGATCCGGTTCAGTTAGAAAAATAAAACATTTTTATTACAAAGCATACGTGTGTCAAGGATCGAACTCGCGGCGTGTGATATGTATGTGCACACAGTCCACCGCTGGACTGTGTGTCTAACCCGAGATAATATCCAGATTTTATTGAACTTATAATCAACCTATCTTCGTCTTCTTCATTACAGAATTACAGCCTACGATTACTCTATTGTTTCTTGTTTAATTCGATTGACAAACATTCAACAGACTAATATGAAATGGCAGAGACGATTTTTAGAAGTAAACATACCAGAGAACGATTTATCTCAGAATTCCGGCAAGTCGTCGGCTCTGTTTTTACGGATTTCGACTGAACGAATAAATTAACAGTTTTGATTAGCTAAGCGAGGAATTGAAGTATTAAACAAGAGTTATCAGAAGGTTTGAATGTCTATACCGTTTTACAGCGGAAGATAAGAATTTTCAGAAGTTTTCCGGCGAGCGGGAATTATCCGATATCAACGTCTGAAATTGATTCCGATTGAAGGGTTTGAGTTAGCAATAGCTTAACAATTGATAGACAACGAAAGAATTGAGAGACTTACTGATTTGATGGAAAACACGATTTTCCGGCGAAAGTCCGGCGAGTTCAAATAGCTTCTCCGGCGGACTGAAAGTTGTGCGAAAATGCAATTGAAGGTTTGCAGAGTGTGTTTGAGTCGCGAGAGGGGACAATGATTGAAGTAATTCAGGAATTGAAAGTTTTCGGTTATTAAAACCGATCCACTCTTGAATTCAAGTTCATTCAAAGCAAAATTGATTGGAGGTGTCGGTGTATCGGTTAAACTCAGTAAACCGCGATCAATCAAACATCTTTGGACGTTTGGTGACCGATTACGGTTACAGTTGGCGTAACCGGGTTGATTTATGATAGACCATAAAATTTAATTGTTTCCTAGCATTTACAGAAAACAACAAGTGGCGGAGTGGTTATATGTGTGTGTGATAAGACTTTGAGATTAAACCCGGCTGACCCGGGTTCGAGTCCCGGCAGCCTAATTTTCTTTTTAATTATTTTATTTTTACTTTTTATCAATTATAACTTTTATATTCTAATTTGTTTATTAATTATGCATCATAAAAAAATAAAATGGACATAAATACGCAACGAAACATTTATAACTTGATATTCGATTACAAACGGAGCGGGTTTGGAAAACCCGTTTTTGACAAATGTTACACTGGCAAGCCGTACAAGCCGCCTTGGGTACACGATTAGACCTCAGTACCGCTTTTCATCCTCAAACTGATGGACAATCTTAACGCACCATCCAAACTCTTGAAGACATGCTTCGAGCATGTGTCATAGACTTCAAAGGAAATTGGGACGCTCATCTACCATTAGTTGAATTTTCGTACAACAACAACTATCATTCAAGTATCGGCATGGCACATTTCGAAGCTTTATATGGTCGTAAGTGCCGATCACCAATATGTTGGCACGAAATTGGAGAAGCTCAAATCACCGGTCCAGAATTAATTCAAGAAACAACAGACAAGATCCATCAAATTCGAAACAATCTTCTAGCGGCACAAAGTCGTCAGAAGAGTTATGCAGACAAACGACGAAAGCCCTTGGAGTTTAACATTGGTGACCAAGTACTTTTAAAAGTATCACCGTGGAAGGGTGTGGTTCGTTTTGGCCAAAAAGGCAAGCTAGCACCACGCTACGTAGGACCTTTCAAGATACTCGAAAGAGTAGGACCTGTAGCATACAAGCTTGACCTACCAGAAGAACTCAACAGAATTCATCCCACATTCCACGTATCGAACTTGAAGAAGTGCCTCGCCGATGAAAATCTCCATATTCCTCTAGAAGACATTCAAGTCGATGAATCTACGCATTTCATTGAAAGACCAGTAGAAATTATGGACTTCGGAGAAAAACGTTTAAGACGAAGCCGTATTCCAATCGTCAGGGTACGCTGGGAGTCGAAACGAGGACCTTAGTTTACTTGGGAACGTGAAGACTCAATGCGCGAGAAATACCCACATCTTTTTCCTGTTACCACTACTACTTAAATTTCGGGACGAAATTTCTAAAAGTATGGGATACTATAACATCCGTCGGAAAACGGGTTTTCAAATCCGCTTCGTTTATTAATCGAATATCAAGTTATAAAATTTCGTTGCGTATTTATGGTTAATTTTAATTTTAAACAATACATAATTAATAAACATTTTATAATTTAAAAACTATAATTATTAAAAAGTAAAAATAAATTAAATAGAAAAGAAAAGGGGCTGCCGGGTTTCGAACCCGGGTCAGCCGGAAGACACCACCAACAAAGACTTAACCACTCCGCCACTTGACTCCTTTGTGACATCTATCAAAACAAATAACATTTATAATAAAACTCGAAATCGAATTCAGTCAACAGCGCGCCCAAATCGCTCTCGCCGGAAATACCGACGATTTCGCCAATATTCGACGGTTTCCTTTGACTTAACGCATGTATTAACATCGACATCGGTTATAACCGATGTCTAATCCCGCGACATCAGTCATAACCGCCGGAGAAAGGCTGACCACGAATCAAGACTAAATTCAGACCCAATTCATCTTGATTCTTCCCTATAAATACACACCCAAGTCTCTGAATTGCACTCGCCGGAGATATTCTGCAATCACCGGACCTTCGCCGGAAAACCGAGACTTACATCAAATCGGTAAATCGCTCGACCCTTTCTCCTTCAGCCCATTGTTAGACTTATACTAACTTCAATCCATCAACCAGAACCAATCCCAGACGACGCTGCCGGATAATCTGCACTCGCCGGAAAATCCCTGGAAATTCCGAAATGACACTGTGAATCGGTACAATCATCTAAACCTTCTGATAATCCTTGTTTAGTAACTCAATTTCACAACTAATCGATCAAAACTGTTAATTAATTTAATCAGACGGAATTCACAAATCGGAGCCGACGATCATTGCCGGAATTCTGAGAAATACAGTTTGATCGGTACATTCGATTCCTTAACTCATTTTAATCATTACATTTCAATCAATATTATGTTCGACGAACGATTTAAACAAGAACAGTCGAATATCGGTCGTCTGAGCCTTTGAATGAAGAAGACGAAGTCGACGATGTTTATAAGAATAATTAAAACAAGATATTAAACCGGGTTAGACACACAGTCCAGCGGTGGACTGTGTGCAAACACTTAGCGCACGTCACAAGTTCGAATCCTTACAAACGCACCGATTTTCCGAATTAAAACCAATTTTTTTAGAACTAAATCAGAACAGGTTCCAGTTTGTATATAAGATTAATATAAATCATAAATTAAACAGATAAGACACACAGCCCAACTGGTTGGGCTGTGCGCTTACAAACCAAAGAACCCGAGTTCGATCCGGCTTCCTGACACCGAGTCGACCATTTTAAACCCTTTTAATATAAACCAAATATATTAACATTTAATCAGTATATAAATATAATTAAAACATAGAATATTACGGGTTAGACACGTAGCTCAGTTGGTAGAGCTGCGTGCACGCGTACGAGAGGTCCCGGGTTCGAACCTCACTCAGTGCACCTTAGGCCACAGTCCGACTGGTCAACGGTCCGGTCAACGGACCGGTCAACAAAAAGTCAACATTTTTTTATATTTTTATTTATTTATTTAATTTAAAAAGCAATTAAAAATACTTAAAAATAATATTTTAAAGTTAGAAAATGACCTTAAACTCACAAAAATAAATCTAAAAACCCTATTAAAATTGTTAATAAAATCCACTTATTTACCGTACCTTTTCGTTATTATTTAGGTTAGTTATTCCTCGTCGATCAACCCTCTAAACTCGTGCGCATTCAACATCATCAAACGAACGCACCCAATGTGAGTGAATCTCTACAAATTCCCCGTTTTAATCACATTTTGGGGTGTATCATGTGTCATTTATTATTTATTACATTTAAACACTTGTGCATCCATCATATCCATGATCAAATGTGTATCCAATATGTATCAATTGTTTGTGTGGTTAATGTTTAGATTTAATTTATCATTTTCAGTACATACATCATCATAGGCTCGTCTGTTCCCCATTACCTATGAGCGGAACCGTTCCCCATTACCTATGAGCGGAACGTGGCGTTGCCAACATACGATTGGCTCCGTTTGATTGTGCCTTGATCGCACATACATCATCATAGGCCGTCCGTTCCCCATTACCTATGAGCGGAACGTGACGTTGCCAACATATACATTATCATTCATGTCATATACTCATGCAAGGTGGTTTGTTATTGTATGATTATTTACGTTTGCTCACATATGATTATTGCACAATTTTTCCATATTAAATACAACAAGAAATCAATAATAAATGTTTTCTAACAAGGTTCACTCGTCAACTTTTGTTGACCCAAAATTTCCCCATTTTTACACATGATACAGGTGATCCAGTTGCAGCAAGAAACATATAGGACGGCCTAGAAGAATAAATCAGATTAGGCTTTGGATTGTTTACTTAGTTACTTTTTCCTTGCAATTGTATGAACTTGTTTGGAATATTGAAGTTTGTAATTTGAATTTAATAAATATGAAACATATTAGTAAACATCATGAGCTTTGGTGATAACCCAATTATGCCCCGACTCTTATTCCGTTGCGGGTCGGGGTGTGACAGGAAGTAGGAAAAATTAAACGAGGCTGAGGTAGAGTTTGGACTAGGAATGTTTTTGGTTGATTGGAATGGAATAATTGATACAAGAGTTGGGCTTGTGAGTGCCGACATCAACGAGTCGAATACTCTTGAACTCGCATGCCCACTTTCGAGCCAACATGGCTCAACCAGAGCAACCACATCGGACTCGACTAAGTCTAGTTCAAGTGGATCGAGCAGATCCTCATCAGCTTATTCTAAAACACCAATCACCCAAGGCCTTTGAGACGGTCAACCCCAGCTACGAACACCCCGACATGGTTCACCGATTATATTCTATTAGATGGAATTGAAACATTTGATCTATTACTTTCTTTTGTAATGAACCTAGTAAGTTTGTAGATTCAAATTTACACCCGTAATGGATGAAAGCTATGAAGATCAAAATTAACTCTATCGTAAAAAATAAAATTTGGGAGTTAATAGTGTTACCAATGAGAGTCAAATCAACTGATTTGAAGTGGGTATATGTCACACCCTGATTTCCACGTAAGTCTCGGTGGGCCCGGTGGGGAGTATTGACGGTCCGTAAGGACCTGCCAGTGACAAATTGTTTGGCAGCTTGCTGCCCTGCCACCTCTCTCGCAATTTCCACCCTTTGAGCAGCTTATGCCACGACCACGGACACTTGAGGACCTCCTAGAACACCTCCAACACCTGGCACCTGCTCCATACACCCTCCTCAACTATAAAAAGGCACCTAAGTTGCCTCTTCTCTTTGCTCATTCATACTCTTCTCCTCTCTTGCTCAGTTGGAAGTTCATGAGATCTTTGGGTACATCCTCTGAGTTCAAAGTATTCTTTTGAACCACTTGTAAGTGTTCCAACCTTGTTCTTTTCATTTTATAGGCTTAGTGTCACACCCCAACCGATGACGGAAACATCAGGATGAGACGAACAAATTGCTCAAAACGTCATAACACTACTTTGCGATAATATTTAACAACTCAAATTTCATTGATACTAAAGGGAAATACACTGTTTCGAGAATGAAAATTACAACAAGTTCCAAATAACAACTTCAACATAAACGAAGTACATAATAAAAATTGGGCGTGTATCTAATCCACCCTAGTTGTGTTTCTTCCATGTCATCAACTTAATTTCCTGCAACATGTATTAAAATAATATATCAACAAAAATGTTGGCGAGCATACAAGTTTGATACATAGCATAAATAAGAATAATTTTGACTCATATCCAACATGAAAACTTGTACATAAGTGGTGATTGCATACTAGAACATGTGTAATTATATGTCAAACCAAAGTCTAACGCAATTGTGATTACCCAACATTGTCATAAAATGGGTGTTTAATAGTTTACTTAACAATACTACAAGCATACTATAGCACTATATTTGTTAAGGTTGGCTAGCAAAGTTAATGATCATATATCACAAGTCTAACATAGCATGCGTTTAATTGAGTATATAAATAAGTATCATGTTACAATGGATAGAGCAAGTTTGTAAACTAGTTTTATGGTTTTTGTACATGTTACACCCGAAATATTAAAATAGAAAAACGGGATCGAGTATACTCACGGTTTTGCAAGCTAAATCCGACTTGAATCCCGAGAGTGTGGTAGGTTGATTATCTTGGAGCACCTTGTCCTTCTACAAGAAGTAACAAAGGCGTATGAGTGTTGGGAGTTAAAGGGAGATTATGGATTCAGAGTTTAAATAACGTAAAAATAGTATTATGAAACTAATCATATTGTACTCATGACACTTGTTCTTGACACTATAGAAACCACAAGGGTTGGTGTGTTTTCATGGATTCGAAGACCTATTAGAATCGTAACAAGTGTATGGTCTTTAGATGATGTAACTGGTTTCTTAACAAGCAACTATGGACTTATTATTAAGTCTTTGTCACGTGTATGTGTACATATATATAATATACTTAGTTTAGGTACTTTAAATCATAAATCAAGCATGAGGTAAGAGATCAAAGTCTCCATTTAGGCACCTCTAGTGTCATGGATATCATGTAGGAGGTAGGAAGAACAAGCTTCCATTTAGGTATCTCTAATGTTCACCACTACACTTGTGTTATAAACACAAGGAGGGTCAAGAACTAAGTAATAACAACAACTAATCTAATGTAAAACATCAAGTAGTGTGTGGATTCAAGATGGGTTGCCAAGGCTAGACCATCTTCACACATGCACAAGCTGAACTTGGACACTACTTGTGGGTGTAAACCCAAGTTGAAAACAGAAAGTTTAGTACACTTTGGAGCCTTTGTGATGAAGTTCCATGTCTGGATTTCCAAGGAGAACCCATAGAATCATACCCAAGGTTGTTCCAAGTGGTTTGAAAGAAGAATGAATGAAAAAGATGAAGTATAAGTGAGGTTATGCTCACTTTTACAACTTCAGTGAATCTGCCTTGCTACTGATTTCTCAGCTGGATTTAGAGTATTTGAGAGAGGGATTAGAGTGTTTGAAAAGTGGAGGAAGTGTGGAGGAGGCTTGGGTTTTATAGGAAGTGATTAGGGTTTGTTGGGAGTTGATTTAATGCAAGAAACACATTAAACAAACACAAAATTGACCAACCAGGAGGTGAAAATAACTTTATACGGATTAGGGGGACTGGCGGGGAGCGAGAAGAATTGGGAAACACGCTCGCGGCCCGCGAGAAAGTAATTTTCCCAAACTTCATTAATTTTTGTCATTTTAGCCCCTGAAGTTTGTTTTTTATAGTTTTAAGGTGTTTTAAGCATAAAAGGCATAGGTAAGGGTTATTTATGTAAATTAATCACATAATCAAGCATAAACAAGTATGATTTAGTATGAGGATCGTGTATTTGTATCGTATAATGCATGCACATCACGTATTTGTAAGTTTATCAAGCGTTTTCAAGTAGTATAAATCGAGCATCAAATGTATAGCGTATGAATGTGTTTAGCATGAAGTGAAATAAAAAATACGAATTTCATTATGATTCAAGTCTCGAATTTGACAATGATTACAATGAAATGACTAGAACGAGATTACAAAGTTTCCAAAAATAGAAATACAACATTAACTTTTCAAATATAGAAAGTTTGAAATAGCAGGGCGTTACACTTTAAGCCAAAAGTCAAAGCGTTATTGTAATAACGCTTTGACCTTTTGTTAAGACCATTATGGTCCATCCATTGTTCGATGCGAACATGGATATGTGATCGTAATAAGGTAGGTGTTATTCCCTCAAGAGGGCACCTCCTGGAAATCATGTTTTCTTGGTCAATTGAGGGGTCAAAGAAATTGTCTTAAAAAGTCGAACGGGTCGGATTTTAAATAAATTCATATATGATAATGTAGGTGTTATAAAATGTGTTTTATCACTTTAATAACTTGGTAATAAATGTTAGAACATGTGTGAACATGTTCGGCTCGTCAATTCCAGGTTTAAGGTCGGTTCGCAACCGAAAGTCGCGAAGTTTGACTTCTGCTTTGACTTTCAATTCTGACCCAAATTAGCAACTTTAGCTACTGATTATAAGTTGCATTATGACCATGTTATATTGTAGTGTAACCCTCTAGAGTTATACTACATGGTCATATAGTATTTTGAGTTTTATGCAAGTTTCCGTTAATATTGCCTTATGTTGACTAATATGCCCTTTTTATAAAAAATGAGGTTTTAAACACAAACAAGCTTACAAATGGATTAGTTACCGATATGTTAACTTGAATAACATATTTTGATGTCAACATTCTGGTCATAAACTAAGTTGTACATAATTAGCCTAAATTATGCTTTAAAATGACCAAATTGCCCTTTTGGCATCTAGAATGGTTTCTAAACGTAATTTCTTCACCAAACTTATTATCTACTAATATAATATCATAATTGGGATTATTTGGGATGTTAAACCAGAATGTAAACTGAGTTTGCATACAAGTTCATGTGTAATGCCGATAAATGACGATAATGCCCTTACGGTGCATAAAATGGTTTTAATGGTACTTTTATTACCAAAAACTTTTACCTTTTGTTATATTACATTAATTAACATATTTTGAAAATATAAACTTGATCAAAATCTCAGTTTTCATATCGCTTAAATCGTCATTTAGCGACCTTATCGCCATTTCAGTGCATAGTATGGTTTAAAACCATATCTATGAACCAAAACTTGTTACCTACTGATTATTAAACTTACTTTAAATAATTTTATAGTAGGTGCATGTCCTAAACTCAGAATCCCAAATAAGCTATCAAAACTATGTGTGAAATGAGAAAAATGCCCCTACGGAGCATAGTTTTGTTTTAAACTATAAACCACACATATATTTGATATCCTACTGATATAAAAACACAAATTAATATTTTTCCAGAATGTTTATGACCATGACATCAGTTTGAGTGTAAGCTCCTTTTATAAGTCGTAAAATGACCAAATCGCCCTTTTAAGCCTTAACTTGATTTTAAAACCATAACGGGCATACATGTTGATATACTACTGATATTGTAACATGTTTAAAGTATAATGGCGTGAGGAACTTGTATATCACTCACCCGTTTACCTAGTATCGCTTATACGCATACGGTTAAGCCTACGTGACTAGTTTATGTTATTTAACCAAAACGGGTTTAACCTTGTCATTTTTATTTCAAAATCCAGAATGTTATATGTTTACCCATTATATACAAGTCTTAATACTTGTCGGGTTTAAACTACGTTCTATTCTGGTCATCGCTTAATCTAGCGTATCGTACCATAATTCAATACTTAAGACTAGCCGGTCCGAGTCTATGACTTAATAGGACCCGTTAGCATTCTAATTGGTTATTAATACCATCATTCCAGACTAGAAGCCTCCCGGTAGATTGTTATCTTTACTTATTTGTTTGTTTAACGGCTGAGTTATAAATCGTTGAAGAATTAGCTCAGGTAAATACTTTTAACCTATTTCTCTATACGGGCTTGGGATACGGTATGGGATCATGTTGTCAGATTGTGATTTAACTAAATCTCATAACCTGTTTAAATATGTATTGTCTGATAACTCAAACATTGGGGGTTAACTCGACAGTGTCCTGGATATCCTCGGCTCATTTAAGTTACTAATGGCCACGACCAATGCACGGGGTGTAGGCATACACCTGTCAGATGCTAATGCTAAATTATTTTTATATAATGCCTGGAGTTAATTAAGTGGTGTGTCGGTTAATCAAGTTATTCGGTTTCTACACCGGACCCCATATGTATTGACAGACCTGTAAAACTGTATACAAGATCATTTTGAATTGTCCCAAGTTATTTATGAAAATGTGCCATATGCACTTAAATCAATTTTTGAAAGATTTTCAAAAGGTGTCGGTTATTTGTATTTACCAGTGTAAACTGACGTATTTTCAAAAGACTAAGCTACAGGTACAACACAAAATAGGCTGGGAGCTGCTTGGTAGTGACGTAGAGGATTTTGCAAGTCCTTAGTCGTGCTCAAAGTCTGTTGATCATTTTATGTACATTTCACGATCCGCCTGTGGATTTTTAGTACAATCCGTCTGTATTTATTATTTTGAACATTTGAACTTTTATGGTTTGTAATAATATTTTAAATCCAAGACTTCTGCTGTGTACTCTGTGTTGTTTGGTTATGACGTTATCAACTTACGTCACAATACTCCCCACCGGGACTTACGTGGAAATCAGGGTGTGACAGTATACAAGATAAAGAAAAATGTGTATGGTTCGATCTACACATACAAAGCAAGACTCATGGCAAAGTGTTATGTGCAACAACTCGGCGTTGACTTTGATGAGGACTTTGCACCAGTGGCTAGACTAGAGACCGTATGAGTATTAGTTTCCCTAGCCACATGTGAAGGATATGAGCTACACCATCTAAATGTCAAATCGACACTCTTACATGGTGAGTTAAAGGAACAAGTCTATGTTTTACAACCAAATTGGTTTGTGTATACCGATGTTGAAAATAAGGTGTACAAGCTAACGAAAGCCTTATAAGGGTTGAAACAAGCACCTCGGGCATGGAACACAAAGTTGAATGGCATTTGATATGAACTTTCAAATTTGTTCTCTAGAGCAAGCCGTGTACCAGAAGACAGAAAACGATTAATTCCAACCTGATTCTCATCGGAGTCTATGTAGATGATTTTATTATGACGGGATCAAGTTTGCATCACATTGGGGAGTTTAAGAATGCAATGTCAAAAACTTTGCGATGGCAGACGTAGGCAAGTTAACCTACTATCTTGGCTTCAAATTCAATCAAGGCAACCAAAGTATAGTGAGTAAGCAAGAAAAGTATGCTCATAAATCCCTAAAAGAAACAAAGATAGATACATGCAACTCTACTCATATTCTGATTGATCCAAACCTAAAGTTGACAAAAGCTGATGAAGAAGAGGATGTGGATACAACCAGTTTTCAAAAGGTTATCGAGTGACTACACTATCTTTTGCACACTCAACCGAATATGGCGTTCTCAGTTGGGGTAGTAGGCCGATACATGCACCATTTGAAAGGCTCACACTTGGATTCGATAAAATAGATACTTCAGTATCTTAGAAGGAGTGTGAGCTACGAGATAAAATATACTCAAGAAGAGATGGTGTCTTAGTCAACTATAGCGACATTAACCACAACATTGATCACCACACTAAAGGTCATGTGTTCCACTATGAGTCATCACCAATTACATGGGGTTCTTAAAAACATAATACAACAACTCTTTCCAATTGTGAAGCAGAGTACATGGTAATAAGTGTGGCTGCTTGTCAAGCCATGTGGTTACGAAGTATGTTACAGAGTTAACGGGGAAGAAGTTACACGAGGTGGTATTGCAAGTTGACAACAAATCAACTATTGCTATAGTTAAAAACGACATCTTTCACAGCCGAAGCAAGCACTTCAAGTCCCGCTGTCACTACATTCGGGAATGTGTAGAGAATGGAGACATCATAGTTGTGCATGTGACGAGCAACGAGTAACGTGCAAATATCCTTAAAAAGGCCTTGCAAGAGTGAAGTTCGAAGAGATGAGGCAACTACTTAGAGTTGAAGGCTTCCCATTTCCGATTCGGAAGTTAGGGGGTGAGTGTTGGATTAATTTCCGTACGGGCCTAATCGTGTAGGAATAAAGCGTCAGTCTATGGAGTTCTAAAGCATGTTGATTTTAGGCTTAAAGGGTAGTTAGGGTTTTGCATGTAACTTGGAGTCCAAATTGGCTTTTCCTATATAATCATAATCTTGTTTAGAGTTATGGTTATGAGGAATTACTGTAATTAAGTTTTGAGTAAGTTTCTTAGTTGCAACAATACATTAGTTAACCCTAAATCTTGTGTGTGATATCAATTCATTCCCCTTGAAATTTTTAATAATTAAAAGTGTTGTGTTGCTTCAACAAACACAAAATGATGCTTTGACCTAATATAATTTTTTTGAACGGTGAATTAGCTGCTTCTTTTGAAACTTGAATCCAAGACCTCACACTTAAGTGTATTAAAAGGTTTTGATTTGCCTTGCCACTAGATCACCAACCCTAGTGATGGGACAATTTTGATCAATTACTTAACCCACCTATCTTGCTATCTTTAAATAACAACGTTAATCCTACACGTTATGTTAGGTATGAGCATGCATAGTTTCGAAATTTCTCCTTGTGTAATATAGAATAATAAAAGTTAAAATCTTACGCATACCCTATATATAAAAGCATTCATGACCAATCCTCACAAAACATTATATTAAGTAGGGTGTGTGACCTAACACGCTTTAGACGTGTTATAAAAACAAAAAAACAATATTGCTTTTTCTGAAGGATTAAAGAAATGTATAGTGTGGTAAAAGAATGATTATGAAAGAGAAAGCAAGAAGCAAGTTTGCACACACCCTCCACAAGTCCTAATCTATGATGATTTGGTGCAAAAAGACATCATGATAAGTACGGTGTTGGTACAACCGTATCATCATCATCATATATGCGAAAAGCAATTCTCATTTGCATCCACGTTTAGAGCACCATCTACATAAAGTGTCTAGTTTAAGATAACATATTTAATTGTCTTTCTTAATGACCATTTTCAACCAACACAAGAATTTGTGATGGTTGTACTTATTGTGAAGTTACTAGTTATAAGCATATCATACGGTATGTTTTTTAGCGATCGATTTGATGTGTAAAGATGGTATAAGTAGGCCTGGGAATTCTTGATAAGGGGTCGGAATAGAGTTATAATGTCGAGCGGAACATGAATATAAAAAGAAGGGTTAAATGAGAAAAACCATTAAGACATGCCTCTTTTTATATGGAAAATTGAAATTTGGTGTATTTTTGTCAAATCTGGGTGTAAAAAACTAACAATTTAGAACTAAAACTAAATGGCTAAACAAATATCTGAACTAATAAAATCCAAGATTCATATGTTTTTAAACCAAAACGGATTCAATCGTAATCATGAAATTCGAAATCCGTCAAAGTCAAAATTAAGGCTCAAGAAAAAGAAACTTGGGTCTGAGAGTCAGGGAAGTTGTCGATGACCTTTTGTCATAAGGCCCGACCAGGTTATGTTGTTTACATGCGTATTTTGCATGCCTCGTAACTCTAGACATATTAAAAGTCATACTCGTTTTAACTTGGACCGTTTCTACCCAATTTGTTTTTATCTAAGTTAATTCAAATACTAGTATGTGATATCTTGAATTAACTTCTTATAAAGTTCTCTTACTCTAAGTACAATTTAGGGTTCAAATTATCTTTAAAATTATATTATTACAAAGAAAATTCCAACAAGTTTTGTTGCCTATCGTACGCTATATTTTTTACATTTATAATATATTATGGATATATGTTACATATTTTTATATATAAACATGTAAATACTATCCTAGCTTACTTGATTGCGAAATGACAACGATGGTTTATGTAGTAAGTCCATATTACGGTTTTGGTTTCAACTTTTCAAAAATTTAACCTGTACATCTTACTGTTCATGGTCTCTTGAGTGGACGACGATGGAGGGGTTGATTGCAGACCTCGGGGTTACATGAACAATATAATGCGGTATTTAAATTTGCTTAACATTATTTTGTTTTTTTAATAGCAATGGTAAATTTTAATTATTTTACAAAAATATCAACTATTGTTGGTTTCAAAGTCCAAAGTGTTACATACGAATGAAGTAATCACTAAAAGTATCTTTTAAAAAGGTGAAGTGTAAACCTTCATATAAAACCCTAACACACGAATCATCATGTAAATTCTAGAACATGTTATTTGACACAATTATATTAAAAACCAATATATATCTGATCAGCACTAATGGAAAAAAAAGGTAGAATGTTTAATGCACCACTTATGGGAAAAACTTCCTTTTCTTTATTCACAATTTTCAAACTTATTCGAATCACTATAACTCCACTTCAACAAACAACTAAAAGACTAAAACCATATTATATCCTTTACACATAGTTATGATTTTATGTACTTAACTCGATTTCCATTCGTGATATATCACGTGTTCAAGCAAAATGTCATTGTACGGATTGGGTCACTAGCCACACCGAAAAATCCGAAATTTAATGTCTATACATAAGTATGTCGACTACTCCAAATATTGTTAATTGAATTTTAGAGTGAAACCTAGGTAGGCAAAGTTTAAAACTTTAACCAAGAATGATGTATAACTTGTAAATTAAAGTAAACGAAAAAACAAAAATTGGTAAAAAATCTCTTAAAGCCTTCCCACCCATCATGAAATATATTTGGTAAACATATAATCTTGTAAAACAGTAAGATGTTGATAGTTTTTATCACCATATAATTTACCAAACATGTAAAACCATATACATGAAGACAAGTGTTTCTTTCATGCATAAATAAATGTTTATCGCGTAAAATTTTATTATTATTTTTGTATAAAGAAGATTTATATTTTATGGTCGTAGCACACATCTTTTTTGTTTGGATGTGGTACAAATATGAAAGCAAAATTCCCATTTCTTTAGCTTTTGAGCACTAAATCTATGCGTCACCAGCACCAAATGTTATATTATAAAATTAATCTCAAATCAGGTGACTACTGTTGTCGTTAACTTTCCAATAATACTTCTCTAAAAGTATCTCTAGAGTGTTTGTTATTTGTCAAAATACTATATTCCGGTTATGTTTCATATTTCATTTAACCTTTCTGTCGATACGTCGGTTACTTTAACCGAACTTAATCTTTGTTACAACAATAGCGAGCCGGTATGAAGTGCATTGAACTGCTAAGCAACTCAAATTCGTTTTAGTACTGCTCTAAGGGATCAAACTCATTTATTGATCGATTTTCATTTAAGCATATTAGAGAAATACCTAAAGACTCATGCACCTTCGTTAAATTGTATCGCATCGTATCATTATGATACGGTATTGTATGTTATTTTAACCACATGTGTTACAGTCCAGACAACTGATAGTGGGACACCTCTACATGGTGCAATATAGTTTGTGTGGTGTCATTAATTAACTAATATACCATAACAATTAACATCACCAGTCAAGAAAATTAAACCTTTTGTTTTGGTTTATAATGTATATGATCTAACAGTTGATGATCCCCTATCTCTTGAAGTGAAATAGGTATTCTTCATGCATATATAAAAGTAGTATCAAATCTCTTTGCCCCGAAGGTTTACAATATTTTGAGATAGATATATAGATTACACATGAATATAGGATTATATATCTATACATATCATGAGCTAGTTGAGTAATGGGTCAGAGTAGGTTGTGCCAAGTTAGTTTTCGTTGACCCACAATAGCTTACATCCACTTAACTTTTAAAAGTTACTTAAACAATTAACACATGTAATTAAATATGGTATAAAAACTATATTAGTTTAATGATTATCTAACCTTTTGAATAAAATGAATTTTGAGATTTTATGCCTTAAAAATACACTTTGGCCAAATTTTGACATGTTCTGTATTTTACAATTAATCTTGTGAATAGAATTTATTTCGCCAGACAAATGATTAAAAACTTGAACTTCATCTTACTGCAGTAGACTGTTTAGGAAAATGACAGTAAAAAGGATTAGAGAAAGCAACTGATGTTCGGTATCGGTCATACTGATGGACATGCAAACTACACTTGGTGACATATCGTTTAATCACTCATCAAAAACATATTCAAATCCTATCAAAAGCTTGGTGCTTGAGCATTTAGTGTAGAGCACTTTGTCTTTGCTCAAATAACAAGCATTGCACTAGCCACTAACATGTTTGTGTGAAAAGACCATCCTCCATATATACTAAAGGACAAGCATGTTCCACTTAATTCACAAATGAAACCACTTACTAGTTATAATAATAATATCATTCAATCAAGTGTTATCATTGGTCAAAATGAAAGAATTTCTAGGAAACAGATGCCAACTTTAGCACTCACCTATGCTTCATATCTAATGACTAGTGGTCAATTGGTCATGTATATAAGTCTCATCCCTACAAACTAACTTGCATAATAAGTTCTAACTCGACCGATGCGAAGAAGAAGTGATTCACCATGAGCACCATCATACACATTTCCAATGAAAATGACATTGCAAATGCAAATGCAAAAGCAAATGAAAGTTCTTCCAACTACAAGAAACTATCTTTTGTTTATAGTTTTGCATCTCTTAGAGAAAAACAGTGTGGGCAAGATACAAAAAAGATCATTCATAGCATCAAGGTTGGAATTGCTTTAGTTTTAGTTTCGCTTCTCTATCTTCTGGATCCACTTTTCGAGCAAGTTGGCGAAAATGCCATGTGGGCTATCATGACTGTTGTGGTTGTCTTCGAGTTCTACGCAGGTTTGTCATCAATTCTTTTATAACGCGTATTTATTTTCATACTAAAAAGGGCCGGTGAATACTGAACACTAACGAAAAACTATTGTACCTTTAACTATTTGTACTAAATCTATTTTTGATAATTGATACATGTTTTAGGTGCCTTGTTAAGCAAAGGGTTACTTCGCGGACTTGGAACTATACTGGGAGGTGGATTAGGGTGTGTAGCAGCAGTTTTAGCAGATGACTTGGGAAAGATTGGAAATGCTGCAGTGGTTGGTTCTTCAGTGTTTGTTTTTGGTAAGGATAAATGTTACCAAAATGGTTTTTTTTTTATCAACCATTCAAAATGGTCATTGATAGCATCATAGCATAACAAGTGTAACATTGCATACACATACTGATTAGCATATACATATGCATATGCGTATACGTATACATATACAAATACATCAAGTGTGTTTGTTAAAAAATTCTTTTGTGACGTGTAGGTGCTGCAGCTACATATTGTCGACAGATTCCAAGTATAAAAAGCAAATATGATTATGGGTTCATGATATTCATCCTAACTTTTAATCTGGTAGCCGTATCTGGTTTACGTGCTGATAAAGTTATTGAGTTAGCCCGTGAGCGGCTCTCAACAATTGGCATGGGTTTTGCCGTATGCATATTCACTAGTTTACTTATTTTTCCAATGTGGGCTAGCGATGAACTTCATCGTTTAACATCCTCCAAGTTCGACAAATTAGCTTGCTCCATTGAAGGTACTTGTTACAACCACATGAAAAGAGATTTGAATATTTTTGTACTATTATCTTTATCTGAAAAGTTTTTCAATGGTGATTTGCAGATTGCATGGAAGCATACTTTAATGTAGTTGATGAAAAAGAAAGCATGCCAAAAGTTAAGGTCAGGGATTGCAAGGCAGTATTGCACTCCAAATCAAGTGATGAATCATTGGTAACATTTTACATCAAATATTAGTTCAATCTTGGTGTATAAAACAATTACGCGCGCAACCCAACTAACATGAGAAAATTTTGAAACCCCATTTGAATTTCAGGCAAATTTTGCAAGGTGGGAACCATGGCATGGAAGATTTGGATTCTATTATCCTTGGGATAAATATTTAAAATTAGGAGAGCTCTTAAGGGAACTTGCTTCTATCATTCTGTCATTGCAGGAGTGCCTTGGATCACCATTACAGGTTCGTAACGTCATAACGCGCTGTTGGTTCAGGCCCTTTGAGAAACACACAAAACTCACGAAACAAAAATGTTTAATGCTTGAAGAACCACACGTTTCATTTACTGCATATGTTTACATTAAATAGGAAAATTATACTAACAAACCACTACCAACGTAAACCTAAATCTGCCTAAATAAAAGGAAACAACCCATGACCTTTGACCCACTAACAATACTCAATCAAACACAAAATAACATGTGACTAAATATGCTTTCTACTTTATCCGTATCCAGCTCCAAGAACCATTCTTCTGACCCGCAACCGGTTCTTGACCCGTACTCACCCAAACCGATTCGAACCCATCAAGATTAACCCAACATTCACCCTCTTAATCTTGATCTCCGTTCTTGCTAACGCGAATCAGTTTTCTTGCTAATCTTGCTTCTTTCTTGCTTGATTCGAATCACTCTTGCTTGCTTTAATCGAATCCGTTCTTGCCCACTTGCTATTCGAACACAACGTCCAATCTTGGTACTTGCTACGAGCCATGTACACATGACTCGGTTCTTGCTACAAGAATCGGTTTTCTTTCTTTCTTGCGAGGCCTTTCTTTCGTGCTAAACGACACCGGCCTCTTTCTTACTTTCTTCTTTCTTGTGGCGCCGCTTCCTTCTTTCTTTCTTTCTTCCTTTCGGTCTGATTTCTATTGGTCTTCAATGTCTCCCACCGGAATTCACTTTCCGGTAGCGGTCTTTCTTTTCGGTATAAAGAAACTGGTTCTATCCTCGCCGTTCAGTCTATCATGGCGTTGGTTCTTCTCCGGTAACGGTCTTTCTCACGCCGGTATCTCCTATCCGCGACGGTCACGGTCTTCGGTCTTCTCTGATGTAAGCTTCCGGTCTTTGGCTCACATATACGGTCTTCCCGGCGAGTTCTTCAGTCTTTCTTTCAAGCCACCAATCAATTATGGTTGTTCTTCTCTCCGGCATCGGTCTCTCTCGGTCTTCTTCACGCTTCTATTCTTCTTTTTTTTCTCAGCAACAAAAACCAACCAAATGCTTAGTAACCTCCTTGGCTTTCTTCGTTCTCTTCAATCGGTGCAGTTTAGAGGGTCACACCCCCTTCTCTGAACACGACTCTCAAACCGGCTGCGCTGTCTTTACCCGAGCCCTAAGCTCTAATACCAAATGTTGGTTCAGGCCCTTTGAGAAACACACAAAACTCACGAAACAAAAATGTTTAATGCTTGAAGAACCACACGTTTCATTTACTGCATATGTTTACATTAAATAGGAAAATTATTGCTAACAAACCACTACCAACGTAAACCTAAATCTGCCTAAATAAAAGGAAACAACCCATGACCTTTGACCCACTAACAAGACTCAATCAAACACAAAATAACATGTGACTAAATATGCTTTCTACTTTATCCGTATCCAGCTCCAAGAACCATTCTTCTGACCCGCAACCGGTTCTTGACCCGTACTCACCCAAACCGATTCGAACCCATCAAGATTAACCCAACACGAGCATCATATATTTTGAAAAATATTCTGTTAAACCGACTAACACTGCTACTGTTTTGTGCGCAGCCCTCAACGCGGTTGAAACTTGCAATCAACGAGCCATGCAAAAGTGTGGGATTGTCACTTGGGCTAACCTTGCGAGAGCTCGGGAGAAGTATCATGAATATGAAAAGGTGTCAGGCGACGGTCCAGATTATACCAAAGTTGCAGTTGGTTAAACAAGAACTCATCTTACTTTCAAATTCACCGAAGCTAAAAGGGATTGCGAATGTCGAATCTCTGGCCATAGAAAACTTTTTGTGTTTAATGATGGAGATTGTTGACAAAGTGGAAGTACTTGCAAAAGAAGTTGAAGCACTTGGAGAAGTTGCTGGTTTTCAGTTATCCAAATAGCCTAACCTTCTGTGTATACACCTTATAACACATTATATTTCTATTCACATTTCTAGTTGTAGAATGTAAAAGCCAAAATAACTTCTCAACTATGAATATACCCCCCCCCCCCTCCCCGCTCTTCTTAAAAAAACATGCACGAATAATACTCCGATCCGAACATAGTAATGTATTCAAATACATAATTTAGTTGATTAGACTAGTTATGTAACTATCATATAGAGCAGCTATGTAACCATATCATACATATATACAATCGATATATATTTTCCTTGTGGTTTAACTCAATTATCCGAAGAAATTTGGGGATTAAAATGTAATACGTTTCGCTATACTGATAAAGATGAGAAATGAGATATTCTTAACCCACAACTTGACGTAATATCACGTAAAAATAGAAGGGATTAGTCATAAAGCTGAGTCTTAATGATAAGGGCCATCTCCCAAAATGAAAATAAGTCATGTTTAGGACCACATGCAGCATGCCTGTATAATTTAAACAAATGAACATTCGGATGTACACATAAGACAAATAGTAGGGGAAAAAAGATAGCAAGAGGACATTGTCAAAAATTCAAAGTTGGAGGAACCAATTGATAGAACACCCATATGGGACATTCCAATATATCACTGAGATAAACCAACAGATATGATTTTCTCTCAATTAAGACGTCGATTATTACTAGATTGCTAGCCGTGTTATACACATGTTATATCCATAGTTGTACCAAGAACTCCAAACACCAAAGTGATCAGTGTTCTGTAATCCTGGTGTTTGTACCAAAAGGCGATCCAACCATTCACCATAAGTTTAACATATATTCCTGATGAACCAAAAAGGTTATACCTTGCTAACAACATACCAACTATTGCAATATTTGCTAACCAAAACAATTCATAGTATGTTTTCGATGCATGTGTTTTCTTACATGCGCCACAATTTCTGAAAATGGGTACGTGCTTAATACATATTACTTTCTTTTAAGAAGAGACCTACTTTTTTGTTTCATCGTTAGGATATATTCAATCATTGTGATGGAACGATCCATACAAAGGAGACGAACGTATTGAAAAATCATGATCAAATCCCCAAAGATAATATCAATATAGCCACATACAGATTGTTACTAAAATGTAAACAATCAACAAACAGAAATTGTATAAGAAAGAGAAAAGAAATGTAAATCATAAAACAAGAGAATAACTTGTAACAATGAATATTTGTTGGGAACAAAGATACAAACTTACAAAGGGACTCGTCGCAAAACTGTCAAAAAAAGTGGGCTATCGCAAAATGGTCAGTAATTAGAAATAACTAAAACTCTGGTCGCAAATCAGAGCAAATAGCTATTTGGACTGAAG
Organism: Scalesia atractyloides; assembly: GCA_947069175.1. NCBI lineage: Eukaryota > Viridiplantae > Streptophyta > Magnoliopsida > Asterales > Asteraceae > Scalesia > Scalesia atractyloides. The sequence continues at coordinate 3,092,834 of CAMTDV010000004.1, forward strand.
TTGTTCTTGCAAATGTACAATATTCTAATCTTGCCACCCTAATGCTTAATCCTATGGCCATGATTGTTGTAAGCAAAGCTTAATATCAGTCCATTTTATGTGTGCGCTATATATACTTAATCACGCACGAATGCACTTTGTTTATTGATGTGTAGTTAAGTAGTAAAGGAAATGGCAAATAACCGGTTTTGTCGATAACACAGAATGGTGTATAAGAATCCCAAAATAACACAATTATTACTATCAACCTATTGAAATTCCGGTTTTAGATAAAATTAAAATATGGAGCTAACTAAGTAAAATAAATAAATAAACAATATGCTTAAAATGATTCTAGTCCCCTTACTTAGGACACCCCTTAATTGTTAAGAGTTATTAAGGGTCTTGTTATGAAATAGTTAAATTATCCGTGATCATCCTAGTATATCATTTAGTTAGTTAACATTTGAATGATCATCGTATTTGCCTCTTTAAATCAACTATATCGTAAGGAATTACCATCAAGACCATCATTAAGAGCTAACATTTACCATAATCAATGCTCTTGCATTTCCTACATTGTTGTGGTTACTGTTTTATATTTTTCATAATGTCATTAATGCTTGTGTATTTCCCAAGTTAGGTAGTTCATCCTATTGAAATCAGATTAAAGTTTAATAACTTAAAAATGTTTAACCAATCCAAGTAAACATACAGATTTGACTAACGGAATGATTAGAACAAATTTCATATCCAAAAGTAGGTAAGAAAATGTTGAACACACTTATTAAACTAACACTACACCTGAGGTTGATCATGAGTGAATTAGTCTTGCATGTCAATGATTGATCTTGATTCTTGATGATTTCTCTCGATCAACAGCCTTCATTTCCTTGTACAGCAGCCAAAAGGCTGCTCTCATCACAGCTCTCTGCCGTTAGTCCACCCATAGTGGAGCGCTTTATGGCGCCATTTTCACCCACCAATCCCCATAGCGCCAGGGTACACCGCCCCCAGGCACTACGGGCAAAAAAAAATTCGTCGCGTGATGTACATAGCGCCTTGTTCACATGAATGATTTAATACATAATGGACCCTTTTAACATCCTACTTCACTTTCTATTATTTTCTTTTTGAAGTCCATGTCTCAAATCTCAATCAACTGGTCCAATATTAATTTATTTGTAAATTGGAAGTATAACTGTGTTCAACTTTTTCTTGCCTAACTTTTGAATTTACCCATTTTCTGTTTTGTTAACAAACTCTAAACTTGCTTAACATGTTTATTACACAACTTATACATAAGTCGCAACATAAAAACCAATATTATATTGTAATCAATCTGCATATATGTAACCTTTTTGTACACAAAGTTACATCTAACTTTTATTAACTGACGGCAACATGCATATAATGTTATCATCCTTTGAAAGTTTAGAAAAAGATTTAACGTGCTTCTTCGCCCTCCCTAGATCATGACTATATTGGTCGGCATGACTACTCATCTCTTGAATGGTATGTGACACCTTATAGATGTTCTTCCCAAGCTTATCAATTACACTCATCATCTCCTTCTCATTCTCTTTAGTAAAACAACTAGACCAAGCCATCTTGTTCATCAATTCTTGTAAAAGAGTTCCATTGTAATGGAAATCTGAGATCTGAAGCTCACAATTACAATGTGTTTTCATTATAAAGCGTCCATTCTCCATGCGTTTCTTCTCGGTAAAAGCTCGGATCAGATGTAAAAACATAGAACTCAAGTATGTTTGCTTCATAGATTCTAGAATTTCGGAATCACCCATATATGCAACTATCATACACCAAATACCAGTTATAATGATTAATACTTTAACCAACGCCTTTTCCTTTGGAGTAAGATACGACCTCTCTGGCGAAAGCATTTGGCAGTTAAACAGCAGTCTGAACCCATGCACCACATTAAACGTTTGTATAAATATTAACTCAACCAAATTGATAAATTTGTCAGAAAATACAACACTTTTAGCAACTTCAAGATCATTGAGCTGCTGAAGCATCTCTTTATAACTATAATTGTCAGCTCTACTTTTGACCACAATTTGCTCCAGTGCCAACTTTACACTCAACCACCCATCATTTATGTCTTTCACTGACCCAAGGAAATCACTGTAAAGTGCGGAGGCTCCAAGGCTGAATGCATAGTAATCATAAATACCCACTGCATAACCATTTAAGTGTGCAAAATGTTCTGGGTTGATTTCAAGTAGACCTTTAGTGATTTGGTAGATGCTATCCAAGGAACCTTGTCGACTTCCTTGGTCAAAAGTTGAATTTACTATCTTACAGATATGGTGATCCATGTGCGTATAATCTTTAAAATCCTCTAGAAAGCTTTCATACTTCTCAGGGTTGATTCTTGTAAAATGAACCATATCTTTCTGCACTCCGATCATAGAGTCCTGGCGTCGCAATATATTTTCCTTGCGTATAAAGCGGATACCAAACTTCGTCACCTGTATATTACTATCTGCAATAAATTAACTCAGAGTGATTAAGTGTATGTTAATTATCTTTAGTTCATATGTTTTGTACACCTTATTAGCAAAAAGATATCGTGGGTTAATATTGATGGGTCATGGATCTGAGTTCGTGAATTTATTTGGATGGGTCATGGATCTGAATTTATGGGTGTATTTGGATGGGTCAAGACTTCCGGAAGTTTAGTTTTTTAGTCACATGTTTTTAGTGTTTTAGGGGGTCTTCGAGTTAAGTTGTGGATTCGTAGGCTTAGTTGGTAAGTTTGAGTGTGAATGAACATAATGAGCTTCTGCCGCAAAGTTTCATTCGTTATTCTGTTTTAATCACCAAAATCAAATATTTTAACTGAATGGTTGAACCAACAATTGGTATCAGAGCTCTAGGCCATACCAGGCCGTAGGAAGAAGACAGGGCCGATTGCAACTCATGTGATGAGGCCGAGAGTGAAAGAAGGTAGCAAGGGTATTGGGAATGTGGAGGCTTCGGCCTAGGGGCAGCCGGTGCAGATACTCCAAACCGATTAATATGGCAGGTTGCCTAAATTAACGTTTCTTATTCCCAAAGTATGTAACCTAATCTAGCGATTATAAATATATTGATAGGGCCTTTGTTAATCATTGAAGCACTAGAATAAAAATTATAATCATTAGTTATAACCGTAGACGTAGGTCACACTGACTGAACCATTTAAATCTTGTCTTCCATTTCTCGGTTTGATTTCGCTTTTGTGCGTGTGATTGTTGGTTGTGATTTGCGATCCTAAGATACCTAAAAACTGGTATTGGAGCTTTAGGCTCTTGTTCGGTTAAGTCTTCGCACCTGTTTTGTGAAGAATCGCTGCCTACATGTTAGGGATTCCGCCGCCAACGTCACTGACCTGTTCCGCCGCCACCACAAAGCTGCAAAATTCCGGAAAATCACAAAGCTGCACAGACCTATTCAGCGCCGCTTAATAGTCTGCTTTGCTGTTGGTGTTTGCGATCGAAATTTAGGGTAGTCTCGACTTATTTGAATATGGTTTAGTTGTTGTAACTGACATTGATCACCTAACAGTGTTTCGATAGAACAACCATCAAATTTAGGCAGTCGCTCTTGTTGTGTTTGTGCATTATTTTTATTTTAATTCAATCAGTCGTGTTCTAGTATTTTACTACTATGGTAGAGGATGAAAGACAGAAGATTGATAAGTTCCAAGGGCAAGATTTTGGGTTTCGAAAATTGCAAATCGAGGATTTCTTTATCAGAAAGATTTATACCAAACATTATTGGGAGAGAAACCAGAAAAAATGATTGATGCAGATTGGGAGATTTGGGACAGGAAAGCTTTAGGAGTAGTCAGGTTGTCATTGGCTAAGAATGTTGCTTTCAACATAGTGAATCAGACGATTAACTATGGATTAAAGAAATATTTTTTGAACATGTAGGAGAACACCTCAGCATTGAACAAGGTGTTTTTTTTTACGGACAGTTGGTTAACACCAGGATGAGGGAGGGTGCTTCGTTTGCGGTTCAGATCAACGAGTTTAATTTGATCATAACTCGTTTAGGATCAGTTGGATTTAAATTTGATGATGAACTTCAAGTGTGTTGCTGTTTTTATCTTCTTTGTCTGAAAATTGGTCTGGGACAATGACAAAACTTAGATGTTAATCGGGAACTACTAAGTTCACTTTTATAGGAATTCCAGACTTGATTTTGGGTAAGTACATCAGATGCAGAAGTTCAGGTTTCAGTTCACTGTTGAGTGCTGAGGGCAGAGGGAGAAGGAATGAAAAAGGGGCACCAAGGTAGAAGCAGAAGTTAGTCCAGGCATCAAAGGGGAGTTACTTGTTGGAACTACAAACAGGTCGGACACTTTAGATTTTACTGCCCGAATGTAAAAAGGAAGTGAACGCTACAAAAGATGACATAGAAGACGCTTTGGTATGTAGTGTAGAGAGTATTCCTGGGTTATGGATTCCGGTGCATATGCCATGCATAGCATAGAGATGATGAAGAATTGTAAGATTGGGGACTTTGGTAAGGTATGATTCGCGAACAATGAAGTTTTAAATGTTATGGGTATTGGGAAAATTGACTTGGAAACTTTTGTAGAAGCCACCTGGACATTGAAAAATGTTAAGACATTCCAAGCCTACAGATGATGCTTTCGTCGATTTGGCAGTTGGATGATTAGGGTCTTAATGTTAAATTTGATGGTGGACTGTGGAAAGTGGTGAAGGGGAACCAAGTTGTTTCTCATGGCAAGAAGAGTGGTACGTTATATATGGTCGAGATATCTCCACAGGGGGTGAGTCCAGTTCCAGTGAAAGAGACACCCAGAGCAAGAGTACAAACACACAATAAACGGTTAGCACGGAAAAGGGTCAATAAAACCAATCAGAGGTGGAGGATCTCGTAACAGTGTGAGTACAAGGATGAATCATGTTTAAGTTAGGAGAACTAGTAAACCATATGTGAAAGTCCCTCCTGGAGAATGTTTTCTTGGATTTGAGAGTGTGGATTCTCAGTGTGTCTTAGATGCTAATAGAGTAAAAGATTCGTTACAAAGGGAGCAGGCAGAGATAGGGAAGAACGAGTCACTTGCCAGCAACTAGCGGTAGACAGAGCGCAGTTTAAAGGTTGTCAAAGTCTCCAAGTGAGAGATCGTTGAGAATGTCGAGGGGTACCCGACTCTAAATACTCCAATCAATTAGTTCGGCAGGTTGCCTAAATTAACGTTTCTTAATCTTGAAGTCTGCAACCCTAATCAAGTGATTATAAATAGATTATAAGGTCTTTGTAATTCCTTGGAGCACATAAATAAGAATCATAACCGCTACTTGTATTTATGGGTTAGGTCACATCAACCGAACAACGTAAATCTTGCGTTTCGATTCCTCGTTTGATTTCTCTACTGTGCGTGTGATTATTTAGTTGTGATTTGCAACCGAAGATACCTGACAACTGGTATTATAGCTTTAGGCTCTTGTTTGGTTAAAGTCTTACCACCTGTTTCGTGACTTGTAAGGGTTTCAGCTGCCGACCTATTCTGCCGCCACCACGAAGCCACAAAATGTCGGCACATCACTAACGCTGAGTGCCAGTTACCAGAATGGACTAAGATGATCATAGAAGTTTTTGAATTGCAGGACTTTAATGATTGTATGACTCTGCTCGACATCATAGAAGGTCTGAGCGATCCACGGTATTACCACCCATGGTATTACTGAGATATCTTGAAGAATAAATTTCTGCAAATGACAGATTGGTTTTTAAATTTCTATCTTAAAGTAGGGTTTAAGATATAGGCTCTTTGGTTTCATATTTGATCTGTACATCATTGTTAGAAAAAAAGAGGGCATAGGAAGGTGACAAACCACATGTAGGTCCCTAACACCCTACGAATCGACTAATTTCAAAGTCATGCACACGCGAAACGCATGGAATCCATAACGTATGTGGATAGACATAGCTAAGCAACACACAAAGGTTAATAACATTGATTTCTATTGATTCAGCTGGAACACACACAAGTACAACTATAGAAATCTCTCACTAAAGTTCTACAAATTATGAAACCAAAGAGCCTATATATAGGCACAACTAATCATGCCAATAAGCCTGGCGTGGTTAACCAGCAAACTGCGCCACTTGGTAATATGCGTCGCGCCATCTGATTGCGAAGATAAACTCAAAGTGCGCTGATACGAACCAATCGGATTTGGGATAAAGAATCCGCTGAGTGGATCAATCTCTAAAGAAAATAGTAAGAAACAGACTTGAGATAACTCTCTTTTAGATATTTTTCATTCATACTATAAAATGGAGATACAGACTCGTTTAAATAATACTAACAATTGTAACCATCTAACCCACTATGCTAAATATTAGGAAACTAACTTTGGATATTTATGCAAATGAAAGACTAGTAACCCCACGTTGCATTTAGATGATGCATGGAATCGTGGCACACAACATTCCCTTCCCCTTGAAGAAACCTTGTCCACAAGGTTGAGATTACTGGGCACAACATGAGCGAATTCCACGGCGGTCGCCATTCAAGGCATACAACGGCGTTAGGAGCGGTCTCAATGTATCGACATGATGGGTGCCAAGGTGGTCGCCTGCTTGGCTACACTTTCGATTGGATCTTCTTTGTACCACTTCGAGCTCCGGTGAAATTGTGACATGTCTCTTATAATCATCTCCAAGGCAGTCTTTGTGAAACCCATGTTCCATTTAGGACACAATGTTAATACTAGTGTTGGGCTGGGTCTTGATGCAAACGGGTAAGGATGGTCGTGTTGGTGCGGTTTTCGGCGCTCCTAGCGGGGATGGTTTCGGTGCAGCGGTAGGTTGCCCGAAGGTGGTGGATTTTGGGACTGATATGGGTGTTGATGGTGAGGAGGAAGCGGGTGAGGCGTTGCGGTGGCGGAAACTTGTGGTTGTAGCCGAGGTCGGTTCTTGAGAAAATCGATTATCTCAACAATCATTGACTCAATACGATCCAACGACTCGTTCCATTTTTGAGCGTTCATTGATGTGGATCAAGACCGCTCTGATACCAATTGATACGAACCAGTCGGATTTGGGATAAATAATCCGTTGAGTGAATCAATCTCTAAAGAAAATAGTAAGAAACAGACTTGAGATAACTCTCTTTTAGATATTTTTCATTCATACCATAAAATGGAGATACAGACTCGTTTAAATAATACTAACAATTGTAACCATCTAACCCACTATGCTAAATATTAGGAAACTAACTTTGGATATTTATGCAAATGAAAGACTAGTAACCCCACGTTGCATTTAGATGATGCATGGAATCGTGGCACACAACATGCGCCGACACTTAGATCAATTACAAACTATTCTTATTACAAAACCTACCAACTATTACATGTATCATCCAAGACTTCGTTAGCAGGTACTACATCTACACTACAACCTTTGGGTATTAATAGCAAAGGAGCATGGATTGGAATATGAGGACAAGGATCTTGTAAGAATTCTTTATGCTAAACATTTAGATGTGATCAAATGGAATTACAAGATTATCATCGTGGCAACGGAGTCAAACAAGTAAATGAATGATGAAGGAACAAGCATGCAAAGCAACACCATGACTTCAAGCAATCAAGACAACTTCACATGCATGGTAGGCACGATGACTGTGCTTTGTACATGGGTGGAGATTGGAATGTAGCAAAATGATTATTTAAAAACAAACTTATGATTTCTCTCAAGCATAGAAGGCACTTAATGAAGCTAATGAATGTCTACTCAAGTAGAGTTGCAAGAAAAGATTAAATTAGGGGATAGTATTAGATAATAAATTAAACTTATTATTATGTGTATCATGTGTAAATAGTGTGACATTTGATTAGTATTAGATTTAATTAAAGAACAAGACGACGATGGTTGGTGGTTGAATTCTAGCTTTTGCCATTAAAGCAAGCCACGCGTTAATGGTGGTTATTTTCCCACCCTTTAATTGTCGCCAAAACTGCTTCTTCTTCGTTATGCATATAAGGTATGTATGTAACATTGTTTACTACCAAGATTAATCACAACAACGGATTATCCATCATCTTGTTCTTCCATTTCCATTTCGATTTTCATTTCATTTATAGTTTTCTATTACTTTGATCGTGTTTCTAGGCCAACAATTATAGCCCCTATCAATCAATACTCCGATTTGAAGAATGGCTTCAATGTCACGAGGGCAAGGAAGAAAATCAAAGCTAATTATATATTGTTTGCAGGTTTGAATGAGAAAAAGAATGGTGAATATGAGGATAGGCAACATGAACGAGGAAGAGGTCAAGGAAGTGAATTCCGTAGAGGAGAAAAAGGACGCGGAAGAGACTCAGGTCGAGGTGACAAAAGCGGGTTTGGATGCTATGAGTGTGGAATGTTTCGACACTTTGCATATGAGTGCACCAAATGGTAAGAGAGTAAAAATCCAACTTGATCCAAGAGGATGAACTGGCACTACTTTGAAGCAACAAACCGACATCAAGATTAAGGAGGAGAAGTAATCTTCATGAGTAAAGATGAATCGTGGAGCTGAGTTTGTGGATTTATATGGATAAGTGAAGACATTAAGAAGGTTAGTTTTTTTTTTTTGGGTGGGGGGGGGACATGTTTTTAGTGTTTATAATGGGTCATTGCTCAGTTATGTTTTGTTGAGTCAAGCCATGGGCATAGCTGGTAAGTTATTCTCTTCATATACGATACACTAGTCTATTTAAATTAGGGTTCAAGTATGAATGAAAATTAATGAGTTAATGCAGGAAAGTTTCAGTCATTCTATTTCAATGGCTATAATCTAATATTCTGATTCAAAGGCGGATTTTCGTGTGACTGACCTTCTGGCTCCACGCTAAATGAAACACTGAAATTGCTCTTTTGGCTTGAACCTAAAATTCTTTGAAGATCATCAACTGCCGTCCAATAAAAGCCCAGTTGTGTCTCTAATTTTGCCACCAAGTGTATGGGGACGGAAATTTTCGAATGTTTTTCCCCAAGATGAATATGAGCTGTTACCATGTATTTAGCTTGCCTATAGCCATCAATATTGTTGACAGTAATAAGAGCACATATGGCAACTCCGATCCATGGGCCTTCAAGAATCAAACTCTCAGAACCTGGCTGCACAAACTCTGATGGAATTTCACTTCCCGCACCAACTATCTCAAATACAGCTTCAGGTGTCATCCAATATTTCGTCCGTAACTGCAAAAATGATAAATTTGAGTGTTTAGTTTGATGTCACATTTGGAAGAATCCACACAAGGCAACGCACGGACTCACACACACATACATGTACACGCACCACACACATACATAGTGGTGAGTTCAAATGAGAACCAATAAGAACCATTTTATTCAAAAGTAAATGCATTATTTAGTAACTCAAAAATAACTAACTAATGACAGACCTCAAGGTAATGGTTTAATATTTTCTCCACTAGATAATAGCCACGTTTGTCCACTGCCAATTTAGGACAGTTCAGACACGATACGGTTGGACGATTGTTGTAGTTTGATGCATGGAATTTAGATACATCAACCCCTTCTGTAGAAACATAGTAAGTAAATCTACTTCTAGGTCCATAATCCATGTCCTCATCTACTAATGAAAGTTTTGGTAATGATCGAAGTCTCTTGCAATTATTCAAACACAGCATTCTCAGTTTCGAAAGGAGACCAATACTTGCTGGCAGTGAAACAAATTCATTTCCAGATAGATCCAAAGTTATTAAGTGACATAACAAACCAATAACATCAGAACCGAAGATAGATTGCAATAACTTAGATCAACTTCTTTTAAACCCGAGGATAATGTATCCCTTTTTGAATTTCAGCAGGCATCTATTTACATGCAGGAGTCTTAGTTTCTTTAAACCATAAATAGAAGATGGAAGCTCTTCCATAAAGGTTCCACTGGCATCAAGATTCCTTAAATTACACATTTCCTCCAAGTTTTCTGGTAATTTCTTGATTCTAGTTCCATCCGTGTACAGATGCTCCAAGCGCTTCATGTTGTTTCCAAACTCAGGAAGATTTTCAAGTTTTGAGCAACCGGAAAGAAGAAGAGCCTCAAGAGCTTCCATTTCCATACGATTTTGCCAAGGCTTTGAAGACATGTACACCCGTTAAGATTCATGTAACGTAGTCGTTTATGGAGAAGAACTGATTTGTGTAGCTTTGTTAAATTTGTGCAACCTTCAAGGTTTAGTTTCACAAGATTCGGTGCTGATGTCAAGTCTGGAATTTTGGTCAAATTCTTTGAGAAACTGAGGTTAATAGATCTCAAATTAGGCAGCTCCTGTTGTAAGAGAAGGAAATTGTGAGATTTCAACCTAGCAAGTCATGACCAAAAATATATTACTCGGGTGTACAGACGATTACTTACTAAATTTTTCTTCCAAAGTGTTTTAAGTTGGCTAGAACACATATCAAGCTCATAAATGTGTTTTGGTTCGAACGTTGAAGGCAAAGACTTTAAAGAACATTCATACCATTCTAGAAGTCTTAAATCACTAGACATATACTTAAGTCCTTTGGGGAAGTGTACATTACTAATTCTGAGAAATTTTAGTTTTGTCATCTTTGAGAAACATGTAGGATCAATTATGAAGCAATCATTTACGTCACCCTTATATGGCTCCTGGTTAATGACTTCAACGGTTTGCGATCCCTGGTATAAACAAGAACAGAAGTTATTAATCAGATATTTCTCCATCGGCTTCTTGTTGAGTTAGAAGTGTCAAAAGTGTATTAGAGCCTAAAATGAAAACAGTTCCATATCAAGTAGAAATTGAAGAAATATTAGACTTACTTGAAAAAAAAAACTAAATTTAGCATAAGATTGTTTAAAGTCGGTGTATTCTAGAAAATCATTAAACAAACCTCTGATTTGGATGAGAATGTATCTATGATATCTTCATGATACTTGATTGCAATGTGCTTCCCATCATGATTCCTTGCGAAGAATTTCCCAACACATTTGTTGCAGCAGATCATGCATCCACACATTATCTTCAAGATTGATGGTTATAAGACACTTGTTCACAAGATCAGTGATTCCACACTGAGGGTACAAACCAATATTGCTTAGTATATCATTTACCAAGTCTTTGTTTCTCCCTTTCAAGAAACATGCAATATATATAAAGGCATTACGCTGATCGGTATCATATCCAATCTTGCATAAACTACTTCAAGTCTTCCAAGAACTTCTTTCTCTGGATATTCTCTAAGTTTATTCAACATCTCTTTCCAATAGTTTTCATCCTTCCCACATAATAGAGAACCGTAAACATTAAGAGCTAATGGAAGACCACCAGCAAGTTCACGTCATCGGACAACTTTTCAAAACCATGTGTGGGACAGCTTTGCTTAAAGGCCGACTGGCAAAAGAGACTAAGAGCTTCATCTCCTTTCATGACCTCACACATATATATTTCATTTGTTTTATGTGGATTTAGCAAGTCTCTGTTAGCGGTGGTTACTATGATTCTGCTGCCAGGTCCAAACCACTCAAGCCCTCCAGCTAAATAGGTCAACTGGTCAACATGATTGACATCATCCAATACGATTATAACCTTTAAACCACGTAGTTTTGTTCCTAATAAAGTTTGTCCCTGAATAACACTTTGAACACGGATGCTTTTCTCCATTAAAATGTCATCAAGGAGTTTCTGTTGTAATTTGCATAGATCAGTACTATCATTTTGTTTGGAAATATCCTTGATATTTTCAATGAGACTACTTTTTTCAAACTTATTTTTTATGTCCTTATAGACAGCTTCAGCTAGAGTAGTCTTACCGATTCCACTCATCCCACGAATCCCTATAAAAAGAACTTCACTAGAGTCCATTCTCAGTATTCTTTTCACTTCATCCACTCATGAATCGATTCCCACAAGACTATTGGGAAGATCTACCGGCATTGTATCCTGCAAGTCCCTTAAGATTTTGCTCACAATTTTACTTACGACTTCCGCTTCATCCCTGCAGATAACCAGGCATGAGATTAAGTCAGACACTCAGTTGTGTTAAGATTCTTAGGTTCTATGACTTCTTCCATTTTACAACGATAAATGTCGAAAAATAAAAGCTAGTGATACTGCTACCTGTCTTTTGTCATGTGCCATCCTACGATAGCGCCCACTTCTCTGAAAGCAGCTCTCCATGTTTCCACCTTTTGTGGTGCAATTTCAGGATCGGCTTCATGATTGGAAAATGCTTGTTCAAAACAGTTGCTTTGATGATGCACGTCAGAGGGAGACACGTGGTAAAAAAATAGGAATAACCATCAACTTGCCTCGATCAGTTTCATGCAATCAGAAATCTTTGAAATTTCCTCCAAACAACATTTGGACGTTGCAAAATTGCTGGATAAAACCACATTGGCAAATCTTGATGTTTCTATGGCCTCTAGGAGCTTGGAAGCAATGGACTTTCCAATCTCAAGTTCCTTGTCATCTTTGTAGGTTCTAATATCATTTCGAGCTAATGCATCATATAAATGGCTGGTGAAACCCGTTCGAGTGTCCTCCCCTCGAAAGCTCATGAAAACATCATAACCCTGTGATATTGTTGTTGAAGATGATGATCCATATGGCATCATCTATAGAGCTCACCATAATTAGGTTCTACAAATGAATTACGATACACTAACTGATAGAAAATAGTAGATTTTGGACACACTATCAAATAGAAGCGAAAGAGGAGGTTTATAAAGAGCTTTTTGTAGTCAATACCAAAAAAGATGAATAACAATAATCAGGTATTTTCCCATGTATTCATCATCATAGCAAAGCTAAGGTAGGGTTTAAGGACGGTAAGATGTAGACAGCCTTACCTCTACCCCATAGGAATAGAGGGGTTGCTTCCAGTGAGACCTCGGCTCGATAGTAGTGAGTATGATGACTTATCTTTAAACTACATAAACTACTATAAGCAACTGCAAAACAATCCATCTTTAGATTTAATAAGTTTATCATTATAATTATTCCAATCATCCAACTACTAAGTAAACATAACGAAAAAACTCCAATAAGTTGAAGTGTATATGATTTTGACTTCATGGTTATAGCTAGACAAGTTAGTTTAATTTCACATGGATCAATTCTGGTTTATAACATTCACTGTAACTATTACGCTTGGCTGCAAGGTTGTTATGATAGAAGATAGGAAAGCTACAGGCCCTAGTAAACAGGACTGATGATTAAGAAAGACAAGGAACTAGTTTGACATGTTATGCAGCGGAGATGATATGGTCAAAACCATAGAAGTTGACGACTCCTATGGATTTCTTACGCGATATGATATCACACGCATTGCTGAAACTAGAATTCGGTTTTTTAACGTGATTTGAGCGTACTATTTTTTTTTTCTAATTGCTTAACAATCAAAAGGTAGACCTACGAAAAAATTCCATAAAAATAAGCATGAAAATGTATTATATTTGACATGACTCATCAAACGTAGAGTAACTCTCATTCATAAAGTCTAAAGAAAATGTACGTCGAAATGTACGCCAACTGAAAACGTAAAGTAAATCTAATTGATCCGATTTGTTTCCGAACAAAATTTACATCAAATGTAGGCCAACTGTAAACGTCCATAAAAATAAGCACAAAGTGTATTATATATGTCATGACTCATTTTCGATAAAAATTACATTGAAACGTAAAATGTCAAGTTATACCCGACGTGTACATAAAAATAAGCATGTTAAACTCGAGTGGTGTCAAAATGACATGTTATAAAGTTTTTTGAAATTTTAGAGCGTTTAAATGTCAATATTAAAAGTGGAGGGGTGAAATTCACAAAAAAGACAAAAAAATAAATTAAAGTTAAACGGTGAAATTCACAAAAAGATTAAAAAAATCAGTAGCTAACAACTTAGCCTATTATACATATAATAAATAAAAAAAGCTTTGAAATATGAAGCATTTCGTCAAACACCAAAGTTCAAAACTTAAAAGCATCCTATCAAGGAGCAATCATATATATACTAAAACACTTGATTATATATATATATATATATATATATAGTTGATTATTGGTTTACAGGATGAAAAAATTGGTTACTAAAACGAATCACAAATACTTAACAAACAAGCATAACAATTAAGCACATTGATTAAATAAAAAAGGAAAAAAAAACAAGTGTACAACAGAGATAGAGATGTGCGTTGTAAAAATCGCGGCTAGTCGGCCCTCTGCTGATTAATTTTTCGTTAACCAGTCCATTAATCGCTAGTCAGCCCTAGTCGGTCGGAAAAAAATCGGAAAAAATCAGGAAAAAATCAGAAAAATCGGAAAAAATCATATATTCCGGCCAAAACCTCCAAGGTTCCGTTCAAAACTTGTCCACTTAAAAAATTATGTATAAAAAATGTTTATATGTGTATAAAACTTAAAATTATACATAAAAGGTCTGATCCGAGTAATCTCGATTGATCGCTAGTCCCCCACTCCACCGACCGACTAGCGCCTAGCGAGTTCTACAAGCATAGGTGATGATAACTAATCATGGAAGCTGTAGCTGGTGTTATTCAGTACTTGTGAGTTGTGAAACACCAGACTTTGGATTGCTGGTTGAGAGCGTGCAAATTCCAAAGTTTTTTTGGGTGTTGACTGACTTTAGACTCATTTGGCAAACCGACGAACTTTTTGTAAACTATTTTAGTGGAAGTACAGCTGTCCACGTTTTGGAAATTACTTATTTAGCCAACCAATTTGGAAGGAATACACTTTATTATTTTACAAGTAAATGAGTAGTGATGAGGTTTATTCACGTCATCAATACCATTTTATTAGATCATACATTGTGGACGTAGGAGCAGAGGTGTATAAAAAAACTGGTTTTAAAACCGAAACTGAAAAAAAAAATTAACTGGTTTTTTTTGTAACTGGTTTTACAACCGAACCAGAGGTTATAGACCGGTTAGTGTTATTCACCTTCGAAACCGGTGTGGAGCATGGCGTTGTGGTTGAGGTCTGAGGATCTTCATCGGTGTGAGGGTAAATGTGTGGGTGAGGTGGCGGCGTTTCATTGGTGGGTGAATTTTGGGTTGGTTTTGATTGGTTAATGTTTATTGATTTATTTTATAAAAACGCCACTTTCCACTTCTTCCTTTTTACATCACGCCACTTTTTTCATGTCCCTCCAGACTGAATAGTCTTACGTAAAAGGGTATAGTGGTAAGGCATGTGCATTCGTGGATTATATAGAGTTTTTCATTGAAAATAAAAAGAGTTAATTAATGTTTTCGTCCCTGTGGTTTGTCAAAAATCACTATTCAGTTCATTAGTTTAAAAATTGTGATTTCAGTCTCTGTGGTTTCACTTTAGTAACCATTTCAGTCCTGTGGTTTCACTTTCGTAACCACTTCAATCCATTTATTCTGTAAGTACAGGGACTGAAATGGTTACGAGGTGGACTGAAATGGTTACGAAAGTGAAACCACGGGGACTGAAATCGCAATTTTTAAACTAATGGACTGAAATAGTGATTTTTGACAAACACAGGGACAAAAACAGTAATTAACTCAAATAAAAAAGATAGTGCTTAACATTCACTAGCCAACGGCTAGTTTTTTATATTTACGCACTTCTCATCTCGTGACCAAAACCACAAACAGAGGCCAAAAACAACACTTCACTAAGGAGAGGGGGTGGTAGTGAGCTCATGGGTCCATCCAACCACGATAACATTACGAATGTTCCAAAATAAACATCATGTTCAATAAAGTAATTTAGAAATCTTAATTTTTAAATCTTTATCTTATAAATGAAATAAATGTGATAAAAAGAAAAAGAAAAGAAGGTTATCAAAGGTAATAAGATTCAGACCTCGTGTAAACGGTGAGTTTTCTTCTCTCCTTACTTTGTTTCGAATCTAGTCAGCTGCCACGTCATAAAAACACATAAAAACATTTCTAGTCAGCTGTTACGTCATAAAAACACTTAACTTTTAAAAACATCAAAAACCAATTCAATGAAAAAAATCTAAAAACACTAAAAACATTGTCACGTTATCATCAAAACCTACCCCTTTTATGTAAACTTGTTTTTTTTTAACAGAGTAAACTGCCATTTTGGTCCATGAGGTTTGACTAGTTTTGCCACTTTAGTTCAAATCTCAAATTTTTTACATCTGGGTCTGGGTCTCTGTGGTTTCACTTTTTTTGCCATTTTAGTCCAGAAATGAAATCAGTTCATATTTCTCAATTAAATCCTGATTTTTTTGTTTTTTTTTTCTCAGAAGCAAAATAATCATTTTTTTGTTTTATTATAACAAATTAATTATTAATCTTTCTCTCTCAGCTCACCATCTTCATTAATGCCTCCACCAATCTCCATCTCTCTCAAAACTCACTCTAATTCCCTCAACTCTCTCTCTCTCTCTTTTCAAAAACTCACTCTCTCTCTCTCTCTCTACAAACTGTCTTTGTCTCTAAACAATCAGGGGCCACCACCGCAACACCACCGTCGTCACATCACCACCGCCGTCACATCACCATTACACAAAGCTCCTCTATTTTCATCAGACCACCACGGCTATAACACCCTAAAAGCTGTCGTCGTCGAAACCCTAAATCTGGATGTGTCGCCGCCGTAGTTCATTCAACAGAAGAATCCCCAAATAGTACGAACATAGCTTTCGCATCCATCGTCTTCGTCTGGAACCTTAAATCCAGATCTGTCATCGCCGTCAAAACCACGTGTTTTGTTTGGGATAAGTAGTTACAGGGGGTGTGTTTTGTTGCTTGGGTTTATGTGTGAGGATTTTGGTTTTGAAGATGATGATGAGGGTTTTGGTTTTGGATAGTTCGCCAGTTTGTGTTTATGTACGAGGGTTTTGGTTTTGAAGATGATAACGAGGGTGAGCTGATATATAGAGAGAGAGAGATTAATAATTAATTTGTTATAATAGAATACAAAATGACTATTTTGCCCCTAAGAAAAAGGACAAAAGATCAGGATTTAATTGAGAATTATGAACTGATTTCATTTTTAGACTAAAATAGCAAAAAAGAATGAAACCATAAGGATCCAGATACAAAAAGTTTGAGATTTAAATTAAAGTGCAAAACTGATCAAACCCTAAAGATCAAAATGACAGTTTACTCTTTTTAATATTAAATCAACCCTCCAAGCCCCACTCCCTACCTATTTTTACCCATAAGAACATGGCTCTAAAAATGACCTACAAAACAAATGGCACGATATCCAAAACATATTTGTTGTGCCACGTATGCCAAAAACGCACAAATATGTGCTATTGGAAATGCTCTTATAACATATTACATATTTCTATTGACATATATTTTGGATGATGTGAGTGTTAACATCTCTACTTATGAAACCACCCCCCACCCCCACCCCCACCCCCCACCCTCCCCACGCAAGAATAATACTCTGAATATAGTAATGTATTCAAATACATAATCTAATTTAATTGATTAGACTAGTTATGTGATCATCATATAGAATCCTATCATATAGACACAATATGTTCTATACATAAAGCGGCTATGTAACCATATTATACATATATGCACGATATATCTCGAAGGAAATTTGGGGATTAAAATTTAATACGTTTCGCTATACATAAAGATGAGAAATGAGACATTCTAAACCCACAACTTTTTAGTAATATCGCATGAAGATAATAGGGTTTATTGACTCATTCATAAAGCCGGGTCTCAATGATATGGGCCATCTCCCAAAATGGAAATAAGTCACGTTTTGGGCCGTATACATCACGTCTATATAAGTTAAACAAATGAAGATTCAGTTTGGGCCACATGCATCAGGTCTATATAATTTAAACAAATGAACATTTAGATGTACACATAAAGACAAATAGTAGGGACATTGTCAAAAACTCAACGTTGGAGGAACCAATTGATAGAACAACCATATGGACCATTTCAATATATCATTGGAGATGATAAAGCCACAATTGATAGAACCTGAGATAAACCAACATATATGATTTTCCCATCAAGGCGTTGACTATTACTAGATTGCTAGCCGTGTTATATGTATACGTATATATATGTGTGTGCGCGCGCGCGCATTATATCCATAGTTGTACAAAGCAAACACCAAAGTGATCAGTGGTTTGTAATCCTGGTATTTGTAACAAAAGGCGATCCGACCAGTCACCATAAGTTTAGCATATATTCCTGATGAACCAATAAAGGTTATACCTTGCTAACAACATACCAACTACTACAATATATCTTATTACCCTAGTGGTTTTGCCTATGGCCATGATTGTTGTAACCAAAGCCTAATACATAACTTTTTAACCAATAAAAAGTCTGAACCATTAAGAGGTAAACAAACAACCCCTTAATGAATAATTACATAACTTTCTTTTTTTAACCTCCAGTTGGGCCAAGGCCCATTTCGTTCATAAAAATGATTTAATTAATCATGGACCCTTTTCAAATCCTTCTTCAATTTCTTTTATTTTCTTTGAAGTCCACAACTCAACCAAAAGGCCCAATATTATTCATTTGTAAATTGTAAGTAACACACGTAGTTTTAGTTTTGCTCTTGATCTCGATATAGCTTCCAAAGTGTCAAACAATTCTTTTTCTATTAATTTTCAATTGATTTTTATGAGGTCAAAATCTTAGTGATGATTATTTGGATTAATAATATATCGCTATTTCTAACTTAATTGAATCGTTTGACCCTTTTTGTTTCATAACCTATAAAGAGATGAAATCACGTCAAACTAATATACTTTATACTAAAATTACTGCATTTATGTCATAATTAATATTCAATAACATGTACCTAGAGTGCACCTATCACTGGATTACGGTTTTATCTCTTTGATATTGTTTTGATGGTTGAACTTTAGATTAGCTTAGTTGTGTGGTATGATACATGCCTAGATTTGATTCAAGTAATAACGGTTGTTATGTCTATGTGACCTTAATTAAACAAAAATAATATTCTGGTAAACAATTATATAACCTTTTGATCACACCTAAAACCATAAGTGCTTGCTTGCATCTTATATTTACAACCACCATAACAATAATTACCATTGATATCTTAGGTGTGATTATGAAAGAAAATAAGTTCATAAATTTGATGTTAAATAACATAAGCAGCGTTTTCATAAAACAACATAGTCATAAGTTGACAATAGCATGTATGCTTTATTTTCATGCATCTTGAAATAAAACTTTCAAAGGGGTAGATTACTTGGACCCAATATGTAGTATGTTCAGCCGTTTTGACGAATCCAGAGCATTCCATAGGCGATTTTTAGAGTCTTGACACCTAAATCATTCAGTTTCTTCATGCCGAATCATTCTGGATCAAGATTTGAAGCTGTGATGATGAACATACGAGGCTAAAACCCTTGTGACTTCCCCCGGATGAAAGATTGCTAGGTTTTTCACATTATACTTTGTTTTCTGATTCTTGTAACTGATAATCTTGATCACTTGTGTTGATTCTGGTAAACATTGGTTATATTCGAATTATTTGTCTATTATCTAGCGTATTGGCGATTTTCTTGCATCGTTAGTGAGTTGGTAATTTGGTGGGTAATTGGTATAGTTTAACGGATTATTAGGTTGTTATGGTTAATATTAAAAACTATCCCTAATCATTAATCAAAGCCATTAATCCCAAGATCATGTCTATGTGGTGTTTGAATCAGTAAACGAGTTTTTTTTTGTGTCAAACTTGTAATCGGGATTCCGGGTAGGGTTACTTCTACTCAATCTGATAACTTTTTTCTCAACAAATTTGCGTGTTTGCTCAATCAATCAAACAAACCCCCGATTTAGATAATAGTAGTTAATCTGTTAGTTTACTACACTAACCACAAATTACATGTGGATATGACCTTACTTACTCGTACTAGTGTTGGTATTTAAGTAAAATACTTTCTTTTGATTAGCCCACAACAGCTACATCGGTATGGTGTAATTTTTTATTGGTAAAATGGAAGGTGAGGCAAGGGGCGTTAGGGTGTTCACGCCCTCCATGTGTAAATGGGTAAGGGTTTGGCGGGCACTAAAAAGGTGATGTGTCCAGGGCGTTAACCCACTATTGGCGGACTTGCATGAAACAACCAATTGAATATTAAACAAGCAACAAGTAGTGAAATAACTACCCTCCAAGAAATGATAACTAAAACCGATCTTATGAACCAAGTTTCGTTCCATAATCCATTTTCGGTCCTAACCACCATATATTCATCAACACACCCACTACTTGGAGGTTGTTCGCCCTCAGGGGTGTAGCTCAGTGATCCAAGGCGTGGTTCAGTTCCACACAAATACAGGTTCGAATTTGGGTCGTTGCGTCTTGGTCTACTGAGTTAGCTCCTGCCCCTTTAGGCTCAGACGGGAGACGCCTCATCGATCATCAGGGCAATGGTGGAACAAGTCGCCTGATACTTAGCAATAGTTACAGGCGTTCATCGGATCAATGCCCCGTCTTCCTTCGGTTATGAGGATGCTCCATGGCGGATTTTGGATTCGGGAGAATGATTAAAATTGGATCAGTTATGGCTATGATACCAATATATTGGATCACATTGAAAGTGATGATAATCGAAAAAAACACACAGACATAAAAACAGAGATCAATACTGATAACTTGCAAGAACAAGATAATCTTTGATTAATAATCGGATAATGTACAAGACCGATGAGCCTTGATATATTTACTAACACTTCGGCGCAAAAATTAACCATCAATGACAGTTAATAAAACTGCCAAAGATAACTAATCCGGTCATCTTAGTACGAAGTAAATACACAAGTGAGACATAATACAAAGTTTAGTTTAAATATATAATATTTATATTCAACTCACAATATGCAATATGATTAAGACTTGAATCTTAGACCAAAAGAGATCCTTCCATGACTGTTGTCGCTTTACCTCGAAGAAGTACTCTTTGATTCTCCTTATCGAGATGGACATGTAATACGCCGCTTCTAGGTGATGCATGTGCACACCCAAAACAAACAAACGATGTAAGAGTTCAACATAGGTATCAGCAGTCACATATAAGAACTAAATACATCATGGTCTACTCTCTACATATATATATATATATAGGGGTTAGTTAACGTACAATGTTCCTTAACGTATGATGTGTACGCTGGAAAATCACGCACGTTATAAAACCCAAAAACCCTAATCAAGCATGTTGAAAACCATAATCACGCATGAACATAATCACGCATGTACAAAATCAGAAATCACGCATATGGTAAAAAACCTAATCACGCATGTTATAAAAATAATCACGCATGTTATAATTTCACCAGCGTACGTTAAGTCTAATTGTACAATACACTTTCACTATATATATGTGTTGTGTGTGTGTGTGTGTGTATAGGATTAGGTTCAAGAGTGAACACTAGTGTATTTGCGAACCAAGCCAACTAATCCTTGCCATACACATGTGTAAACCAATGGCCAAGATCGATGATGAAATACACTAGTGTATTTTATGATTTGATGGTGAAATCCTAGCCATTCACGTGTGTAAATTAACGGCCAGGATTTGTTCACTCAGTTCGCAAATACACTAGTGTTCACTCTAGAACCCCACCCACCCTATGATGGGGTTCTTGAGTGAACACTAGTGTATTTGCGAACTTAGTGAATCTGGACCATTGATTTACATCATCAAATCGTAAAATACACCAATTTATTTTCATCATCAAATCTTGGCCATTGATTTACATTTGTGTTTACACTTGTGTATTGATAATCAAGGGCTAGGACTAGTTCACTAGTGTTCACAATCAAGGGAGTTGTTCACAAATGAACCTTACACTATATATATATATATATATATATATATAGGTAGGGGTGCTAAACGGGTCGTGTTCGCGGGTTGGCGGGTTCAACCCGACCCGAACCCGAAAATTTCACCCGAACCCGAAAATCGTATCATATATATGTGTAACATTCGTTGTAAAACGGGTTTCAAAACCCGATTCGTTAAATAATTCAAGTAGTTAATCTAAAGTCACGTTGCGTATTTAAGCACCATTTAATTCGAGTTATTAACTTATAGCTACTAAATGAATTAAAAGAATTTAAAACATTAAATAAATAATAACAATAATAATAAAGTAAAGTAAAATAATAATAATAATAATAATAATAATAATAATAATAATAATAATAATAATAATAATAACAACAATCAATAAAACATAAGGGGTAACCGGGTTCGAACCCGGGTCTCCCGTATAAATACATACACCAAACACCACTGCACTGTACATACATTATGTGCTAGAACTCAACTATCAAAGTATATATATATATAATTTTTTTTGCCAAACCTGCAACTGCAGCAGATCTCCTCGCCGGAGATCTCGCCAAATTCACACAGTTTCTCTCAATCCGACAGCTGTTGCAATGCTATTTCAGGCAAATTTCAATCACGACGCGCTGGCATTTAAAACCCGAAATCGTAGCCACGGAAAACCGAATTCACAAATCCCCTATAAATACCCCCACAGTTGGTCATTTTAAGCTCACACCTTCATTCATCCATTGAAATCGCATCGTTTTCACTCTCAAACCTCTTTGTCACCGGGAGCCTTGACTCGCCGGAGTTCTGCAAGTCGCCTGAAAAACGTTTGCCGCCGGTTCTGTTCATACGGTAGTTTTTCCTTTGTTATTTTTTTGTTTTCCCAAATTAACATCCTATACATTAGATTATTAATAAAAATCTGAATGAAATGTGAATTAAAGCAGGCGGGTAAAGTTAGGTTATTCAAATGAAGAAGATTATTGAAGTGCTTCAATATATTCCGAATTCCGGTTTCAATAATGTTCACCAAAGACAAGCAAATGGTATTTGGACGTACATGAAGGCATATGATTTTGCATATTATTTACATTTGATGAAGCACATTTTGGGAATTACTAATTTGTTGTCTCAAGCTCTTCAAAGAAAGGACCAAGATTTAGTTAATGTAACGAAACAACAACTCCAAACATTTAGACTTGAAGGGTTTGATTCACTTTGGAAAGATGTGACATCTTTTTGTGGAAAAAATGAGATTGAGATTGTTGACATGGAAGATGAATACGTTAATCCAAAATATAAAAGAAAAAAGACTAACATCACCAATCGTCATTTTTATGAGGTTCAAAATTTCAACACGGTGTTAGATATGCAATTACAAGAGCTTGACAACCGTTTTAGCGAGGTAACCACCGAATTACTTACATGTATTGGTACTTTGAGACCGGATGATAACTTTAGTGCATTTAATGTTCAAAAGATTTTAAAGTTGGCCGAGTTTTATCCGTTTGATTTTTGTTATGAAGAAAGAGAATCTCTTATGATTGAGCTAGGCAACTACATTATTATTATGAGAAAAGATGATATGTTTGCCAACGTGAATGGGATATCTAATCTTGCAAAGAGGATGGTGGAAACAAAGAAACATTTGAGGTATACATTGGTCTATCGTTTATTGAAGTTAGCATTAATCATACCGGTTGCAACGGCAAGTGTTGAGAGGTGTTTTTCGTCAATGAAACATGTGAAGACGGATTTGCGTAATCGAATGGGTGATGATATATGAACGGTTGTTGCATTTGTTATATCGAAAGAGACCTTCTTGCCAATGTTTCGGTCGAAGATGTAATGGATCGATTTCAAAAGATGAAAGCTCGTCGGGAACAACTCTAAAAGTTTGTAAGGCTTTTTTTCGTTTCGAAAGACACCGTATGTTTATTGTGTGTTTTCTAATAACTAATGATTATATATTTTGTTATGGTATTGTATTTTATTATGTTCCTCGTCCCGACCCGACCCAGACGACGATGACCCAAAAATTTTAACATCTTTTGTCAAAAATTTGAACACCGAAAAAAGCGGATCCCATTGAAAAAAAACCCTGAGTTCGCCACTGAGTGCCTAAGACACAACTTAACTTAAAGCAACAATGCTAATAACATATGATTATATAAAGTTATAGGCCTAGCATAATGTGTGTTAAACATAATTTGAACGTAAACGTAAGTGTGAGTGTGTGTTTGTTATTCAGTTGAAATAATACACTCGTGATATATACACTGTGAAAATTGTTGTTAGACCTATTTGTTGATACCTATAATTGTAAAGTTTACTTAATCTATTATTATTTAAGGTAAACAATAAAGGGTTGAGTTATACAAAATAAGAGTGTAAAAAACTACTATAGAATGATAAGTGTCCTAGAAGGAATCAAGTAGGAAGGACAATTTTGTCAAAATACTATAGAATGATAAGTGTCCTAGAAGGAATCAAGTGGGAAGGACAATTTTATCAAAAAGAATAAAAAGATTATGCACATGTTATTTCCACCCCATTTTTTAAACGTACGTAACTTTTTTATACGTCATTTGTTTTTTTTTAAATTATACAATAAAATCAGCGTCTTTTTATCTTTAATATAAGTAGCCTATTGTTATACTTTAAAAAAATCGAAAACCCAGTTGCATATTACACAATGGACATAACGTAAAACACAATGAGAAAACACAGTTGCGTATTACACAATGGACATAACGTAAACACAATGAGTATCAAACTAAAAATACAATGGAAAGTAGAACAAAAACACAATCGATGACAACAAATAAAAGACAAAATGAAATAACGTAAAATACAATGAATATTAAACTAAAAAACAATGGAAAATAAACTAAAACACAATTGATGACAATAGATAAAAAAACACAATTGATGACAGCAGAGTAAAACACAATGAACAACAAATTAAAACACAATGGACTACAAACAAAAAACATATTGGACAACAGATTAAAATACAATGGATAGTAGAATAAACACAATAACCAGAAACTATAACACAATGTATAGAAAACCAAATTATAACATTATTTTATTGTGTCATACATTATGTTTTAGGTTCGCATAATAATGCAATGGAAACAACCCAAATTAACATTGTGTTTTAAGTTTTGATAAGAACAAAATGTATAGAAACCTCAGACCATCTTCAATATAAGATCCAATTCTTTTAAAAAACTTTAACACATCATCTACTATTCACTATCTTTCCTTTCTCTTTCTTCATTTAACAACTCATTACTTACAAACCACATTCTCTCTCCACAAATACATGCACTTAACTAAGAACTTTTCTACCCTTTCCCTCTTCCTCTCCTCCAAGTCATCATCCATGTCAAAATTGCACCTCAAATGCATTGCATTAGGTTTGGTCTTAGTAAAAAAACGTAAGGAGCAAAACTCAGTTGAAAGACACAATGACCACAACCTTTAACACAAAATACAAAAAAAATCAGTAAAAAAATGAATTTTTATTTTATTTTTATATAGTAATATCATACTCATATAAAAGATAAAACAACGCTCGTTATTATGGTGAATTTAAAAAAAATAATGTCGTATGAAAAAAGTTATAAACGTTTTAAATTGATGGGGAAAATTACCATTTCCTTTGCATGCGTAGAAAGAAAGTCAATAAATGTAGCATTCTCTTTATGTCCTTCTATTATTTTCTTTTCCCTAAAACTAATCTCAAGCATCTAAATCTATTGCATGTGAAGAAAGAAAGTCAATAAATGTAACATTCTCTTTATGCCCTTCTATTAATTCTTTTCCCTAAAACTAATTCAATCATCCAAATCTATTGTATGCGGAGAAAGAAAGTCAATAAATGTAGCATTCTCTTTATGCCCTTCTATTTTTTTCTTTTCCCTAAAACTAATCTCAACCATCCAAATCTAAGATCTATGGACGAAAATCTCTTTTACTCTTCTTATTTATGTTGTAATTTGTATTTGTTCCTAATCCAAATAACAAATATACAATGTCTGAGTTATGTTTTATAAACCTTATTTACATAAAAAACGCTTTATCACGTCAATTTTACATATAAAATGCATATACCAAAGATTACCAATCTCTATCTATAGAATGGATAACATAAAGGCATTTCTAGATACCCAAAAGTTAAAAAAGAATTTTTTTTTAATGCATAAGCTACAATAATCTAAGGGTAAATTAGTCTTTAAATACTAATCACACTTTAATTCTCTCATCTTAATTACACTATGATTCTCTCATGTTTAACAAAAGTATAGATAATTAGTTACTAATTACACTTTATCTCCTTATAAAAAATTAACTACTCCCCCCCCCCCCCGATTTTTGAACGATCATAACTTTTTTGTACGTTAATATATTTTTTTTTCAAAATTACACAATAAAAACAGGCATTTTATTCTCCTTAACTTGAGTATAATATTGCTATATTTATTAATTTAAAAAATAGATAACTTGAGTACAATAAAAATAGACATCTGTAATCATGATCTACGTTTTTTGTATCGTTTTTGTTATCTGGATTTAGTCAATGAGATAGTTTAAATGTTAATTAATAGCTTTAGATGACAAATTCACTGGGAAGATGAATTCACGAGAATTTTGGTTGTGGATGTACGGTTAATGTTTCAGACAGAGGAGGGAGGAGGGTTGAAGAAGAAGATGATAGGGTGAGCCCATCTTCTTTTGTTTTTTTTTACTTTTGTTTTTTTAATTGTTGAGGCTATTTGGTCATTTAATATCAACTTAACTGAAAAATTTATAAATGTTAGTGATAAGAATCACTGTGCAAAAATTACAACTATTAGAACCAATTTTGTAATTAGTGAATCATTAGACCAAATCTGTAAAAATAGCAAACCACAGGGACCAACCAAGCATTTAACTCTATTTTTCTTAAGACTATCCATTAACATCTAGATAATTATTTTTAGGGTGTTAATATTTACATACCATTTTATTTTCTCTCTCTCTATATATATATACATATAGAAAGAGAGAAGAGATTGATATATAGAGTGTGTGAATAAAATACCTTTTTAAGGGAGAATTATATATGTATGTTTTTGAATTTTTTAAATTAGGTATAAATTCAACCCGAAATTTAAATATCTTATATCTACCCCTCTATGAATTTTTAAATTAGGTACAAATTCAACCTGAAATTTAAATATCTTATTATATCTATCTCTTCTTAGCCTTTTTTTTTAACGGCAAATTTGGATCACTGACGGATCACTGAAGTATCATCATATCATCAGCGAAACCACCTGATCATATTCATCTTCACTAGGCATAATGCCTATACACCAATTCAGGAGGAAACCCAATAAAATATCATATTTTCTCATTTTAATTTATGTGACCAAAAAACATTTTACCATATTTATCAAAATTTCAAATCCAAATAAAATAAGTAACATTAAATGCTTGGCTCACTCTACAAAGTACAAATATACACGTAAATCTTTTCTTCTTTCCAAATCATACGTATAAATGAGAAACACTCATCATCCAAACAAGTCAATCAAGGGTTTTTATTTAGGGACGTCTTATACAATGATTACCAAATCAATTTAGGTATACAATGATTACCAAATCAAAATCAAGACACAATCCTTATGTTATAAATTTTTCTTAATTCGTTATACTCCGATTTACTTTGATGTGACATTCAACTTTGAATTAATAGATATTCTAGTGATATCAACAGTAACCTCTGATTCACAATTAACCAGTATAATGTTCTTTGAGTAAAGTACAGTTTCAGTCCCTGAAGTTTACATCCAATTGCAGGTTCAGCCCTCATTTGAAACAACTCAACACTCCAGTCCCTATAGTTGTCAATTTGATTTAATCAAGCCCCTCTCACTAATTTATGTTAGTCAATTGTTAGTTGACTTAGGTATTATGTCTTTTTACTTATACAAGGATGGTATTATGGTAATATCGTCATTCAGTCCTCCCATCTTTCCCACCAAGCCTAGTCTCTGTAAATTCGATGTTAAAGATAAAGCATTTTGTATATTAAGATTGAGAGTTTAAGGGGGTGTTTGATTTTTATTAAAAGCACTTCAGAACCTCTTATGTCTGCCCTACGCAGACAACGCGCAGACGTTTGAGTCTGCAACATGTTTGTTTTTTAAAAAAGATTTCATTATTTTTTGAAAGAGATTTCATTAAAAAGGTCTTCTAGACCTCTTCTTCGTGCAGACCTGGACTCCCGTCTTCGAACCTCTTCAAAGACTCCCCTCTCTTTCAAAACACATCTCCAAACCCTAGCTTCCTTCTCCACGCAATACCTCTACCTTCTCCAGCCGTCACCTCCACCTCCTCCACCTTCACCATCGTCGACCTCCACCATCAGCCTCCAGCCAACACTTCACTGTCCGCCGCCGTCTCACCTTCTCCACCGACACCTCCACCTCCATCGTCCGTTGTCGCCACTCTCCACAGTCCGCCGCCGTCTCACCTTCTCCAGCCGACACCTCCACCTCCATCGTCCGTTGTCGCCACTCTCCACAGTCCGCCGCCGCCACCTCCACAGTCCTCCGAGTTTCTTAACAGGTAAACTGTTTTGTGTTTTGTGTTTTGATTTTTGGGGTTTCCAAAATCACTCAGATGTTGTATATCTATAAAAAATACAAATATTGCATCGTCTGAAAGTTAATAGATTGTGTCATTTTGTTGGGTGGAATTTGTTAATTTTGTTGAATTTTTTATGTGGGTTTTGTTTGTTTATAGCTGATACTGCCCTAAATTGCTTCAAGAACAATAATTTGCTATTGGGTTGTTAAAATTGTTTATAAAGATGCAAACTTTGTGTTTTTTTTACTTGATTCTCTTAATTTAAAGATGCAAAATTGTTACGAAGATGCAAAATTGTTTATAAAGATGCAAAATTGTTATAAAGATGAGAAGTTAAAAAACAAACAGACTTCTTCTTGCAGACTGCAGAGGTTTGGTCCACCTCTTCAGCAGCTGCAGATGTCTGCAGATGTGGTCCGCAGAGTGCGGAAGTTTTACCTCTGAAAAAACAAACAGCACCTAACCTCAGACTAATTGTTTGGGTCCACTATCAGCATGAAGAACAACAAAATAAAAACAATATTTTGAATAAGAAGAGTTACCATCAATCAAATTCGATATGCTATGAACCTTAACACCGCATCAACACAAGCAGCACACGCAGTAAGATCAGTAAGATCACTCCACGACGAGTCCAGAAGTGTATTATTCCCCAATTTCCGGTGCCAATCTTGCACACTCTGAATTGCAGCACAGGTGTTCGACGAAATGACAAACTGAACCGGATCAAAACAATACAACGCAAGATTGTTGGGTAATGAAAACAAACTGAAGATGTTGCAACATCAAAGAGATTGAATCAATAACTTGTTTTGAGATGTTGTGCTAAACGGATTCCTTATACGCTAAGCGACGTTTGACAGCAACCGGTGGAGTTACTAATGGACGTCGTTGAGTCACGAAGTGGCGGCAGTCGACTGTGGGCCATGGAATTTGAACAACGTAGTCGAAATTCCTCGGGCAAGTAGTTGGATTGGTGGGTGTTTGAGATGAAAGTAAAGATGAAAACGAAAGTATTGAAAGAGTAACGGTGGTTACGAGAAGATAAAGATTCATGTTTAATTGTTGGGCGGAATTAGCGACAGTGAATTCATGGGGATTTGAATTGTAATTGATGAAGAAAAGAAGGAGAATTGAGGTTGAAGGTGGGTTGTGAGTTGCAAAGTTTATAAAGAAGACAAGAAAATTGGATTTGCATTTTCGGTCCCTAAAGGGCATTATGGTCTTTTCACCCAAATCCCAACGTTCAACTAACGGTCGTTAGTGGGAGGGACTTGATTGCGAGCAATTGACAACCACAAGGATTGGACTATTGATTTTTTCAAATAAAGGCTGAACCTGCGAGTAGATGTAAACCTCAGGGACTGACTGAAACTGTACTTCATCCGTGTTCTTAATTTACAAATGAACATTCAATACAACATGAATCAAATTTCAAACTTCGTTTGGTTATATAAGTTTATATATAAACTTTTTTGCGTTTACTTTTATGTTTTAAAAGGTAGAACAACGCTATTTATTAAAAACGTATAGAAAGGATTCATGAGATATAATTTAAGAAAAAAAAAGGGTTTTCCTCAAAATTATTTTACAAAAGAAGATGAGTTTGATTAAAAAAAGATAGATAAAAAACTAGAACAATAACGGTTAAAAACTAAAAACTTAAGACAACTCGGCGTGGGTGAGGGGGCAAGCCCATCCACGCCTTGCCACCGCCTCATCCACCTTTCATACGGGCATTGCCCCACCCCCAAAGGCATGATGTTGCCCGGCGTTGCCCCTTTCCTTCACTCTCCCCATTTGATCTTTTTAGCCCATTGCCTTTGTCGTCTTACCTTTCATCACCCTCTTCCTTTTGTGCTTTAGAGGGCAATGCTCTCAAAGTCTAAGTAGCATCTTTATGGTGGGGCTTTGTCTCTTTTATCTTTGCCCATCACACCGTGTAATCTAAAATGTTTGATTTACCCCTTGTTTAGTTTTTGAAAAAATGACCTAAGAAAAGTTTTAATTATTATTTTTACTTATCAACTTTTGTAATAGTTTTTCTTTTTCACTTTTACCGCATCGATGTTTTTTCTAAAATTAACATGAAAGAACTTTTTCTAAAATTACACTTTATGTTTTCTTTTTATAAACTATAACCAATACTTTTGGAAATTTACTTTTCAACTTTTGTAATAGTTTTTCTTTTCTGCTTTTACCACATCGACTTTTGTAATACTTTTTCTTTTTTCTAAAATTACATTTTATGTTTTCTTTTTATAAACTATAACTAATACTTTTGGAAAAAAAAAATCCCCAAAATTAAGCTTTCATATTGTCACTAAATCAGTTTCAAAATATTCAAAGTATAATTGTCATATGGCGGTATTCAACACAAAAATTCCCAAAAATATTTGAAGAACTAATACTTGTAGAAAGTAAAATTAGTAGCCGCCGAAAGGCAGCGCTATTCAGCACAAACAATGATAGTTTCGAAACACAACATATTAAAGTACAATTGTCATTATAATAGCTACAAATAAAACACAATACATTTAAAGTCAAACTACTATTACAAACACTTCTAAAACAGATACATCATTATCTTTTCCCTAAATAACACGGCTAAACCTAACATGCCAAACCTATGCTAATGTATCTTCGTACACAATTGTTTGAAGTAACAAATCAGGCGACCAAACTTTATCACCTAAAGGAATAAGCAAGGACTATTGTAAAGGTGCATATAATGGATGCAACTTGTTGATACACTTTGAAATACCATTAGTGGTAAATTCCAGTAAATCAGAGTATTAAGAAGTGAACTGAATTTTTTCTAAAGTAATCTTCCTATGCCCACACCTCATTTTAACACCGTATGAGTTATGAAAATCTACTTCTAATAGGCTCAGGGTAAACAAAATAACGATAACATCATGCCTGAAGGGAAGGTTGCAAGCAATGAACTGCCATCCTTAAACTCTACCATGCCAATACGACATCTTCATCAACTTTTAAATCAGATACATTAACTCATCATAGCCTATTAGGAAAACCACCGTATGACAACCTGATTACTATTCTCAGCATAGACCTATTATTGTCTCATGGCAGCACTGGCTAAGTTGCAACATACTTGTGATTCTATGGTTTGCACCTGATGCATATGAGTAAGATCTACTTCTTACAGGCTCATGGTTAAAAAAAGATACCTTGTAGCCCTGAAATCCCAGAATCAAATCGGCCAACTAACAACATTATCAAATAAAGCAACAAGCAAAGTTAGCAGCATAACTCAGGTGATTGGCGTCAAAGGGTCCGATCAAAGATAAGAAGAGTGTGGTTAGAGGAAAGGGGTGGCGGTGGTGACATTGACGGTGATGATATCGTGACAGTAATGGTTGTAGTGGAAGGTGGAGGTGGCGGCCGGTGGTTGAGTTGTGGTCGGTGATGGGGAGCGATGGCAATGGCAAGAGGGCGCAATAGTTGGTTCTTATCCATTTTGTAACAATGACTCAAATTGACCTGTTGTATAACTTAAGTAGACCAAATTGACATGTTCTATAATTATAGTAATTATAAGCAATTTTTTACCCAAATCAACCTCGTTCATGAAGAGGCTACCCTCGGAGGCTTAGGGTTTAAGATTTGATCAGGGTCCACATATATGAAAATAAGTTGGTTGTTTCTTTGAAAAGATTGAGTGAATAACATAAAGGAATGTTAATTTTCAATTTATTCAACTTTGACCATCTATAAAATTCTCTTTCAACATTTGATGCTTTCTTGGTTTGCAACTAGATCATAACCATTGAACAAAATAGGGATATTGATTTAAATAACTCCAACTTTCATCAATTAGATGATAACACTCCCAACTTTTGATTGTACACCAGCACTCCCAACTTTCAACTTATTGGCCGATAACACTCCCTAACTAACTAAACCTTAACCCAATTAGCTGATGTCAGCTGCCATGCATCAAAATGTCATGTCTGCCGCCACATCAACTGCCACCTCAGCAAAAACTAACTGGTTAGGGTTCAGTTAGTTAAGGAGTGTTGGTGTATAAATCAAAAGTTGGAAGTGTTATCGGCCAATTGATGAAAGTTTGGGTTATTTAAATCCAATATCCCTTGAAAATAATACATGATATTTATGTTTGAAACTACAAAAGCACAAGTGAAAAGGGCATAAATTCCTTTTCTATTTTAAACTTACATAATAATCATAACAAACATACATGATTTTCACTTTGATATACAAGAATAGATGGCAACAAAAAGTTGATAATTTGATTTCAAATATAGCAAAATGGCATGATACATCATACAACAAACATATATATTAGTTTAGCTAAGCATATATGCTGTATTTCACGCGTCTTGAAATTCATATTAGACCAAAAGAGATCCTTCCATGACTGTTGTCGCTTTACCTCCAAGAAGTACTCTTTGATTCTCCTTATCGAGATGGACATGCAATACGCCACTTCTAGGTGATGCCTGCGTACACCCAAAACAAACAAGCGAGCGTAAGGGCATATGACAATGGTAACGTGGAAACATGTGGAAAAAACAAAAACTTCAGCATGCTTGGGGGGGGGGGGGGGGGGTACCTGATATGCAACAAAATCACATTTCCCCAACTTCTCATGCCAATAGGCTGCTAGCGCGCAATGTGCACTCCCACAAACAGGGTCCTAAAAGAGAAGAAAGCATAGTGACAGTCACTTAAATCTGCTAAAATTAACCACATTCTAACAAAATTAGTAGGATTCAAGGTTTAAAAGATGGAATCGAGCCTCGAAGCGTTTTCCCTTTGCCTCACAAGACGTAAGCCCAGGCGAAATTAAAAAAAATATATAAAAATTATATATCTAACTAAATTCATCATCAAAAACACACATAAAAAGACATAAATTGCTTGAAATTGACACAAAAAGTCAACAAATATAAAAAACCCTTGAGGCTCACCTGAGGCGCAGCCTTTTTAGCGCCTCAGCCCCTCTGAGGAGCACGTACAATATAAACCCCCCTGAGGCGCCTCAGAATCGTTTTTGGGCGTTTCGCCTCGAGGCGCACGCCTCGACCGTTTTTTAAAACCATGGTAGCATTCATAAGGATTTATATGACCTTTTTTTCAAATTAGTACAAGAACATTACTCGAAAGATTTATAACTAGAGTCCACCATCCCAACATTTGCTAGGATTAATGATACATATGACTCAGTTTTAAACACTTATGTTTCTTAAACTGGCATAGGAAAAAAAATATTTAAATATAATTACCTCGTCAATTCCGTATTTTGGGCAGAAGAAGCGACTATAAAAGTCAAACCCTGACCCGTTAGGCGCACGTGCTGTAATTACTATCCCTCTACCCGGGGCTGCTTTAATCTTATGAATTTGTGGCTTCAGCTCTACCAGTTCCTTTGCTGATGAAAGCTCCACCTGTACAATAAAAAAAACTTTAAAAGACTACAAAGACTTAAATCACAACTTATTTTTTTTCCAAATATGCAAATGTGAGAGTAGTTTCAACACATACATAGATATCATCTAGTGTGTTCGTCTTCACATCAACAACAGAAACACCGTTTAGTATTTCCGAAACTGCAGAAACCTCAAGATCATTGAAATCTGAAACCGGCACAACAGGGAAATCCAACTCTATGTAGTAGCTATCTTCTGATTCACCGTTTGTTGAGCCATTGATCTTGTTAGATGGAATTCGTTTGGCAGTCAAAATTCCAGAAAGTGTTGAGTATTCAATTGTGTTAGAATTCACCAAGCCAGAGTTAAAAAGAAAGTGGGAGGCTGCTAAAGTTGCATGACCACAAAGCTCCACCTATTACCAGAATATAACAAATGAAGATCAATTGAACTTCATCAACTAAGTAACACACTCACCAAAGGGGTTGTAGCCTAACGATATCACGGTGTGTAATAAAGATGTTACTCCCCAAGTGGTTGACTTAGCCGTATAGTTGTCAATAGCGGCTATAGCGACTGCTATAGCGCGCTATGTAGCGAGGCGACCAAGTGTCGCTATCTGGGTCATAGCGACCAATAGCGTGAATAGCGACAGTGATGTTTTTTTTTTATGTAAATAGCATTAGATATAGCTATAAAATAGCTGGATTTATAGGTTTTTGTTAAATATACATGTAAAATAGCATATATATACTAGGGTATTTTGATATAATTTACATATAAAAATTTTCAAAATTCTTTTTCTAGTGTATCGCTATTATAAAATAGCGGTCGCTATTCGCCATGTAGCATATAGGTCCCTTGTCGCTATTCGCTATTAACAACTATGCTTAGTCGTTCTAAAAAAATGAATAAAGTCTCTGACTCCATAATCAACGATCACATCTTTCGATGGAATCAACATCCGCTTGAAACAATAAATCCAACAAAATAAGCATTCAGCACCTAAATTTAGCTCAATTAATGAGATTGTGAGAACAACCTCAAAATTCCCTATGGCCTGTACAATGGTTAGACCATGGTTGTCGAAGGCGCAAAGGGTGAGCCTTGGGCCTTATCGCAAGGCGCTTAATAAACGAGGACTTTTATAAGCAGGCGCATATATAAAAAAATTATTCAGGGGTCTTAGACATGTTGTAGGCTTGTTTAGGGTTAGTTTAAGATGTTTTAGGTTAATTTCAGGTTTGTTTAGGGCTAGTATAGTTGTTTCAGACATGTTCAGATGATTTTTGGCTGGAATTTGATCGGAACATAGCCTGAAAAATGCGCCTGAGGGGAAAGTGGGGCTTTTAAAGCAAAGCGTGAAGGCTGCACCAGGGTGAGCCTTCACAACAGAGAGTTAGACAAATGCAGACAATAACAAGCAGAACTTTGAGATCCAAAAGGTAAATCAAATTGTGTTGCTAACAGGGGTGTTTAGAATTCGATTCGGATTCGAAATATTTGAAATTCCACTCAATTCGATTCGATTATCAAGAATTCGAATTCGAGTCCTGTAAATCGAATACAACTTTATAATTTTAAATTTGTTTCCAGTGAGAACCCGGCTCGATATTAGTTTTGCATCAAGCCTTGGACATAACGCACATAACACTCGGCAGTTGAGACAAAGGTCTATTAGTGCATGTCATGTTGCATGCTGCATGATTAACCATCCCCTCTTTTAACGTTATTTTCACGAAATTAGTAAAATTGACATGAGTACCAATATAATACGAGTACCAAATATGTAAAATTGTACGAGTACCACTATGATACGGGTACCGTATAGGTAAAATCAATACAAGTATTATAAATACCATAATACGAAATAAAACATAATATAAAAAGACTTTTAAATGCCAATATAATATTCGGTACCAGTACCCGTTTTTACCCGTACCCGTACCAATACCGAAAGTACCGAATACCAAAATCAATAAAACTGGGTACCGATACATGTACGAATACCTAAAATCGGTACGGGTAAAGGTACCAAATATGTAAAATTGGTACGAGTTCCACTATGATACAGGTACCGTATAGGTAAAATCAATACAAGTATTACAAAATACAATAATACGAAATAAAACATAATATAAAAAGACTTTTAAATGCCAATATAAAATTCGGTACAAGTACCCGTTTTTACCCGTACCCGTACCAATACCGAAAGTACCGAATACCAAAATCAATAAAACTAGGTACCGATACATGTACGAATACCTAAAATCGGTACGGGTACGTATAGGTACGGGCACGGATATTTGGGAAAAAAGTTCATCCCTGTGCTGCATGATTAATCATCCCTCTTTTAACGTTATTTTCACAAAATTAGTAAAATAAAGTTAAAATTAGTGCAGTCTCGCTTTTACGCAGAGCGCTAAACATTATATGTGCGTACCGCAATATAAACAATTATATTTGTAAATAAAATATAACTGAAAAGCAGAATACCGCATATAAACAATTATATTTGTAAATAAAATGTAACCGAAAAGACAGAATTAACTAACCTCAGCTACAGGAGTGAACCATCTGAGATTAAATCTGGGGTTTTCCGAACCGGCAACCGGAATCAAATAACAAGTCTCAGATATATTAAACTCAGTTGCAACTGACTGCAACCACTTGTCATCTTTCTCAATGTCATCTAACAAACACACAGCCGCTGGGTTTCCTTTAAACGGCGTGTCTGTAAATGCATCCACCTGTTTATTTATCAAATCAACAAAAGCCAAAGTAAAAATACTATCGATCGATTGTGTGTGTTTCAAATGGCGATTGATAGGAGATGAAGGAACTTACAATGGAGTATTTCACGAGCTTTTTCGCCATTAATGGTCTTCTGGTCAACACTTTTTTTTTTAGTTTTTAGTATTCTGCTGAGTGTGTGTGTACTGTGTGTATTTATAGGAGATAATGGGTGAGTTAGATATATGAAGTTTTTATTTTAATACGTCATCACTTACATAAAACTCTTGGATTTTTGTTAGTTTTAATATGTATATATTTGTTGGGTAAGATTATTATAAAAAAACACCAAAATATGAGAAATGGTAAGAAATAATCTCAGCATTAGATTTAAATTAATTGAAAAGGGTAATCAATAATTTTATTATTGATTTAATTAATTCAAAACATTCTATAAACCGCCACCCTAATTTATAGGAATACCGAATAACACTGCAAACACCATTCAACACGTATATAACACCATTCAATAATTGTATAACACCATTCAATAAGTATATAACACCATTTTAAAGATCTCTATAAAAACACTATGAATAACACTGCAACAACCATTCAGCGCATTTATCACCATTCAATAATTATTAAATAACACCATTCAACACATATATAAACACCATTCAATAATTATATAACACCATGAACTGAAACAAAAAAAACCATTAACTGAAACATTCGATTGAACGTAATTTTTTTCTGTATATAAGTATAGTAATATGGTACTCATATTAAAGATTAAAAAACACTCGTTATTATAGTGTAATTTTTTTTAAAAAACGAGTTACGTGTAAAAAGTTATTGGCGTTTAAAAAATAAAAGGGGAACTTGCATGTGGATTGCATGTGACTTTCTAAAATTAAAAATGTTAATTTTACCTTTATACCTTAATCTAGAAAATTAATTATTTTAATTGTTATACTATTTACAAGATTGCCATAAAGATCTCAACCATTAGATTAAAGATCTAATGGTTTAGATTCTTTCTTACCATTCTCACACTTTGGTATTTTTTACAGATCCTCTATCTATATTTGTTAGTTAAATTGCTTGGAAGGTGCATAAATTTTTGTTTAAATGATCTAATTAGTCACACACCCAACTTATGTTATTTCTCACTCATTCACTCACCTTTTTTTTGTTATTTCTTCGTAAAGATAACTTTTTTTATTTGTTGAAAATTATAATGGGTAACTCTTCAAGAGCATGTGTTGGCTTAGGGACGAGAAATTTCGAGCTTAATACAGATAGTAATAAAAAATATATGATTTGAGCCTTTTTTACAGAATCCTCTACCTATATTTGTTAGTTAAATTGCTTGGAAGGTGCATAAATTTTTGTTTAAATGATCTAATTAGTCACACACCCAACTTATGTTATTTCTCACTCATTCACTCACCTTTTTTTGTTATTTTTCGTAAAGATAACTTTTTTTATTTGTTGAAAATTATAATGGGTAACCTCTCAAGAGCATGTGTTGGCTTAGGTACGAGAAATTTCGAACTTAATACAGATAGTAATAAAAAATATATGGTTTGGCATTCAACTTTGAATTTAGCTCAACTTTAGCATTGGAACTATGTGGTAGAGTATGGATGAAGGCTTTATAGTAACTAAATTTCGATATTTGTACTACATGGTACGGTGCCAGTACCAATCTTATTCCTAAGTGGGTTCATGAATTGCCGCTAGGTCTCACAGAGGCGATGTCATGTGCGTGAGTAAATGATGGGGCACGTTATCACTCACGAGTGCTTCTCATGGAGCATAATACAAGGTCTTACTTTTGTCATTATGTTTGTTATTTTTATTATATCATTAATACACACACGTATGTGTGTGTCGTTTATACTAAAAAAAGATAGAAGCGTGATAAGTCCCCAACACGTGTATATTTAACATCCCGAAATTTGTAGTATTTAACAGGGTTTAATTAAGTAAATAGAGATTTAATTAACCATAAATTTGTGGTTAATCAATTGGATCAAGGTCCAATAAGGATTAATGATGAAAAGCCCATGACGAGGAAGTGTATAAGGAGAGTTTAGAAACCCTAATACTCATTGCCTTATTATATCATTCAAACTTACAGGGAGAAAGTGGGGTTTTGGAGAGAGAGAGAAAGCGAAGAAAAGGGGATTCTACGCTTAGAGGTAGAAGGATTGAAGCTTGGATCGAGTTAGTAATTGATTGGAAATCATCATTACGATGTTTTGGTTGGACTCAAGTTAATAATCGACATCGAAAACCCTATTTTTGTTGAAACGCCGAGTTGTTAGGAAAATATGCACATTTTAATTGATTAATTTCAATAGTTGTTAAACTTGTATTATTTCTAATGACAAAAACCAAATTGAAAACCTAACAATTAATGATCTGGAATGGTTTATCAGACTATGGTATATCTTTATGTGCCTAGACCAACAAAACAATAAACAACTAAAAAGATCAAACAACGCTAGCACGCAATATTCAAAATCAGTAACATGGCAAAATCGCGTAAATCATCACAATTCATTCATAAAACAACGTCAAATAATCAACACATCCTCTAGTTCATCTAAAACCTAGGCAGCTTTAAAAGTTTAGCTCCCCATACTATTCAAAGACAAACCGTGCAAAACATATTTTTAATGTTTGGGAAAAAAGAAATGATAAAGGGCTAACAATAGGTCACTTTTATAAGAGACGATTAAACTTGTTTACTGAAAAGTACATTACATGATTTTTTTTTACTTTTTAAAAAATAAATAAAATTAGGAGGCTATGATTCGTCCTCTTCTTCTTGGTACATAAAACATACAATTGTGTTATAAACAGAAGATATAAAGTAGTGAAACGAGTTGTACTCATGTTTAATATGTATTCGCGTCGTCAGAGACCTGTTAAACACAATAAGATACGGTTTGCCAGCCTTAAGTCAAACCTAAGTGGCTTCCAACTTCGTTCCTCTAGTCCCGTGCCTTCAAATCTTTAAAAAGTTCTCCAAGTTCGTCCCATTTTTGTTGTGATTCGAGAATGATCAAATATATTCAACCCGACGAATAATATAGACCAAAACTCATTTTTTACGTATTTCGAACCCCTTACGTTGCACGTGTTTTAAATCCTTGCACAGGACCCCTTGCGTCTGCAGCGGTTTAAATCTCTTGCACATGGAACCCATGCGGACCTTATTGGGTACTCACCTAACAGTCCTATGGACATTTAAATCTTATTTTTTTCTTCGTTTCTTTGACACACACTTTACACGAACTCTTCAACTTTCACGAGTTCTCATTTTCTCGCACAAATGACTTGATTTTCCAACCAATTCCTAACAAATCATCAATTAATCATCATCTTTTAAACGTGTGAAATCACTACAAAAACACATCAAATAGAGGGAATTTACCTATATACATGTGTAAAATCAAGCAATCACTTTTTCCGCAGTCAACTTCTATCGTCGTGAATTCCTTATTAATAAATTGTTTAATTATTTAAGTAATTTTATTAATTAGTTTATTGTATATTATTAATAAGGTATTTTGTCATTCGACAAGAAATAAATAATGAGTTACTTACGTTTCGTCCTCGTTGTTTGTCAAAAATCATATATTCAGTCCATTAGTTACAAATTGTCATTCAGTCCTCTGGTTAAACTTTCGTAACTATTCAAATCCATTGGTTTGTCAAAAATCACTATTCAGTCCATAGTTTGCAATATAGTGTCAGAATAATGATGGAGTTAACGAAGGTGGATTGAAATAGTTACGAAAGTGAAACCAATGGACATGAATGGCAATTTTAAATTAATGACTGAAATAGTGATTTTTGCAACCAACAATGGACAAAACGAATAA
The DNA here is from genome assembly GCA_947069175.1 of Scalesia atractyloides. Taxonomy (NCBI): domain Eukaryota; kingdom Viridiplantae; phylum Streptophyta; class Magnoliopsida; order Asterales; family Asteraceae; genus Scalesia; species Scalesia atractyloides. The sequence continues at coordinate 3,133,369 of CAMTDV010000004.1, forward strand.
CTTTAACATAATAAATAAACAGAGTTAATAAAATGGATTAAAAATGTAAAAACTGAAACGTGAGACACCAAAAAAGTTAAAGTGGATAAAACGTGATGTTTCAACAAACCACATAGACAAAAAACCCGCAAAAGTTTCATGTAGAAGGGACGTGAAAAGAATGAAAGCATTTACATATATTGCCTAAGCATTCTTAAACAATCGTCAATTTTCATATTCTAGGCTTATTTGTCTAAAATTAATACATTAAATAATTACTCAATTTGATCAATAGTTCTAAATATATAAGATCGTCTTTAGTTTTGGTTGAGTTGGGTGCGGCCAGAAGGGAAGGAGATACGGCGCCCCATAGCGCTGCCGTACACCATTACGTCCGGTGTTATGGGGTTAAATTGCCCTTTCGCATGAATATCACGCGTGACAATTGTTTCTTACTCATTACACACACATTGTATATAACTAAAATTATTAATTTTCCAAACACTCAATTATATAAAGTTCCATAAAGCCATATCTTACGCGTTTCACATTATCGCAAACGCCCCACAGCAGGGCTTTATGACTAACATATTAATAAAGTAGCGGGTTTGTGATGAAACTAAAAACGAAACATGATTTCGTTTTTTAGTTTCTGCATAAAATAAAAAGATTTTAACGAAGAAAGGAAACCAATTTGTAAACGTTTCAAACTTTAAAAATTTGTCAAGAAGCAATAACACGTTGAATGTTTAAGCATATAACGTATTCTAAATTCATATTTCTAATAGCTAAAAAATATACATTTAACGCTAACTATCCTCGCATACAGATAAGATTCGACGCCACTTCTGAAAACATGCTTGTCTCTCCCCTTTGAGCTTTCTTCTTGTATTCTTGATTAAATACTCTAATATTTAAATGTATTGCAATAGGTCGTTAATTGAGGTTTAGACATACAAGATAAGATATTAAATATTTAAACCAATACTCTTTTCAATGTTTTTAAATTTTGATTAAACATGATAAAAATTAAAGTGAAAGAGACATACTAATGTTTATTAATTAGAATACTAATTCTAAATTGAAAGTGATACAAGTCAATAAGTTAACAAGGTTCTTATTCAGCCACTACTGAAATACATACAATAATATAAATATCTCAGAACCCTAGACCCTGAACCTAAATTACTTTACATGGAATTCAAGAGAAAGCAATCTTTCGCTCCATTGGACAGGTAACATAATTAACAAATAAGTCTACATTCGGTAAACTTAGCCATCTATTTATGGGTCGGAACTAGTTAGGGCTAAAAACGCCTACCAAAAACCCATCTTTTGCCCTTTGAGAAACTGGCATAGAGTGAAGTGGGAGCTCGTTGCTTGCGCTTTTTCTTCCTGATCTTGGTCATCTTCAATACTTTGTACCTTTGGTTTCTGATTCGGTTTGGAGACAAATTGTAGAACTGTCGACGACACAGAGATAATATTTGAACATCTTATAAATAACTAGTGTTTTGAAATCATGTTTCCAATGAAAGAAAATATGTAGATATAAATGTGTACCTCACAAACACCATGAAGTAACAACCTATGGAAAGGGTCTTGGACACGTAGTATGAGAACCTCCTCGCCACCTGCCTCTGAGACAAAGGCCCGTATGTTCTCCTGAAAGTGATAAATCATTCCTAGGTTATGTGGTGATCAATAAAAACATGCACTTTAACGAAGAACGATTTTGTAAATGGGCCTGTTTAAAAACAAAATACGACCAATACCGGCCCGTTTATAGGTAAGCCCCTGCTGCAATCAACACCTCTGTCTACATTGCCCGCCATTGTCATCATTACAGAAGAAAGAAGACCGGTGATGTTGATTTGGGTGAGTGGATCATGAAATTTTTTTTTGGCTGCTGAAGGGTATTTTAGGCATATAAGTTGCAAAAAGTTTAATATTGATTTTGAAGGCATGGATGGCTTGCAGGTGAAAAAACAGCATGGCCATTTGACAAGCAATATAATCCATTGATGAGTAAACTTTTTACGTATAAATACCTCATAACCATCAACAAGTTCTGGAAGGAAGCTTCTACGAAATGCGTCTCTAGTTTTGCAGTCAACCCTGTGCCAAGCGGTCAACGCAGCTATCTTATCAGCATCCACATGACTTTTCTTCTTCGATGAAGAGCCTTTAAGGGCCTCTATCACACCAGCCTACGAAAGAATGATGAGTCAGTACTGAAAACTGGAGGTCGGGTAAATTTAATAATAGGATACTAAAATAGTGTCGATAGAAACATGAGAAATGAAAAACCTCTTTATCCATGTCTACGTTCCTAAATTTGTCCCACTCCCCGATATTTGTCATGCTAAATGGTGTCGGTTGTGCCTCATCACCTGTAAAATGAACCTTATATCAATGTTGTATCATGTTGCCACTTTAGAACATAAAGTGCATGACATGGAGGTAAATTTGACTACTTGACTAACCAAAGAAACAAAATAATAATGTTTGGATTGCGTGTCTTAGCCCTTTTGGTTAATACTGCATGTGATGTAATAAAAATGAATTGAGTAAATTGCATTTTACGTCCTTTAAGTTTGAGCCAAATTGCAGGTGTTGTCCTTTAACTAACGAAATTACACTGGATGTCCTTTATGTTATTGTTTCTCATCAGGCGGTGTCCTTTTATCCTAACGCAGTTAATTTTTTTTGTTAACTCTTTAACACGTGCCACTCACATGAGGGCATAATGGTCATTTTCAGTTATTTTGTTGTTAATATATATTATTTTATTTTGTTTTAGTTATTAAGTGAAAATGACAATTATGCCCTCATGTGAGTGGCATGTGTTAAGAGTTAACAAAAAAAATTAACTGGGTTAGGATAAAAGGACACCGCCTGATGAGAACCGGTAACATAAAGGACATCCTGTGTAATTTCGTTAGTTAAAAGATATTGCCTGCAATTTGGCTCAAGCTTACAGGACATAAAATGCAATTTTACTCAAATTGAAATTAGAGGTCTTCAATAAAATTAGTCTGTTGTTACCTACGCAATTCTTTTAATCCTAGTTAGTATTCCATTCATCCATTTATCCATATTCCAAATATTCACCAAAAACTAACTTGTACTACCTCAAATAGAATAATAACTTAATTCATTTTAATTAAAGCATTCATACATTATATGCAATGCATGTGCTTTAATACACGACGAGAATATAATACAAGCAACTGATGTATACACACACACATATCAAAGTGGCTTACCCCAAGGTGGCGGAGCAAATAAGCCTCTAATTTCATCTCCAGTCAAACGAGGTACAAGCTCCAACAGTATGCAATCATTTATCCATCTACGCGCTCGTCTGTTGCTAACCTTTAATAAATATATATAACAAGTGTCAACTACATAGTTTGAGAAACCAGTATCAAAAAACTAATTAACGGCCAAAAACAACCCAAAGCATAACTTTGTCATATTTCCTTATACAAACTTTATAAGGAAAGATGACAAAGAAGACCAAAATTACTATTTTGCAACATGATCAACAACATCCAACTTCCATATCAGGAGCACAGATTAATTAAAAACTAACAAAAGTTGCGAAAAACCGAAAAACGGATTTATTTCAGTCTTTGAACTTTATCAACTTCATGCTAGTTGATAGCAATAAGGAATCTATAGACACAAGAAAGCTCATACATATTCAAACTTTATAGGGAAATATGACAAAGAAGAATAAATTTACTATTTTGCAATATGATCAACAACATCCAACTACCATATCAGGAGCAGATTAAATAGTTAAACCCGTTAAACCGAAAACGAAGACCAAATTTGCAGCAAGTGTAAGATAACTCAGCAGATGGAATCTTGAGAACATTTAATAACTGATCAGCATATACTATATGTCTATATACGGATAGCATCTGTCAAGATATCAATTCAAACTAGAGGTGCAAACGAGCCGAGCCCGAGCTCAACCAGGCTCGAGCTCATTTCACTTATGAAAGCTCGAGCTCGGCTCGATTCGAGCTTTGTTTCTAAAGCTCAAGCTCGGCTCGTAGGTAATTTTTCAAGCTCGAGCTTGGCTCTGGCTTGGCTCGTTTATCATAACCTAATTAACTTATATTGATTATAATTTATATATAATTTAGTATTTTTTCAAAAATTATAAATATTAATCCTTAGTACTTAAATATATATTTAATATATTAATAAAAAGATATATAAACAGCAGGCTCGTTTAAGCTCGCGAGCCGGCTCGAGCTTGATAAGCGAAGCTCGGGCTCTTTTATTAAACGAGCTTGTTTTTTAAGCTCGTTTGAGCTCGGCTCGTTCGAGCTTTTCTCGAGTAGCTGGCTGGTAGCTCGGATTGTTGGCACCCTAATTCAAACATCAAATATGCATGGTATCTTCCTACACAATTAACAAATATTTACTAATTTTTTTCACTCCAGAAAATTAAAAACATATAAATTAAAATTACTTTGTCATTCAAGCTCTCAAGATATTCAATTTTCTTCTCCAGAGCAAGTCCCCCGGATTTTGTATCGCCTACAAACATCCAAAAATAAGCAACAATCGTTAAATTCAAACTCTAAAACAATTAACTGCAGAAATGCAAGTTGTAATAAGGATAAAATTAGGGGAAAATTGTGCACCTTTGGTGAGATGAAATAGAGGTGAGGATGAGAAAACATCAGGAGTCGCCATGATTGATTGATTGATGGATGGATGAAAGGTATGATTTTTGCAGCAGATGGGGGGATTTTGAGCCCTAAAAAAGGTGGAATGAGGGATGCTTCTTGTATGTTGATTGTTTGGATTTTGGGTCTTACGAAAAGTTATCCAATCAAATTTGTGTATTTATTATGACTTTATGATAGTTTATAATTTACTAAATTTTTATTTTATTTAAATATTATTATTGAAGTTAGAGTTAAATGCTTGGTTGGTCCCTGTGGTTTGCTAATCTTGCAGACTTGGTCCCAGTGGTTCACTAATTATACACTTGGTCCCGGTAGTTTTAAATTTTGCACTCGGGTGGTCCTTACCACTAACCTTTGTTAGATTTCTCAGTTAAGTATATGCAAAATTACTATATTACCCTCGAAATTTGTTTCAAACTTGAACCGGGTCGAACTGAGTCGAACCCGAAACCTGAACCGGAAATCTGGACTGAACCGGGTTCCGTTGACTGTTTATGATCGAGTCGAATCGAACACATCTTGAAGCATGCTGAACCATCACTGAACCGAGTCTCGATTCGAATGTGAACCAAACCTCTACCGCCCAATCGTGAACCACCACCACTACCGTCGCTACCAGAACCGCCGTCGTTGAAACCCCCAACCCGATAACCCAAACTGGAGCACCCAAACTGATCTGAAAACATTACGAACCAAATCCTCGCTCCTGTCGTCTTTTACCGCTCCGGGCCGTGGGGTTCGCCGCCGCCGCCGTGAGCTGCCCTGCTGTAGCTCCCCTCTCTCTCACTGTCTCTCTCTCTCTCCTGCAGTCTCTCTCTCACCTGTATGCTGTTGTGGGTTGAATGTTCAAGAGGAGAGGTAGGTTGCAGGGTGGTGTCGCCGGAAGAACATGGGTGTCGGTGTAAGTGGTATATAGTCGGAGGGGATGACCGGAGAAGGGACCGCCGGTACTAACACCCGAACCGAACAATACAGCCGCCGCCACTCTCTCTCTCGCCGGATCTATCTGCGTGTTTATACTCGCGGGTGTGTGTATGTGGTCGGAGAAAGGAGGAGGGTGTCAGTTTATATTTTTTTATTTTTATTATTTCAAGGGTAATATAGTAATTTTGCATATACTTAACTGAGAAATCTAACAAAGGTTAGTGGTAAGGACCACCCGAGTGCAAAATTTGAAACTACTGGGACCAAGTGTGTAATTAGTGAACCACTGGGACCAAGTCTGCAAGATTTGCAAACCACAGGGACCAACCAAGCATTTAACTCTTGAAGTTATAAGGAAAAAAAAAAGACAAATATTAAGTATATTATATTTAACGACTTAAAATGGATTAAGCAGTCCAAATAGTTTTAGCAGTATTTTAATAAAAATAAAAATTTTAGGAAAATTATGTGGTTTAAGGAGTCCAAATGGTTTTAGTAGTCCAAATAGTTTTAGTAGTATGTTAATAAAAATAAAAAATTTAGGAAATTATAAAGTATGGTGTATGTTTCCTTCTAGTTTTAGTAGTATGGTGTATGTTTATATAAAGGGTTTTTCTTTAGAAAGAATTTATTGAGTTTTTTACTTAATTGGTGTATAAATATTATTGCCTAGTGGAGATGGATATGATCCGGTGGTTCCGCTGGTGGCACACTAATAGTTCAATGGTCCGTCAGTGATCAAAATTTATTGTAAAAAAGTATGTTGCATTGTTCCTTATATAAATGACGTGAGTTTAAATTTTATAGGTGGAAGGTTATATCGTATTTAGATTAAATGTAAAAAATAATTGATCTTAAAAAATCGTAACATGTTATTACGAACAAAAGTCAATTAGGCATATGGGTGTATCTGTACGTAGTTACGCACTGAAACATAATCACATAACATTTTATAATCACGTAACTTTATAGCTTGTAAAATAAAAATTAAGAAAACTATAGCTAGCATACTCAAATTAAAGAAAATGAAATGCTCGTTAATATGGAGTAATTTTTAAAAAAAATTATCGTATGGAAAAGTTATAGCCGTGTGAAAATCAAAGGAAAATAGTTCTAACAGAGAAAATACCATATTCCTTTATTTTCTATTTTGTTTTTTTTTTAAGTAGAATCATGTTATTTACAAAGTTTTCACTTTGTGATTTAAAGCCATTGATCTTGGGTAATTTATCGTTGAGATTCTCACATACACTTTGCATGCGAGATCTCTCTTGTATGGTAGCCCTCTCATAATAGTTAACAGATCTATACAATAATGAAAAATAGCAAAATGTTTTCCTATAAATAAAAATTACCACCTAAAAAATAAAGTCTAGTTTAATGTGATATTTAATAAGTACAAACATAGAATAGTTAGTGACTCCAACAATGCTTGACGACCAAGGTTAAAACTTGGAGAACACGTAAATTATTAGTAAAAAAGAAAAAAAAAGGTCAAGTTATTAGCTTGTTCAACACTCATATTTTATGCAAAGAGATACTTGGAGGCCTGACTAACTGTACAACAAACAAACAACTCAAGCTTTAAGCATTTAACACAATGATGAAAGTGATTATGGCAATGACATAAGCTAGATGACAAATAAAACCGAACTCAAATCATTTGAAAGGAGTAGTTGGGTATAAGACTGAATATAAGATACCCTTTGTTTTAAAAAAAATATGGATATGTAAAACACACAATGTCACAATGAGTCACAAAAAAGAAACAATCACGTAAATATAAAAAAGACACAGTGATTTAAACAAAAAGTCTAAAATCTACAAGCTAAACATCTAAAAACAAATACCTAAAATCTTACATCGTAGAGTTCGATGAGGCGGTTCTAGTGCAGCTTGAATGAAGTCAATCAGAGTTCGTTTGATACCCTTCTTACGACTTCTTATTTTTTGAAGACTTTGTGTTTGATCCTAACCCATTAATTGTTTACTATGAAATATGTAAATATGGGAGACTCTTTTATGTTTCAAAAATATAAACAGGATTTATTTAGAAATAAATAAACTTAGAGAAATGAAAGATATGCAATTTAGAGAGAAATGCAAATCATGCAATAAAGTAGTGAAATTTCTCTTGACAAAAGTAATTTCTTCTAATAAAATAAAATAACTAATATATATAAAAAGTCATTCAATACAAAACCACATTTTAGTGAAGGACTGTAATAACCAGATAAACACTTCCACATGTTGCTTTAGTTGTTTATAAAGTACAAAACGAATCGCCTATCCTAAGCGCCTAAGCATACTACCAGTCTACCATCAACGCTGGGCTTGATCAATCCCCATCGCCCGCCCAAAGGGAAAAGGCAGGTCAGCTACTAATCCTAAAAAAACCAAGTTTGGCCAGCTTTGCAACTTTCGTCCAAAGGTTGTTTTTTCACATCTAGATCCAGAAGGTTTAAAATCTTGCCATTTTCATTTGGCTCGTTAACTCCATCCATTTCTCTCCGTTAACTCAGAGGTATTTTCGTTTTTTCATTTGTTAATTTAAAGGGTAATTCAATCTTTTTCACTTTATGTACAAGCATTGAGCGTAATGTACAAGTATTCAAAAGACCGAATTGCCCTTTAAGTTAACAAAAAAGACGAAAATACCCCTGCATTGACGGAGAAAAATGGATGGAGTTAACGAGCCGGATGAAAATGACAAGATTTCAAACCTTTTGGGTCCAAATGCAAAAAACAAACCGTTGAACGAAAATCGCAAAACTGGCCAAACCTCAAAGACGAAAATGGTATTTTACTCTTTGTTTTTCTATGATTTTTCAATTGTGTTCATGGTGTTCATTTTGGCAACTTTTCTATCTTATCTTATTCTAAAAAGGGAAAGAATTTACAGTGAATCAAACGAGATCTTCTACAGCTGAGTCCACTGTAGTTATCAAAGGTCTATGGAGACCGAATGATGAATCGTTTATAATAGGCAGTCCGGGTGAATCTAAATCTATGCCGTCTATCCCACCATTTTCAGCCAGTGCTTTTTCCAGAGAAGCTTTTGCAACTTTAATGATGTAAACTATCATCATCACTGTTATCATATGAACCAAAAAAGACAAAATGTTATGAGTTGGTAGATGAATGCTCGATAAATGTAGAGGTTGCAAAATGGCCGAGTTGGATAACGGGTCGGTTAGCACAAAATACTTTTTGCGCAAACAAGAATACCCCTGGATTAGCCCAAAACACTTTGTACAACCAACTTTATAAGTGATTAGTGTCAATTAAGTCCTAAAAATTATATTGGTCTGATAACAGCATGAATTTCATTAAAAAAACTTTTTCATTTCACCTATTTGACCCGTTGACAGACAAAACAAAACTGAATCGACCATTGCCGTCACTACTCACTAGACTGGAATATGCATGCAAATCCAAATGGTAGATAAAAATACATATGGTTTTTATTTACCTGATATTGTGAGCCCTAAAGCCATAAACATCTGCAATAACAAAACGAGCATATATCAGTGTGGGAACGGGGAAACAGATATCATGTGAAACGTAGACATTTTGAATTATTATTCTTTGTTTTCTTTTCAAAATTAAGCGCATATGTGACCAAGAATGATCACAATGATTGAAGCTGACATATTTAATGGAGAATTAAACATTAAATATGATAAAATGTGAAAGATTTACACTAGCAATTTTATATCTTTTATCGTCAGCGGGTCAATCTGGGCTTATAGTCCAGTGAGTACAGTTTAAAAACTGGTGAAACTGGAATCGGGTTGAAAGTCATCCAAAATGTATTCAAAATGCATAAAACATATGAAAGCCTTTTATACAACAAAAAAGACTATGATAGCAATAATTTAGTTTTCTAAGCATACTTGAACTCTTGACGCGTTTACTATTGTGTTTTTACAAAAGGGAAGACAAAAAATGTTTATAGGACAGGAGTCAGGACAGTCCGACTCACTTCGAGCGACGAAAAAGATTTTGCTTGTAATATAACTCACAATTAAATGCTGACCTGGTCGCTTTTTCTTGAAACTTAACTTTTGAAGTTCAGGCACTTTATATAATATAAAGTTAGAAATGGCAAGTTATTACGCATCGTGTGCACGGTTCGGTTTGGTTCGTAAAACCAAAACCGTAACCAAAATGTTTGGTTTTCAGTGTTTGAAAACCGTTCGGTTTGGTTTTATCGGATTCGATTTTTTCGGTTTTTGCAACGGTTCAGTTCGGTTTTTTGTTTTTCGATTATACAAAGATAAAAGGTATAATCCAAGATTTAAGAATCTTTCTTAGATGTTTACATTTAAGTTATTATATTTAACCTTTTTAATTAATATTGTTCACATAAATCTAACCTTTGATTTTTGTGTTTCTCCAAAGTTTTTATTATGAGATTTACTTTTATAATACGTTGAAAATCATTTACTTTTTACGTTAAATTTGTAATGTCTTGAAGGCAATAGATAAATCATTTCTAAGATAAATAAACAAGTTAATGTTTTTATTATAGATATTAACATTCTAGAATAAAATTTATAATTCATAAATCAATATATAACAAACATTAAAAAAAGATTTTTTAGGTTATTTGGTTCGGTTCGGTTCGGTTTTTTGGCGGTTCGGTTAAATCGTTTTTTTCGGATTTCTGCTCACCCCTAGCATTCACTTATACAATAAGATGCAAACTATACACAATACAAACACGTAACTTACCCAACGAGTTTTTGATATCCCATGCCATCCATGAGTAACATCAGAAAGGTCCTTGAGAGTTGTTCCAACATACACGAACACAAATGTGATTGGCTGCAAGCAACAAAGAGTCATAATCATAAAATAAAAGAGACAAGAATTAAGAATATAAGTCCATTCACAAAATGACAACTTTTTCACTCGATTAGTGATCAAAGAATCGACTATCAAACAGTGATCGATGACAAGAAAACTTAAAAGTAGAAATCAGTCACAGAAAATGAGAAGATGCATACCATCATCCCCAGCCAAGTGGCCAACATATATTCCCATAAGCGAACAGGAGTAACAGACAACAGGTAATTCAAGACGTTAAATGGAAGCAGTGGAACAAAACGAAGCAGCAAAACAATCTGTGAAAACAGAGAAAAAGAGTCATTAGACATCTAAATTCTAAATAGAGAGACAACATGACATTTACTAGCAAAAGAAACACACTGCATCCAACAGTTTTGAACCTATCAATATGTTTGCAGAATGTAAAACTTTAATGCATCTATTTGACATTGTTATTCAAAAAGAACAAAACAAACGGTTATTTTTTATGGATTAAACTTAGCGAAAGAGATAGAAAAAAGTAATTTGTAAGATTAACATGCAATTGCAACATACCTTGAAGCCGGATCTCTGTATCGCAATAGCTATAGCCTGAAACTTGGGATATTTCTTTAACTTAGAAGTGACATAAGACCGCCCTATCTGCATATACAAAGCCACATTAATTAAGAAAACAAGATATAAATGCCCACAATTATATGCAAGAAAAGGTTATGATTTTTTAAATGCAAATTATATCATTCTCTGTGTGCATTTTTTAAATGTTAGTTTCAACTATTTTGAAAGTAATAATTACCGTTTTGCCAACAAGGAAAGCAGCCGTTGCACCAAGGGTCGCACCAATAGAATCAGCAACAAATCCTACTGGTAATCCAAACAGATATCCCCCTCCAAGCTGAAACATAGGTTAGAAACAAGCACTAAGGACACATTTGTAGGTTTAAAAGAAAAGGCAAAGAGATGTGTTCAGTTCTCACCGTAAGCACTGAAGCCGGAACTGCAAACACCGTAAGAGGGATATAAGCAAGGGCACTACAAATGCAAGAGCATAATATACATTAATAATAATAATAATAATAATAATAATAATAATAATAATAATAATAATAATAATAATAATAATAATAATAATAATAATAATAAGACATAACATTTTACTGGATGATGATGAGAACAACTAATACGGAAACAGTTAATAAACTCATAAAACGTAAGCTACGGGAAACAAAAATGTCTATATAGTAAAAAACATAGGAAACAGAAAATATCTTACAGAACAAGTGGACCCCAAGGACCCAACTCTTCCTTAATCCACAACAAAAAGTTCTTCAAAATCTGCAAAAACATAACACCAACATCAAAAGTAAGTAAACATATAAACTGCAATCATGCATACACTGCATAAACTTGTTTTAAAAAGTTTTAGCAAGCCCAAATCAAACGTAGAATAAAGATAAATGACACATAGCATGTCCACATAAAGTGATAAAAACATTATTTTGTACTTCCAGTTCCTAGTTCTACAAAACTCTAGTTCTAGATATTCAATAGAAAATTTAAACTCATTTGCCTGAAACTGTGAGCTAACAATGTCTCAGATGCATATCTGTACCCATGAAATGAGTACATACAGAGCATACAGCTGTTATAGAGTTTATCAAGCCCAAATTATTCATAAAATAAAGATAAATGACATCATAGCATGTCCACATTAAGTGATCAATACATATATAACCATCTGCTTGTCATCATTCTGTACTTCCTATTTTACAAAACTCTTAATTCTAGGTATTCAATTAAGAATTTAAACTCATTTTCCTGAAATTATTAACTAACAATCTCTCAGATACATATCTGAAACTATTTCACCAAACTTGTCCCCAAACCTATACATATTACATACATGATACAACCAATAATCATTGTAACAAAGGATTATAACATCCTAAACTCAACCATACACGTTACACTAAACACTAGAATCATGTAACAAAGAAGCAAAAACAAACACAATTACCTTCTCTACCGGAAGTGAGTAACACGCAAAACCAAAAGCAGCAAGAAGCAAAAGCAACACGGAGGCGCGTACAGCAGACGACCACGTGAAGGCGAACGAAACCTTCATTTTCATGGCCGATAACAACCGGCGACGCCACGGCCGGAAATCCTCGTCGTCTTCGTCGCCAATTAGGTCTTGCTTCAACGACGACCTTGCTCTTAATCCTACTACGTTCGCCAGATCTGTTGACTTCACAACCGAACTAATTGCAATTTGTACATAACTTCGATCGAATTCAATATCTTCAGTAACTGTAAACGAAGAATCATTCACTCATTCAGAAATCAAATTCAATCGTATTCGCCAGATCTATTGATTTCACAATCGAACTAACGGTAATTTGTACATAACTTCAATGAATTCAAAACCTTCAGTAACTGTATATCACGAATCATTCAATTCATTCAGAAATCAAACGGAATCGTGTTCGCCAGATCTATTGATTTCACAATCGAACTAATTGTGATTTGTACGTAGCTTCGATCGGATTCGAAACCTTCAGTAACTGTAAACGAAGAATCCTTCAATTCATTCAGAAATCAAACTGAATCGTGTTCTCCAGATCTGTTGAGTTTACGATTGAACTAACTGTGATTATACGTAGCTTTGATTGAATCCGAAGCTTCAGTGACTGTAAATGGAGAATTGAACGGTGAAGATCTGGATAATTGAAGTTCGTCGCCGGCGATCGGATTCAGATTTGGATTTGTTTTCACAAATCTAGTGAATTTGCAGACCTGAAGGATTCCGGTGGATCTCAGTCACCTAAAGTTTCTCAGCTAGTGGTGATGATGAGTCGGTACACCATTCCCGCGTCATCTTGGGCTTATTTGGGCCTTGTTTTAGAAAGCTTGTTTGTACATGGGCCTTGTTTTAGAAAGCTTGTTTGTACATGGGCCTGTGAATATTATGGTAGTAAAAACGTATAAAGTTGGCTGGTATGGTTGGGTTCAAAATACAGACTTACAGTCATTCTACTCCACAACCATTGTCAACCAATGTAAAAAAATACTTGGAGTTCAAATTGAAGCAGGCTAAAAGGATTGCTCTAGAAAGAATAAAAGGAAATTATGAAAAGGAACTGCAGCAAATCATGTCTGATGGATACGAAAAGGTAAATGCCTTTGAGGATTATGCAAGAGATGTGTGTAAAAATCTCTCTCATGCTCTAATAGATGATCCACATCTCAGAAAGACATTGAGGGAAGACTATTTAGACCATATCATGGAAAAGAAACCTTACAATGCAACCAAAGATTAATTTGTTAGATGGCCAACTGAATCATTGCTATATGAAATAGTAAGGATTGAAAAGATAAAGCTTAATATAAATATCAAACTTACACCCCCCCCCCCCCCAACTGGAAAACAGGAAGAAAGCCAATGACAAAAGGCACAACAGTTAAGTAGGATGAAGGAGGAGATGGTTGCAAACAATAACTCTATGAGAACAATGGCAAAATGGGATGAGCCAACAATCTTTGAGCATTACAAAAGGCTAGAAATTTTAAGAGAAAATGATCCCTCCGTTCCTATAAAGCCAGATTATAAACAAGTAGACTTCCCTATCAAAACTCTAGTCGATTCTTCAGAGCTTCCATCTGCAAAGAGCATCTCAACAAGTGCAAAAAACTATCTCAAAAGATAAAACGTGATATCAAAAGAAGATACGGAGATTTATCAAGATGAGCTCAGGAAAGAAGGATTCAGAAATGAGTTAATGTATGGGCATCTAGATGCAAATCCAGAGGATCTACTTAGGGAAAGTTTTGGGAAGACTAGTTTCCCCAAACTCATTACAATAACTCTGGTCCCAGCAAACCCTCCTAACCTTAAATTTTAAAATGGAATTCTGATAAGACAAGCCATGAACTGACTCTGCTCAGGGCTAGTAAGGAAATGCAAAAGATCTCAATGAATAGTGTCTTTGGGCTTAAATGTGCAGATTTTCAAGACTTAATAAGTCCTCCACTCAAAGGGATCCAGAAGATAGCTACTCCATAGACTTTGAATTATAGTCCAAAGGCCAAATCAGAGAGAATATAAGAGGAATAAAAATTCATAAAATAAACATTCGTTTTAGCATCAACTGTTATAGGGGATATTGTTAGACCTACAAAAGAACAAACTTACAAAAGCCAAAACATGACTTCCTGATCAAGAATAAACAGATAATGATGCATTATCCTCCAAAAGAGAGTAAATCTTGAACACAATCAGAACATCTGTTGAAGACATCAAAAACATGTTTGAAAGCATGGAACATTTGTTGAAAAAAGAGAAACCTCTATTTGATGGCCAAAGCTCTATTGAAGACAAACACTGGTTATGAGGACCAAACATCTGTTATGGCCAAACATGTGTTTGATATAACAGCGGTTTGAATAACAATGGTTTAGTCAATGTAACAATGTTAGCTTCGAATAGATGTTTGATGTAATAGATCAGATGATACATTTCCGCAGGTGTTTGCAAACATTTGAGAAATCTTTTCTGTTGGGAATGTTAGATGTCACTATCAGGGTGACGTCAGCTGATTGCAAACAGACCTTTCATACTTGTAAAAATAGATCTCATGTGTTAGATATCTATTTTATCACTTACACATTCTTTTTGTACGAACAATTTTGTGTGTGATCAGGCTGAGTGAGAGTTTGTAGAATCAATGCTATAATTTGTAATAATTTGATTATTGATGCAAAACAGATTTGATATAACTTTCCACTCTTGTATGCTCGTATAATTCCACATTTCCACTTATACTATGTGTCTGCATCCTTATTTGTTCATCTAAAGCATATAAGTTAACTCATATCCTAACAATAACACTATCTAAAGATAACGTTTTCTTTTAAAATAGAGCATGTAATATACATTATTTTAAGTGTTTTGGGAAAAAAAATATGCCGAGTAGATATTTAAAAATAAAAAAAATTAAGTTTCACATGCTACATATATAACAAAAAAACTGTTATTTATAAACATGATATTGCACACTTGTTACATGTGATTTTTTTAGAAATCCTTCGGCATGTTTTTTTTTTATTAAAAACACTTGAAAACATGTATACGTGATCTAAAGTTCTTAAAAAAATACATTGTTTTAGATAGTGTTACACAAGGTTTTAAAGGTTTTCTCATCAAGTAGATTTTCAAAACAACCCTTCCATATATGTGTGTGTGTTTATAAATATGTGATATAATATATATTTGTATGTTACAAATACAATATTATCTTTTGGGATTTATATCATTATGATTATACATAATTTAGAATTTCCATATAATTTATGGTGAGATAATGATATGTATGTAAGTTATCATGTTTAATATATATTAGATTTTAAAAACATAATATTATAAAGGAAAAGTTTTAAAATATATTTGAAAATATCTATGTGTATCTTTTAAAGCACTAATGGGTATACCCAATGTGTAATTACCCTAAAATACTCGATTGATATTGAGTTGTGTATTGGACATGATTTTACAATCAAATATGGGACTGAGATCAACCATAATTACCATCCTCAAATTCAGTTTCAAAATTGTTTCCAAACCACTAGCGTGGTTTATAGTTTTGACGAATGCCTGTAAATTAAATGAGTATATGTTTGGGCTGTTAATTTACCTGAATCCTTGCCCAAGAAATTGACATGATTTGTGTATACAATCATGTTTAAGTAATTTATGTTGGGTGTAATAGAGCCGATATGTATATTGTCGTAAAATAAAAGCTCAAAACGAGTCAAACTTTGATCTTAAGCTTGGGCTTAAATTAGAGCTTTTTTTATAATCGACCCTCAACTCAAGCTTCATGCATTGGCCTTGACTAGGGTCACTAGACTAAATGAGTCAACTATTTACTAAATATTAATTTAACTAAAATTTTAGTGTGTACAAAATTTTTATAAATAATGAGACGAATTTTAGATATAGAATTTGAGTCGAAATTGTTATTGTAAGGTCACAAAAATCACTTTAATAAGATCAATCTCGCTCAACCGAATTTAAATTTGAACCGAAATTGTTATTGTAAGGTCACCTAAATCACTCAAACAGGATCAATATCTCTTAAACACACGACATACGATGTGTGGAATCCATTGTACAATCACAATAAACACTAAGAAAAATATGGAAACATAAATTCTTCAAATATGCACTTTTGTTAAAAACACATTGAAAACACATAGTTTATGATGTGGTGTGAAATACACATCTTTTCCCATGTATGTTGTACGTTATTTTAGGTAATTTGTATTTATTGTGTATGTTTTTTTGCTTGTACTTAGTTGTATGTGATTTTACAGGTGTCCGTGTGCAGATGAAGCAAAAACGTTAAAGAAATGAGCACACAGGAGAATGTTTGGGCTTAGTGAAAGATTATGGAAATGAATATTTAAGAATATGAGATGATAGAGAATTGAATTACGAAGACATAGGCGAAAACAAAGTTGAAATGAAGATGTTATTAAGAAAACCGTTTACCAGAAACTGTATCGCGTCGAGTTGCGTTGCGCGATAGAATCTCATATACGCGTCGCGCGACACGAGGGAGTGTCACATTAGTGTGAAAACATATGTTTTAACCCTGTTTAAGCACCCCCATTAACCCTAATGCAAGGAGAACTTATCTTAGACGAATTTTAAAGGTTCCATAGGTGATTTTGGGTGGAAAGAAGATGTTGGGATCGATTTTGACATTGTGGGTTCGTGATTTTCACTCTAGCAAACATATTGTTTGTTATTTGTCTTTAACTTTGTGCTTTTAATACGTTTGGTCATGTTCGCTTCATGTTGATGAACTTGTTACTATTTTGGATGATAATTCTTGGCTAAACATTGTTACTACCTAGTTTTTGAGACAAATATTTGTTGATGATTGGTTTTGGTAACGACTTGATGCTTTAATGCTTTAGTAAAGTATCTTGTTCATGAATTCAGATGTTTATTCCAGCTTAGTAAAATAAAATAAATAAAATTACTAATAAATTATCAAATATTATGTAAAAGTTGTTACAATTTTACTAATAACATAAATATGGAAACCAAAATTACAAACGGGTTATCTAAATAAGATATCAAATTATCTTCATAGTCATATTTAATAAAACATGTTGGTTTAAGACACACCTCTATTCAACCCCAACAATACATGAATTTTGTATAGAAATAATCTTTACATTTTAAGTATATAATATTACATTATTTACCACGTGTAAGACACATTACATTACTTGAGACGTGTAATATATAAGATTTTTTAAAAAATGGAAGTGCACGGCACACTACATTACTTAAAAAATAAAGAGTAATGATATCCGTATATTTAAACAATCACATAAGTATCCGTATTACTTTGAAGATTCAATACTAAAAAAATATATCATATGACTGTTGATAGCTGCCAAGAGTAAAAAGAGTATTTTTCTTTTTCTTTTTTTGTAATATGGTTTTACACAAGTAAACATCTTCAACTTTTACTTTTAAAATACCAAAGAATTCAACAATTTATCTATATTTCAATGGTCACACTCCCTAATACCTTGACTAGGCCTGGCAAACAAAACCCAAATGGGTTCTTTTGGGTAATTTAAAAAAAAAAAAGATAAGTCACAATGGGCCAGGAAATAATAATGGATGGGTTAGAATGGGCTTTTAGATATCAATTTAAAATATCATATGGGTTAAGATGGGTATATCTGATGGGTCATGATGTGTAAGTGGGTTGAATTGATGATCTGTGTTGTATTCTTGCTTAGGGTTTTGTTGAAATGTACAGTTGATTTTGGGAATTTAGTAGTTTAATTGTTGAATTTACCTTAGTAACACCAGGAATTAGCCCTAATTATATATACAAATTTATATAGAATAATTTGATGTTATGTATAAAATAGTACAATAAATATTCTAATTTGATATAATATCTCAAACATGAGTGCTGCTTCTGAATGAACCAAGAGCTTTGACTATACAGCTCTCAATATAACTGTTGGTAGAAGGCTGCAATCGCTGCACACTCCTACACAGAATATCCACTGCCAAAACAAAACAGTCATAAACTTGTACTATTATTTTATTCTTTTAAAATTAAAAAATAAAATGTTTATTTGAAGAATATTCACTGTACGGTACTGGTACTTGAGGGTAAAAACCGGTAAATACCGGTACCGTACCGGACCGTTATCGAACCGATACCGAAAATGTTAAAAGTCAGTACCGAAAATGTATCCGGTTCGGTTAATTCGGTACCGGTACCGATTTGCTCATCCCTACCCAACGTGACAGATTTTAATCTTGCCACGACATATTCAATGCTCGCATAGTAGATAGATTTCAATCTTGCTACGACGTATTAATTCAACATAGTGGTAAATTTATTTTTAATTTTTTACAATTTTTTTTATTT
Organism: Scalesia atractyloides; assembly: GCA_947069175.1. Taxonomy (NCBI): domain Eukaryota; kingdom Viridiplantae; phylum Streptophyta; class Magnoliopsida; order Asterales; family Asteraceae; genus Scalesia; species Scalesia atractyloides. The sequence continues at coordinate 3,152,291 of CAMTDV010000004.1, forward strand.
TTTATTATTTTTTTTTAAATTGATTTTTTTTTTTTTTTTTTTATAATTTTTAATTTTTTTTTTGTTTATTTACGATTTTAGCCTATCATGCCCAAATCCATCTTGACAAAAACCCATCTTGACCTAAACCCATTGCTTAAAAAAACCCATCCTAACCCATTACTCAAACCTACCCAACCCACCCATTTTACCACCCCTAGCCTAGGAGGATCAATGTTGATTCCTTTGGGGGTTAAAGTTTTTAATCAGATTTTGACTATAAAAAAATGCCTTTCAAACTACTTTCAGATTTTGATCAGAGAAATATCAAAAAAAAAAAAATCTTTTAAAACTCTATACCCCACAATTTATCTAGATTTCAATGGTCTCACTACATTGACTATAAAAAATGCCTTTCAAACTACTTTGAGATTTTGATAAGAGAAATCTCAAAAATCATTTTAAAATTCTAAAGCCGGTATAAACCGTTATTCAGATACCATTCACCCAACTTTCAAAATTCTTATAAAACTTAAAACCCAAATAAGCCATCATTTAAACAACTTTCAAATGTCATCTAAACATTTTTTAGAATTATTTTGAGTTTCAAACCTGATTTAATGAAATGTCATTCAAACATTTGTTTAAAATTATTTTGAATTTCAAACCTGATTTAAGTTTAAACCATCGTTTAAGCGACTCGATTTAAACCATATTTTCAAGCAACTGAATACCATGAATAATTATAATAACAATAACAACAACAATAATAATATTAGCAGCTAGAATATGTTTACTAGGTTCCACCATCTTGAATGATCTAAATCCGTATTAGGGGTGTGCATGAGCCAATTTGGGTAGGTTTTTGGTCAAAACCATAACTGTAATGTCGGTTAATGGATAATCATAACCATAACTAATGGGTTATGGTGGTTATGGTTAATCCGTTTTCAGGTTATAGTGGATCGGTTTTTGGGTGGTTAACCGCTAATTTAGGCTTAGCTAAAAATAGCTCAATTATTTTAATATGAAATAATTGTTATTACATATTTCTATGTAGTAGCATATTACATGGTATAAATATACGTGTAATCTATAATATTAATACAGATTATTACCGAATATCAAAACAAAGTGATATGATATATTCCACAAATTCAGATAAGCATTCAATTAAAACGATATGAAATAACCAATAACTACAAAAAATGTTCAACCAAAAACATCAAGTGTTAAAAAAAAGTTGAAAAGTCCTAAATCCGACAAAGATTTTGCTACATGTCAGTTCGGTTCGGTTATGGTAGATATGTAAACATTGATAACCATAACCGACCCGCTACTTTCGTTTTCCAAAAAAAAAAAACTATTAACCGACCTGCCGGTGTTTTTATTTGGTTCGGTTTTTTTCGGTTATTTCGGTTTTTTGTATACCCCTAATCCGTACATAATTTTTGTAATTGCTCGACTGAGAAAAAAAAAACTTAAAACAAGAGGTCTTTTGCTCTAGTCGTTTTCAATGCATCCTTTGTGGTTAAAGATTGCAAAAGGTGGAGATTGGTGAATGGTATGATTAAATTTGAGTTATTTGGGTTGTAACAATTGTGGTTAATGGTCGTGAAGGGTGGTGGTCGAAACCGTGCTTTTTAATGGCTAAATTTGCACACTATAAGAACTGAACCCTGACCTCTTCTATCCTAAGCTTTATCTAACTCATCAACACCACTGAGTTATTCCAAAGTGGATGGTCGAAATCGGTTTTGATGAACAAAGATGAGGGGCGGAGTCGAAACAAAAACAAATGTATGGTTGAACCATTGTGTTTCATAGGTAATTAAATTAGATGAGGGTTGGAGGAAAACTGTTTGTTCAGTGGTGGCTAGTCGATTTCTTGGCTGGAGGTCAATGTTGATTCCTTTGGGGGTTAAAGTTTTTATTTTTTTTAAATTATAAACTAAAAGGGATTTTTTATTATTTTTTTTTACAAAAAGTGTAACTGAAATTTAACATGTAGCGCCAGCAACAAAACATGCCACGGCTGAATTTTCAGTTTTGTACTATATTTAGGGTCCAAGACTAACTTTTGTTTAATTCATGTAAAATAATAAATATGCCCCCTTTTTAATTTAATTCATTTGTTATTTAGCTAAATAATTTTAAAATACTAATTGTAATATTTTAATTAGTTAAAAATTAAAGGTTTCTTTTATTAATTCCATTTTTTATGTAATTATTTTTGTATTATTGAACTAAATAATTTTATAATGTTGAAGTTAAAATTTTAGTTAGTTATTAAACTTATTTAACAAATCAGATTCGAAAATATAAAATTTACATGGGTAACGGTTTTATTTTTTTGGTTATACGATTTTTTTTAATTTACTCTTGCGTAACGCTCATTATACAATGACGTAATTTTTCTAGGATTTCCAATTATATCACCCCGACATGCTTTTTTCTACGTTTGATATTCAAGACTACGTATTTTACATGCAACGCCAACAACAAAACATGCCACCACTGAATTTTCAGTTTTGTACTATATTTAGGGTCCAAGACTAACTCTTTTTTAATTCATGTAAATAATAAATATGCCCCTTTTTAATTTAATTCATTTGTTATTTAGCTAATAACTCTTAAAATGCTAAATATAATATTTTAGTTAGTTATAAAATTATAGGTTTCTTTTTTTTAAATTCTTTTGCTATTTGATTATTTTTTGTTTAATTTAACTAACTAATTTTTAAAATGTTGAATTTAAAGTTTTAGTTAGTTATTAAACTAAGTTATTTAATTTAATTAATATTTAACAACTGAATTTAAAGTTTTAGTTAGTTATTAAACTTAATTATTATAATAATTAACAAACTAGATTCAAAAATATAAATTTGCATGGGTAACAATTTTATCTTTTGCTATACGATTTTTAATTCACTTTCGTGTTTCTTACCGCTCACTTTTACCATGACGTAATCTTTCTAGAAATTCCTATTATATCACCGCGACGTAATTTGCTTTTTTCTATGTTTGATATTCAAGATTACATATTTCACCACGTCAATGTCACTGCTGCAACGCACAACCCCAACCAACTAATAAACTATTAGTTCTAATAATAATAATAAGATCTTGGAACTGAAGACTGCATTCTCCCCTTCACTCTCTTTTTTCATTGACTAGAATAGTAGAATTTGAAGGCAACTTTCAAATTTTAAACCATCATTCAAATTATTGCCCAGACTCAATACTCTAGTCTTCTTGAAATTGAATGAATCAACATACCATGAGTTAGACAAAACAAACAAATAAAAAAGCCATTCTAACCATAAAAAGAAACTTTCAAATGTAACTTAAACAACTTTTTAACACTTTTAATCAACTTTAAACATTAGGCAAACATTGGTCAGTAATCCAAACAACTTAATTATAAACCAATTTATTAAAAGATTGTTAAATCTCAAGACTTTCATGTGTTTGAAATTGAGACTTGAACATCCATTCAAAGCCACCTTAAAAAAAATAAGAAATTTACCTTATTACTTGTGTATTAATTCGGTAGTTACAAAATACACTTAACGTACAAAGTGTAAAAAGTAATTATGCATAAAAGAACTCAAAATTACGTATGAAGGAAATAACAATTGAAAATTACACATGAAGGAAATAAAAATTACGCAACCTATAAAAATATTTTACATTTTGTACATTAACAATCCTTTGTATTTAAACTTTTTACTTAACTATTTATACCAAAATATTTATAAATTAAAAAGTTATAAACAACTCCAATATTACTTAAATAATAATGTACTTGAAATAAAATTGCATTTCTGTAAAAAGAAGATAGTAGCCTATAGATATTAGAATTTGTCTACAGATAAAAGTTTTAATGAAGTATACGGTAAAAGAAAAAAAAATGGGGTGTTTATATTTAATCAACATAAATATATTACTTTTTTATGAAGATAAAAAATGGTCCATGTGTTATGTTTGAAACTATTATTCTAGTCCTCAACTTCATTAGTTATACGTAAGCCATGTAAAAAGGTTGGGTGACCGGAACCTAAGTTTGGGTCAAAATGGGTGTAGGGAAATATGATTTGTTTTTCAGTTAAAATGAAATACTATATTTTTCTATATCAGAAATAATACAATTTTACAAAATACGACAATATTACATAAGCATAAAGTGTTTTCAAGAGTGACTAAACTGAACAAAAATTGGGCTGTAAACAAGCCAAGTTGTTCGTGAACTACTTGAAATTGCTTTATTAAAAATGCGAATCGACTCGAGATTAACAAGTCTGAGCTCGAGCTTTTATTGAGGCTTATTAGTAAACGAGCTCGAGCTCGATCCCGAGCTTCAAATATCAAGTTGAAGTCGGCTCGTGAGTCTAAGCGAGTTTTTTTATAGAAATTTTATTTATTTAGTTATTCATATAAGAAGGATTATTTCTATATTAACATTTCAATTTGTTTACAGTTAAAATTCTTGATTGGTCAATTTTGTTATTGTTTTATTACATATATATTATTTTGTGACTGTTTAATTAATATATATTATTTTGTTATTGCATTATTATCCATTATTATTTTGTTATTGTTTTATTATTCTTAGTTTTAAAATGTCTGTGCTTCAACACTAATTAATAACATGATTATTTTTATTGACACTTTCGATGTAACTTTTTTTTGTATGGTTGGTACCCATATACGACTACGATTTGTTTAAATTAGGACATGCATCGTCCGTTTCGATGTTTAGAGTCGAACCACAGCTACAACGAACCGAACACATGTAGATATTATTTTGGTTAATGTTCCACCTTTTTTGTTTTATTTATCCTTTGTCATAATGTGCGATGCCGATTGAACTCTCGCTGCATCCCCGCCACAATGCCATTTAAATTAAAGTATGTGGTCCATATAACTCTTCATTACACCATGCAAGAAATTTAATTTTTTTATTTTTAACTATTATAGTTAAAACTAACTTTTAACTGTATATATATATTTACTTAACCGTATTGTTTGCTTATTTTTACTGTCATTTCTAACAGCCCGCCACGAAGCACTGGTTCTAATGCTAGTTATATATAAAACTATGATAAAAGTAACTAAATAATATATACTATTCATAGATAAAGTTATAACATTAAATAAACATATGTAAATAATTATAAAAATCTAACTTCTAACAAATGATTACAATTAGTGTGGCATTTTCTCCTTCAATTTATTAATAATATTAAATTGCTAAACCTAGTTACTGGTCGGAGAATTAAAAAATATATTTATATCTATAATACCTTATTAAAGAAACTAAGTTTTCTACCCTTGTAATTTACACAATTTTTTAAGATGGCATACCAAAGGTCATGAACAAATCTACATCAAATTCACATATTTTTGCCATGTTCTTCCATTTCTACCCCTTCTCTCTAAAATTCACATATAAAAGTAATTTCCAAACAATATGTCTTTGCCTCATGTCAAAAAGTTACATAGCAGTTAGTCATCAAATGGGCACATAGAAAACGTATAATATTCATTAATTAGAATCTTATTTCATATTTTGCATAAAGTACTTCCGTTGGAAGAATGTATATATGTTTTTGTAATGTTGTATGCAAATTATAAGATGAATATAAATTATATTTTAAGTATTTGTCCATATTTAAATGTAGACTACATGACACCAAACAAAAACCAAAACAAAAACATCATTAATTACCACTAAATAATAAATCTATCTTTACTTTATCAAACACATGTTTAGATAGCAAAAAAAAATTTAATTAAGGAAAAGCTCAACAACTGCATGTATGATTGTCTGCATATGGGTTAAGCCTTCTACTAAATCTGGTACTATAAGATGGTATAAATTTATTAGTGCTTGATGGTGATGAGAGACTGATATTGTATTTTCACCTTTTATTTCCTTAAAAATGTTGTCGCCTACAAACGTCATACAGACACAAGAAACCCCAACAACAACTACAAGGCGACAAAACAAACGTACTCACTGCAACGCACGGGCCTTCCCACTAGTACTTTTGAATATAATTATCTTTAATAATAATTAAATTATATTTTAGTTTAAAAGTTGTAATTTAAGACCAATAAAATAATTAAGTTCCATTATGCAGAAGATACATTTGACCAATAGAATAAACCGATGGGATTGTTTGATTTGTTTTCGTTATTAACAATATCAAATATATACTTTAAAGTAATAACCATTGGAATCCCATGCGCGATACAGCGGGACTTTAGTTTTGATCGATATCGGTGTCACACCCTGATTTCCACGTAGATCCCGGTGGGCCCGGTTGGGGAGTATCGTGACGTAAGTTGATTTCATCATAGTCAATATATACAGAATAACACAGTGGAAGTCTTTGAGTTAAATTACTATTACAAACCGAAATGTTCAAAGTTCAAAAGTACATATACAGACGGTTCGTAATAAGATCCACAGGCGGATCGTAAAAATGTACAAAAGGTGTTCAACAGACTCTAGGCACAACTAAGGACTTGCAAGACCTCGTATGTCGATACCGAGCAGCTCCCAGCCTATTTACGTGTTGTACTGTAGCTTAGTCTTTTGAAAATACGTCAGTTTACACTGATAAATACAATAATCGACGCATTTTGAAAATCTTTTCAAAATTTGTTTTAAGTGCACATGGCACATTTTTAAAAAATAACTTGGGACAATTTAAAATGATCTTGTATACAGTTTTACATGTCTGTCAATACATATGGGTCCGGTGCAAAATCCGAATAACATGATTAACCGACACGCCACTTAAAACTCACAAAGAGTATATAAAAATAATTTAGCATTAGCATATGTCAGGTGTATGCATACACCCTGTGCTTAGGTCGTGGCCATTAGTAACTTAAATGAGCCGAGGATATCCAGGACACGGTCGAGTTAACCCCTAATGTTTAAGTTATCATACAATACATATTAAAATGGGTTAGGAGGATTTTATAACCACAATCTGGTTAAGTGATCCCATACCCGACCAAGCGGTAATAATATACCGTATCCCAAGTCCGAATAGGGAAAATACGTTAAAAGTATTTACCTAAGCTAGTACTTAAAAGTTTTATTAACTCGGCCGTTTAATCAACATATAAGTATAGGTGGAAATCTATTGGAAGGCTCTAGTCTGAAATTGATGTATTGATAACCAATTAGAATGCTAAGGGCTCCCGTTTAAGTCATAGATTTGGACCGGCTAGCGTAAAGGATAAATAACGGCATGATACGCTAGATTAAGCAATAACCGGAATAGAATGTAGTTTAAACCCGACAAGTACTAAGACTTGTATAATACGGGTAAACTATTTACATTTTGGAATTTGAAATAAAAATGATAAGGTTAATCTGTTTCGGTTAACTTACGTAAACTAGTTATATAAGCTTAACCGTATGCATATAAGCAATATCGGGTAACCGGATGAGTCATGAACAAGTTCCATATGCCATTATGTTTTAAACATGTTATAATATCAGTAGGATATCAACATGTATGCGCGTTTAGGTTTTAAAATCAAACTATGCCTCATAAGGGCATTTTGGTCATTTTACGACTTATAAAAGAGATTTGTACGTAATCTGATGTTATGATCATAAACATTCTGAAAAAATATTTAATTTATGTTATGATATCAGTGGGATATCAAATACATGTGTGGTTTATAGTTTACGACCAAACTACGCACCGAAAGGGCATTTTGGTCATTTCACACATAGTTTTGATAACTTATTTGGGATTATGATTTTAGAACATGTACCTACTACAAAAATATTTAAAATATGTTATTTAATCAGTAGGTAACAAGTCTTGGTTGTTAGATATGATTTTAAACCATACTAGGCGCCAAAATGGCATTAAAGTTGCTAAATGGCGATTTAAGCGATGTTTAACGAAAACTTTGTTATGATCAGGTTTGCATGTTTAAAATATGTTATTTAATATAACATTTCAGTAGGTAGAAGGTTTTGTATGGAAAGCATGGTTAAAACCATTTTACATGCCACAAGGGCATTATCACCATTTACCGACATAGTTCAAGGACTTGTATGTAAACTCAAAATATAAACTAACTTTACACCCCAAATAATCCTACTTAGGATATTACATCAGTAGTTAATAACTTCTGGTGAAGAAATTATGTTTAAAACCATTCTATGTGCCGAAAGGGCATTTTGGTCCTTTAAAAACATAATATACGATATTTAAACAAAACTCAGTTTATGATCAGATTAATAGCATCAAAATATGTTAACATGTTAACATATCAGTATCTAAATTAATTGCATGCTTATTCATGTCAAAAACCTTATTTTAAAACAAAAGGGCATTTTAGTCAACATAAAGCATAATATCGGAACTTGCAATATAAACTCGGATTACTACATGACCATTTAATATAATCCAGAGGGTTATACTATAATATAATATGGTCATAATGCAACTTAGAATTAGTAGCTAAAGTTGCTAATTCGTGTCAGAATCGAAAGTCAAAGCAGAAGTCAAACTTTGCGACTTTCGGTTGCGAACCGACCTTAAACCTAGAATTGACGAGCCGAACATGTTTACACATGTTCTAATAATTATTACCAAGTTTTTAAAGTGTTAAAACATATTTTATAACACCTACATTATCAAATTATGATTATTTTCAAAACTGGCCCGTTTGACTTTTAATTAATATAACTTTGACCCGTCAATTGACCAAGCAAACGTGATTCTCCGGAGGTGCCCTCTTGAGGGATTAACACCTACCTTATTACGATCACATAGCCATGTTCGAATCAAACAATTGGGTGGACCATAAAGGTCTTAGCCGAAAACGCTTGACTTTTGGCTACAAAAGCCTATAAAACGAAAAGAGCAGAGATGGAAAACTTACAAGTGGTCTAAGAGAAAGTTTAGAACTCAAAGGGATGCTCTAGATGTCCAGAACTTCCAAGAGTGTAATAGAGAGGAGAATGATAGAATGAGCAAAGAAAAGAGTGGAGGAACACTCCTATTTATAGTTGGAGCTGAAGTTTTAGAATCAAGCCAAGTGTTTGAGGGGTCTAAAGATCACTCCAGGTGTCCCATGAGGTGTCCAATACCAAACGGTTTTGTTCGTCCAACAAGTGGCTCGCTAAGAGAATATGAATACTGTATAAGGTCACTCAGAGGCTAAGTTTAAGCATGTTGACACTTTTAGTCCTTTTAGGTCAACGTTTGACATTATAAGGATCAGGGACACGTGTCAATACTTTATTGGACACGGTTTTACGATGTGTTACAATTGGTTTGATTCGTTATGGTCACGATACGATGCCGACACTTGGTCTATCAATCAAAAGAAAAATCCACTAGATATAGCCGTTAAAATTTAGAGTATAAAATTTTTGTAATCATTTAAAAAAGTTTAAATTTTACTATTTCTTTCAAAAAAAACCAACGAGACAAGGTATCAAAGTAAAATCATTAAAGAAATTAATGCTTAAGCTAATGTTTAAGATTTAGCAGTACTAGTAGATTATTCACGTATAGCTTTATAATTGTATTTGATGTATTGGTATCCTTAAATTGTGTGAATTTATTTCAAAACTATTTAGTTTTTTTTCCTTTACTAATTAAGGGTGGTGTTAAACAATTTTTGTATAGTGTTTATCATCTTTTACTTACGTGCGATATTTTCTTTATTCAATCCTTGTAATACACGAGTTTATAACCTAGTATATATATATAGTTGTTCAATAATTAATAAGTAATAAACGAGTCAGACCCAAGTTGAACTCGAGCTTGAGAAATAACTCAAGAGCCTAGGTTGAGCTTTAAAAATAGAACTCTAAACGAGGTGAGCCAAGTTCTATCCCTCTTAAGTTAAAACGAGCCTGAGCCTAAAGGAGCTGGAGCTCCGCTCAGCTTGTTTACATCCCTAAACAAAACTAAAGAACTATAGTTGAATGAAGATTTGTGTTCGACACATGTTCCTAAACACATAATCCACGCCTACTTCAACATAAATGTGTCTCTCATTGTACGATAACCAAAGCAGTAGTTGCATTAAGATGAGTTCGTATTATTGAGAGAACCCTGAGCGTTTCAAAGTTTAATTGTTTATGAATAATGAATTAGTGAATGAAGTATGCCACCCGACCATGAATTGTTGATTCCTTGATTTTGTGCATGGAACAATTTTATAACGGGGTTCTCCTCTAATTATATTGAGTATCTCGTATTCGTCATTTTTATGTGTTTGTTGTCTCGTTATTCATTCTGTCACAACAAAGCTACAAGTTAATCTAACGACATGCGTTACAATAGTGAGTAATTGCTTATGAATTAATCAGGCTAAGCCGAATCAGTAGTAGAAACATCATGACATTAACGATGGTAGTACTGATCAACCATCCTTTAGAACCAACCAACGTGAAGTGATTTAGTTGTTGTCACATACCGAGCTAACAACAGTGATTGCACCATCATGAACTATGAACAACAATTGAGCATTGGTAGTAATTATAGTAGTAGCAACCATCATCACTAAATGAGCCATTAGTAGGATGTGAGTCGCCGCCGCACCACCATCGCCAAATGACCATTTTTATATAAATTAACAAAAATGATATTGAACTCCATCCACTCCAAAGACCATCCGTATAACTAAGCACCAAGTGAACAATGAAGTCCGTGAATGTATTTTTGAAACTTGGGATTAAACCGTAAACTCAACTTACCACTTCACCATTAGTGTAACTAATTCAAATAAAATAAGTAATTATTCACACCTCTTTAACTTTTTAGAACTATCCACACCTCTAACTTCTTACCAATCTTAAATTCATATAAGATTCACTAATTTAGTGTAACTAATTCAAATAAACTAAGTATCTATTCACACCTCCAACTTCTTAGAACTATCCACACCTCTAACTTTTACCAATCTTAAATTCATATAAGATTCACTAATATTTTATAAATCCCATTTGAAGCATATGAGAATCTTTTGTACGTCAAAACATCCATATTGTCAACACCATTCAATTTTTCACAAGTATCTTGAAATGTTTATTGACATATTCTTTGTCGTTGTGTCGATACAAATTCCATTGAGTTAATATACATATTCCATTGAGTTGATAGAAAGTGTTATTCTCATGCTTCTTGCCTGCCAAGGTTTTTCATAAGAAAAAATCCATTTCACATGGAAAAAAAGCCAAAGAATAATACTATAAACTAAGAACTAAAAATGTAGAAACACTTTAGAATCCAAATCATATTCTTGATCCACAAGTGGTATGGTTTGCAATTAAAATCAATTAGTTATGATTAGCTTTTGAATGATTAATTATTAAATGATATCATTAAGACCTCCATTAACAAAAGTAGGGAAGCTCATGCTCTTAGTTCTTAAATTCACTAGTCCACTTTTGATTGATTTGACCATACTTAGTTATGTCCTCTTCTTTTTCTAGAGATCATTTGTTTTTATTGAATTTTTAGTATTTAACGTTCGTTTTTTTGAACGACTAACTGTTTTCCACGTGTAAACCCACTCTTTCAGAGCTATGTCCAAAGGCCGACTACTTGACTACCGATAGAAAGCGTAAGAACACCCCTGATGCGCAGAAACCCCGTGGAATAGGTAAAACTGCGTCCCTCTTGGACTCTAACTCGGGTAAAACCCCCTTGCGCTGCAGTGGAGAACCCTTTAATCGTCCTTTTAATAAGCATTTTCCATGATGGGTGGTTAGTTATTGACAAGTTTTAATCAACTAAAGAATATAACTAGAATGAGTTAGCTTTCTATTTGGAAAGGTATTACAAATATATAATCCTTTGTCAATTTTATATCGAAGTAGATTCACATTGATGTTCTAAGTAAGTTTTTAACACATCTAATTATCTCGAGAATTAAGATGAGTATTGAGATTTTATACTCTTTAACGCTAAGTGTTATGAATTTTATTTATTTCATTTCCATATCATAAAGTGACTCTCATGTCACTAGTTATCATCAGACTACTTTTACTTACTTTTTTTCACTACATATTGTTATGCCTTCACAAGTTTCACTACAGGTCAATCATTTTTTTATTCATTAACTATTTATTTAAATAACATTTTTAACATTAACTAAAATAGATAAATTAACAACAAAATTTTAAAAAACTAAAAAAGTGCAATAAAAAAACGACTAAAGTAAAATTATAATAAAAATACAATAAAATTTAAAAATATAAAAACAAACTTAAAAAAAAACTAATCTAAATCTTCATCGTCGCCATCATTATTGCCATCATCGTGTTCATTGGCTTCAACATAATTTGCCCAAAGGTGGTCTACCTAGTCCGCAAAAACTATGATTTGATATTCCACGTCTGAATCTGATAAGTCAAGTGGCAGATTATTTTTTTTAAGTAGGAAAGATTTTAGAATTATTGAGAGAAATGAAAGAGAGTTGTGTGTAAAAACGAATTAGTGTTTTGCATATGTAGGATTTAAATTTTATTTAATTTAATGGGTATAGTTGTTTATGATATGGGACCCACACCCCAACGTTCCCTTGCTCCTTCACGAGCATGGTCTGCACCACAATGAGGTCATTTTAACGTGTCATTTAAGCCTCTTGGGGCAACGTTTAACGCCAGCTAACATCCCAGCCTCCAACTCACCATGAGCGTTAGCTGATTACACATGGTTAACCTTTTAAACATTCGTTAAACGAGATAAGATATATTATTTTAGTAAAAAGGTTTTATTATTATTATTATTATTATTTTGTTATTATAGTTGGATAATACTTTATTATTATTATTGGAAATACTTTGTATAGTTGATTGGTTTCAATATATATTTTAATAAAATGTCAAAATTAGTCTAATTTTGGGGTATATATATTTGGATTAAATCCAAGTTTATGGAATAGACTAAAGTGGAAGTTGAGGGTTGAGTAGGTTATTTTTATTTTATTTTGCAATCTCTAGGGAGAACTTTAAGAGAGAGTGAGAGAAAATATTGAAAGAGGAAGTTGAATATTGAGTCAATTTTTGCAAAGGTAACGATGACATGAAGTTGAACTCTTTATCATATGTAAATTTCGTTTGAAGTTCTTGGAGGTGAATAATTATTCCCTTTTGTTTCGTATCTAGGTATTTAAGTGGGTTTTGTAACCTCATGTATGTTTTTATAACATGTTGATCTTATCTCCTAGTTTAGATATGTTAAAACAACAAGGATATGGCAGGGAGGAAGGTCTAGGATCGACTCCGGTGGAAGCTCCTTGGCTGAAATCTGCGGACAAAGAACACCGTTAGCCTTAACACGAGAGGTGGCCTCCCGCGTTTGGACTCCGGCGTGAGAATCAGTGATTGGTTATTAAGAGTCTTAGCATAATGTAGTAAAGAGTTTTAGAGTGAGAGAGTGAAGTGTGAATACCTTAGGCTGGCTCAAAGTCCCTCCTTTTATAGACCAAGTGATCTGCCCAAGGAAGTCCCCTCGCCAGCTGTCGCCTTCCCCATCGGGTAAGCATCTTCTTTACTGTTGTTTGCTTGCAGGAAAGACCTTGCCTTTTATGGTAAGCGCATAGGTTTGTGTGTCTCGAGGTCTTTTCTTGTGCTTTTGGTAAAAGGTCAAGTCAGTTTGCCCTTTTTGTTATACCATTCCCGAGGCGCTACAGTAACGGCAGCTCCCTCATGCTGGTTCAGCTCCTGGTCCGGAGCTAGTTGCCTTACTTGTTCTAGCCTTGTTTTTATTTATGTTTAGCTGGTTATTGTTTATTTGAGCTTCTTGACTTGTCCTTATGTTGTTAGTTAGGGACTTGGTATACATACGTCATCAGCCCCCAGTCATAAGTGTTGGTATCTTCTTATGGTAGCGATACTTATGACTTAGACTATTCCTTTCTAATCGCTTATCTTATTTTTTAGGCCCGGGAGCTGAGTTCCCTTGTTGGGGTCTGTTTTATCCCTAGCAATTTGGATCCCTCCTCATTTAATGCCCACTTGCCTTAGCCGCCTGTCAGGAAGCGATTGATTTGACACCGCAGCAGGTGATGAGTGGTTCCCTTGACAGTTTTCGGCGGTTACATCCTGGCCTTATATTTCTCCCCTAAAATCGGGATTAGTGTTTCATTGATCTATAAAGTAACCGTTCCCTTTACCCTTTTCATTCAAAAACCTTCCAAGTTCTTCATTGTTTCCTTTGATCGGATATTTCTGTGTCTTTTCCGGCGATATATAATTTTCCGGTATGTCTTTCTTTCTCCTCATGGCTTCTAACAAGAATGACATTGCTCTTCAGTTTTCAAAAACTTACTGAGTCTGAAATTAGGCAGTTTGTTCTTGATCATGGTATCGATTCTAGTCTTGAAATTAGGGTTATTGGCGACATGACCGCCGATCAATGCCGGATGGGTTTTTGGTTTTTTATACTCATATTCTGGATCAACCGAACCTAAGTTACCCTTTTTCCAACTTCTTTCTTAGTGTCCTTAAGTATTTCCGGTTGTCGTTGGGTCAATTAGCTCCGGTAGGCATTGCTCGTATCATGTTCTTTGAGATACTCTGTCGAGCCCTAAGTTATGAGCCTGATTTGTTGATGTTCCGGCGATTCTTCCGGCTTGCCCGGAATGGAGATTGGTATACTCTCGAGAAGGCTCCTTGTGAGAGTTCTCTTCTAACCACCACTCCGGCGATTCTTCCGGCTTGCCCGGAATGGAGATTGGTATACTCTCGAGAAGGCTCCTTGTGAGAGTTCTCTTCTAACCACCACTGTTGGTCACACTTATGCCTGGAAAAATCAATTCTTCTTTATTTCTCATGACCTGCTTCCCTTTCGTATTGTTCCTCGAAAGTTTTCTGAGGCTTTGAATGAGAAAGAGCCGGATGTGAAATGTGTTAACCAAGAGTTGCTCCTCAAACTTTGCCCCTATCGTTTGAGGCTTAAGGCCTACCCGGACGAGCTTCTGGTTATGTTGGGTATAAGCCAGGATTGGCCTGAATCCCGTCGTGAACCCGTATTTTTCTTTAATGACAAGGGTATGTTGTGTTTGTTACTAACTTGATAATTTTATTTTGTTCTAATTATCTTGCTTGTTTTCTTTTTCAGAGATGAGTGCTTTGGATTTTCTTGAGATGAACGATGCTACTGGTGTGGAAATTGAGAAGAGGGAGCTTGCTGAGGGTGCTCCTATCATGTCACTTGGGCTCCAAGCTAATACCCTTACATTTTCTTTCAGGAGCTGCTTTAACCTTTGCTTTGTGGCTTCTGGAAGGTGGTTGTTTATCCTTTACATTTTCTTTCAGGAGCTGCTTTAACCTTTGCTTTGTGGCTTCTGGAAGGCGGTTGTTTATCCTGATCTTCTGTTCTGGGAAGAAGCCGTTTATGCTCACTTCCTCGTCAGGACTATCTTTGATTTCGTTACCTTCTGCTGCTTCTACTTCCATTGATGCGACTAACAATGCCTCCTTTGTTGGGACTAGCGATGCTATGCCTTTATCGGTTGGGAATCTTGCCATGCAATGGACTGGGGAAACCACAACGTCAAAGGCAGCGAGGCCTGGCCTTCCTATCAGCATGTCATAGTTAGAGGGGGAGCTTATTACTATGAATGTCAGCTCCTCCGTTCTTGCCAGATCACCATCCCTGAGGCACAAGCTCAGGGTTAGTTTTCCTAGGGACTGCACCTTTATCCATGTGAAGCTTCTTAGGGTTGTATCTGTACTTTTCAATCGGGATCTTGTGACGTCACTGAGTTAACTAAAGCATCTCTGGTACATAACGTTTGATGCTGCCCCGGGATCCATGTACACCCTATTGATGACCTTTCGTTCCAATTCTGCCTCTACAATGATTGGAAGATCCGTTCTATCTCTTGACTTTATTGGGGAGAAACATATGACCTCTTGGTTCCAAGGGGTGATTCTCCTCCTTTTTCCTTCTTGGTTCTTTTCCCCCCACACCATGTTTGTCACACCCCGACCCGCAGCGGAAAAGGTGATCGGGGCATAATTGGGTTATCATCAAAGCTCATGACATTTATTATATGTTTCATATTCATTAATACAATTTAATGGAAATAAATTATACAACATCTTCTAACTATCAGTCTAAGCTTCTTGGTTCTCTTCTAAGGCATATCCTATGTTTTTCTTCCTTCAACCTGTTCACCTGTATCATGTGTAAAAAGGTTTTTTGGATCAACATAATGTTGGCGAGTGAATCCTATGGAAAACTTTTGAACAATTTATTTAAATTGATTATGAAATATGTGCACAACCATACATGAGTAAAAATAGATGTAACTTAATCGGCAATCATAGAATGTTAAATGAAACACTCATGAATAATAATGGAACAATTAAAGGCACGCGATGCTCAACTCGTCTCTTACGAGGAACTGAGGGGCCTGATGAATGAATTGCATAAACATGATAATATGAATAACACAACACACATGAACAATAATGAATTTGAAATGAAGCACGCGATGTTCTACTCGTTTCCCACGAGGAACTGATGGGCTTAATGTATGAGTTTCATGTATTTTGACAAACTATGGCACAAGTTTAAATAAATAAATTAATTATTTCATAACACATGACACACCCCAAAACGTGTAATTTAAAAGGGGAGATTGTAAGATTCACTCACATTGGGTGCGTTCGGTTGATGAGGTTGGATGTACGCGAAATGGTGTTAACCACGAGTGAAATTAACCTAGATAAATCGCGTTACGGTTTGGTAAGTAAACGGGTTTTATGAATCTATTTTAGTAGGATTGTTGGGTGTATTTTTGTGAGTTTGAGGCTATTTTCTAACCTTAAAAATGTTATTTTTAAGTATTTATAATTGATTTTTAATTAAAATAATTAAATAAAAATAATAAAAAAAATATTTTATTTTTGCTACAGTTGACTTTGACCTGCGTTGACTTTGACTCTCGTTGACCGGTTCATAGGCATATTGTTGTGCGCCGGGTGAGGCTCGAACCCGAGACCTCCCGTACGCGTGCACGCAGCTCTACCAACTGAGCTACGTGTCTAACCCGTCATATATCCGATTTTAATTATATATATACGTTAATTAGATTTAAACAGAAATCAATTTATTTTAAAAACAGATTAAGACTCGAGAAACCGGTGCGCTCCACAGGTCTCGAACCCGGGACCTGTGGGTTAGCGGACACACACTCCACCGCTGGACTGTGTGTCACACTTGGTTATAAACTCGGTTTCATTATACTTAACATATACTTAAAACAACCCGGTTCAGTTTGTGGAAAAAGGGATTTTTTTATTAAAGCAGCGTGTGTGAAACCGGAATCGAACTCGTGACCTTAGCGTTAAAAGTGCACACAGTCCACCGCTGGACTGTGTGTCTAACCCGGTAAATAACTTGAATTTAATTATACTTAACCATTATCGAACTTCGTCTTCTTCACCGGTTTTAACCGGAAGTGACGACGGACTGGTTCAAAATGTTGATTCATGTTTCTTTAGCGTTTAAAGATCAATTACAAATGAGATAAAAGTAAAAAGGGAATGAATTAAGCGTGAAAGGTACCGACTGATTTTACTCTGTTTTCCGGCAGAACTCCGGCGACAGAAGTCTTTTTCCGGCGACAAGTATCTTGCAGCAGAGAGTCTTCCGAAGGTTTGCAAAGGTTGTGGGTGACTTCGGTGAAAGTTTAGGGGGTTCAGTAAGCTCGAAGGTTAATGATACGGTTTTCCGGCGATGTATCAAATACTTCCGGTGAGTGAGTTTTCGCCGAGATGAGGTGCGATTTGAGTGTGAAAAACTTCTGGCGAGTTGTGGGTGTATTTATAGGGTAGCAACGAGATGAATGGGGTCTGAATTCGGTCTATATTCGAAGTCAACTGTTCTCCGGCGATTTTGGCAATTGACGCGTTTTCAGACGTTAACTATAGCTGGCGAGAGTTAATTGATTGATTAAATTGAGCGAAAACGTGTTTTATGGGCGAAGTCGTCGGGATTTCCGACGACAGCTGTTTGGGCGCAAGTTGACGGAATTTGAATTTCCGCACATCATTATTTGATTTAATAATTCCATTAACTTAACAGAAAATCAAAGTGGCGGAGTGGTCTATGATGTGTGAGTTAAGTGTTTGGTTGAACCGGTAGAGACCCGAGTTCGAAACCCGGCAAAAGTAAAACATTTTTATTTTGATATTTTTGACAGATTTTCAAAAACTAAATATATATCCCCGCATAATAATTGATTACGGATCGTTTAAAATTATTTTGGGCATTTAATTCGCAACGAAAAATTTGACTGACTGTTCGGTTGATAAACGGAGCGGGTTTGGTAAATCCGTTTTTGGACGGATGTTACAGTATCCCCTGCTTTTTAGAAATTTCGTCCCGAAATTTAATTAGGGATATAATTGGCTAAAAGAATGATGGTGTTGAGTTTGCCGGTTACATTTTTAGAAGAAAATTAGGGTTTAGGTTTTTGTTTGAGGCGGTAACGTTCCTTGTAAAGGTTAAGTATCCTAATACAGGAATCGCTTTTTGTTGCCTACTGTATAAGTATTGTTAAGCAGGAATGATTCGCTAAAATGATATCATGCATAAGAGTTTGAATATGCTTAGGGTTATATCCTAAGGCAGAAATTCTACAATCTACACAAATAAACACAACAACTAACAATTGTATCCACATTCTGATAGCATATATGTTTGAATGGTGACAGTTCCTCTCTCGTTCGTTATGATGGAGAGGTTAGTCTATATAGAAATGGATCACGATCCAATTTCTTTAAATAGTGAGATGATATGAATGTAACATAATTTCAACCAAGGCAATACTAAATCCTACATGGAACTTCTCATAACCGCCTGATAATGCCTCTGATCCTTTGGCAAGAATACTTATATATAGGAAGTACCAGCGGCGTATCCACCATATTCTTGCCAAATTTTCATTAGTTTTATCCACAAGTTATGATTAGTTACCAAGAAACTAATAAATCCTACATAAAACTTCCCATAACCGTCCGATAAGGCCTCTGATCCTTTGACAAGAATACTTATATATAGGAAGTACCAGCGGCGTATCCACCATATTCTTGTCAAATTTTCATTGGTTTTATCAGTGAATTATGATTAGTCCTACAACTCTACAACCAATACAACAAACATAAAATACTGAAATGAAATATATCTGTGTGATCAAGGCTCAATCGAACGGAGCCGATCGTATTGCATGTACTGAAAATGAAATGGATGTGCGCTCAAGGCTCAATCAAACGGAGCCGAACGTATTGAATGTACTGAAATTGAAATTGTGTGCTCAAGGCTCAATCAAACGGAGCCGAGCGTATTGCATGTACTGAAAATGAATAACTTAACCACACAAACAGCCTATGCATGGAACCTCTCATAACCGCCTGATAATGCCTCCGATCACTTGACAAGAATACTTATATATAGGAAGTACCAGCGGCGTATCCACCATATCCTTGTCAAATTTTCATTGACTTTATCCGCAAGTTATGGTTAGTTCGATGCGACTCTACTACAAACACAACAACACACTGATAATGAAATTGTCTGTGCGATCAAGGCTCAATCAAACGGAGCCGATCGTATTGTATGTATTGAGAATGAAATTGTATGTGAGATCAAGGCTCAATCGAACGGAGCCGATCTTATGTTGGCAACGCCTGGTTCACGCTCATAGGTAATGGGGAACAGCTCACGCTCATAGGTAATGGGGAGCGGCGGCCTATGAAATTGCATATACTGAAAATGATAAACTTAAACAACAATCACACAACAGCCTATGCATGGAACCTCTCATAATCGCCAGATAATGCCTCTGATCTTTTGACAAGAATTCTTATATATAGGAAGTACCAGCGGCGTATCCACCATATTCTTGTCAAATTCTCATTGACTTTATCCGCGTGTTATGATTAGTTCTATGCGACTTTATATCAAACACAACAACCACAAGATACTGATAATGAAAAATGTATGTGCGATCAAGGCTCAATCAAGCGGAGCCGATCGTATGTATGTACTGAAAATGACAATAAAGGTGGGCACGCCAGGTTCACGCTCATAGGTAATGGGGAACAGCTCACGCTCATAGGTAATGGGGAGCGGCGGCCTATGAAATTGCATATACTGAAAACAATATATATAATATCCAATAATTTCTCTAACAGTCTACACATGGAAAAACATAAAAACTAAACGATAAGAGTTGAATCTGGATCTCCGGCGAAGAAGACTAGCTGAGTATCTTTGTTTGGGCCGTCAATATCTTCGACAGGATTGGCGTTGATATTGAAGACTCTTCCTCTTGCTGGCGGTGGAGCTGGGTTTGCTTGGTTTACTTGGTTAACTGGGTTTGATTGGGCTCGAGTGTTGATAACGTTAACCAATTCAGGGCATGTGTTTCTAAGGTGGGTAGGGTCGCCACAATTGAAGCAAGCTCGAGCATATGGGAACATGGGGTGTTGGGGTTGATGATAAGTTTGGGCCATGTTTTGAGTAGGGGAAGAGGTTTGGTCTTGAAAGGTGCGACAAACATTGCTCAAATGACCATAGCGTCCACAAGTTGCACATAGACGACAAAGTAGGGTAAGGGGATGGTGATAAAAACAGTTGTTGCATCGAGGGTGAGGTCCAAGATATGGTTTCTTATTTGGGTAAGTTGAGTTGGGTGCCACTTGGGTGATTGGGATAGCTCGGATGGGTATGGCGTGAAAAGCTGGGTGATTTCGTTGAGTAGCAGCGAAGAGTCGCCCGACTCTTCTTCTCTTAGGATTGGGTTGAGAAGGGGATTCGGGTTGAGTGGAGTTGGAGGCTTCAGTCGATTCTTTATCCTTTTTCTTCTCCTCCTTGAAGTCTTTGTTTCGGATTCGGTTCTCGGTGAGCTCTGTTGCTAGCTCCATTGCTGCTTCCAAAGTTGCAGGCTTGGTACTTATTACAGGGTCTTGAATCTTTGACGGAAGACCATGAATGTAGTGCTCGATCAAACGGTAGAGGGGAGTGAACATGTTGGGAACCATTTGATGTAATTCGAGAAACCTTTTGTTGTAGGTGATGTGGTCTCCTTCTATTTGCTTCAATGAGTAAAATTCATCTTCTAACTTCTTGATTTCGCTCCTTGGGCAAAATCGTCTGGTCATGATTTCCTTCAATTCGTTCCAAGTTAAGGACATAGCATCTTCAACACCTCGTTTGGCCTTCTCTGTATTCCACCAAGTAAGTGCTATCCCATATAATCGACCGGTAGCATATCGCACTTTGCGATCGCCAGGGCAATCGCAATTTAGAAATGTGTTCTCCATTTCTTCAAACCAATGGAGGAGAGCGGTGACGCCTTCAGTCCCTTTGTATTTCGGAGGGTCGCATGATTTGAAATGCTTGTAGGTGCATTTAGTGGTATTTGGGGGAGAGTTGAAAATGTTTTGGTTTGCTTGATTGATGGGATTATTGGTAAGTGCTTGTTGAACTTGGATTATAATATTGGGTATTACGGCAGCCATTTGTTGAGCGATTTGGGTAGCCATGCGTTCACGGGCTTTTCCTGCTCTCATTTTCCTACGAGCGAGGCTAGAAGACATCTACAAGGAATACATGTCAAGAGTATGAGTTGGATGCCTTTGGGATCGTGGGTCGAGTTTGGGATTGAACGTTCATAAATTAAATATAGAAAAATAAATCTACTACATCCATAGGATGTCTTGGGTTTTGCTTGCTGTTAGGCCCGTCATGCCGCCATACTTTACCTGTGTAATCATGTGGGCCCCATGAATACCGGTTTTTCATATGGTTCGCACGGTTTCTGCCTGGTTGCGTTCACAAAACCCGGAGAAAATCGAGAGATATGTATACAACGTGTGATGTTCGGAATGTGTCCAGGTGTAGACACGGTGACATCTCAAAGTGAGGTTAGTTCGAACGACGTTTGGTGTGGCATGCTTTGGCCTAATAGGTCCGTCGTACTCTCATCGTTAGTCCCCAGGTAGGCAAACTGGTCCGTTATTTTGGATTTATACGAATGCCAACCTAGACAGGACGTTCCGACTACCGGTACTTGTACCCTTCCAGTTACTACATGCCCGTCGCAGAACTTACTTTGATGAGAATTGAAAATTGCACAAAATCTTTGGATATTGAGAGTATGAAAATAAATTGAATACATGAACATCGATATATGTATAATGAATATGTATATATGTATAATGAATATGTATATGAGCATCTATGTTTGACTGTAATATAAACAAATATGAAACAAATAAATATCACAAGTTTGTATGTAACCACCTAATCAATTTAAATTTAGGCAGACTATAGTATAGGTTTCAAGGGTCTAATAACCTATCCTATATCCCTATAGTCATGGCTCTGATACCAATCTGTAACACCCCTGCCCCTCGTTATCACCAATATTGTCCGCTTTGCCTTGATGGGTGGCCCATCCAGGAACTCACGGCTTTGTTTTTGGTTGCCTTGGTGGAGACTTCCCAGGAGGTCACCCATCCTAGTACTACTCCCACTTGAGCACGCTTAACTGTGGAGTTCTCCTCTCATCCACTAGCATTAAGCCCAAAACGCGTTGGTGATTTTAGAGGTAGGGCATTACTTATAAACCAGGAATCTCTCCTGTCCACGGACGATGTTGAGAGGTATGCCATTAGGTGTTATAATCACCCCCTAAGGGACTCATCGTCCTCGATGAGGTTTTGCCCCAACATGTAGGAGGTTGCCATTATCCTCGATGAGGTTTTTTTGCCCCACATTTGGGAGGT
Source organism: Scalesia atractyloides (assembly GCA_947069175.1). NCBI lineage: Eukaryota > Viridiplantae > Streptophyta > Magnoliopsida > Asterales > Asteraceae > Scalesia > Scalesia atractyloides. The sequence goes on from CAMTDV010000004.1 coordinate 3,175,083, forward strand.
TGCCATTAGGTGTTACAATCACCCCCCCTAAGGGACTCATCGTCCTCGATGAGGTTTTGCCCCAACATCCCGAACGGCACAGGAGATCGGGGCATAATTGGGTTATCATCAAAGCTCATGACATTTATTATATGTTTCATATTCATTAATACAATTTAATGGAAATAAATTATACAACATCTTCTAACTATCAGTCTAAGCTTCTTGGTTCTCTTCTAAGGCATATCCTATGTTTTTCTTCCTTCAACCTGTTCACCTGTATCATGTGTAAAAAGGTTTTTTGGATCAACATAATGTTGGCGAGTGAATCCTATGGAAAACTTTTGAACAATTTATTTAAATTGATTATGAAATATGTGCACAACCATACATGAGTAAAAATAGATGTAACTTAATCGGCAATCATAGAATGTTAAATGAAACACTCATGAATAATAATGGAACAATTAAAGGCACGCGATGCTCAACTCGTCTCTTACGAGGAACTGAGGGGCCTGATGAATGAATTGCATAAACATGATAATATGAATAACACAACACACATGAACAATAATGAATTTGAAATGAAGCACGCGATGTTCTACTCGTTTCCCACGAGGAACTGATGGGCTTAATGTATGAGTTTCATGTATTTTGACAAACGGAATATAAGTAAATCACAACAATAAATCAATCTAAGTTTAAGTCACGATGTGGTATGGCACAAGTTTAAATAAATAAATTAATTATTTCATAACACATGACACACCCCAAAACGTGTAATTTAAAAGGGGAGATTGTAAGATTCACTCACATTGGGTGCGTTCGGTTGATGAGGTTGGATGTACGCGAAATGGTGTTAACCACGAGTGAAATTAACCTAGATAAATCGCGTTACGGTTTGGTAAGTAAACGGGTTTTATGAATCTATTTTAGTAGGATTGTTGGGTGTATTTTTGTGAGTTTGAGGCTATTTTCTAACCTTAAAAATGTTATTTTTAAGTATTTATAATTGATTTTTAATTAAAATAATTAAATAAAAATAATAAAAAAAATATTTTATTTTTGCTACAGTTGACTTTGACCTGCGTTGACTTTGACTCTCGTTGACCGGTTCATAGGCATATTGTTGTGCGCCGGGTGAGGCTCGAACCCGAGACCTCCCGTACGCGTGCACGCAGCTCTACCAACTGAGCTACGTGTCTAACCCGTCATATATCCGATTTTAATTATATATATACGTTAATTAGATTTAAACAGAAATCAATTTATTTTAAAAACAGATTAAGACTCGAGAAACCGGTGCGCTCCACAGGTCTCGAACCCGGGACCTATGGGTTAGCGGACACACACTCCACCGCTGGACTGTGTGTCACACTTGGTTATAAACTCGGTTTCATTATACTTAACATATACTTAAAACAACCCGGTTCAGTTTGTGGAAAAAGGGATTTTTTTATTAAAGCAGCGTGTGTGAAACCGGAATCGAACTCGTGACCTTAGCGTTAAAAGTGCACACAGTCCACCGCTGGACTGTGTGTCTAACCCGGTAAATAACTTGAATTTAATTATACTTAACCATTATCGAACTTCGTCTTCTTCACCGGTTTTAACCGGAAGTGACGACGGACTGGTTCAAAATGTTGATTCATGTTTCTTTAGCGTTTAAAGATCAATTACAAATGAGATAAAAGTAAAAAGGGAATGAATTAAGCGTGAAAGGTACCGACTGATTTTACTCTGTTTTCCGGCAGAACTCCGGCGACAGAAGTCTTTTTCCGGCGACAAGTATCTTGCAGCAGAGAGTCTTCCGAAGGTTTGCAAAGGTTGTGGGTGACTTCGGTGAAAGTTTAGGGGGTTCAGTAAGCTCGAAGGTTAATGATACGGTTTTCCGGCGATGTATCAAATACTTCCGGTGAGTGAGTTTTCGCCGAGATGAGGTGCGATTTGAGTGTGAAAAACTTCTGGCGAGTTGTGGGTGTATTTATAGGGTAGCAACGAGATGAATGGGGTCTGAATTCGGTCTATATTCGAAGTCAACTGTTCTCCGGCGATTTTGGCAATTGACGCGTTTTCAGACGTTAACTATAGCTGGCGAGAGTTAATTGATTGATTAAATTGAGCGAAAACGTGTTTTATGGGCGAAGTCGTCGGGATTTCCGACGACAGCTGTTTGGGCGCAAGTTGACGGAATTTGAATTTCCGCACATCATTATTTGATTTAATAATTCCATTAACTTAACAGAAAATCAAAGTGGCGGAGTGGTCTATGATGTGTGAGTTAAGTGTTTGGTTGAACCGGTAGAGACCCGAGTTCGAAACCCGGCAAAAGTAAAACATTTTTATTTTGATATTTTTGACAGATTTTCAAAAACTAAATATATATCCCCGCATAATAATTGATTACGGATCGTTTAAAATTATTTTGGGCATTTAATTCGCAACGAAAAATTTGACTGACTGTTCGGTTGATAAACGGAGCGGGTTTGGTAAATCCGTTTTTGGACGGATGTTACAATGTTGACATTTGATTCTTTCTTGTTTTCTTTCTTCTCCTTGATTTCTTTTACCAGGTGAGCCAGCTCCCCTGACTTAACCGCCTCCTCGATCCTTTTCTTCAGCTGATAACAATCGTTAGTTTGGTGCCCTGTGTCGTTATGAAAGGCACAGAACTTGGTAGAATCTCTCTTGTTAGCCGGCTTTGCCAGGGGTCGAGGTGGTTTAAAGGTTCAAAGTTAACCTTGAACATTCTTGTTGGATAATGCTTCATGCACAAACCTTGCGCAGATATTTATATCAAAGCAAGTATCCACCAAACGTTGCGCTAAGTAGCAAGGAGAAGAAAGAAGATCAGCTAACTAACTTGCACTTCTCGCGCAAGGAAACTGTTAACCCTGAGAAACTTTCCCTTAGCAAAATCCTTGACTTGGTGCAAAGCAAAGGGAATCTTTTCTGTTGTAACAGAATGTACACGTGGTGAACAACATATGGGTAACAGCTGTGAAATCTTCTAGAAGCCATTAACACCCAATCGTGCAAGCATCTTTTCGGTTATAACCAATTGCCACATGGCAGCATCTGGACGGCTGAGGAAGATCACGGTGATGGCATGCTCACATTTATAAAATAAAGTGATCTCATGTTGACACGCGGCACCTCCCTAACCGCTGATGAGCTCATGATCCGTGTGCACTAACGGATTGCCAACAAACATTAACAGAATAGCAGAAGATTCCGTTAAAGTTAACAATCTCTCCTTTTGGCGTCAAACGCCGGCTATAAATAAGTGACTTGGAGTTCAAGGAAAGGTATTCACTCTCAACTACTCTCTCTCTCTCTCTCTCTCTCTTACAATACTTTACTTCCGACTACCTGTACTTATTCTCACGCCGGAGGGTGGTCACGGAGAGAACCCCCTTCTCCCCGTGGCGAGCTGACGGTGTTCCGTTTGCAGGTTCAGCCGGAATATTGTTTCATTCATCCTCATCGTGAAACCAAACGAAGGGTTAACCCTTTTATGCAGAGCCCATTCCATAGATCTATTTAGATTCCGGTCCAGTTGATCTAGGGTTTCTTCAGGCGGTATTACCTGATTTTTATCCAAAGGAATAATGGATTTTAATAATCCTAACTATTAGTTGTTGATCGATAACGGTCCTAACTTCAAAAATAACCAGTGGTGGTCCCAAGTTTTCATATATTGTAAACCAATAGACTTTTACTAAACCGAAAATGATAAGAGGACAAAAAGAAATTAAAGTTATATTAGTAAAGGTCCATTAGTTTACAATATGTGAAAATGAGACCATCACTGATTATTTTTAAGTTAGGACTGTTACTGACTAACAACTAACTGTTTGGATTATTAAAATCCATTAATCTTTATCCAAATTAAATTTGATAAACCAAATTGTAAAGACAGTCCAAAAATAAACCTTTTTCTTATAACGAAGACTTTTTTTTATTAGCCTATCGTACTCCTCAAATTGGAGAGCCACATTGCCCCACTCCGACCAGACTATGTTGTTTTAACCGGGCTCACGTTGGCTTTCGAGTTTGACTTGGGTGTTAACCCGGTAAACCATATCGTTGACTGCCACTTAACAGCCGTTGTGCCACCACAAGAGCTGAACACTCTCTGACGTAACACTCGGTGGGACGAAACCCCGGGTAGGCTCAGGATAGAACCTAACACCTTTGCAAGGAGGCTATAGGCTATATCCATCATTGCCTAATCCACCAAAATGACACAAGCGGAATTTGAACTTAGGTCTCCAATGGATCCATCCGATGAATCACTATACCAGTTTTCCTTTTGATAAATAAAATATAAATTATATGTGGGAAATTGGATTTTAACAAGCTCACCTAGAGGTGGTTGACCAATATTAATCCCACATTTGAATATTACCATTGGTAGTCCCACCTTTTTAAGTTTTTTTTCCTCACTAGACCTCCGTTAAAAAAACTTAACTTCCTTAAGTTTTATTGTGAAATTTAAACTGATGTTTTAGGACTTTTGATCAGAACGATGGTACGAGTACATCGATGTAAAACTTACCTTGAGCGGCGTAGTGATGGAGTTGGTCGGTGTGTTTGGTTGTAGGTTTTTCTTGGTGATTGAGGTGGTCGAAGGTGATAGTTTTTTTTTTCTGGAGGTGAATAGGTGGTGGTACACGGTGGATGATGGTTGTGGGCGGACGTGATGATGATGCGATGGGGTGGTGGTGGTGGAGAAGGAGGTGGTTGAGGCGATGATGGTGCCACATAAGCAACCAAGTCAAAAAATAACAAAGTTGTGTCCACGTCATCAACCACGTCGACATAAAACAAACTGAGTTAGACCTATGATCAATGGGGACCAAATTCTTATAGGTTGGGATTGTTGAGAGAATTTTTTAAGTTGGGATTATTATCGGTCAATAGGTGAAACTTAAGATTATTAAAATCCAATAACAATTTTTTAAAATAATATAACAACTTTAAATTTTCTTAAGTTCTTAAAAAATAAATATAACTTGTGTTTTAAAATATATATATATATATATAAATAAAAGAAAAGGGTAAAAAAAAGCCCAATTTTTAATAGCCCACTATTTCCACTGGTGAGCATCTTGTGAGTTGTGGACAGACACAATTTCAAATTTTCCGACGAATGATAAGGTATTACTGGCGAATTTGTGACAAATGACCACCTGGCCATTTGTAAGTCTCCAAGAAAGTGGAGTGGTGATACACTCTAATACATCAAACGGTGTCTAATAAGCAATCACGATATGTTACTCATCCAAGACTTACACAAATTACCTCTATTATGTAAAAAGGGGCGTTATGCGACATGTGAAAGCTACGTCAACATGAGTCAGAATAGTAGCGTGGTGTAAAACAGAAGGAGCGGGACGGGGCGTGAAAAAGTGACGTTATTCAACACGTGACACACACTTTTTAGTATTGTTTTATTAGATTATATAAAATCTATTTGATTAAAAAAACAGTAATACTAATTAAACAAATAACACCAATAAAACAACATTACATAATTTAAAAAAAAAAGAATTGGCCTGTAATAATCTCACTTAGACCTTATTGGCCATTAATAATTCCACCTCAAAATATTTCCCTCATCAGTCCTACCTTTCACCTATTTTCCTACAATGGTCTCCCGTTAAAAAAACTTAACGGAGTTAACTTTTTCAATACAAAAGTTTAGCTTTGATCAGTACGATAACGAGTCCATTGATATAAAACTTACTTCGAAATGGTGCTCCAAGTGATGATTTTGGTTAATTGGAAATTTAAACACCCGGATTGAAACACCGTTTTCATCGTTTGGAGCACCGTTTTCGAGGTAAGTTTACATCAATGGACTCGTATCGTCGTTCTAATCAAAAGCCCTAAAAAACATGTTTTTAATTTGGAAAAAAAGCTTAACACCAGTAAGTTTTTTAAACGGAGGACCATTGTAGGAAAAATAGGTGAAAGGTGAGACTGGTGGGAAGAATATTATAGGTGAGATTATTAATGGTCTAGGTGGGATTATTACAGGCCAATTTCCCTTTAAAAAATAAAAACATTAAGTAACTTAAAAAACGAAACTAAAAAAACACACGAAATAAACTAAAAACAACATTACACAATTAAATTAAAATGTTAAACCTAAACCTAATTAAATAAAAAACCTAATTATCTGTCACGTCGAAATGTGTTTGAAGTCACGGTTATAGGCGTGCCAATAATTGATGAGGGTGACTTGTATGATGTCGTCTTCCGCAAGGTCACCACCATGGGCAGAGCTAGTCTATTCGAAGGGTAGCACGGGCTACCCTCAATCCCGTCTCCGTGCCGTTTTCGTAGTATAAAAAAAATTTCTGGTTTTATACAAAGGATACTCCTGATCCTCCAAAAAAATAAATTGGGATGCCTCTGAATTTTTGGGTTAGCTTCGCACCACCGTCATTTTCCATCGCGTTGTGCACCGTCTCAAATCTTTCACTATCCAAACGGATAGTCCTAAAACATGAAGAAAATGCATCTACAATTCGGGTGATGTCACCCATATGAATACAAATTGCTGGAAAATACGGCCCGAAAATGGACCTGAGCGATTACGAGGCATATAGCGGGTAAGCATTTCGACTCACGATTCACACAACACGATGTCCTCTTATTCGGTCTACGGAATCGTTGCCATTTTTTTAAAATCTTTGAAGTGAAACGTGAAGCAAGTTGAGAGAAAATGTGATAACTTGGAGAGTTTTTGTTAAAAAAATGGTAGAATGGGGTTGTTTATAACATAAAAACATATGATGTGATCACACTACAACACTTCCCTTTATGCGCTCTAATAGCACGTAGACAACTATTTCTCTTATACTACTTTTTGAGATCCAAGAGTACCGAAGCATTATTACGTTATCTAAAACTAAAATCTTGTCATTTCGTGGTTTTGTTGTTGAGAACGATATTTAGTTTTGATGCTTCTAAACTTGGCTGCAAACAAATTGAACGGACATGAACAAAAGCTTGTTCGTATTCGTTTGTTAAGAAATATGCGTGTTCACGAACTGTTCATGAACACTTATCAAATGAGATTTTATGTTCGTGTTCGTTTGTTAAGAAAATGAATTTGTTCGTGTTCGTTTGTGTTTGTTTGTTAATTTCAAGCAACAAACGAGAACGAACGTTGATGAACACAAATGAGCACATACTAATGTTCATAAACACAAACGAAAACAATGAACACAAACGAGCAGGGGCGTATCTTAGTTGATACCGGGGGTGCATCCGTCTCCCCACCCACAATGTTTCGGTTAGAAGTGTAAAATTTTCTGATTTTTCGTCCAAAAATTTTAAAATTATAAATGATCGCCACTCAAATATTTTGCCTTAATATTTATATGAGTTAAATGCCTTTTAGTCCCTGTTGTTTGGGCCATTTTGCCAGTTTAGTCCAAATGTTTCATTTTTCGTATGTGGGTCCAAAAAGGTTTCACCGTTACCATTTTAATCCACTGGGTTAACTTCATCCATTATTTCTGTTAACGAGAAGGGCAGTTCGGTCATTTTATATGGCCAAATTGCCCTTCTAGTTAACAGAATTACATATAAAATGACCGAATTGTACTTCTCGTAATTAACCTAGTGGACTAAAATGGCAATGGTGAAACCTTTTTGGATCCACATCCGAAAAATAAAACTTTTGGACTAAACTGACAAAATGGTCCAACCCACATGGACTAAAATGACATTTAACTCTATTTATATAATATATAAACTGGGTCCCATGATTTTCCGCCCCTCCGGAACTTTTGGTTAAGCTTCGCCACTGCAAACAAGTGTTCATGAACATAATATATAATACACCGACAATTATTAGATATTTTATTTGTCGGAATTTGGAATTATTTAAATAAAATGTAAAACTAAAAACACTAATGAGCTAACGAAAACGTTACCGAACGTTCACGAACATAAATAAACGAACGTGCCCTCTGTCATGTTCATTTCTTTAACTAAACGGATGAAATTTCATGTTCGTGTTCGTTTGTTTAATAGACCGAACGAACACAAATAAATTTCCCACCGAACGGTTCACGAACTGTTTAGTTAGATTCGTTTTCAACCCCACTTCTAAATACACCAAATAGAGTAGTGGATTTCAACATCTAAGTATCTTTGTTGAACACCATTCAATAATTGAGATGCCGGGTGGGATTGGGTACAAGATCTAACAAACGTAGGATTGGATTACATCATCTAAGTTTTTTTCAAATAGACGTGGTGGAAGAAATTATTTAAACTTACAATGAAAAAAGTCAACATTCTATAAGTTATAAAAGTTCTAGTTGATCGTAACATTAGTTATGGACTAGTAATAAATAAAGATTATTAAAAAAATAACCCATACGAATTAGTCTCCCCATACATCTTTACAAGAGAAGAAATAGTTAATAGAAATTTTACTTATTTTTAATTGTATTTTGTTAAACAAATATTAAAAACCGACAACTAGCAAGAAGCTAGCCGGAAAAAGTACCGGTACAAAAGAGGACATTGAAGCCACTCCACCCGGCTCATGTTTGACTTAAGATTCCTATTAACAAACCGCGGAAAATGAATAATTAACAAAAGTAACAAAAATCATTTCCATCGAGTTCTTGGTGACCTTGAAGACACAGTCATTCCTGAACCGTCACATCACCCACCAAGTCGTCATCATAATAGCTTCCACCAAGAACTTATTGGCAAACTTCATAATTAAACTACCAATGACCCAAGATGTAACGGTCTAATAGAAATCGTTAGCCCAAAATCCAACCATCTTCCCAATTGCGCGTAGGTCCTTTCCGTAAGAGAACACCCACCCCCAATCAAATGATATGCGGTCTCAGTATCCCCAGCGAATTAGGGATTCAGCGAAGTTCAATAACCTTTTAGTTTTGTTTTGCTAAAACAAATTAGGTACAAGGAATAAAAAAAGAGTTTATTTTAGCACTACTACAATAATATCTACCCAAAACGAGTTATGACAATCAAATTTCATAACATGTTTTTCTTATTATGATTCATAAGTTTTCACGGTGTTCTAAACATCTATAACCTTCGATTCTTTGTACCAACCAATATTGTTTGTTTTACTTACAAGAAGTCCACGACTTTGTTGTTGTTACCCAAGTGAGGACCTCCGAATAGGTCACATACTTAGCCATCCTGGGATTACCTTATTATGGAGCTCTCATCTCATTCACAATCAATGGCTCAATGCACATTCACAATCAATGCACCTTGAATTCGTTAGCGATAAGACAACCCTTTGTATGAGCCCATTCCTATCAATGCTAATGTGGATTTTTATATGGTGTTACAAACACCCCTTATTGACTCGTTGTTAGTGATGAGATTTGGCTCACCATCCCAACGAATTGGAGATACAAGATTGGTGTAACAAATCCCATGGGGGTTCATCCTCCTCTATTAGCATGTCCCACCATTCAGAACGACACAAAAATAGCTTAAATACCATATATAATACCCGTAACTACAAGTGACCAACGATGAATAAAATACAACCAAAAAGAAAAAAATAACAGTCTAATTGGATCAACTTAAACATGTTCTTTTAGTTATTACGTAGACCAACATATGTTGAATCCGACATCTCTCGTGTCAATAATCAATATGGATTTTCATAGTGTTACAAACACCCTTTATGACTCGTCGTTTTTCCCAGTGTTGTTTACCTTACAGTGCCAACGACTTAGAGATACAAAATTTGGGTAACAATTCCCATGGGGGCTCATCCCCTTTCATTCGGAATGACACAAAAGTGACTTTAATACCATCCGCAATACCCATAACCACAAGTGACCAACCATCGACAAAATTACAACCAACACACAAAATTACAAAAAAAATAATAATAACAATAAAAATAATAATATATATGGATCAAGGTATAATATATATTCTTTTAGCTAAGAACTAAACACCAACATAACTTAGATTAAATATACACAAGTATGCAACTAAACGAAGCTTCTTTCTATATAACTTTTTACATCCCATGTAACATACTTTCGCTATAAATAAAACCCTACACGAGTATATTTTCCACATCATACACACACACACACACTTTCCCTCAACATTCAACAATTCAAATATTCTCCGGCATAACCACCACCGTCCGCCACCACAGACGTACCGGAAAAAAACACACAATTACAAAGATGATATGCAACCATGTTCGTACTTCCATATCTCAAATACCCATAAAATTTCATCTCCTCCGGCGCCGTCCACAAAAAGAAAAAGTTCTGGTGGTGTTGGGAGTCACCGGTGCCGGAAAATCAAGACTCTCCGTCGATCTCGCCACCCGCTTCACCGCCGAGGTTGTTAACTCCGACAAGATACAAATGTACCAAGGTTTAGACATTACCACCAACAAGATCACCTTTGAAGAATGCAAAGGTGTCCCTCACCACCTCATCGGAATCATACCACCAGAAGCCGATTTCACCACGAAAGACTTCGTTCGGAGTTCATCGCTCGCTATAGAAGCGATTATTGGTAGAGGGAAGCTACCGATCATAGCGGGGGATCAAATTCGTTTGTCGAAGCGTTGATTGATGATCGGAGTTACGAGTTCGTTCGCGCTACGATGTTTGTTTCTTGTGGGTCGACGTCGCAATGCCGGTGTTGAAACGGTTTGTATCGGACCGGGTTGATCGGATGGTGGCCGCGGGGATGGTGGAGGAGGTTCGGAAAATGTATAACCCTAATTCGGATTACTCGAAGGGAATCCGTCGCGCCATCGGGGGACCCGAATTCGACTCGTATTTCCGCTCGGAGTACTCATCTTTGTATAACGAAGAAACGAGAGCGAAATTATTAGAATCCGCGATTAAGACGTAAAGATCAATACATGCGCACTTGCATGCCAACAACTAAAAAAAATTGACCGGCTAAGAACCGTTAAAGGGTGGGATCTTCACCGAATTGATGCCACAAAAGTTTTTGAAACAACAGGTAAACAAGCTGACGATGCCTGGTCTGAGCTAGTAAAAGCACCAGCTACAGCCATCGTCAGCCAGTTTATCGTAGTCATTCTTGTATTCCTACCACTGCCGACGAATCTGTCGCGTCTAACAGATTCGTTGACAGTGTTATCAGAGAATACGAAAGAAGAGCCCCGGTGACAGCCGCCGAGAGTTGCTAGATACCAAGAAAATTATTCCATTACCAATTTGCACAAATTAATTATCTTTTGGCATTTTGGCTTTTGCATTGGGAATATATGTCATGTAGGTAATGTGTTGTACCGTACAATATACTTATACTTGTTTCAGTGAATTGACTGAAATGCCCTTAGGGTAGGAATAATAATAATTGTGATAGATCATATAAAAATGTATGACAGTGTATGTATGATCTGTAACAGGAGTGTGTACAAAATATAATACAATGAATCTATGTTTTCTCTATGACCATTGTTTGCACTATGTGTAGTATCAAACCAAAGTGACATTTAATTATATACTAAAAAACACACTCCACACGGTTTTATGGCAAATATATTTAGTATAATATATTCAATATAAATAATCTTTAATCAATCATGTATATAAAATTTAGAGGTGATAATTATATGGGATTAGGGGTGGGTTTTTTTTTATCGAAAACCCGAACTCGATTAACATCATTTTGTAAACAAGGTTCGATCACATTGATGCCTTAGTTTTTGCTTATTTCGATCATTGATGCTTTTGCTTGTGTCTTTTATACGGTGAATGAACGCACATTAGGTGTGTTGCGCATATTGTAAACTTGGTGGTTCAAAATGGAATTTAAAATTGTTGATAAGTTGGTTGACAAAATTAGGTGGATTAGGCAATGACCTTGATGGCTTAACAAATTCAGCAACTTTGCTACAAGTGTTAACGTTGATACAATGAAACACAACATTTTGAAACCATTTTATGATGTTACTTTGAGGGTCTAAGGGACAAACTACGTAATCTATTTCATTTATTGGATGATGTTATTGACAGTCCTAGTCTTTGTCAGAATGCAAATGGCAATGAAGACAAAGTTTGATAAGTATTTTGGCAAGTTACTGAAAATGAACTTACTTATATACTTTGCTTTGATTCTGAACCCAAGGAACAAATTAACGTATTTGGGAAAAAAAAAGTGGAAGAGAAGAAAATGAATATCATTATAGAATCTTTGTACGAACTGTACAATGACTATATTATAGACTTCTTTTTCTCAACTTCTTCAACTTCATCGGTATTAGGTAAATGTCAATATTCGGACAATATGACGTCCAAACCATAATTTAGGAAAAAATAAGGGAGAAAGATGAAAACACTAAAGTAGCACCCAAAGCGGATTTAGAGGTCTTTATTTTCTAAAAATGGGGATAATTCTATCCTTAATATCTAAAGGCTTATTCGACATTCTCGTGTCAAAAATATCTTCTAAATCAAGTTTTAGCAAAAGTGTGAGGGGTTTGGACCCGTATAAGACTTCTTTGACTCCTACAATTATTGAGAGTTTAATCTAATACTCAAAACCGCTTCAGGGTAATTCAACTTAAGCAACAAAATCATCAGTGAAGAAGATAAGAAGATTGAGACAAAATTCAAGAAACCGATAAAAGTTTTTTTTATTATTAATCATTTTTGTAATGATGTTACATCTAACCATTTTAGCATTTGATTCTCATTTTAAGCCATGTTCGAAGTTCGATGTATACGAATATATGTTCTTTTAGCTTTTGATTCACATTGTTTAGTAGTCCAATTGAATTTTTAGCGGCCCATTTAACTTGGTTGCAAGCCTATGATGTGACATCTATTTTTTAGCAGCTCAATTGCGACTAGCACATTATAGAAAGCAGCCTTTTATAACATGGAAAGCCCAAATAAAAGAACTCGATAAACCCGATTACCGAATACCGAATCTTATAAGGTTCGGTATTCAGTTTACCTTTCCAAAGTCCACCATCCGTTTAACTCGACTCGAAAAACCCAAAAGCCGATTAGTTAACACCCCGTGGTATTAATTGGTTGATTTAATCAACTCAACTTACACATTTATTCATATTCACCTCGAAAAATGTTCTCGACCTTCATTCAACGATTAAGGATTCAAGGTCTAGGAGCAATGCTCCCTATCACTATCCACCTCTAACTACCATCGTCTTCGCCGATTTTATTTGTGTCCGTTTGTGTTCGTGTACCATTCATTTCCTTCATGAATGAACACGAACAAAAAATCTCGTTTGGTGAAGTGTTCATGAACATTTGGTGAACACATTATATCCTTAACGAACGAACACGAATAAGGCCTTGTACGTGTTTGTTCGGTTCGTTTACAGCCCTAGTTGGTGCTCACAAGCGGTGATATGACACAGTTTTCAACATTATTAAAATAAGAGATATTGAATTTAAATAACCTCAACTTTTACCAATTGACCGACAACACTCTCAACTTTCGATTTGTACACCAACACTCCCAACTTTCAAGTTATTGACCGATAACACTCCCTAACTAACTGGACCCTAACCCAGTTAGCTGATGTCAGCTGCAACGTCATCAAAAATGCCATGTCACCTGCCACATCAGCAGCTACATCACTGAAAAATGCGTCAGCTGCCATATCATCTATCACGTCATAAAAATGCCACATCAGAGCTCACGTCAGCAAAACAGACCACATCAGATGCCACATCAGCAAAACTAACTGGGTTAGACTTCAGTCAGTTAGGGAGTGTTATCGATCAATAAGTTGAAAGCTGATGTACAAATCAGAAGTTTGGAGTGTTATCGGCCAATTGCTAAAAGCTATACTTATTTAAATCCCATATCCTTTAAATAAGGATTTATTATTATTATTAGAGTTAAATGCTTGGTTGGTCCCTGTGGTTTGCGAAAATTACAGACTTGTTCCCAGTGGTTCATTAATTACACGCTTTGTCCTAATAGTTGTAAGTTTTGCACTCGGGTGATCCTTATCACTAACCTATGTTAAGTTTTTCAGTTAAATACGTGCAAAATTACTAACTTGCCCCTAAACAAATAAAAAAAGAAAAAGAACTGAACCCCCCTTTATCTTCTTTATCCTCTCCCCCATCTCTCTCTCTCTAAAACCCACCACCCACCTCCACCGTCAGCCCATCACCACCGCCACCGCCACCTTCAACCCACCACCACCTCCTCCTTTCAACCGCTGCATCACCGGTCATCTTCTCCGGGGAATTTCTGGCGATGAATTGGATCATGCTTGAGATCTACGATATTTATAGACGGATTTGCAACGGGATTGCTGCGGTTCTTGTGAGGTTATACTCCATTGGGAAAACCGAAGCCGGATTGGCATTTTCCATTCTGCAAAAAGCATCCACTCAGGCTGAGGTTCTGTCTTGATACATCGAATTTTGTAGAGATTTCGGGGTTACTAAAGCATCGGAAAGCCCAAAAATCGTGCATATCCGCAAGGACGATATTCAACAACTTGAGCAGATAATAAACAGGGCTTCAAGTCCACAAAAGGCCGAACAATTGATTCCAAACGAAGAGGATAAACCGACGATGCCTGTCGAGGATAACGTTGTCATCAAGAAACCCGAAACCTAAGATGATTTGATCAGGCAAAGATCATGAAATAATGTTTGATCCAGAAGTTGAACATGAATAGGTTGTTAAAACCTCATTGTTCTTATAGTATAACATATGATATGATTGTTTATAAGCCTGTTGATCAAATCTACATACGAATGAACTTGTGCTTCTTTTAAAGAGTTATCCAACATATAATGATTACAAACGTGTTCGAATGAATCTAACGCATAGTGTGCATAATCTCGATGATGCGTAGTGTGCATAATCTCGAGGACCCGTAGCGACGTAGGACCATACAAAATCAGTTTTAATAAAGAATAATAACATTGATGGAAATAAACAGGTTCGGGTCAGTTTTAAATCAAACATGAATACACTTGGTTAAAGGGTCATGCCCGAGTCAACCTAACAAGTTCACAGGTTGACATTACTTTTATATAAAAATAAATTGTATATCATAAAGTTTGTGACATTATTTAGAAAGATATAAAAACATGTATATGTTTCTTATAAACTTGTATTTTTTGTTATAATTTGTAATAGTATAGTGTTGATATGCAAAAGAGAAAGGAAGAAAGATCCGTTTACATGAGTCTGTACATTTCAACCTGCAAAGACTCGTCTTTTGTTTGGGTTCATGCGTTTAAATTCTAGTTCATGACAACCTGCGAACTCGAACAATTTAACACCCCTAGGCTTGTACGAACGGATTGTTTATAATTATAAGAGTATAAGCAAGTTGATCAAATCTACATCCGAAGCATAAGACGATTATAAACGTGTTCAAATCAAACACCAGCGCAAGATCTTGAACAAGCCATAGCGACCAAAAACCTTACAGAACCAGTTTTAATACCAACAAAGAAACTTCAGCTGGAAATATACCAAAGAAAAACAGAGTTCATAAATATGATAAATCTACGGTTAAATTTCACCAAGGCATTGCCCTTTTTGCATTAACAGAAACAAAAAAAAATTGAAGTAAAAGGCTCGGATCACCTCTAAAATGTCGAAAGCTCGAAAAAAGGTAACAATAAACCTCATAAAAGGGCCTAAGACATATATACAAGTTACAACGAACCAAGAAGTCGGAACCATAAACCAACACCGCATTTTCTTAAACCTACCTGATGGTAACAAACTTGTTGGTGCCATGTTTCGCCCAATAAGTTCTAAGATCGATTGCATCAGAGAAACTGTAACCTTCAGACGCTAGTTTCTCTAAAACCTTCTTAAACGCACCTTGACTCATCTTCCTTCCCGCAATTCTTGCACACGGCGTTTGGTACTCATCGGAAGTGGGTACATTGATATCGTGGTGGTGCAGCATGCCGACTGCCAACCGGCCAACCCCCATCGTACTGCTGTGGAGCTCCGGTGATGCAGCGGTTGAAGGAGGCGGTGGAGGAGGTGGTGGTGGGTTGAAGGTGGCGGTGGTGGTGGTGATGGGCTGACGGTGGAGGTGGGTGGTGGGTTTTAGAGAGAGGGGGAGATGGATGAAGAAGATAAAGGGGGGTTCAGTTCTTTTTCTTTTTTTATTTGTTTAGCGGCAAGTTAGTAATTTTGCACGTATTTAACTGAAAAACTTAACATAAGGTTAGTGATAAGGACTACCCGAGTGTAAAAATTACAACTATTAGGACCAAGCGTGTAATTAGTGAACCACTGGGACCAAGTCTGAATTTTTGCAAACCCAGGAACCAACCAAGCATTTAACTCTTATTATTTTATTATTATTATTATTATTATTATTATTATATATTTTTTACATTATTATTGAGATTTATCCCTCACAATTTCTTAGCAAAGAGGGTTATCTCGTCCGATGAGTTTCAAGCTTCTTCGTGACCCAACCAACACTTGAAATAATAATACTTTTTCTTCTTCTTCTTCTTCTTCTTCTAGGGTTTGAATCTCTCAACAGAATTACCAATTTTCAAGGTCAATTTCCTTCTCTAACCTTCTTCACGAACGATCGCCGAACAATCGTGTAGTAATTTCATCCACCTTTCTACAAATTTCCTTTCATATAGATACATACATATGTATTACACCATAAATTTTCTTCAACTGAAGAGTTTACTGTATTATCATATGTTTTGTATGATCAAATGATGATCAAATAAGCTTAATTTATTGATTTTGTTAGTTTTTGATAGATCATATTTTATTGGTTGATTTTTGTGTGCAATTTTATTGTTTAGGGTTAGGTGCTGTTGAAATATGGGGTTCAAATCAGTTTATAGGGTATTACAAGATGTTTTTCCAGAGGTATGTAAATTTACTCTAAATTTTCATTTTATTTTTTGTCGGAAGTTATAGTGACTCTTATGGAAACTTAAGTGTTGTAACTTGTAAGAATCACATATAGTTAACATGTAACTTTTGCATACATTCAAATCATCAAATATCGGATAAAATATCGATAAAATAGTTATCATATTCTTCTATTGTCTTTATTTTGGTTCTATGCAGTTAATCGGTAAATTATCGGATATCGGTCAAGGACCGTATTTGAGATATAGGTTATCTCGGTGAGATATCGGTAATTTTAATATAATGCAGAAAAATATATATATATATGAAAATATATATATATATATATATAGCAATTTAACACTGATAATTCAGTGATATATTGGTGATATATCGGTTTTATCGGTCAAATATCGGTGATATCGGTCATTATCGCCGATATTATCGGTAGCGATATTTGACACCGATATTTTACTAGGGGACCGATATATCACCGATATTAACTGGCATAGCTAGTATGCAGTTAATCGGTAAAATATCGGACCGATATTAGAGATATATCGGTGGGATATCGGTAATTTTAATATCATGAGCTTTATATATTATAGCAATCTAACACTAATAATTCAGTGATATATTGGTTATATCGGTCAAATATCAGTGATATATCGATTATATCGGTCAAATATCGGTGATATATCGATTGTATCGGTCAATATCGCCGATAATATCGGTACCGATATGCCGACAGATATTTTACCAGGGGACCGATAAGACCGATATAACTGCATAGTTTTTGTTACGGGTTCTTTAAAAAGTGCATTTTGAAAGTGATTACATAAGTACTGTAAGAATGATGTATAATGTACATACAAGTATATAACCTTTGCATACATTTACATCTTTAGATGGTTAGAGCAAAAATTGTTATTATTTTTGTCTCTTATTTTATTTTATTGGAATAATGGATTTTAATAATCCAAACAATTAGCCGTGGGCCGACAACAGTCCCAACTTCAAAAATAACTAGTGTTGGTCCCACCTTTTCACATATTGTAAACTAATGGACTTTTACTAAAGAACCTTAATTTCTTTTTGTCCCCTTATCCTTTCGGTTTAGTAAAGGTCCACTGGTTTACAATATATGAAAAGGTGGGACCACCACTGGTTATTTTTGAAGTTGGGACAGTTGCCGGCCAACAACTAATAGTTAGGATTATTAAAATTCATTATTCCTATTTTATTTTGGTTACATCGTTTCAGGCTCTTTAAAAAGTTTAGTTTTTTTCTAGTACGGGATTTGATAATATGCAACGGATTGTGCAGGTTGATTCTCGTGCTCTGAAAGCGGTGGCTATAGAACACTCTAAGGATGCCGATAGGGCTGTGGAGGTTGTTCTTTTTGAGGTTATCCCGTATCTTACTAAAAAAGCAGTTACAGTTGGTTCTTCAAGTAGTAGCAAGAGTTCATCCAGCTTGCTTGAAGGTATTAGGCTTTCGTTAACTTTATATATAGGTAGGTTCTAGAGTGAAAATGATATTATATATATATATTATATTTTTATAAGGTAGGGTTCTAGTAAATGATTACTTGACAATAAGTATTAATAATATATGTAGTCTAGAGTGAACAATGACTTACTTGTGAACAAAATGAACAGATCTTGACCCTTCATTTCTTAGATGATGAGATTTAATGGTAATGGCAATCTTGTAAATATTTGATAAAATAAAATAAACACAAAATTCGTATAGGGACTATAATGTAATTTTCCACCTACTCAATTTTTGGAAACTAGGAAAATCAACTTGGTCTTATAGGATCTTTCAAAATTCATCTTCCATAATCATCGTGTTTCTTGTTTTGTGTATATCATAATAATCTCTCACCAAAAATAATATCACAATTCAAACTTGTTTCTCTCCTACACATATGTAAATGACGAATAACTTATTCACATATTAGCACACTGAGTGCATATTGTACAGACTTAGTACACCTGTGTATAGTTCTTTATATAGCTAAGTGCACAGGTGTACGATTCTGTGTATACGATATACACAAGAATTTCGAAAATTATGGATGGAGATATAATAGAATCTTTGATATAATCAAAGTAAATCTACTAAAATCCCGAAAATAGATATATGTAACTGCCACAATTAATTAAAACGAATATTAAAAAAAGATTAAATGTATAATTACAATCTTAACCTTTTCATCAACTAATCAAATGAATGGTTGAGATTGGTTCACTTTGTTCACAAACAAGGATGTTGTTCACTCATGAACCTAACCCTATATATATATAGGGTAAGGTTATTGTAAAAAAGACCAAAAGTGTGAGAAAGGTAAGAAAGAATCTCAGCCATTAGATCTAAATTAATTGAAAAGGGTAATCAAGTAATTTTATCATTGATTTAATTAATTCAAAACCTTCCATAAACGGCCACCCTGATTTATAGGAATACCGAATAACATGCAAACACCATTCAACCGTATATAACACCATTCAATAATGTATAACACCCTTCAATAAGTATATAACACCATTCAATAAGTATATAACACCATTTTAAAGATCTCTATAAGAACACTACGAATAACACTGCAACAACCATTCAGCGCATATATAACACCATTCAATAATTATATAAAACCATTCAATAAGTATATAACACCATTCAATAATTATATAACACCATGAACTGAAACAAAAAACCATTAACTTGAACGTAATTTTTTTTTCTGTATATAAGTATAGTAATATGGTACTCATATTAAAGATTAAAAAACACTCGTTATTATGGTGTAATTTAAAAAAAAACGAGTTACGTGTAAAAAGTTATTGGTGTTTAAAAAATAAAAGGGGAAC
This sequence comes from Scalesia atractyloides, assembly GCA_947069175.1. Lineage (NCBI taxonomy): Eukaryota > Viridiplantae > Streptophyta > Magnoliopsida > Asterales > Asteraceae > Scalesia > Scalesia atractyloides. The sequence goes on from CAMTDV010000004.1 coordinate 3,194,822, forward strand.
TTGCATGTGGATTGCATGTGACTTTCTAAAATTAAAAATGTTAATTTTACCTTTATACCCTTAATCTAGAAAATTAATTATTTTATTGTTATATTATTTACAAGATTGCCATCAAGATCTCAACCATTAGATTAAAGATCTAATGGTTTAGATTCTTTCTTACCCTTCTCACACTTTGGGCCTTTTTTACAGGATCCTCTACCTATAATTTATATATATATATATATATCTATATATATATATATATATATTTGTTGTTTTCTGTAGATTTGTGATAATGTCTTTGGCTATATTTTTTATTTGATGGCTGTAGGTGGCGGTGAAACTAGTAAACCAGAGTCAACTATCGATCATTTAGTTGTTGATTTAAATCAACATGAACAATCAACTAAAGCTTCTGTTGTTTCGAGCGTTGATGGAAGCTTACCTGGTGCAACAGAAGGTAATATTATCATATAGACTTTACATCTGTGTATCTGGTTAAAGGGTGTTTGACTTTGTGTTACGTAGTGATTATTTATCAGTTGCAGTATTCAGTTTTTATATTTTTGCGTATAACGATTCAGAGTTTAATTATCTTATCATGTGGTGGTCAGACTTGCAGCAAAACCATAATTTTAAAAGAAAGCTAATTATCTTTTACTGTTATCGTGAATATTTTTACCTTCTTTCTCATTATAAAATGAAAAATTAACTATTGTAATTACAAATGACAGTTTATATAAAATATTTAATAAGTAGGTTATGAACAATTATTCAACTGATATAGTTTGAATGGTCGTATTTTGTTTCTAAGTACTTCAACATTATATAAGAATGTCATATTAGGTCCTAAGTTATCTCCTTAAATGACGTTTACACCAATAATCGACTATTTTGTTATTACAACTTCAAATGAAAAACCACAACCAACGTTCATTACAGCTCATAATCTGGTTTCGATTTTTTTTTTATCACATAATCAGTTTAATGTGTTGTTTTTTAAGCCTGTAGCTTACTGACTTCTAATTTTGACATTTTTTTGTTAATTCTGTAGATTTAGAGGCTAGTGATTTTGCTCAACTCAACAGTCACACAGTTATAGAACCTGTAAATCCCGAATCACTTGCCACATCATCTTATCACGATGCAAATGGTGAACCCGAAACCGAATGCTTATCAAGATTTTTGGAGACGTTTGGAGACAACATTGCTATTAATCACGATAACAGTTCTTCTGATAGCCATGGTCAAGGAAGTGTGAAAGCTGGATGTGAAACTGTTGATAATGAAACAATATTTGCTCCGCTAAGCAACCATTTAGTTGGAATTTGTGAAACAAATTTAATTACGACTCAAGTATCGGGTCCCACTTCATCAAAATCTGTCTCGGAAAAAGATGATTTTGCAGTCGAGCTTGATGATTTAGATGGTGAGTCAGGTACGAGTTCTGTGCTTACTAGATCAGAAGAAAAGTGTAGCATTGAGCTTCTTGAGGAAATTATTGAAGATGCTAAAAATAACAAGGTAATTTTGTACCTATATATATCATTATTTGTTTCAAGTGTACATCCTTATTGTGGTGGTTTTGACCCATATCTAAATGGATTCAAACGGGTAACATAGAAAAAGATTGTTTGAAAGAAAAATGCAGTAAACCTCCTAAAATTGTATATTAAAAAATTCACTTATAAAGTTGGTATGAGTTCAGTTCGTTACGGTATCGATACAGTACCGACACTCAGTATAGCAACCAAAAGGAAAACCTCCCAAAGTACAATGCCGACAATCGGTATAAATAACGAACGCAGGTTTTTTTAAAGTATACAATTGCGATTGAAAGTTAAAAATCACACAAAAATACAAAAACCACAAAGGCAGCCGATTTTAGCGTAGATAGCATGCAAGGGAGATGGTGTATTTTAGCACCACCTCACTATTCACAAGCATGAACTTTGTTATATATAATAAATAAATAAATAATAATAAATACGGTATCCATACAAATATCATCTTTTGAAATTGGTTATGATGCAGCAAACCCTCGTATCGGCAATGGATTCAGTTGTTGATCTTTTTCGAGAAGTGGAATCTAAAGAAAAAGCTGCTAACGAAGCAAAAGAGGAAGCCACTCAGGTTTGCTCGGATATTCTTGCTAAGGCAAACGAGGTCAAAAATGCACTTTTAAGGGCAAAAGAAACAAATGACATGGTATTTTTTATTTTATTTTTTTGATGAATTGATTTTTTATTTACTTGTGTGCATACTTATATTTTTGTTTTTTTTTTTAATTTAGCATGCTGGAGAAGTTAATGCAGAGAAGGCTATTTTAGCCACCGAATTGAAAGAGCTTCAACTTCGTTTATTCACATTGTCAGATGAGAGAAAGAGGTCGCTTGCTATTCTTGATGAGGTATAGTTTTTTTTTACTAAACAGTAAACAGTAGGCCTGTAAACAAACTGAACGAACACGAACAGAGGCATGTTCGTGATTGTTCATTTAACTTAAACCGAACACGAAGATATAATCGTACACATATTTTTGTTCGTGTTCGTTCATTGAGAAAATGTGCATTTTCGTTGTCGGTCATGTTCGTTCGTTTAAAACCTAAATGGACAGTTCATGAACGTAAATGAACACAAAACGAACATAAACAAACAAACTTAAATGAACATAATTGAATAAACATAAACGAACTTAATTGAACAAACATAAATGAAAATGACCACAGTTGAAAAAATGTAAACGAACATAATTGAACTTCAATAAACACAAACGGACAAGTCTAATACATTACAATTCATCCGTAAACACATCTAAATTTGGGTTCATAGATACTAACAATGAATAGTTTTTATATAATTAACAAATAAGTGATAACTAGGATAAGTTCAATTGTAGGCTCTTTTTTTTTCAATTGTGGTTTGGAAGCCTCTTTTATGTTTATCGTTATATGAAAATAACTACTTATATATTTGCTAAAATTTAAATTTTAAACTAACAAACATATACGAACGAACATAAATGAACGAACACGTGTGGTCATGTCCGTTCATTTAGCTAAACGAACAATATGTTTTGTTCATGTCATTCGTTTATTAAATACAACAAACTTCCAGCCGAACAAGTTCACGAACGATTCATGAAGTTTTATAGGCCTACCAAACAGGTTGAGTTGACATAAGTATTTTTTTTTTCTCACTTTTGTCTTAATTTAAGGTTGGCTACATTTACAAATCTTTTTTGCTTCAATAAATTCTTTATCTGCATAAAAAAATACACTTTGGACACATTTCCACTCGACATGTTTGTTGACGATAGTTTCTTTTTTCATTTTTTACCATATTTCTTTTATGCGTATACTATAACATACACATTTATTAGATAACGATTAATCAATTCTTTATATTCTAGATGCGCAAAGCTTTAGAATCTAGATTGGCTGCCGCTTTGGATGAAATAGCAACAGCCGAGCAACAAAAGCTAGAAAACGAACGGGCTGCTAAAGAAGCACTTCTATATCAAGAAAGCCAAATGGAAAAAGTTGTTGAAGAGGCAAAGAAACTGAAACTCGTAGCCGAGGAGAATACCAAGGTAGGTGTCATTAAGTCGTTTTATTACGCACAATTCCCCTTAAATATACTTTATTTTGTTGCACATGTTGACATTTTTTCATTTGGTATTTAGTTTGCAAGAATTTCTTATGGAACGTGGCCGTGCAGTTGATATCTTACAGTAAGTTGTATTTTGAGTAAAATACATGGATGGTCCCGGTGGTTAACCAAAATTTTGAATTTTGTCCCTAGCTTTCCAAAAGTACACGGATAGTCCCCGTGGTTTGCACTTTGTAACGCATTTAGTCCCCAACTTTGCCAAAAGTACACGGATGGTCCTTGTGGTTTGCACTTGGTAACACATTTAGTCCCTGACTTGGAAATGCTGAAACCTTTAATTTTGTTAGTTGGGACTGAATGCGTTACAAAGTGCAAATCACAGCACCATCCGTGTACTTTGGAAAATTAGTGACCAAATCCAAATATTTGGTAAACCACAGGGACCATCCGTGTACTTTACTCTATATTTTAAATAGTTAAATATGATCAGAAAAAGATCTATGAACATTTCATTTTTACACAAATGCTCGCAGAGGAGAGATTTCCGTCAAATGTCAGGACGTGTTACTGCTAAAAGAGAAGTTCGACAAAGGAATCTCGCTAACCCGATCCCGATCACTTTCATCTAGCCAAACATCATCAGTCTTAGCATCTTCCGGTTCATCGTTTAAAAGTGTCATTAAACCCCTTGAACCTGAGCCCGAGCTCGAGACATTTGAAACCCTTATGAAGGTTACGGAGATGAATGATTCATATGGATTCGTCGTTAAAATCCGTGAACCTGAGCCGACATTTGAAAGCCTAATGAAGAGTAAAGAGATGGATGATTTGTATGGATTCGTTGACAAGAGATTGACGTCGGATGTAGCTTCAGAAGAAACGGCAAGTCGTGTTGGTGATCGTAAGATGCTTCAGGAAGACGGATGGGAATTTTTCGAATAACTTTCCAGTTACAAGCATCAAGCTTCCTTCTTTGATGAGTAAGCAATACGCCTGAATAAGCGCATTCCTATAGACGACGGGTCTAGTAGTCATAGGACCATTTTGTTGTTAAGTATACTTTGGTCGAATTTTTTAACTTATTTTCCTTTAATCTACACTAATTTATGTAGTTATAAATTTACCTGTATGCATATGAATAAAGTAGACATTATGGCCTGTTTGGCAAGCTAGAAACGACAAAATTTTCAAGAAATTTAAGAAGGGGCCGGATTAAGCACTTACTGGTATGGTTCAGACTGTTTGTTTCACAAGCAAATGTCTAAATGATTAAGACATTTGCCTCTGAATGGTTAAGAATTATACAAAGTCTGAATGGTTAAGACCTTTAATCTGAATTGGTCAGACATTTGTCTCTTAACGATTAAACATTATATTGTCTCTTAATGGTTTAGACCTCTTACTGGTTCAGACCTCTTAATAGTTCAGCACTTTAACCATTTAGAAGTTGCCAAACAGCCAACGAATCTGTATATACGGCTAAAATATGCACTTTTCACGATGTGGAGTGGGGGGATTGGGGTAGATGTAATTTTCTGTTTGGCCTCTTTCTAGCATCTTGCTAGGGTGCTCTGAGTAATAAAATTTCCTTGTCGTTCAAAAAAATTAATCGAGAAGAAATATAATATAAAAGGCGGGTGTCTAACAAGTTGCCTCGGTCGATGATGGTGAAGTTGATGATAGCGGCCTATGACTCGGCCTTCTTTATCCACAAGAAACTTTGTGAAGTTCCACTTCATTCTATGCCCACAAAACCCTTCTTTCTTGGTTTTAAGAAACTTATATACAGAGACCAGATTGGGAACCGGACCCGGTTTTTGAACTTGAGTTTGAAACTGGTATGAGACGAACCAGTTCCAATCCAACCCGAACCTTAGGGTTGTATCGGTTTGTAACCCTATTTGTCAAAACCGATTGAAACCAGTCAAATCCGATCCATTTTTCTCCAAAAAACCAGGTTGGAACACGGACCGGTTTAACCAAAAACGATCAAGGACCCTTGGTGCACGGGTGCTGTATATGACTTATGTTACAAACGTTTTTTTTACGGGTCACGAGTTACAGAAAAGGAGCCTTTAAGTGATCTATGGGAGCTTTTGTTGATGAAAATCTGATTCGTTTCTAGGAGAGGTCTCACGTTCTAACCTTTCTTCCACTAATTTCCTACTATAACTTCTAACGGCCCACCGCCCAAAGTAGGCTGTGATTTACGGGTTTTCATGGTCAACAAAAAAATACAAATAAAAATACCAAGTTTGACCCCTTTGTTTTGACACCTATGAAACAATGAATATTCACAAGCTTCGTTTTCTGCTTCACATTGTTAAACAACCAACATAGTTAAAATAAAATAATAGAACAGAAAAATACAAACGAAATCATCCTTAGAAACCGCACATATCAAACCAACATCTTTAACTCTCAACCATTATGCAGCTATGCTATACGCGCCTAAAAGCCCGTTTCTGTGAACGGGTCTCATACTGATATGATGTAGGGATCTTGCTTACCTTCACTTCTAAGAGAATTTGATTAGTTCATCGATTTCACTGAGCGTTCAACGCCTTTTGAATATCACCCTGCAATGAAATTAAAGAGGCTAGAACTGTTACCGAATTCTTTTTCGTACAAATTGACTTGACCCAAAACATCTTTTTCTGTTACATAAAATACTAAACTTTGGACAACTTTTGACCCGTTTCACTTTAAGCTATTTTTTATATTTATCTGTAAACAATAAACCCGAACCGGCCCATTTTAAGTAATTGCCAAATTTAATCGGAGAAGAAACAAAGAGAGTAAAGTACACGGATGGTCCCCCTACGGTTTACCAAGATTTTGTCCCTAGCTTTTCAAAATTATACGGATGGTCCTTGTGGTTTGCACTTTGTAACACATTTAGTCCCCAGCCGACAAATCTAAAGGTTTTAGCACGTCAAGTTAGGGATTAAATGCGTTACAAAGTGCAAACACAGGGACCATCCGTGTACTTTTGGAAAACTAGGGAACAAATCCAAAATTTTGGTAAACCACAGGGACCATCCAGGTACTTTAGTGTTAGTAATTGTTATAGTAAAAGGGTATAATTGTAATAAGTCATAGATGAGGGACTAATATTGTACTTTGTAACAGATAGGTTGTTATGACAGCTAATGACCGTTAATAAATACAACCAACCCCAAGCTATGAGATTAGGCTTGATTTGGGTTTTCCCTCCTTCTCTGTGATTCTCTTATTCCAGGCTAACAATTGGTATCAGAGCCAGAACTCGGAGTTGTGGCCCACGGAGTGGTGGCTTGGAGAGAGCCAGCCGTAACCAACGTGGCCGTGACCAACGAGGCTCGGAGTGGTGGCCTGGAAAGAGCCAGCCGTGACCAACGAGGACGTTGGCCCTTTAAGGAGGGTCGATTGTTATGGACTAATACCATTGCAAGGTATGGGACTTGTCCCACATCGGTTGTATGGGCAACTGATGTGGGGTTTATATACCAAATAGGCTCGCTCACCCACCAGGCTAGTCTTTTGGGTTGAGTTCTCTCGTTTGGTATGTAACATTTACTCAAACAAAAAATATAGAAGACGGGGGTGCAACAAGTTACCTCGATTGATAACGGTGAAGTAGATGTTCCATATCGGCCTATGACTCGGCCTTCTTTATCCACAAGAAACTTTGTGAAGTTCCATTTGATTCTAGATCCGCAGAACCCTCTTTTCTTGGCCTTAAGAAACTTGTACAGAGGTGCTGCTTTGGGTCCGTTGACACGAATCTTTAAAAAAACGAACGATTAGAGATAATTTGAACATTTTGAAAGTCAAACATACCACGGTTCCATAGTTGATCATGCATACACACAAGAGAACGCATCCAAAGTGTATACAAATAAACCTTTAAACCATTTCATAATAAAATAATTGGACCACGAAACAATATAATTTCGGTAAAAGCATATTTGACCCACAAGTATTTTTATAAAAAAAAGTTAAAAATTTTGGTCAAAAGCGTTTTAGGTCAACCTAACCTGAAGCGACCCCAAGCAATAATACTACCTGTTTTGACTATCCGCCAGGGGCGGACCTAGGTGAAGCCCAGGGTGGGCGGGCACACCCCTTGGAAAAAAAATTTAGTGTATATTTTAGGCAAAAAAAACCCAACCGCACCCCCTGAAAATATGCTTGAACCACTCATCCGCACCCCTAGCAAATAATTTCTGGGTCTGCCACTACTATCCGCCACCTGACCCACCCCTATGAAAACGGTCTTGCAAACCAACGATTGTTTTTACATCTCAAATATCTTTCTACGTTTTCGGATGATGAGCACTAATGGCTGAAGTAAGATACACGATACATTGTTATAGAATACTAACCTTTTGAAAGATGGGATATTCAGCGTTAAACCTCGAACATGCAAATTCTTCCACCTTTTCACTTGCTTCAGGTTCTTGGTACAAGAATTGATTGCATGGGAATGCCAGGATCTCGAAACCTGATGATTGTTACTAGAACATGTTACTATAAATATTTTGTTATTAGCTCAACAAATATATATATTTTTTTTACTATAAGCATCATGGTTGTAAAACAAGGATTCCAAGGCCGAGTACTCCCCAAGTAGTCGCTACAAGGTAGGTTGCCGAGGCGACTTTCTTTGACCCCGCCTAATTACTCGGAATCGGTCAAAACGTCAGCGGTCAACTTCGGCCAAAATAGGTCAACTGGGCCGAGTTTGACTTAAAAAATAATAAAACATAATTTCTATGCCTATCATATTAAAGAATGAATATCATTTTCACGTATTTTGTTATAGATATTAGTAAATTTATGTTATTTGACATATATTTAATTACCAAAAATTAATTTCTTTATAATTTACATGTCCGAGTACTCCTCGAGTACTCTCCGCCTAGGCCGAGTACTCTCAACTCCCCGGTCGACCGACTAGGGAGCGCCTAGCGACTTTTGCAACCATGATAAGCATAATAAATCTGTTGAGCTAAACCGCCTTTGGGACAGTTCAATCGTAATAGTAATGTTTATCAAAACAATGGCAGTAGCGGATCTAGGACTGTTTTTACAAAATGGTACCAATGTTTTTTATATGGGCATGTACGATAACGATGGATTTCGACTTCTTTTATTCTTTTCACACAACTTGCCATCTTCGTCTATGTGGGATACAATTATTATTTTTTTAAATAACTTGAAATTTACATTTTTTTTCCTTTCTTGTTCAATTTAGGATGACAACTTATAGGTTTATTATGAGAAGTTACTTTGAAAACCTAGCTAAAGGTGAAGGTTATGCACTTATGCTAAAGTTCTTATTTTTATATATAACAAAGGGCCCAGAATATAAAATATGTTTAGGTTCCAAAATAGGTTGAGCTACTCCTTTGTTAAAGTACAGAAATAAATTGTGGCAAGTAGGGAGCTATATCCTACCATAACTCTTCATCATATTCCATACAAATTGATAAGGGAGAAGGGAGTGGGCGGCAAACCCAGTCGGCAAACCGGTTTACCGAGCGGTAACACAGGCGCCGTTGGGTTTTGCCGCTCGGTAAAGTTAGGAGTGCGGCAAACCATTGCCGATTCGGTGAAGGTGTATGTTGTTATTTAAAATAAATAAAAAAACATTATTTCTAAAACCACATGCTATTTAATAAAAAAACATTTTTTTTACCCATAATAAGCTGCTATTTAAAAAAAAAGTTTTTAAACTGCTACTTTTTTTAGTTGTTTTTATTTTACACATAATTTTTTTCTAAATGAAAACAAAAAAAAAGTTTGCCACTTTCAAGTGTTTGAACCATTGCCAACACTTTTCAGCATAGTTTAAACTTTTTTGATGGAATGACATGGCACCCTCTGATTGGTTGATTTTAAAGTTTGCCACTTTCAAATGTTTAACCACTCCCTTCACCCTAAGATAAGATATAAAGAAAATTTATCAGGCAAAATCTGTACTTATGTAAAACTGTTTCAGTTAGATAGATAGAAATTCACAACACCCACAATTGTCTATGATTGGTATTATAAATTTTAGAATACGTACAACTGAATCATAAAGGGGTACGGCAAATATTACTCCTACTCTACTTTACATCAATATTCTAAAACTTCGGATAATCAACTTAATCGTTCATCCAAACACTCAAATTTCATTATCCACTATTTGGAAAACTAATCATCAAACTTAGGATGCAAACGAACCAAAACGTTCAGCGAACAGTTCGTAACTGTTCGGTGGGAAGTTAGTTTGTGTAAGAACAAGAAATTCAGTTCGTTTAGTTAACTGAACGAACATGAACAGAGGCCACGATCGTTCATTTATGTTCGTGAACGTTCGCTAACGTGTTCGTTTATGTTCGATAGTTCGCTAGTGCTTTTAGTTTTTATATTTTATTTAAATACTTCAAAATTCCGACAAATAACATATTTAATAAGTTTCAATGTATTATATATTCATGAACTCTTGTTTGTGTTCGTGGAAATTAGTTTGTGTTCATATGCGTTCATCTACGTTCGTTGCCTAAAATCAACAAACGAACACGAACACCTTCATTTCCTTAACAAACGAACACAAACATAAAATCTCGTTCGGTAAGCGTTCGTGAACACATATATTTCTTAACAAACGAATAGGAACAAGGTCTTGTTCATGTTCGTTCGGTTCGTTTGCACCCTAATCAAACTATTAGTTTGAAAATGCAGCCCCAAACACTCCCTAACTACAAGATCTTTTCAATGTGCACTGAGTGTAACCCTCTATCCATAACATTACCATTTCTTGATATTTTTGTTCTTCTAACAATTTTACCCTTGTTTTAACTAATTAATTCATTATCACCAAAATTAGTAAAAAAAAATCACTAATATTAACTAACACTTAGTGAAGATGTAAAGCTTTGACAAGTGAAATCATACCTTTATCTCTATACTTCACATGAAGCTCAGCCATTTTCGGGTAATTCGAGTTCGTAAACCCACTAATCCAACCCAACAAAACAAAAAACCAAACAAATAATTAGAACAAAACACAAACACAATCACACATAAAGTCATAAACCCAAGGTTTTAAAAAGCCGGTTAAACGGATGCCAGAAGCTTGCCCATCATAGATCATACCGGTAAACTGAGGGAACAACAAAGAAGTTGTACTGCCGGTAAATTGGGTTATACTAGTATACCCATACCGTGCCAAGGTTAAAATTTGGACTTTTAATCTTTTATAAGCCCAAAACGTTGACGATTTACCTTCTTAGTAAAACCTAGCACCCACAATCCACAACAATCAAAATTTATCCACAATCCACATCGATCATTGGGTTATTTTTTTAATTATGGATTAGCCTTTGGAATATTTTTTACTAATATTTTTTTAATTATTTTTTAAGTTGAAATTGTATTTTATGGATTACACAGTTAATTAGTCAATCCGGTTGAACCAGCTGGTTCAACCGATTGAACCATTTCTGAGTCTATCCCGGTACGATTTAAAAACCGGTTTTTAAAACACCCAATATTTTAAAATCCGATTTTTATACCGTACCGGATTTAGTTCAGAATCGGTTTAACCAGGTATATCTAGCTGTTTAACCGGGTGTACCGGGCTGTTTAACCAGTACACCCGGCCGGTTTGAACCGGTTTTTTAAACATTGCAAAAACCCAAATCCCAAACCCCCCCCCCACCCCCACAAAAAAAAAAGACACAGAAACAGAAACAACCATTTGGAAGCAACATTAACAATCAAAACAACTTTTCCCTTGTAGATACTCAGATCCACATCCTTCCCTTTGGCATCCTGCACTCAAAATTCAATCAAATAACCCCTCAAAACAAACAAACTAAAAAAACCCAATATTCAACTATATTATTTATATATATATATATATATATATATATATCATAAAGATGTAAAAATAATACCACCTTGACAGTGAACTCATGGATTGAATTTTCAGGAACAGATGGAGCTGCACCCATTTGAGATAAGAGAAAGTACGGTTAGATGTTACCGTTAAAGTTAACGGAAGTGATGGTGATGAGGGTTTTGGATTGAAATAGATTTAGACAGGTGCACGGGAATGAAGGGAAGGTTGTTGGAATTTGCCAGCAAATGTCTTCTGGGAATTGATTGCAATATATTGACTTTTCTTGTACTTTTTTTCAACTTTTTGGAGATTATCTATTTTATTTTTGAGTAGAGTGTCATTTTGGTCCCTGAGGTTTGGTCAGTTTTGTCACTTTAGTCTAAATCTCAAATTTTTTGCATTTGGCTCTCTGTGGTTTCAGTTTTGTTGCCGTTTTGGTCCAAAATTGAAATCAGCTCAAATTCCCAAATTAAATCCCGATATTTTGTCAATTTGCTCAGGGGCATTTTGGTCATTTTCAAAAAACCTGTCTCTTTCCTCTTTCTCTCTATTTGCGTATTATCACCAACACACACACAGCCTCTCTCTCTTCACCTTCTCTCACACACACAAACACAGATTTGCATCTGATCTGCATCTGAATCGCCGGAAATTCGAGGTTGGTAAGATCTGCATCTGAATCGCGATGAGGTTGGTGAAGCAACATCAGGGGTTCAGGTTCCACTCACTGCTCAGATCTGCATCTGAATCACCAGAGCCCCTCTCAACATATCTGCATCTGCATCTGAATCGTTCGGTTTTGAATCTTTTTTTTTTGTGGATGAAACAAAAGTTAGCAGATCAACACTAGAGAGAGGAGAGAGAGAACAGAGAGAAAGAAGGGTGTTTAGAGAGAGAGTGTGTGTTTAGAGAGAAAAAGATTCAAAACAAGAAGATTAACGCCACCATGAGTCACGTCGGACGTCACTGCATCACCACCACACAACCTCTGCTGCCGTCGTGCACCACCCCGGACGTCACTGCGTCTCTCTCGGTTCCACTCTCTCTCTAGGAATGTTGATGCGGTGGGTGGGAGGTGTTGGTTCAGGTGGTTGTTGTTCGTCTTCGTCAAGATCATGTTCGTAGGTGGCGGTGGTGTTATAGAGAGAGAGTCAGAGGTGTGTGTGCAGAGTTAGAGAGAGAGAGAGATGGGTGTTTGGTTTTGTGTTAGATTATTTGGGGAAGATGGTGTGGGTCTAAATGACCAAAATGCCTCTGAGCAAAATGACAAAATATGAGGATTTAATTTGGGAATTTGAGCTGATTTCAATTTTGGACCAAAATGGCAACAAAACTGAAACCACAAGGACCCAAATGCAAAAAAATTGAGATTTGGACTAAAGTAGCAAAACTGGCCAAATCTCAGGGACCAAAATGACACTTTACTCTTTATTTTGTGAATTAACTGAAAAAGTTTGTTAAAATAATAATTTTATATTTTACACATTTTGTTGAGAAATGATTTTTTTTTTTGTAATCATGAGATATATAAATTCTAGGTTTTTTTAATATATTTTACTTGGACTAGGTTTTTTTAAATATATTTACTAGGATATTGTGTGTATCAAGAGTTGATGGAAAATGGTGTGGTTCATAATCAAAAGTTTAAGAGTTCGGATTATGTAGGATGCAATGTTATAAAATCCGATTTTTATATCCTACTGGATTGAACTCAGAAATGAGTAAAAGGGTTCAGATTCTGGAGGATGCAATGTTATAAAATCTGGTGTTTATACCGTACTGGATTAGGCTTAGAAATGGGTTAAGCGAGTGTATCAGGCGCTTTAACTGGTTCTACCAGACGGTTCAACCGGTACTACCGACCGGTTTAAACCGGTTTTTAAAACATTGGTAGGATGTGGTTGCGGTTAGGGCCGACTTGGGACAAGGGTGGTGGGGTGAGCGACCCCAGTGGTGAATCTAGAAAAAAAGTTGAGGGTTGCACAAGCTAAAAGGTTTTTATTTAGAAATAGATGATACATAAAACGATAAAAGAAATAAAACTTTACACTAAAAATATATTTTATAGCTTGCCAAGAAAGTTGAGGGATAGCCGTGTTAGATCCGGCCCTAGCGAGTGGCAAACCCTTGCCCTTTAAAACCTAACACCCATGTAAAGTAGGTTCAAGTCTTGTTGAAGGTAGTCTTTTTTAATATCTTTTGTTTTATAAAAAATTCATAGATGGTCCCTTAAAGATTGGTTCATTTCATTTTCAACGTTTTTTAAGTTTTTTTCCCCACAAAACTAATTAAAAAAGTACACGTTCAAATGTAAAATTCAATAACCTTTTTATGTTTATATTCAAGCTTATGGCATTATAGTTGGGCTTCCTTCTGAATGATAGATATGCATTATTGTCTAGTGGAGATTGATATGATCGAGTGATTTCACTGATAACACGATAATACTTTAATAGTTTTCTTAGTGATCCAAATTTGCCGTTAAAAAGGTTATATTCAAAGGATTAAATAGTTCATCTAGAAACAATTTTTATTGATTATTAATAAATAAAAAAATATTTTTTTGCTGGGCAAGAATAATTTGTTTTGATTTGATTTATCTAGAAGCTATATAACTTTTAAACTGTGTAATCATATTTAACTTTTGCTCTATCTTGCAATAAATTGGTTGTACTTATACAACTGTTTTATAGCCTGATCTTGAGATACATAGCCAAGCTGTAATATGCTGAATGATACAACATATGAAACATATCTTTCTTGATTTTTTTGAATACTTCAACTTCTTAAACAAAAATATTAATATATAGTTCTATTATTTACCTGTCTTAAATTATATTATGTTAATAACTAGCATTAGAACCCACGCTTTGCGGCGGGGTGTTAGAAACGACAGTAAAAATAAGCAAACAACACAGTTAAATAATTATGTATATAGCTAAAAGTTAGCTTTAAGTATAATAGTTAAAAATAACAAAATAATTAAATTTCTTGCATGGTGTAATGAAGAGGTAATATAGACTGCAGACTTTAATTTAAACGGCATTGTGGCGGGGACGCGGTGAGAGTACAATCGGTATCGCACACTATGAAAAAGGATAAATAAATTAAAAAAAGTATTAACATTAACCAAAATAATATCCACATGTGTTCGGTTTATTGTAGTTGTGGTTCGACTCTGAACATTGAAACGAACTATGCAAAAGTATGTCCTAATTTAAACAAATCATAATCGTCTATATTGGTCCAACTGCACAAAAAAAAATTTACATTGAAAATGTCAATAAAAAATAATCATGTTATTAATTACATGTCGAAACACGGACATTTTAGCACTAACAATAATAAAACAATAACAAAATAATATATGGATAATAACATAACTTATGTTTGGTTAAACAACAACAAAATAATATATATGTAATAAAATAAAATAAAATAATCCATCAATCAAGAATTTTACTGTTCACAATTTGTAATGTTAGTGAAGGGGTATGGTCCCAAAAACCTTGCGCCAATCAAGGAAACCATACCCATTAATAACTTCTAAGAAAACTGCGCGCATACTTCTTTGCCAAAATAAGATTTATTAGAACTCTGCGCCAAATATCCAAGAGAGTAAAGGATCATATAACTACTTGCGCGGGCTCGCGCAAGGTTCAAAGTTAAAAGCCTAAACATTCTCTTTGGATAAATGCTTCATTTAACTACCTTGCGCGGGCTCGCGCAAGGTTCAAAGTTAACCTTGAACACTCTCGTTTGATAATGCTTCATTTAACTACCTTGCGTGGGCTCGCGCAAGGTTCAAAGTTAACATTGAACATTCTCGTTTGATAATGCTTCATCAACTACCTTGCGCGGGCTCGCGCAAGGTTTAAAGTTAACCTTGAACATTCTCGTTGGATAATGCTTCATGCACAAACCTTGCGCAGATATTTATATCAAAGCAAGTATCCACCAAACGTTGCGCTAAGCAGCAAGGAGAAGAAGGAAGATCACTTACCTAACTTGCGCTTCTGCGCAAGGAAACAATAAATCCAGATAATTTTCCTTTAGCAAAATCCTTGACTTGGTGCAGAAGCAAAGGGAATCTTTTCTGTTGTAACAGAATGTACACGTGGCGAATAATAGATGGGTAACAACTGTGAAACCTCCTAGAAGCCATTAACACCCAATCGTGCAAGCATTTTTCGGTTATAACTAATTGCCACATGGCAGCATCTGGACGGCCGAGGAAGATCACGGTGATGGCATGCTCACATTTATAAGATGTAGTGATCTCATGTTGACACGTGGCACCTCCCTAACCGCTGCTGAGCTCACGATCCGTGTGCACTAACGGATTGCCAACAAACATTAACGGAATAGCAAAAGATCCGTTAAAGTTAACAATCTCTCCTTTTGGCGCCAAACACCGGCTATAAATAAGTAACTTGGAGTTTAAGGAAAGGTATTCACTCTCAACTACTCTCTCTCTCTTACGATACTTACTTCCGACTACCTGTACTTATTCTCACGCCGGAGGGTGGTCACGGAGAGAACCCCCCTTCTCCCCGTGGCGAGCTAACGGTGTTCTGTTTTGCAGGTTCAGCCGGAATATTGTTCTATTCATCATCCACCGTGAAACCAAACGGAGGGTTAACCCTTTTATGCAGAGCCCATTCCATATATCTACTTAGATTCCGGTCTAGTTGATCTAGGGTTTTTTCATTGGCGCCCACCAATTTCAATTATTTCTCATCTTTCGTTTCATTTCACTTAGATCTGCAGCATCATGGCTGACGGATCATCTTTTCAAGGTCCTCGATCAGGGATTCGACGCGTTGTTGTCGGACCTCAGGTCGACGGACAAATAGTTGAGGATTCTTCCGGCGAAGCTAATGCTCAGTATGATCCTAATCATGTGAGTATTTATGTAACGCCGACGGCTCCTCAGGTTGATGTTACGTCTATTTTACCACCTGGAGAGACTCCATTATCGTGGTTAATCAAATCGCAAGCCACTCTAAACGCTATGTATGCTCAGTTATGTGCCCAAACCGGAACTCCAGCTTTTCAAGCTCCGGTTAACGCTCCTCAGGTCCGTGCTTCGCCGGCACCTGAGTTTTGAGTTATAATACTTAAAGTCATGCTCGTTCCCCTTCGCACATGCCTGAAGATGGAACAGAAATGTATTCTAAAACCAGGAATGAACCTGTTTATTCTGTAAATAGAGGCAGGAAGACAACGTTCAGCGTCGCGCATCTGTCCACTCTCGTTTGGGCCCGCGGTCTTCGCAGAAACGGGACACCCAACACGATGAGCTTGATAGAACCTATGAGGAAGGGGATAGTGCAAGTATTTTCAATCGAATATCTGCAGATCATGCTAGTTACAGCCAAAAGTACGTGCAGTATACAATCCAGAAGCTGAGCATGATTACAATTTGATGTATCGCCAGCCGAAGCAGCTGAACAAATATCGGTTGATCAAACATTCTTAGTAAATAGACCAATGATATAACACATCTGTTCACGTTTCCTTTTGTTAGTATATAGTACTTAACTGTATTATTTTATAATACATATTTATGTAATATTATGATAAAACCTATACGATACACTAGTATGGTTCGTTTATCGTAATGAAATAAATATGAAGTAGGGAAAACACATTTTCCTCTTTGTAATAAATGATATGAGTTATTGTCTAATTGATTTGTATAGTTTTTTTTTAACGGCAAGGAATGATGTATCAACTACCGTAACATCGGCGTTGTCAAGGTCGACTACTCGACCGCCACCAGCCCCTTTGGCTCTTCTTAGATGCGTGGAAACCCGACCTCCACCGCCCGAAGGCACGGCAATGGAATAATCGGTAAAACGTCGCCTCCCATCCAAGTCGAAACGACCCCACCTGTATTCGCTCTTCACCTGGATGCCGCAGAAAATACTGAGAAGAGTGAGAATTTAACCTGAGTTACAAGCAACACCAATTATTTCCCTAACCACTCCATCACTAACTCATTGGCAAACCTGTAGAAAAAAATCTAATATGTTTATATCACTCTTAAACACCTCAAGGACAATGGTATTCCTAATATTTAGTTCTTTGTTGTGCGATGATTATAAGTAATTTAGCTATAATAAGTTGTAAAAAGGGAAAATAACGAAAATAGCCGTTGATTGGTCAAATTTTCAAAATAGCTGGTTGAAACCCCACCACAAGCCTTCTCACGGAAATCAATGTTGCTGAAAAAGCTTAGAGCCGCTACAGGCTTTTTTATACACGTGTCACATATCGGTTGGTGTTCGCCGAAAGGATTTTTAAAGACGCTTCAGCAACAATAATTTTCATAAGAAGGCTCGTGATGAGGTTTCAACTGGCTATTTTTGAAAATTTGATCACTCTACGGTTATTTTCGTTATTTTTCCTTGTAAAAACTTGATTAGTAATATTCCTAGCTAATTGTGTGCTTGGTTTCATTTCTACTTGTTTATCTATGAACCCACTACAATTTGTGATTTGCCTCTTGGGTTAATTCCTAATTGTTTATTGTTATCTACCGGCTATTTTTAATTTTGATTGCATGATACGGATTACACAACTTCCTAGTCTTTGTTGTATATGATTCTTTATATTATTTGTTGATATAGAAATAAAAGTTACACCAATGGAATCATTCTAATAACCCAATCTTGAATCAGTTTTTTATCCAAAAAAAAAACCCCCAATATTTTAATTTTATCTAGCCTGCTTCCAATCTCTAACCTCTTTTGAGACAATCATTGTAATTTAGCCTTTTATAAATTTTACATATTTTTAAAACATGTTAATAAAAATGACAAAATGTATTAGAACCGCTTGATTAGTTGGAAGCATAGGCAAGGGCGGACATAGATAGAGGGTCAGGTGAGCAGACCATCACTTGAAAAAAAATATTAGTGTATTTTATAGAGCAAAATCTCGATCACACCCTTTAAAAAATGGTTAAACCCCTTCTTCGCGCCCCTGGAAATATTTATTGGGTCCGCAATGACACCACTGAGAGTAGGTTAAATTTGTAAAAAGTTTACAATGAACTTTCATACCCTTTAACACTGTTTTTATAATCATGATTTTGATTAGAATGCTTTTGAACCCACTCATAAGTCATATCCTACTTGTTTTACAACATTATTTTCTTTTCTTTTTTCTATTGTTGAAAGATATTTATTTGCTCCTATAACCCACTCAAATGAAATTATTAAATACTTTTGAACCCACTCAATTGATATCATTTAGTGATATGGTTTAACTACTTGTCCGATACTAAAAATATAAAACAAAATAAAATTAGCATAATTAGTTTGTGTATATATGAGATTCCTATACACGTTTATCCATTTTGTCAGTGACATTCTTTTTCTCAATTTTGTCAACTGACATTCTTTTTCTCACGCGCGGCTCATGAAGGGGGCTTTCACGCCCCTTTTAATGCTAAAGGAGTGGTGTTTAACGCCCTTCACGTCTAAAAAGTTGGCCCCTCACCAAGGGCGTTAGCCAATTACACATGGTCTTATGGGGGCTTCATTGAGGCTTTGTGTAAAAAAAAGTGAGTGTTGCCATACAGACACTTTTTTTTCACTCTTCACACTATTAAGGTGCGTTGTGGGGCTTTCTTAAGGCTTTATGTGAAATATAGTATCTAGTTAAGATGACTTTAAATAACGAGTTTTTATATTAGTTAATAATAAAAAACAAAAAGAAACCCAAATCTCACCTACTTTCGCGACTCCGGCCAAGTCCCCGCCCACACACCCCTCTAGCGCCCCTCCGTGACTGTGTTCACGCTCCACGCTCCCTTTGAAGCACTAACACATAGCCTAACCCCTTTGCAGTTGTATATTGCTCTCATGTTTTAATATCACCGGATGGAAGCATTGTAGGTATTTATGTCATTCCTTTTACCTTATCAAGTGCACAATTTGATCAAACTATTTTATGTTAAAAGAAAAGCATGCTATTTTTTATAATAAAATCTTTTAAAAAAATAAAACTTGTTATTTGAGATAGTATTGACTATATCTTTAAATAACATAAAAACTTTCTATTTGAGAAATTGAAAATCATTTTTAGAACAATTTGGACTCTGGTTCCTTTCTTGTAAATCAAGTTAGTCTCAACTTGTGATCCTAAATAATTAAAATATAAACAAGAATTTAATAATCTACAAGCAATTGCTATGAAGCTACCAACTCAGTTTTATGGCAAGATCCAACAATCAATTTCTTCTTCTCTTGTTCTTTTAACCTATTTGCTACAGATTGAGGATCACGGGCTTCGATATCCGATCCAACGGCTCTGGAGGCTTAACTTCTTTTAGCAACGTATAGACCTCTCGAACGAAATCGATTCTTAGAAGAAGATCGTCGGCTTCCATTGTAGGTCTAGCTAGAGGTCCATGGTGCTAATACAAATAAACAAAAACGAGTCAACTCGGGTTATATATTGTAATCAAAGGGTCAAAATGATAAAGTTAACACGGGTCCGGTCAATCTTTTCTCTAAGGATTGATATCTCTTTCCTTTTTTTCTTGGATCTAGTATGTTTTAAACCTTTATTTAGAAACCTTAATTTGCATGTAACTTAAGAAACCAAAAGAAAAATAACTATATATTTGGGACGTGTTAGGCTATGTCTAATGGTTTCATTTCTTTTTGGTATCACATTAAAAAGTCATTGCCACATCAATGTAATGGTTTCACTAGTTCTTATAACACACTACCCATAATGATAATATATAAATCTAATCAATTAAAAAAACCAAAACAAAGCATGTGATTGGTTGAAGTACATATGGCTTTATTGAGGCTTTATGTGGGAAAAAATGTTGTCACATAGACATACGTTTTTCAGACTTCACACCACTAAGGTGTGTTTTGAGGCTTTTTTAAGACTTATGTGAAATATGGTATACGGTGGAGGTGGCTCTAAATGATTGGTTTATGTATTACTTAACAATAAAGAAAAACCCAAATCTCGTCCACGTCTGCGACTCTAACGAAGTGAAGCCCTTGCCTCGTTCACCCTCTAGCGTGTAAAAGTCAAACCGAAAAGTCAATAAAAGTCAAACTGAGCAGTTTTTGTAAAATTCATAACTAACGATCCGGATGTTATAAAATATGTTTCAAAGCATTAATAACCTTAAAATAAATATTTGAACATATATCAACAGGTTCGGTTCGTCAATTTTTGGTCTAGGCTCGGTTTGTAACCGAAAGTCTCAAACAGTTGACTTTCTGTTGACTTTCAGTTCTGGCCCGTTTTGAGCCATTCTCGATACTAAGTTATAGTCATTTTATGACCATGATTATGTTTGGATATTGTCCTAAATTTTCATGACTCGATTCCTAAGAAATCCGAGTTTTTACATAAGTTCCATAAAAGTCTTTAAAACCTTGCAAAAAGGTCCTTTTGTGCAAGATTAAGATTTTAAACACCTATAAGCCTACATTTGAAGTTGTTACTGATTTGTAATTTTAAACTAATTTTATTAATGTTTATAATCTGATCAAAAGTTAATTTTTATAAAGAAATGTGTTTACGACACATAAAGGACTAAAATGCCCTTTTCAGCATTTTAGAAAGATTAAACTTGATGTTATGAAAAAGATGAAATATTTTCTGATGTAATATGGTAAGTAGGACCAATTGGGATTATAAAAGTCTAAAGATCGCTAATCGCCACAAAATGACGAAACTACCCTTTCTACGGAAAATCACTTAAATCCATTCTTTGGTAATCAAAATTTGAACTTACTAATATAATAAGTTATATGGCATGATTTTGATATATATAAAACAGGTCCTAACTTCTGTTTAATTCAAATTATCGGTTTAACGACGTATTAGCGACTTTTACGCCTTTTTGGCATATAGTATGGTTTAAAACCATAACTATGAACCGAGACTTGTTACCTACTGATTTATAAACTTATTTTCATCATAAAAACAGTAAGCACAAGTCCCGAACTCAGAATCCCGAATTTGGCTTCAAAGTTATGTGTGAAATGACTAAAATGCCCCTACGGGACATAGTATGTTTCAAAATCATCAAACACACATATATTTGATATCCTACTGTTATAACATGATAAAATATATGTTTTTACAGAATATTTAAGGTCATATCGTCAGATTCACTTTATACATCTTTTATAAGCCTAAAAATGACCAAAATGCCCTTGTAGGGCATAAATCGGTTTTAAATATAACTCGGGCCTATCCTTACAAATGTTACTGATTTTATAACATATTTTAAACATATCTCATTATGGAACTTATATACGACTCTTACGGTTACCCGGTTTCGCTTATACGCGTTCGGTTAAACTTACGTAGCTAGTTTACGTATTTAAACCAAAACGGGTTAACTTTGTCCATTCCTTATCAAAATCCAGAATGCTATTGGTCTTTCCATATTATACAAGTCTATGTACTTGTCGGGTCCAATTAACATTCTATTCCGGTCACCGCTTAATCTAGCATATCGTACCGTATTAATTTAGCGTAAGACTAACCGGTCCAAGTCTAGGACTTAATTTAGGACCCGTTAGCATTCTAATATTGTTTATTAATTACCATCACTCCAGACTGAACGCCTCCCGGTAGATTGCTCCTGTACTTGCTCTGGAATACGGCTGAATTTGGATTACTTGCGAACTTCAATTCAGGTAAATACTCTTAACTTATTTTCCCTATACGGGCTTGGGATACGGTAGACTACCGCTTGGTCGGATATGGGATAATGTTTTATCCAGTTATGATAATTAACTGAAATCTTACATAACCCGGTTTTGGTCTGTTTTGACTGAAACTAAAACGTTGAGGGTGGGCTTGACCATGTCTGGGATATCCTTAGCTCACTAAATTGGTAGTGACCACGACAATATAGCATGGCGTGTAGGTATACACTGGGTAATTGCTATCCTGCTTTCTGTGTGAAAGTTCAGAGTGGTGTGTCAGTCGATCATGTCTCGTTTTTTGTACCGGGCCTCATATGTAAAAGCCAGCATGTAAATCTGTATACAAGGTCTTTTGTACTATCCCAAGTTATTTAAGAAATGCACTACGTGCGCCAAAAACCATTTTCGAAAAGGTTTTCAAAATGCGTCGGTTGAGCGTATTTACCAGTGTAAACTGATGTGTTTTCAAAAGCTTAAGTTACAGGTTGCAAGTACGGAATAGGCCGGGAGCTGGGGCGAATAACCAAGGAGTTGCGACCTTAGGGAATTGCCTGTTTATAGTCTGTTATCTTTTTGTATGTATTTCGATCCGTCTGTGGATCTAGTTACAACCATGTCTGTATATATTTATTTTGGACACTAGACATTATCAGTTTGTAATAGTTTATTTACTCAAGACTTCCGCTGTGTTATGCTTATTTGGTTATGATGATATCAATTGTACGTCACGATACTCTCCACCGGGCCCACCGGTAGACACGTGGATGTCGGGGTGTGACAGGTTGGTATCAGAGCCAACGTTTGAGGGAATTCGACACTTGACATTAGTGTTTGATCTCAAACGATATAAGAAAACACATTCCTTAGACTCTCGAGTCTAGGCTTTGACCTATAATTATTCGTTTCCCTATTTTGCTATTTTGTTTGCTTTGGTTTTTAATTTGCTTTGTGACAGGAATTGACGAAGATGCCTTAGGAAATTGTCTGTTTATAGTCTGTTATCTTTTTGTATGTATTTCGATCGTCCTGTGGATCTAGTTACAACCATGTCTGTATATATTTATTTTGGACACTAGACATTATCAGTTGTAATAGTTTCTTTACTCCAGACTTTCGCTGTGTTATGCTTATTTGGTTATGATGATATCAATTTTACGTCATGATACTCCCCACCGGGCCTACCGGGGGTAGACACGTGGATGTCGGGGTGTGACATAGCGTCCTTACGTAACAGTGTTCATGCCTACACCCAACTGAGGTGGCACTAATAGCGCCCCCATTGGAGCCCTAATACATAGCTTAACCCCTTCAATTATATATTGCTCTCATGTTTTAATATCACCAGATGGAAGAATTGTAGGTATTTCTTCTTCTTTTTCTAACGGAAAAAAGAAAGTGTTGCTACAACGATCATTCAGTGGTAATAAAGTATGTCTTATTGATACAATGCAACGATTAACCTTGGGAGAGCTAAATCCAAGTGGTGTGAGTACAATGATGGAGTACTATTATAATAGGAAGAGGTATGCATAATTACAAAGGAGAGGTAAACTAAATTTCAAGGGATGAGTAAGATACCGATTTGTATACGAGTCTAGGAGAGCGTCTTGTAACCGGAGTTTCCTTCAAGGTCTTTATGGCTTGGGTATTTATAGGCACTAGCAGTCTTCCCTTGTTCTTAAGCGGACCGTGACTTCTCCAAAAGAGAAAACACAACAAAGTTTTTTCCTTTGCTTCAAAGGTCTGTTCTTCTCTTCTATAGCATTTCAGGTAATCCCTTGACTCCACTTCTATTGATAGTGACTAATCTTGTGTTGTTTCCTTATGCCTTATTCATTAGTCTTGTCTTTAACCTTTGACTTTTGACATTTCTGGTTTGTCTCGATCTATGCACCTTACATTTGTCTGATTACAAGGAGACATCTTCTCATGGTTCATTAAATAGGAGGCACTCTGCCTTGTTGGTTTAACATTTACTCGCCCGACGACAAGAGGATGTCTCCTCCTTGTATGTTCTTATCATTATATAGTTAGTTGTTTTTCTCCTTTATTATGGGAGGGGAGTGGGTTTTGACCCACCTCCGTCATCCCCCCACCCCCCAGTGTGGGCCGCTCTTGGAGTATTAATGTGCAAGAGGGACTTGGACTTCTCGTGCCTGGCTCTCTCCTAGGTGCACAAAGCCCAAAGTGGTCGCTAAGACATAGCCGCCTGTAGGTTTTGTTGCATATTCCATCAACGTGTCTTGTCACTGTTCCTTTTAAGAAGTTTTGGAGGCGCTAGAACCACCATTTAAACAATTGTTTCTTTGTTAATCATGCAAACTGCTTTCTCATTTTACTCCCTTTTTTTTCTGATCGTCTTCCTTTTTTAACAAGTCAGTAATCTTCTCTTGGTGTTCTCTAGTTTTGCATTGTTAGTTTGAAAGTGGGCGGTAAGAATGATATTCATCTTCATTACTCGAGGCTTAACCGCCACTCCTTTAATGAGGTCTGTGTTTGGTATCAGATTGGGCCGGAGTTCGATCCAATTTTACCTTCTGACCAGGATGTTGTAGATGAGCCATCGGAGGGTTACACAACTTCGTACACCGTGTATTTCGAATTTTCGAACCTCCGTTTGCCTTTTACTAGGTTTTTTCTTCAAACCCTTTAGTATCTAGGCTTAGAACTTTATCAACTTGCACTATAATATGGGTTGAGCAAATTCACACATTTTATTGATGTTGTGCCATGCTCGCAATGTTGAGCCAACTGTTTCGTTATTTCCCATTTTTTTCAATTAGTTCAGAACGGTGATTGGCTTACCATAGAAATGTTGAGCAAATTAACCGATATAATCGATAACCGAACCATAACTGACATAACCGATAACCGAACCATAACCGACATAACCGAACTGTTAATACGGATAACCAACATAGCCAATGGTTTGTTTATGAAGCTTTGGTAAACCGAAATTGTAATGTTAAGTTTATATAATGGATTTATGTTTTATATAACCATATAGAGGGTCTTTACTAAGATAAAAGTATGTTAGTAACGAAATGATCTTATGTAGATGCCCTTTATTTTGATGAAGAATTAAGGTGTTATGATCATCATTTTTTTTTTGTTGAGAATTACCTTATTAAAAAGAACTCTAAATCGGTAGTTTAACCCAAAAGTTTAGTATCGGTTATCTTATAAAAAAGACTCAAGCTAAGTTCAAATCATGCACAACCTTATTTATTTCAAACCTTGCTTGGTTACTTAACCGAAATTAACCAAAACCGCTTCATAACCGATCAAGCGTAACCAAAGTTTGGTTATGGTTACTAAAATTCTATAACCGAAACTAGCAGTAATGAACAATGGTAAAAAAACAAACCAAACTGATTCATACACACCCCTACATAAAGATATATCTTTTGCCATCCTGCTATGTAATTAGCAGTAACATTTGTCAAAAAAAACTCGTATGTAACAAGAATTTGTTTCGATCATTTCTTCATTTTTTCAATCTTAAAAAGCTAAAAAGGATCGTTAAAGATTAAGCTAAAAAGCACATGTTAAGACTACAAATTAAAATTACAACTTCACACCAGATTCAAAGCAACCTTACTCCCATTGGTTAACGCTTAATGCACTGATCATAACAACCCACATGATGCTATATAATACTGATTAGTTTATGTACTTTAATAATAATCAAATGGGCCACTCTTAACATGTGCTTTAAACTCATGCATTGGGCTGCTTAATCATTTGTTTAAAGTACAAATATTGTGACCAATAAATGTAGTTAATCAACTTAAGAATTATATTTATAGTCAATGTGCTTTCATGTGTGTGGCTTTATGTGAAAGAGAACAATGAGGAAGAAATTTTGTAGCATTTTCATATTCTTCCTTGGAGGATTAGCAACTATTAGCTTATATAGAACTAGTAGTAAAGGAGTTGCAAGTAACAAGTTCAGTAACTCCAACAAATGCAGGCACCTGTGATTTGTTCTCCTGCAGATGGGTTCATGATAACACAGTCATGTTGGATGTAATTTGAGACTGCGTGTGACGTTCAAATAAGAGTGCAAGCTTATTTCAATGTCATCGGGACTAACGGGGGATTCAAGGGGGCAGCGCCCCTGGGAGCAGGGTCTAAGGGGCGGCAGCCCCTGGCTCTAGCTTCTGGCCAAAGATCTGGTGGTACAGGAGTATTTCTTCCTCGTACAGCAGGAGCCGACGTCGAAAAACCTAGAAAACCAGGTAAATGCTTGTCTCAGTTGTTTTAATTGTTTCTTTAACGTTATATCACAACGTAGTTCTCATCGCTTATTATCAAGTCGATTTTGGTTATATTTTTGGAAAATT
The DNA here is from genome assembly GCA_947069175.1 of Scalesia atractyloides. Classification (NCBI taxonomy): domain Eukaryota; kingdom Viridiplantae; phylum Streptophyta; class Magnoliopsida; order Asterales; family Asteraceae; genus Scalesia; species Scalesia atractyloides. The sequence continues at coordinate 3,221,344 of CAMTDV010000004.1, forward strand.
CAACAAAAGGGTTATATTGACAAATGCATTTTATAGAATAGTCTTGACTTTTAAAAAAATCCAATAAACCAAGCGTCTCTTGGCACAACAGATTCTAACGTAAAGCAGGTGTGCCATGTGGAAGCTTTTGGTTTGACATGATGAAACGATCTGTTAACTAAAAACAAGAAAAGTAAAATCAAAATTTTCTAAAAGGAAAATATCAAAGGTACTTGCCAAACTCATCGGTCAAAACAACCATTTTGTTGATATTCCTTATATTTTATCTCAATGTCCACTTAACGAACACATGAGTTTTTTCTATCCAAAGTCTAAGTTATGATCTTAATAATATTACTTTTTTCAACTAAATATCCATATTAATTACTTAAATGACGTAAAAATAGATAAAGAAAACACTGTCACCCCAACCCGAGCTTGTATTGTATTAATGGCCCGTTTTGAAACTGAGACCATCTTTGGCGGTTATTTGCAGCATTTGCTCCCATTCTCCTTCCGTCTCGTGTAGTACAAGCATTAAACCTCAACATACATGAATTAGGCTTGCAAATCACGCCACGTGGTATAGATATTCCTTCTATTTCAATCATACATATCTAACTATAACCATTTCGAATAATACCCGGTACTTAGCATTAACATCACATGTTTTTCCGATTATTTCAGAACATAACAATAAAGTGAAGGGATTAGAAAGCGGCCGGATTAGAACTAAGAAGAACAAGGATATGTCAAGCCAAACATGCGTCATCTCTCAAAACCGAAGTTCTTCACCTGAAATATTTCTCCCGAAAGAGTGGACTTACTAAAACCGGACTGTACTTAAGTAAGTGATAATTAAAATTCAATCATGTATCTGAATCCAATAAAAGTAGTGTCATTGTTAGTTGGATATTTACTCATAAACGTGGTATTAAATAAATTCTATCATGTCATTCTTGTTAACAATCAATCTCGGGTTTACTCGAATGTTGGGATTCATCAAATGCTTTCAAATTCAAGGGACAAACCGAACTTTCTAACTTTTTTTCAAAACATTTTTTAGCAAAACATGATAAGCGGGTTTTGTAACATGGTCCCTCCTACAAATTCAAATTTGAAAATTTTATTTTCTGTCTTTCAATTAAAATATATTTTTCTTTCTTTATAATAATATGTTGCGGTGCAGCTTGTTGGCCGTTTACCTGTAAGCAAATATATATGTTTATTTTTTATTTCTAAATTTCGATATGAAATTTACTTTAACCTAAGTTATATTCAAATTCCAAAATAAAATATTTTTTCTTTAAGGAATAGTTTATTTTGAATACACATTGATAACGTTATAAAGATAAAGATATAAATGAGGACTAAACTTTAACCTTTACAAAAAAAAATGTTGTCTATTTTTAAGGTTAGATTTTCAATGTTTTCTTTTACCCGTGGCAACTCACAAAGACAGAAAATCACAATATAGAATTTACGAGATTGTAGGCTCTTTGATGTCAATGCTTTAGATCAACATGTGAAATTGATTGAGGCTCAATCAAAGTAGTCATTGTCCCTCGGTTTAACTTGTTTGTATTAAGGGGTATGCAAAGCTGGTTAACTGTGGGTTCGGTTAATCGTCGGTTAATTGAAAAATATTAACTATGAAGGTTCGTGATCAGGCGATTCTAGACGGAAGTTAGTGCGTAAACTTAAAGTAACAGTTTCGGTAGAATGTTATTAAGAATGGAGTAGAAGTAGAATGCAGCGGAAGTCTTCATTCATACCGAAAGAGTATACATCTTTATAAGTCCAGCTGCCGGAGTTCCTGGAGAGAATCCGGCAGCACCTCCTGTAACACCCCAACCGATGGCGGAAACATCGGGATGAGACGAAAACGAGATTGCTCATTGCTCACAACATTATTACGTGACAATAATTAATTAAACCATATTTCATTTCATAAGAATTGTCAAATACATCAATGTAACAAAACAAAGAACAATCTAACATTTGCAAAGTCATAACAAAATTGATACGTCGACATTAAACCTAACGTCTAATTTGTGTGTATCTAGTCCTTGTTATATTGTTTTCATAGCGTCATCTCCTTCGACCTGTAACATGTTTTAAAATAAAGTCAATGCAAAAGCAAAGGCGAGTACACAAGTTTAAGCATAGCATACGTATACGAATAAAGTTTTAACAATCCTCATGGCAACTAAATCTATACAAGAGCAATATCAAGGCATGCAATGCTAATAATCAAACCCGTAACGCAATCACGATGTTTTAACATGACCTCACGTGTTAAGCGATGGAGGTGGATGCGTGAATTCCTATAGCGCTAAGCATGTCAAACAAATGCTAAAAATAGTTAATGACTAAAGCACAGCACAACGTTTATCCCTAGACAAGCAACAAGTATACGATTCAAGTAGTCATGTGTATAGGATTGTTTGTGCGTTTCATAAAGTTTAAGTGTTTGTGATTTTTGTATATGGAAACATGTTACACCCAAAAAGTGATATAAACAAATGTGGGTCGAGTGTACTCACAAAATTGCTAAGTCTTCTTTGGAAATTCCACGACGAGTTGATGAGTGGGAGAGAGGGACACCAATGGCACCTTAAATGACAACGAACATGGATGAATAATCGAATCGGAGTTGAAGGTACGTGTACGTTTAGCACGAAATTTATGTAATGACTCTAAAGTTAAATTCGTCAAAAGTGCCGTAAAAGTGTTATCAAAATAATACAATAAATATATATATTTTTGGCGAAAAGAAAGTAGATAAAAGCATATTTTGACGAAACAGGATAATAGACATATATGTATTTTTTAACGAAAAGAATAATAGATAAATATATATTGTTTGTCGGAAACACGTAATATATATATATATATATATATATATATATATATATATATATATATATATATATATATATATATATATATATATATATATATATTGCCGTTAGAGAAGTTTAATTTTCGAAAAGTATATAATATGTATTTATTTTGCCGGAAGGAATAATATGAGTATATCTTGTCGCTCGGTATATTTAAGTAGATACGTTTCTTCGATAAGCGTACTAAATATATATATATATTTCATGTCGAAAGATATGATTAAATAAGTATATACATTTTGTCGATAAAGTGTCATGTATAATATATTTTGTCGAATAAAGTATCGTGTATAATATATTTTGTCGAATAAAGTATCGTGTATAATATATTTTGTCGAACAATATAATTAAATAAATATAATACTTTGTCAAAAATTGGGCAGAGTTTCCCCTTGTTTTTGGACGATCCCGACAATCTAGTTGTCGATTAAATGTTTTCAAAACGCAATAATAGTAATAGTAATAGTAATAGTAATAGTAATAGTAATAGTAATAGTAATAGTAATAATAATAATAATAATAATAATAATAATCATCATATTAACCATACAGAATTAGAATGTTTAATTAAAATCAGTTCAATTACGAGAGCCCAGTCTGGTGGCCTAGTGAACTGGCCCAGACAAAAGGACTGGCCCAATCAAGAAATAAAAAGGATAAAAGAAAAGGGCCCAAAGGGGCCGGCCCAACAGGGAGCCAGACAGCAACAACAATGACAGCAGCGAATAAATCGGAGGTAACCAGGGATCAAACCGGCGACCTCCGAATTATCGACGGCTCATCATACCACTGGGCTACAGCCTAGTTGGTGTTATGTTCGCGTCTTAATAAGATTTATGTAACAACCCGGTTTGTCTTCTTCATGTTCATACATGCATACGTGTACTGTTTATATATATGTACGTATACTTGGTTACGACATCGATAGATTTATCCGGAGTGAAGTTAATAGACAGTAAAAAGAAAAAGAATATACCAAAGCGCGGCGTTCCGACGAACCGAGTCGTCTTCTCCGGTGAGACTTCCGGCGGTTCGGTTTCCTTCGGCAACGTGCAGGTTCTTCCGACGAAAATGCGGCGGTTTGCAGAGCTTGTTCTCTTCGAGTGAGAGGGTCGGGAGTGTGCGTGGCAAGTGTTATGCGAGATAGAGTGAGAGGGTTGTCGGGTGTGGCCGTAGGTGTGACGCCGGAGTTGATGTCGGAAACCGGTCGGAACCGGCTCGGGGAGTGGAAACACGGGAGAGAACAGGGGAGGCGGCTGCTGTATAAGTTTGTTAAGTGTTTGTAGTGTTGAGGTGATAGTTTAGGGTATTTAAAATAGATTAGGGTTTTAAGTTAGGGTTTAGCTGGTGTGTTGGGCCAAGGCCTGTTAACCCGTTCTAACGTTTTTGAGTGGCCCGAACGTACCGACGAGATCCGATTTCAAGTACAAGTTTCATAAAACGTCGAATTTATTTTGTTTATTATTATTATTATTATTATTATTATTATTATCTAAAAAAAATAATAATAATAATAAAATACGATGCGTTACACCTCCCCGTAGGGATGGCAAAAACTCAAATGTCAAATGAACACACACCACCTATTTATATGGAAACATAACAAGTTCGCTTGACATGTGCATAGGAGGACAAGTTTGGGCGAACTTGTCTACCATATGACAAGTTCGGCCAAACTTGTCTTACTACGTGTCAAGTTCGAGCGAACTTGTTCCCTTTTACACTGTAAACTCCATATTTTGGTCGTGTGTTCGATTCTAACCTATCAATATTCAACACACACTCAAACTAGCATATTCGACAAGTGACGAACACAATAGTGCATCAACAAACCATAATCACAACTGATGCTTGGTTAACTGTTGTTCAGTTAACCATTGGTTATGAATTGGCTTCGATTAATTTCGGTTAATTATCTAATGTATATAAAACTTGTAATATATAAATTCATGAATATAAAACTTGCAAAATTATATAGATACCACATGCATATTGGTAATGGCTCTTATGTACATAATAAAACAAACACTAATGGACCTTCAATTGAACTAAAAAATTTAAAAAATCTAGTAGGTCGTGAACTTATAAATAATATTACATTAAGAGAGTTTTGTATATATACTAGTTTAAGTTCTTGTGTGTTACACGGGTTACTCAAAGTAAATTATGTAATATTTAACAGTGTTGACATACGATTTGAAACGATAGAAATGTTTCATTACTTATGTAAATATTAAATGAATACGAAAAAAATCACAAGTCTTTACATAAAATTTTGAAATGAACGAAATGTTGTATCACTTATGTAAATATTAAATTACCATGAACTCACAGCTGAGGTTGATTTATTTATTCCAACCCAGCTTTGACCCGTCCTTTATCAGCAACCCACAACATTTTTAATCCAGTTCATTCAACAATCAGCAAGCCCATCGGTTATTGCTTCGGTTTGATTATTTAGTTTTGGTTTCGGTTAATTCGGTTTTATGTTCAACCCTATTTGTATTCATGTTGGGTTTATTTTATTTTTCCATTGGCCACGAGGAAGATATAGCCGATATGATTGATTCATTCAAGAGTGATGTGTTTGGTCCATTGGAAGTGTAAGGATGCACACACACGATATCAAGTTGAAGTGAAAATCAAACGAATCCATTGTCACGAACAACGACTTTATATTTTTCTTAATCCCTGTGTACCAGGCCCGCCCACCATTACAGGGGAAAACTCATCATCTGAAGGCCCACTGTTGTAAAACCCCTGGCTCACCTGAAACAAATTGCACCGAGTGGGACTCCAACCCATGACCTCCACATTGGAAGGTCATAGGGTTACGGGTTACCTCCTCCCAAACCAATTGATCTAGGATTCATTGGTGCAACGACTTTGTATGACGTGGGTCAGCGTTGTGGATGGTTAAGTTCATTGTTTTAATTGTTTAAAAGATTACAATTCTCGGTGTAATCTCTTCCTTCTTTGTTACGAATAAAATAGAAAGAAGAATTAATGGAAGAGATTAGCTAAATTCTCGATAGGTTTAATCATTGATTGAGTAGCTTAAGTACAAAGGAGCTGACTAACTGTAAGCTAGTTAGTCAATCATTTACAAATTGAGTTCACTATTCGTATAGTGAAATGGATATCCGAATTCCTAAATACTAACAAAAAAATATAGCCAAATACAAGTACACTCAATCCGAAATTACAAATCATATATTGCTAGATGCCTAAATAATTAAATACAATACCTTTTAAAAACTAAAACGGTCTCAACATTGAAAAGCCAAAATAATGGTTAAAATGTATAAATAATAAGTAATAAATATAATAGAAAATTAATTAATGATGACGATGATGACAATGACAAAAAACTAACAGTTTGACTTACAGTGATTTAAAGCATGGTATGACATGTGATTTTTTAGACCCTTTTTTCTATAGACTGTTTTGGGGTGATGTGCATATTTGATAAGTGTTTTTAAGTACAATACGTTTTCTAAGGATCTTTGTACTTTAAATTAAAGAAATAGTTTTGGCTTCTAGCCTTAAAAGGTGTTGGTATGTCCCAAGGAAATCTTTAAAGTTAAAATTATCCCGAAATTCAAACCTGACATGTGTAAAGTTTTCATAAAGCCAAAGTATAAAGATACATATACTAAAGTTTATAGGAGCATATCGTGTGTCTCAACTGCGTCTAAAGTTAACACTATAAGCACGAATAGTGACAATGCCTTAATGGTATGTCCGTGGTTGTACAACTACATGGTATAAAGAATTATATGTTATAGATTGTTATGTTACATTATATGATGATGCGATGTTATGTTATGGTGATCATAGAAATGTTGATGGGTTGATGGACTGATGAACCACCTTTGTGTTTCATTATTGAAACAACAAACCTTCAAAAAGAAACTAAAGACATACATACCTATATATTTACAATTAAAGTAAAAGTAATACATATGATTACATGAACATAATACAATATTTATACTTCAAAATTTCACCAACATTACCCAGGAACTTGTCTAGTTACAACTTTAATATAACAGAAGCCTAATAAACCGTTACGATTTTATTTTTGTGACGCGATCATACCATAGTTTTCCATGCTAAAAAGTTCTTCGTAACGTTTCTTCAACGATAATCGACGTCTACAATTTTGCATTGCGAATTCCCATCCACCGTACTCACCTTTTAGGATCTGTAAAACCTGTATATACCATTAAACCATGGTTAATAATGGGTGTGCGAAATCAGGTCCCCACATTGAACGCGAATTAGAAGGAGCAAGTTCAATTCATTTTATGTGAAAACGGGTCAGTTCAGTTATATTTTCTTGTTAACTGGTCAAACGGTACAATTATAAAAGTTGGTAAAAAAAGATACGGGTCAAAGTCTTGTGTAGGGGTGCTAAACGGGTCGTGTTCACAGGTTGGTGGATTCAACCCGACCCGAACCCGAAAATCTTGTCATACATATGAACCCGAACACAACCCGTTCAATCCTTTTTTTAACCACAAATTATTAATATATTATATTAATGTATACTACAAAACACGCAAATATATATAATACAATTATATTAAAATTATAAAATCTTATGACAATTACTCTTTTTAAGTTATAATTATGGCATAAAATACACATAATATTTAATTTGTGATGTAAAACATATTATAAAAAAGTTAATACAATATAAATGGGTTAAACGGGTCAACCCGCCAACCCGGCTTGGTTGACCCGAACCTGACCCGTTTAGCTAAACGGGTTCACGGGTTCAACCTGAAACTGACCCGAACCATTTAGACTAAACCCAAACCCATGACATATTCAAGCGTTTATAGAAAGATTATCAACATATGAAAGAATGTTAACATGCCTGGTTCATATCAGGGCGTCGAATGGATGATTGTTGTATGCATAAAGAAGCAGCCAAAACCGTTAGATGCAGTTGTCGTGTGTTACACTTGTCAACGATCGCAGGATCGACGAGTCTCTAACATTGTTCTTTCTCAGCAATGGTTTCGCCTGATGAAGTAAACCAAATGTTCATTCTCCATTAGTACATGTTGATTCGGGTTGTGTTTTATCTTTAACTGGTCAACCGCGTCAAATAGTTGGTTGAACACAAAACGGGTCAAATGGCTTGATCACGGCAAATGGGCCAAATTGAAATACTTCAAAATTCGATCATGCCAAACGGGTCAAATGTTTCAAGGAGACCCAAATTGACTTGTTTCAAACAGTTATAACTATTACACCAAGGGCTGCAAACGAACCAAACGTCGGCGAACAATTCGTGAACCATTCAGTGGGAAGTTCGTTTGTTTATTAAACAAACGAACACGGATAAGAAACTCCGTTCGTTTAGTTAAATGAACGAAGTGAACAGAGACAACGTTCGTTCATTTATGTTTGTGAACATTCGGTAACGTGTTCGTTTGTTGTTCGATAGTTCATTAGTGTTTTTAGGTTTTATACTCTATTTAAATACTTCAAAATTCCGACAAATAAAATATTTAATAAGTGTCGGTGTATTATATATTTTGTTCATGAACGCTTGTTCGTTTGTTTCCATTTGTGTTCATCAACGTTCATTTTCGTTCGTTGCCTAAAAGTAACAAACAAACACGAACATAAAATCTTGTTCAATAAGTGTTCGTGAACACATATATATTTCTTAACAAACAAACAAGAACAAGGTTCTGTTCGTGTTGGTTCGGTTCATTTGCAGCCTTGTACATATTTTGACCCATTAGTCAACCCACCCTGCCAGCCCATATTGCCACCGCTATGCGGGTTTAAAAGAACACGAGCAATACCCATAAAACAAGACTTTGTTGGGAATAATCTAGAGCTCTTCGACCGCTAATAAGTTCCAACAAGAGTACACCAAACGCGAAAACATCAGTCTTTTCGTCAACAATCCCGTGCATCAAGTACTCTGGAGCTAGATATCTACACAAAACGGTAATATTACAACATTAAATAATCAAATACTAGTATTATACAGCTAGACAAACTCTAAAGGCGGTAATAACGCATACAGACCCGAATGTGCCTTCGAATCTTGAAACAGTATGATGAGTCCAATCTCCGGTAACCATTTCGCTAGCCCGAAATCACAAATCTGAAATGAAAAAGGTTACTATCTGTATTCTAACTATTCAAGTTGTAATAATTAATTACCAAAATTGAAATCCAGACTCGTATTTGAACCAACTGGACGATAACAAGTGGGGTTAAAAAGGGCCCAACTTAAAACGGACATAACTTTAGGATGATGTTGACCTCTAGATCCAATTTCCCTCATCTTAAGTCTCAGTTTTGACCTTAGATGATTTTTTCTCAAAAGTTTGTTATTTTAAGTTATTTTGTTTTGATTGTAAAAATGAGTGAGTAGAGGTGCACAAACCGGTTATTTTCTCTAACCGGTTCGATTAACCTAATCGTCGGTTATTTTCTCATTTTTATTTTAACCGATTATTACTTTAAATGGTTTGGTTATTCTCTTTAACCAGTCCGGTTAATAACCGGTTATTAAAAAAAATCGGTTTTTTCCCCGGTACATCGGTTAAAAACCGGATAAATAAATGGCTAATAACCGGTTATTTCTAAAAAAATCCCTATCCAATTACTAACCTACGGTTAAAATAACTACTAATCAGTTATTAACCGGTTATGGTTTCGGTTAATAATTGGTTACGCTTGTTTAATTGGTTATTTTGTGCACCTCTAGGGTGAGTCGTGGATTCCATTAATCACGGGTTTATTTATTTAGGTTTCTAAAAAAATGGTTAATAATCGGTTATTTCTAAAAAAAAATCCCAACCAGTTATTTCTAAAAAAAATCCCTAACCGGTGACTAACCTATGATTAAAAATAGCCACTAATCGGTTACTCCACGATCGGTAATTAACCGGTTATTTTGTGCACCTATAGAGTGAGTCGTGAATTTCATTAATTCACGCGTTTATTTATTCATTTAGTTTTAATTCTAGTCAATTAATTTTAATTTCCAATATGTTTCACAAATACACCAACAAATTAATAAACTTATTAGGGCTTACTTGAGGTTCAAAATCCTTTGTAAGCAATATATTTGCAGCCTTGATGTCTCTATGAATGATTCTTCTTTGACATCCATCATGTAAATAAAGCAAACCTTCAGCTGTCCCTAAAGCAACTTTATACCTAATACCCCAATCTAATTTCTCCTTCAATGCTGTTACAGAATGTATAATTTAATCTTAAGTTTTAACCCTTCACTCATTTAGCCTTTAACTTCAAGAAAACATTAAGTAACAAGCCGGGCCCACGACCATAACCCATTAAAATAGGGGTGCTAAACGGGTCTTGTTGGCTGGTTTAACCCGATTCAAACCCGAAAATTTTAAACAAACTCGAAAATTGTGCCATACATATCAACCTGAACACGACTCGAATATTCGTGGGTTGACCCGAACACGACCCGTTTGACCAGATTTTTTTTTAATTTTGAATTTTTTTTCTGCAAATTAATATATTAAAATTAAAATTTCGACAAGAAAGCCAAATGTATATAATATGATTAAATTTAAATTATAAAATCTTACGTCAATTTCTCTTTTTAAGTTATAACTATGGCATAAAATAGACACCAATTTAATTTATGACATAAAACATATTGTAAGAAAATATAATATATATAAATGGGTTAAACGGGTCAATCCGAACCTGACCCGTTCAGCTAAACAGGTTCAACCTGAAACTGACCCTAACCTATTTAGACTAAACCCAAACCCGCGAATTGCGTGTTAGGTTCGTGCCGTGTTTTCGAGTCGTGTCAGAAATTAAAGTGTTTTCGTTGTATAACATAATTTAGAAGTTGTAACTAACCATGAAGCCATGAATCTAACTGAAGTGTTTTGGTTGTATAACATAATTTAGAAGTTGTAACTAACCATGAAGCCATGAAGCTAAACTACCATTGGAGATAACTCAAGAACAAGATGTAATCCTCCTTCAACACCGTAACCGATTAGTTTGGCTGTGTTCGGATGGTTAATATGAGCCATAACGCCAAGCTCGGATAGAAAGCTCGCGGTTCTTTCATCGATCGGGCCTCGTGTAAGTTGTTTAACAGCAACAATCTGCCCATTTTTCAGCACTCCTTTGTATACCTCAGCATAACCTCCTTTTCCAATCATGTTTACTATTAAAGAAAAATTATTTAAATTAGTTATGATAATTCATGACACGACCCAGAACAAGATACGAAAATAATCACTTTTTGGGTGTCATATCAATCTCGTTTAATAAACAAGTAGTGTTTCGGGTTGACATGTTAGATCCGTTTTATAAAAAGATATAACAAGTTTAATGTGTTTAATCAAACAAGTCGACCCACTAACCTAATTAAATTAGAATACAAAATATATTTTTGATCAGGTAAACCTGCCAACCTGTTTACGACCCGTTTAACCCATTTAGCAAACCCACCAACCTGATTAAAATTAGAATAAAAATTATATATTTGATCAGGTAAACAACCTGCCAACCTGTTTAAGACCCGTTTAACCCATTTAGCAAACCCCCCAACCTAATTAAAATTAAAATACAAAATATGCATATTTGATAAGGTAACCCGCTAGCCTATTTACGATCCGTTTAACCCATTTAGCAAACCCACAAACCTAATTAAAATTAAAATACAAAATATGCATTTGACAAGATAAACCAGCCAACCTGTTTACGACCCGTTTGACCCATTTATCAAACCCACCAACCCGTTTAACACGTCTACAGCTTGAGTACAATCCATTTGCAACCCACCAACCAGACACGATTGTCACCCCTAAAACACTAAAAACATAGTATGATAATCGGTTAAAAGACGCATCCTCAACACCCCCCCCCCCCCCTCTAAATCGTTGCCATAGATGGAAATGAATCAAGAACCTTACCATTTGAGAAGTTATTGGTGGCAGATTGCAACTGTGAAAAACTAAAGTTCTTCCAATGAGGCTTAAAATAACTCATATCAGGCATTGGAGATGGTGGGATCATGGAAAACTGCTCTCTAAAACTGCTACTTAACCGCTTTGATAACTGCAAGCCACTACTTATAGGGTGAAATGTGGTCAAACATTTCTTTGACTTGCTTTTAACCAACTTAACAAAATCCATCCATTTTGAAGGCTTTGAATCCTTTTGTTCATCTTGATCACTTCCAGATGTGCTTTCTTTTGAAGTAACTGTATAATCAGATTCCAAACTCCTTAAATAATCCTCAAGAACACATGTGGGAGAATAACTGTCATCCTTCATCTTATTCTTCTCCATATCAAGTTATCAACAAATGTTACAAATCTGTAAAATTTGTAAATGGTGGTTAATCTTTTTGTGTTAGTTTCTATAAAAGATATGAAAATGTACAAACCCATTATCCAAAATTGCACAGACACAAAACTTTATGTTCTTTTATGCAATGATCTTGAAGCAATGGGTGTCAGTTTGTTGGATCAGGGTATGACATCATGACATACAACCTATGAACCATAGACAAAAGTTTTGGGAAAAAAAAAAGATGTTTGGTTGGGTCTTTAATTTGATTATTACTATGATTTTGAAATATGTTAAGTTATAAAAGTTTTCAAAACACTTATTGTGAAAGAGTGTTGTATAAGGAACAAGTTATAATATAAAAGTAGATATATAATTACATTTGTATCTTTAATTATGATATATAAACTTATGTAAGTAAGTTAGTGTAACACTTTCTCTCTCCCACTGGATCTAAACAGAATTGGGTATAAGTTAATTTGGACAAAACTTGTAAACACTTATACTTATTATATAACCACATCTGGACGTCTTCGAACATCACAAAAAAATAGCCATGTGCGAGATAAAAAATTTTGCCATGTTCGCAAATCTCCATACATTCAAATCCAGGCAAATTGAATCACAAATCCAAAATTCCGAAAAGGCCCAAAAACGTTTTTGGTTCATAAAATCCAGGCCCTTTAAGATTATTTTTTTAAAAGATACAGAACTTTTTTTAGATATCATATAAAATAATTTACAAATCTTTTCAGGGCCTATTTTGATTTGGGCCAGAACAGTCGCCTACCCGGCACTTGCTCTGGGTCAGCCCTGAACCACATAACAGTATTGCTTTCTCTCTCTCATTGTATCTAAAAATAAGTTACAAGTGTTTTATACGGTTATAGGAGATATGAATATTCATAAGAAAATTACTATGACATGAAACACCTAACTATTCGTTAACCAATTCTAAGTTTTAATAAAATTAAAAAAAATCAATTAATCATCTTGAAATCCATTTCCAAATTCCAAACAGAGAGATAAAAGGACCATAAAATTCAAGAAAATTAAAACAATTTGGCAAGAATTTGTAACAAGAAATAACTTTTTTTTTCAAAAATATTTTAAGAATCAAACAAAAAAGCAAAAGGGGTTTTTATAAATTTCAAAAAAAGGTATTGTATCCAAAAATAAGTGTACAAGTGTTTTATACGGTTATAGGAGATATGAATATTCATAGAAAATTACTATGACATGAAAAACCTAACTATTCATTAACCAATTCTAAGTTTTAATAAAATTAAAAAAAATCAATTAATCATCTTAAAATCCATTTTCCAAATTCCAAACAGAGATAAAAGGACCATAAAATTCAAGAAAATTAAAACAATTTGGCAAGAATTTGTAACAAGAAATAACTTTTTTTTTCAAAAATATTTTAAGAATCAAACAAAAAAGCAAAAGGGGTTTTTATAAATTTCAAAAAAAGGTATAAAACTAATATCAAGAATCAATGAAAACAATTGAAATGACTTGAAGCAGACAAGGTAACACATGCACATGCACATGTTAGTAACTTGCTTTCATGGGTACATGTAAAAACTCAAAAGCATATATATAATACATAATATATAATATATATATATGTGATGATGTTCATACATAAACAATAAACATAAAGACTAAAGTTAAATTTGAGGATAAAAGAGGTACCGACATACCATAAAGATAAAGCTGAAGATTCTTGTGTGGATGCTTTGTGTTTGTGTGTTTTGTGGTGTGAAGTTGTCCCAAAAACAGAGGAGGGGAAACCCCAGAAACTGACGAGAGAGAAAGAAAACAAAGGGGTTTAGAGAGAGAAAATGGAGTAAGGTGGAAGAACACGACTTGTTGTTTGCAAAGGGTATTTTGGTAGGTTTTATTACATTTTTTTGTAAAGTGAAAAATACTCGATTGATAATATATAAAGTATTTCACTATTTTGAATCATGATAGCGTGGATACAAATTGATCTTCATATGTTGTCATCTATCTACTATATAAAATTATCAGGATTTTAGGACCCGCGCTACGCGACGGGACTGTTAAACTGAATAAAAATTAGACGTGAAAATATTGAACCGTATACGCGCGTTACAGCGTGTTAACTTGCAAAAATTAGACTGAAACAGAAAATTAGGACCCGCACATTGGGACAGAGTTGTTAAACCGTAAAACAAAAGAACGTAAAAGCTTTGAACCATACACGTTTGTTGCAGGGCGTTAATTTGTAAAATATAGACCGAAACGTAAAATGGTAAATTTGTAAAAGATAAAAAGTTGCATGTGACCAAAGTTGAAAGTAAAAAAGTATTAGCGTAAAATATGAAAAATGTTTTTGTGGCATAGTTGTAAAAGACAAAAATCATAGGGGTAAAAAGTGTAAATAAGTGAATTGTAATTTTTACAAACCAAAAGTTGATAAAAATATGAACGTATAAACCAATGGCTACATGGATCAACACACAAAAAAAAATGAATTGTGCTTTAGTAAATTGTATACAAAACTATAATAACTTATACAAATTGAATAGTAAGGCTGGAGGGTATGGGATGGAACCCTTTGAGGCTTTATCAGGATACGTCAGCACACCTAGATCAATGTCAGCCAGGAGGCTTTATTGGAAGGGGCCTTAACCTTGCAAGATGTGAGTTAAAAGCCCCTTATTAAACAAATTTAAAAAAAAAATTATTGGATGAAATGCATGCGGCCCACCTGCACACAGCTTCTTCCTCGTTACAATGGTGGCGGACAACCCATGGCACCCCGTTTCGCCGGGGTGCTATCGTTGGTGAGGTGGCAGGCGTGCCTCCACACCCTCCGGCCTAATAACAACTCACTTTTTTTTGTGAATAAATAAAGGGGAATTTATCAACGTTACTAAATGCAAACTAAATATTAAGGAATTGTTTTATTAGTGAATAATGACTTATAAGAACATCTTTTTTTTTAATTTTCAAGCATGTTGGTAAGGACAATTCAACTCTACGGTACCTGAGAGGAATACTTCGTGTATGAGATTGGCAAAGTTAAATTGTCCTTAGCAATAAAAGTAAAAAACTCAGATTGTCATTGGTTAAATTGACATTAGACTATGTATAGTGGTTATAACTATGCATCATTGTTAAAGTGTCATGTTAGTGTTATATAGGACCTTTAACTAAACCACTATTTTACATGAGTGTAGTGGTTTTAACTAAAAATAGAATAAAAAGAAAATATGTGATTGGTTGGAAAAAACATGAGCCCACCCATTCTCTTCTCACGCCCGCCAAGCCAATGACGAAGGTGATCATGGAGCCGGCCATTTGATTTGCGTATTATGGTTTAACGATGTGAATGGGCTGACGTAAATGGAATTTAATCCTCCGTTACACACAACCTTATCAACTAGTAGGTTATAGTTTGAATTGTTGAAATTTAATTATATTAAATTAGGTTATAATCCCGTGTATTACACGGGTTAAGTAAATAAAAAATCAAATAATTAATAACGAAGATATTTTTAAAATGCTTTTCTGATATCCAAACAAATTTTTGTATCATCTACGATCAAAACTTGTGATGTTTGTCAAGTTTATAAATATGAAAGTATTTGAACCATTATTAGACACAAACTATATCATAGACTTTCTCACGAGTTTTAACAGTCACGTGAACATACATTTAATAACCCAAGTTTTATTTAAATAATAGTGGTCTTAATTTATTAGTTGTAAAAAAAATTGTTTTCTTCTTGCATTTTAAATATATTAAATAAATAAATAATTTGTTAAGTAAGAAAATTGTTCCCTCCACCCTCGCGATATTTGTTTCAATTATTAAAATATAATTTCTAACGTAGTAATTAATATAAATAAATAATAAGATAGTTTATGGAACTTTATCTATAATTTTTTAAATGTTTGAAACATATATTAAATTTAATAATTTAAATTAAATAATAATTATTACAACTAAGAAATTAAGATATAATTTTCTAATCTAGTAATAATATATATAAATAATAAGATATTTAATGAAACTTTATCTGTAATTTCTTAAAGGTTTTAAACATATATTAAATTTAATATTTAAATAAAATAATATATATCTACAATTAATAATTTAAATAAAATACTAATTAATCTATAATTAAGGATGCTCTAGAATAATAACAAATGTCTATTTATTAATTTATTTTATATATGTATAGATAAAATAAAAACTCAGCATAACACACCAAAATAAAAGACAATCTGTTTGGAATTTTAAAAACTAAATCGAAATCTTATATTGACATGTGTAAGGGTCAATAGAGCACTATTTCATTTTCAAATTCATTTTCTTTTTTTTCTATTATATTATATTTATATTATATATAACTTATAATAAAAGACTACAAATACGCAACATCTCTTTATTCTGGATTTTATTTTTTATAAAATAATATTATACCTAAATTTATTATTTTCTAATAAATAAATAACTATACTATATAATAACAAACAAATCAATTACGTTCAAGTGGTTTATTAATTTAAATATTCCTTTTTAGTGTAACCCCGTAAAACAAAATTTGAATCTTCATCCAAATAGTCCATGTAAATTTTGAATCTTCATCCAAATAGTCCATGTAAATTTGTATTATTATATTTTGTTAAATGATTTTACGAATAAAAGAAAATATATATACTCAATCTATGAGGGAGTATAAATAAAATTTTAATTTACATTGTGATGGGTGCTAGATAATTTGACCGTGCTTCACGAGTTTATAGGCTGGGTAATCACAAGCTCAAAGCAACTAAGTGTCTAAGTTATAACAAATAAATTCTTAAATTACGGTCGATTGACCAAATTCAAAAATCCCTAAATAACAAATAAATTGATAAAGCTTTACTAAGATTCAAAGTTCTATATTATCGCTTTCAAAGTCAAATCAATTATATAACAATCCATCCAACACTTCTCGCAATCAACATGGTCGGATGCCAGAGAGAATGGGTCAATTTATACTCTCAAACGTTTTATTCTTTTCAATTGATTGTTGTTCGTATATTTAAACTTACAAAAATAATCCCAAGTTTTACATTCAAACCAACAAAATATATAATTAAAAACTAAATCGTACATTCAGTTTTTCTTTTAATTATGTCTATCGATAAATCTTTAATTAATTCAAACACAAATATTAAAAGTATTTTGATCAATAAATTTGTATAAGTTTTTCTTTTTAATTATTTGTCTATTCGATAAATTAAAGCAATATAAAAAAAATATAGGATAAAGAAGGTGTTGCCATGTGGCATAATTTGTATTTTTTATTATAAGTTAGATTAGATGTATATGAAGTAATAACTACTAAAATCCCTTGCACGATAGGAAGGGAATTTAGTTTCACTTGTTATCGGTTTGGTTTGTTACTGTACGATATCGTAAGCAACCCGAAAAACCAAAGAAAAAAGTTTGTTAAACATCAAAGTTAAAATTTTTATGGTAATTTTATAAGGGGTTTAAACTTTATATTCATTTGCAAATAGAACATAATATTAAAGTGAAAACCATGAATTGAATATGCACTCAAACTAATGTATAAATTTTAGCAATATTTTACAGGACTCTCCAATTTAGAGAGTGTGATAACCTTATACATAAAGTTCACCGTTCATTTTTTTTAACAATATAACATTCTTCAGATGTAGCTTTTCATTTCAAATTATCTTTTATTCAAGTTGCGTAAATGCTAAATCTTAAGTTATTATATATTGATAATTGGCAACGATTATTTGTGATATCTTAACCTTTTAAGTTGTGTAAATTTGAAATTTATTTCAGAATTGTTATGTTTTCCTATAATTTTCAATGAAAGAAATTGATATTTTTCAAATTACGGACGGTTTTAAACAATTTTTATGTTGTATTATTTTTATTTTTACTTACCTGGGATATTTCTTTAGTTCAACCCGTGTAATACGCGGGTGTATAACCTAGTTATATTATATAATAAAAAAGAAGAGTAGATGAATAGTGTTGTACTATATCTGATACATGTTTTACAAGTTATCAACTTTTTTGTCCTTTATTATATTTCGTCATTTAGTATAAACTTTTTGATTTACAACATATGTAGTTTAACTATATGTTTTTTTTTCTTTTACTTAAACCAAATTAGTTTTTACTCCTAAATAGCTTTTTTAATGAACACGATAATACCGTTTTATACATATTTTTTAATTTTTATTTTTCTTGCTATAACGAGTGCAACAAAAGTTTTTTTTAGTTTAATATTTTTAACGAACACGTCGATATTCTTTTGAACATTTTTTTAACTTTTTTCTTTGCTATAACGAGCGCGCCGAAACCGACCAAGTTTCCATCGTTTTCTTTTTCGTTTACCTTATTTTTACCTTTATTATTTACTATATCGTTTTACCTTTTGTTACTATTTTGATGTTCAGAGCCCAGTTATGACACAAATAGCATAACCCATTAATATATCATTTTAGTTAATTTTACAGATTTATTTATCGGGTTTATAGTGTGCTATACGTTCTGAATTCCAACCGCGTCCCTGCGCAATGTACGGGTAACTACGACCCTGGTATACCATAATTTGTTTAACTAAGTTGACTAATTCTACTAAATTTATAACTATTTCTAGATAACAAATTGACACTTAGAAGTTAGAAGTAACTTTATAACTACTTCAAAAAAAAAAACCTAACGGCTAATATTACTTCTTTTATACTAATAGTCTTTGCTCAAACCCGAACATAAGGACTCTTCTCTAAAAATACGTGTCTTTATTAAGTGGGTTAGTCCAATAATGACAACACTACTACATGTGAACTTTTTTTGTTTTGTAACAATTCTATATAGATATAGAAAAAACAGACCACAAAAAGCAGAAACACTCAAAACACAATCAAATTACATTATAACATTTCGAATATTAAACTCACATCTCTAATATATTATTGAAAAATAAATAATATAAGCGAGAAAGTGTTGTGATTACTGAATTAGGAAGCAATTACAAGTTTCAAAAAGAACTTTAATAATTAATCAAGACATGATGGTTGAGTTGTAATTTGTGGCATTACTCTCTAATTATTTAATATATACACACACAATATGTATACCTAGTTACGTACCACACACGTTGTTCGACAAAAGGAAATCAAATGATGTAATTCTATGTCTATAAAAAAGGTTTTAATTCGTTAATTCGATAACAATTAATCTTAAGTTCTCAATTTTTATATATATATTTATACACTATTGTACGATAGACGGTATGCGCATATAATGTATAACGTTAAAAAGAAAGGGATGGTTAATATGCATCATGTGGTGACGTTGATAGCCGAAATACAAGGGGGTACATGCGTTAATGGGCTTTTGTCCCAATTGCCGAGTGTTATGTGTCTTATATACAAGGCTTGATGCAAAACTACTATCGAGTCGGGGTCTCATTGGAAGCAGCCTCTTTATTCCTACGGAGTAGAGGTAAGGTTTTCAACATTTTACCTTTCTCAAATCCTATCTTAACACTGCTATTGGTGGAATTTACTGAGTATGATAATGTTACACTATTGTAAGATGTAAGATTATTTTTATTAATAACACTATGTCATTTTAGGAAGAGAAAAAAGGTCAAACATAAAACTCGATCTTGTTTATTATTATTATTATTGTTGTTGTTATTATTATTATTATTATTATTTAATCTAAATAGTATGCATCTTCCAATACACGGATTAATAACGTTATACTTACGTCCCAAGAGGATAGCCTGGTGGTAAAGTGGTGTACTCCCCATCTAAATGGTTAAGGGTTCAACTCCTGTATAGAACATGTGTGATGTAATTTTAGATGTTAAAAAAACGTTATATTTACCATGTAGTGTAAAATAATTTATTACTTATATACGAAATTTACCTACCAAGTTAAATAAATTATATATGAGATTATATGCATTCAAGTTGGATAAAATCGTATTTATAAGATCATGACTTACACTAAAACACATATTAGTTTACAATGACCCAAATATGTTTATAAATTCATGATGAAGTTGTTGATTAGTTGAACTATCAAGTACAACATAATGATAATGGCGATTTTTTTTGAACGACTAATTTTTCCCCTTAAATACATACACCTTGCAAGATTGAACATTATCTTCCCATAAGAGATAATTTCTCTTGATCAATAGGCTATAATCTAAGTGGCTAATGGCGAAGTTTAAATTAGAAATATCAAAGATGCTTCAATTGTAACAAAAAGGGAAAAAAAACAAAATATCAAGTTATTTTTTCAAGTAGTTTTAATTAATAAAATAACTATAACTAATGTATACATTTATCATCTATTGTCATAAGCCACCGGTCTTAAACTGACTCATTAATCGGTCAAAGTTGGATATGTATGCAATTTTTGACTTTCAGTTAAGTTAGGCCATCATCTGGCCAAACTTCTATCTAAATTAACTACCATCCAAGAATATTCCATCCACCAAACTATAGTATATCTATATCGCTAATTAAAATTTAGAGTAAATTTCTGTTTTGCTTCTCTGGTTTGGTCGTTTTAACGATTTTGCTTCAATCCTTTAAAACTAGCCATTTTATTCCCTGATGTTTGGTTTTGTCGCCAGTTTGCTCCACGGCCTTAACTCCATCCACATTGTATGTTAATTGAAAGGGTATTTTGGTAATCAAATAATGGGTACTTTGGTAATTTGTATTTGTATTTATATTTAAATTAAAGTATACACACAAATACACAAACTCTACTCACTTTCTCTCTCTACAAGATCTCTCTATTCTATAGTCACCACCCACACCTGACATCACCGGCACGCCCGCCGCTGTCCGCCACCACCACCCAGGTGCCACCACCTGATCAACAAACTCAAAACAACACTAAAACGCCCCTCATTTTTTATAGTTCTTCGATAAACCCAAAAAATAAACAGCCAGTGTTGTTTTGAGTTTCTTAATTATGGTGTCTGCGCAAAGAATTAAATCAAACCAAAAAAGCCCTTGAAAGTGAATTTGTTTTAATTGCAAAACAGAACAGACATGAACAGCCTTTGGAACGACCCGATCGGAAACCAACTTGCCTTAATTATTGGCGTCTGACAGTTACCGGTCAGACCACAACCATCAATGAACTATCTCAAATCAGATGTAGACGGTAGCAACTGATGAACTCCGATGTAGACGACGGTAAAGGAGCGACAGCTAGGGATGGTCGCGATCTGGCGAGAGAGGGAATAACCCTAGAGCGGCTATGGTGGTGGTGAGTCAGAGATCATGGAGTCTCCGATTTTCTGGTCGCCGAATGGTAGTGTGCTCGGTGAGAATGTTCAGATCTGTGATGAAGGATGACGGTGGATTTGGGGTTTCGAGGTCCAAGGTTGCAGATTAAGATGATGGCGGGTGGCCGGCAGTGATGGTTGTTGGTTTAGGGTTGAAGATGAAGACGGTGGTGGTGGCCAGCTCCGATTTTAGGTGGTTTTGAGCTCCAAATTGACGGCTGGTGATCTCTTGAAGTGGTGACATTGAGAACGAGAGAGAGAGTTGTGGTGGTGACGGCGGCGGATGGTTGTGGTAGTGGCGACAATGGTGGCGCCCGCGTATGATGATGATGGTTGAGGGTGAGATTTGAGAGATCAGTATTGACTGATGTTTCTTTTGTCTGAATATATATCAATAATAGTAGTGTATTTATAAAACAAAATCAATTCAAATGTAATTTACCAAAATACCCTTACTTTATACTTGAAA
Organism: Scalesia atractyloides; assembly: GCA_947069175.1. Taxonomy (NCBI): domain Eukaryota; kingdom Viridiplantae; phylum Streptophyta; class Magnoliopsida; order Asterales; family Asteraceae; genus Scalesia; species Scalesia atractyloides. The sequence goes on from CAMTDV010000004.1 coordinate 3,243,360, forward strand.
TTACCAAAATACTCTTTCAGTTAACATACAATGTGGATGTAGTTAGAGGCGGGGAGCAAAATAGGAAAAACATACTAAACTATTGGAGGAAAATGCCATTTTTAAAGGATTGGGGCAAAACCGTTAAAGTGAACAAACCACAGGGAGCAAAACGAAAGTTTACTCTAAAATTTAATTTAGTTTAAGTTATGTTATGTAAACAATAATATTTATATAAACAATAGGCATGTTTAGACTTACGAGTTTAATCAGTTTTGGGTATATGATTTGGGATCAAGCTCGTTTAAGATCAACTTAGTTCAAGCTTTTAGCAATATTTAATAGCGACTCAGCTCATTTAGACTTCTAATTTAAATAGAACACTGATTCTATTGATGATGGTTATAACGTATATATGCGAATTAGATTGAACCTTTTAACTTATGATTTTAGGGAATGTGATAACTGGATTTTGTTTTAATGTGGCATAAAAATTCTAGATAATCTAGGTTTTAATTTGTGAGCTCAAGACTCTTATCTGTTTAGAGCTCGTTTTGCCTTTGGAGTTACACTTAGTATAATTCAGCTTGATGAAACACTAACTTGATAAAAGCTTGACTCTTTTAGAATTTTGATATGCTTTCAAAGTAAGTATTACAAATTTTAAAATAAAGAAAGGCAAAATGTCTTTGTCCCTTTTGCCTTTGATACTTTTGGCTCCCTAGCGCCAGAAGCTATCCACTTCTTGACAAGGGTTCAACGGGTCGTCTACAAAATTGTTCAACCCCAAGGGGGCAAGGGTTTGTATTTGGAAGGTTAGGGTTTGCAATTCAGAAAGGATTGGCGGCGCAACTTGTTGCCCGGCTACCTTCTGTTTTGATGTAACTTGGGAAGTTTTCTGGCTTATATATGAACATTCAAAATGAAATTACGGAAGAATACAAAAGAAATTATAAGATATAATTATGATTAATCAAGAATTTTTATATGGTTGAGTAATTAAGCTTGTTATCCATCTTTCCAAAATTGAATATATTCACCCAAAATCATGAAAATATCATAATCATAGTTCTTTCTTTTTTTTTTTTTTTAGGGCAAGGTATGCTACAAAATTGATTATTGTTACTTCAGTTTTGCAACACATCACATGCAATGCACAACCTAGGAAAATTACATGCAATGATATTGTTTAACCTATGGCATCAACTAATACCAAAGGTACATCATTTACTCTCATGTTTGTATTGTGGCCCGATAACTTTATATTTCCTGTCTTAAATAACTAACTAGTTGTATCAACTGTTACAATTTCACAAGTCTAGTATTTTTTTTTCCTTTTCACCCTTTCATATTCTATTTCGTAATTTCAAAAAGTTACTTAAGTTACTAATTTATACGTAATTTCAATCATTTACTTATCTCAAAATATCGTGATAAATCTATATGTAACGCCTCGTATTTTAACATCCTTATTTTATAAAAGTGATATCCGTATCGTAATCCGAGTCGTTAACCAATATGTATATATGCATATATCTATTATTACATATTCATTAATTACGCAACAGGTCGTTCAAATGTACGCTTATACGCAAATCGGTACTTCTCGGTTTGTAAATTTCGCGTTTTAACGCAACAGGCCAAGAACGCGCCTAATATAAGTTACCGAGACCATCTTAATTATTTTATAACTTTAAATAAATAATTTCTATATCTTACGACGCTCGGTTCGAAAACGGTCATTGCGGTTGTGACCAGGCCGCTCAAAAACCCTAGAACCAAATTAACGGGCTCTAGGTCCAACCTAACTAAACCTATCTAAAACCCTAACTTATATATACCTAAGCCTACACACACTAACACACACACACCCTAAAACAATCAGCCGCCTCCACTCACCCTTCTTCCTCTCACACACTCACCTCGCCGACCTCACCCCTCTCCCGTTTCTCTCTCTCTGTACCGACATCGCCGGCCACCATTCTGGTGGCGGCGCACCATGAGCAAAGCCGCAGCAGCGGCGGAGGTCTCCAACCACCCTCTCCTCGTCTCCCTTTCTCCCAAACAGCGGCGACCGCAACACCCTTTAGGTGGCGGCGGCGCTGGGATAGCAGCGGTGGCAAGCCGCGTGCAGCGACGGCAAGACGGTGTTGGCCGCGTTTGATTGCGGACCCTCCTTTCCGGTTCAGGCCACGGCATCGACAGAGGCATCGGCTCGGTCTAGCTTCCGTCTCGAGTTTGAGTTCCGGTCAGTCTCAGTCAACCTCGGTCAACATCAGTTTGGTCCGTCAATGACAGTCAATGATGGTTAGGTTCGAGATACAGGTTCGGTTCGATGTTTGGGTTTTCGGTTCGGTCAAAGACAGTCAAAGTCTGTCGAACAGCCAACCGAGTTAACGCGGTCAACAAAAGTCAACCAGTCAACTGCTGGTCAAACTCAGTCAGCACGAGTCGGTAAATTCTAACGTCGTGACGTTCTTAATATTATTTACGTTAATGTTATCGCGAAACTGACTTGATTATTATTTATTTAATATTATTAGTCATGTTATTATATTATTTATGTTATATTATTGTCGATGTTTATTATATTATTTATGTTAAAATCATTTTAATCAGGGAACCGACGGTAAATATTATTCATATAAATGTTATCTTATTTCGACGTTCATTATATTAGTTACATAACATTATTTTGAGCGCGGAGTCATTTATTGATGTGTTTTGTAAAATATATCGACAACTTGTGTTGTCGGGATCGTCCGAAAACAGAGGAGACTCTGTCCGATTTTCGTTTAAAATATGTAAGCATATCTACTTTTAGCCGAAACACTAATAAATCCGTACCGAGACTCGAACAAAGTTTATAAAATAACTATAAACGGATAATTTATTTCGACATTATCTCTATAACTTCCTCATATCCATGCGAGGTGATCTCGGAATTCATAATTCGACCGTCGACTCTTCACGGAATACTAAAGGACCTTCGCAAATGTGAGCATACTCGACCCCTTTTACACTTTAACGCATTTTGGGGTGCAACATGTATAAATTACAAAATTTATTTTTAACAAGATTAAATGTGTTCCCAATACCAAACGGATTATCAATTACGCTTATGTGAATTATATGTGTTAGATTAAACTCGTTTATACATGCTACTTGTTACGTTTGAGTTGTTTATGCTTATTAGTTTTAATTTGTATTATCACGACATTGTTATGATTATGATACTAAGCATGCTAGTTAAGGAATTCAATTATATATTATTATGTGAGAGTCGTCTGCATATATATGCGATTCAGTTTTATTATACTCCCGTCATGATTGAAATAAACTCTTACACTTCGATTTTATTTTTAAACTTGTATGCTCGCCAATACTTTTGTATTGATCTACGCTTTTAATACATGTTGCAGGAAAGCCGATGATGCAAGAAATTAAGTTAGGACAAGCTTTAAAACGCACCTTAAATAAATATTATGTTATACTTGTTTACTTTATTCGAAACTTTGTATTTGAGTTCTTAGTATTTATGAAATTGAATTTAATTATATTGTCACAATAGTGTTATGATGCTTTTGAACAATTTGCTCGTCTCATCCCGATGTTTCCGCCATCGGTTGGAGTGTGACACTATATTTGTTCTAAATGACACTTAAACTTTAATTCGTTAAAGGACACCTTAAATGAGTATTTTGTTTAAATAATTCAAATAATAAACAAAGAAATTTTACCATCCAACTTTAATTAAAAACTTGCTTGTAGTGGAAATACAAAAAAAAAAACCAAATTAAAAAATAAAACACAGTCTGAGATCAACTGCAACAATCCTATCAAATAATTGAGATCCACTAAATGCACACCAGGAATTATATATCACAAGGGGAAGGATAAAAAGAAATAACTTGAGTTAAAAAAAAAATTCACAATTTTTGTAAAAGCTCTATCTAATATTTTTATTTTTCATAAAAAAAGAGAATGCAACATACATATATTTGAACATTTTTTAAAAGAAAATTAAAAAAGCGTCGAGTAATTTTTAAAAAAAATGTTAAAAATTCTATGTTACATAATAATATAAGAGTAAACTGTCATTTTGGTCCTAAGGTTTGGGCAGTTTTGCAACTTTAGCCCAAATCTCAAACCTTTTGCATCTTGTGGTTTCAATTTTGTTGTCATTTTGAGTCAAAATAAAATAATTAAACTTTATTTTTTTTTGTCTTTTTTTGAAGGCATTTGGTAATTTAGCATATATATAGATATATATATATATATATATATATATAAAAAAAAAAAATTCAAGACTCTGCACTACACTCCCCAAACCCAACCCCCAAACCCTCATACTCTCACTCCAACCCCCAAACTCTCTCCGGCGACTTATCTCCGCCGTTAATCCTTCAAAATCCTCCGGAGAAGCGTGTGAGTTCATAAGCTTCATCACCGAGAAGCGTGTAGTCAAAGCTCTCCGAGAGCGTCGGACAAGTGTCAGAGCAGTTGAAGAGTATGTGGAGCCGTTGAAGATTTATTTGGGGAAGTACAGCGCGGCGGCGACGGAGGAGGTGGTTGAGGCAGTGGTGGTGGTGATGAGACCCGGAACTGCCATCAATCTTCCCTCAACTATATTCGAAAATTCTCATTACGATTCTAAACCATAGTCGAGGTCATCGGATAACACCAAGGGCAGGTTATACGGGATAATATTAGAGATAAAGATTGTTTTGGTATGGAATTAAATATTAACGCAAAAATAACAAAGGAAAATGACCCAAAAACGGTGTTCCGGGTTTGCCGGAAAGCAACCGATTTCGTCGGAGAAGACCCGTTAAGGCAACATTGGTTTGTTATTATGTTGATACGAGGTGGAGATAAACGTTATCATAAAATTTAGAGTTAAACGTATTGATTGAAACGTTCTGGAGTTGCCGGATTCCCACCGGAATTTGCGAAGAAGATGAACTGAAACGAAAGTCCTTTTGTTTGTTCAAACTTTTGAATCAATTGCACTTAGGTCCTTGCATTTTGGCTCCTCTCTACAATTCTAACATAAAACTTAATAAAATTATATATATATATATATATATATATATATATATTAATGTTTAAAATAACCAAAATGCCCTTTAGAAAAAGACAAAAAACCAGTGTTTTTTTAGAATTCTATGTTGACTTTGCTTTTGGACCAAGATGGTAACAAAATTGAAAACACAGGGGTCCAGATGCAAAAGGTTTGAGATTTGGACTAAAGTGGCAAAACTGACTAAACCTCAGAGACCAAAATGACAGTTTACTCATAATATAATATATATGTCCAAAAATGTAACATACAGATTTTGAGCTTTTAAAAAAAGAACTAGTCGATGTTTTTTATATTTTTTTTATAAAAATATTCAAATATATGTATGTTACATTCCTTTTTTTAGAAAAAAAATAAAAATGTTATATAGAGTTCTCTTAATATTTTTTTTCAATTTAAGTGAGTTTTTTTTCAATACTTCACCTGTATAACAAATGTTAAAGATAAAAGAAACAACATTATAAACCACTAGATGGTCAAGCACTTAAGTTATATGAGATCTAGGAGAGTAACATTCACAAAATGGTATCAAATTATTCTATTTTAAAGTACAAGGGGGTAAACATCTTCAAAGAGTTCACATTAATTTACATAATAGATTATTCCTCAAAAAGTGGGTAATAAACTTATCATAAGTACTATCTTGAATAACCCTTAACATATATTTTGGTTATTCTAAAACGCGGTTACTTTTCAATACTTGTCAATCTTTATCATCCCCCTGAGGTGCCTAACCTATTCCAGCAGAACCGGTTAAATCGTCTGGTAATATCCGGTTAAACCGTCCGATACACTTGGTTAAACTGTTTTTAAGTCAAATTCGATATGGTATAAAAACTGGATTTTAAAACATCACTTAAGTGTTCAATTTTATCCCAAAGCATGATGTACACATATAAAGATTTCAAACCTAAATCAACTTTCAAAACAAATATGGAGGCATTGGCCTTACACATATGAATCAAGCTAGTTTCTAACATGTATATCATTCCTATTCCTATTTAATCAATTAGTTAAAAATAAAATATATATTATTAATATAATAATTCACATTCCTTTAGCTCTAGTAGGTTTTCTTTCTTTTTTTTTTTTTTTTTTTCCATTTTTAGGTTTCTGTTTTTTCAGTTTTATTCTCTATTACAACCCCTAATTTTTAACATATGTTTCATACGAACCCTCAAGATTAATAAGTTTATTCCCCCAACCCCCACATTTTAGTCTACTTTTTATACCCCATTCTATTTAGTTGGTTGATTTTTTCTTTAACTTTAACCGATTATACTACAACCCCAAAACTTTAATTAATTTACCATTTTGAGCTTAAACGAATTTCTTGTTTCATGATTTTTGGGTCGTTTTTATATCAACGCTCCACGCTTATTTTTATCGACGTTTCAACGTGAATTTTCGTAATGTTGCTTTTAAACAGAGCAGTTGTTTTAAACGTTTCTTTAAACCGTTCGGTTTTTAAAAGTGTACGACGCTCATCTCTAAATACACCATTGCAGCGTGTTTTTTATATACAATGAAACCAACTTGCTGTAATATGTGACTGTCATGTTTATCTTTTTACATGTTCTGGTGTAAATTTTGTTTAAATAACTTGGCTTTCGTATATAACAACATAACTTTTCTATGACTTTCAGATACACCGTCACAACATATTTTTTAATCGTCATGTTTGCCATTTACTTATCTACGATTCTAACCCACTATAAAACGTGAATAATACCTCACTAGTTAATGGCAACATCCATCCTATGTTAATAAAGTATAAATATATTATAAATATCTACCTTTCTGTGTTAATAAAGTATAAATATATTATAAATATCTACCTTAAAATGGAAAATACTTTAGGAGGTTAAGACTTATGAGTGGTACTTCATCTTGAAGTCTAAGAATATATGGATCTAAAGTGTCATCATTATATTGACATACTTATTACACATCTACCTTTCTTTCACGTTCACTCTCTTTCTCCATCTACCTTTGATTGGTAACTTTTATTCCTTTAATACTACATCAAACAAAAGTTTGAAGATTTGATTTTGTTATGTAGATTAAGTCATCTTTATTGAATACCATGTCAGTCTTTCATTAAATATATATGCCTTGTAATTACTTTTTAGTGTAAATTAACAATATAAAAAATTGATTAATGAAATTAGAGAATAACAGCCCAGCTGAAGTGTCACTATATGTACTAGTAAATTTCTCATCCTTATACATAACTATAGTAAATTTCCCTACGTGTTACCGGGACGTCGAAACGTAAAATAACTCGAACGTATAGATTTTAATAAAAACGTATTGTATTTGACCTGACTCTTGTCCGAACAATAGTTTCATCGAAACATAGACTAACTGAAAACGTATATAAAAATAAGCACGGAAACGTATTATATTTAACCCGACTTATTCGCGAAAGAAATTTACGTCGAAACGTTAACCAACCTGAATTTATACCAACACGTACCTCAAAATACGATGTAAGAAAATTATGTTTTTTAGTTAAAAAAATGGTACGGCGCGTTGTGGTGGCGTCGAAACGTAAAGTAGTTCGAATTTATATCATCTAATGAAAACGTATTATAGTTGACCGACTCGTTTTAGAACATTTTTTTCGAAACGTAGACAAACTAAGAACATACATAAAAATAAACACAAAAACGTATTATATCTGAGCCTATTCATTTCCAAAAGAAAATTACGTCGAAATGTAAAGCAACCGGAAATTATATTGGCACGTTCATACAAAATTACAATGTCTTTAGAAAGTTAGGGGTTGTAACTGTTAATACTAAATGTTAAAGGGTATAGGTAAAAAAAACACACAAACATGATTATTATTATTATTATAGAAGGTTTAGCCAAGGCTTAGCTCAGGACCCCACTACTCGTCGTATTTGGTTTGGTATTGCTATTATTAGGGGTATTGGATTTAATTAATCTGAACTTTCACATATTGGCCGATAACACTATGAACTTTCAGTTTGGACAGCAGCACTCCCAACTTTCAACTTATTGGCCCAATAGCACTCCCAAATGCTGACGTGACACTGGTTTTAGAGTTTTATCGGCCAATAAGTTGAAAATTGGGAGTGTTGCTGTCCAAATTGAAAGTTCAGAGTGTTATTGGCCAATATGTGAAAGTTCGGATTATTAAATCCAAAATCCCTTATTATATTTATTATTATTATTATTATTATTATTATTATTATTATTATTATTATTATTTAAGTCATAAAAAAACGTAATTTTAAATTGTAGTTGTAAGTCATTATAGACGTAATTTCAAGTTGTACTTATATATAATTTAAGCGTTTAAGCATTTTCTATAAGTAATTTCAAATTGTAGTTATATATAATTTAAGCGTTTAAGCATTTTCTATATTTAAATGCAAGATTTGAATATACTTCACAGGGAAATGTTTTGTAATTTGTTTCCGATAGATTAGTGTTGTTTGTTATTTTTCTATTTTTCATCGTAACTAGTTTGACATTTCTAGCGTCTTGCTAGTCATTTTTATTGTATGATATGCCACTATTGTTAAATAAACCATACTTAACCAAATAATATTTTTCGAGCATGTAGTTTATAGTTTAGTTTTCACGTATCTGATTACACATTGTCCAAATCCAATCGAAGGAAATTGTTTTTTTAATTTTTGTTCTTTATAGAGTCTGTAGCCCGTGATGGGCTTTGTTTGTGGGTTAGTATTCAAACTTTATTTTCACTTGGTCTTCGTTTCTTTGCATAAGCCCATTACTACATGGCCCATTCAAAGCGAGAGAATATCTTTTATGGAGTTTTTTTTTGTTTTTTTTTATTTTTTATATAAACACATGTATAGTCTGTTTACAAATATTCATTTATCATAAAATCTTTTACGGCGTTTTTATATATAAACGCATGATAGTCTGTTTAAAAAAATAAAGATAAAAAAATAAGTTTAAAAACAATAGAAAAAAGTATTTTTTTTCTACAAAAATTATTAATTTTTTATTTGACAACTTCTACATATCGCAAAAGCTTCGAAAAAATTATGTAAAAATGATTTTTTTATGAGTTTTTTACATGTAAAATCCATGGTATCGAACTTAACTCGCATCAAAACGATCTTTGTGGATCATAGTCATAAAATGTTTTGAAACTGGTATGATCCCTCTATCCTTAAACTCAAGGAATATATTATAACTAACTTTAGCCAAAGGTTGTTCCTAGGTTGTTCTTGGATCTTATATAACATTGCTCCTGTACAAGGCAGTAATAAGGGTATTAATTGGAAATAAATATGAAGTCAAGTGGGAGTTGTATGTTGCCATAGAGATTCTATTCTACTTTGCAAAAGAGAGTTGAACATTTTGGCACCCTTATTGATGCGAATTAGTGTAAATACGTGGTCACGCTCAAACTAAGAGTAGTTTGTTAAACCACTTCAAATCAGAGAACTAGAACAATAATAGTTAAACAACTTATGAGAATGAATGTTCATCCATGTCATTGTTTAATGGATGTTCTAAACAGAAGGGATAACTAATAAGGTTACCATGGCCTTAGTACTTGCTTAAGTAAAGAGTTACTTGAACACAAGAAACCACTTAACGAATATGATTTGTCATACCTAGTTAGGGACAATGAGATGCAGCTAGGTGTCCAACACTGTCTACGTTAAGTCAGTTAATCGATAACTCGTCTGAGTAAGAGACTGTTGAATATGAGATGTCCAACTCACAATTATTTTGACGTTACTAACGAGGTACGATTCAGAGAGTTACACTTTGAATAACGAACCAAGAATGATATTTATGCGCTTTTTGCAATGGTAATATGGTTCAAACGTTTAGTAATTATTAATTATTAATTTGTATTTAGCTGTTTGCTTAATTAAATAAAAGATGGAAGAATATTATTTATTAGATAAAGAATATTAATATATTATATTTATTAGATAAAGAGAATATAAAGGAGATAAATATATTAGTTATAAGAAAATTTATATAATATAATATTTATGAGATAAATATAATTAAAGTATTAGAATTAGATTATAATACCTCACTAGTTAGTGTTTGAGTACAGTAGTGTGTGTATACATATATATATATATATATATATATAGGATAAAGATAAAATGAAAACCCTGAATTTTGAGAAAACCCTAGAAAATCCTAAAAAACCCAACATCCTGACTTTTTTTTGAAAAAAATAACACATGTAATATACGTGTTTTTAAGAGTTTTGGGCCAAAAAAACAAAAAAGCGCCGAAGGAATATTTTTTTAAAAAATAAACAAAATTTCAGCAACTAACGTGTGTTAGACAAAGATGCTGAAACTTGTTTATTTTTTTTTTAAAAACATCCCTTCGAGCTTTTTTATTTTTTTTTGGCCCAAAACTCTTAAAAACATGTATATTACATGTGTTATTTTTTTTCAAAAAAAATCGAGAGGTTGGATTTTTTAGGGTTTTCTTAAATTTTAGGGTTTTCTATCTAGCCTTACCCTATATATATATATATATATAAGAGCTCACAAGAGTTTTTGGTTACACCACATAACTCACACAAAACAACCAACACCTCCACCCACACTGCTAGCCAACCTCCTACGCCGTCGGATCACCGCCACCGCTTCTCGCCAAAAGCCGCAGCCCTCGCCGTAGAACCCCGTCATCGTCCGGAAACCCAGTCGCACCACCACCAGCTCTTTGGCAAGTTGAACGTGAAGGAGTTCTCAGGTCTAGCGTTTGGGCATTCGTGTTTCAAGATTCGTATCAAGGTGTTGATTCAGGATCGCGGTTCGTGAACAATCGTCAACTAGCCTGATGATTCGTTGGATCAAAGTGTGAAGCTTAGGTTCCTCATCAAAAGGTTAGTTATTCAAAATCTCCTATGGTTGTGTTTGTTTTAACAGTTGCAACTGGATCACTGGAACAGGTTAGTAGGTTTTATTGTACACGCTTCTGCTCTATATAATTAATATGAGATATTAACTATTAATAAATAAGTTTAGATTTTATTTTAAATTAAAATTGTACCCGATGAATCCCAACACGTAGTTCTTAGTTTTTTTTTTAGATTTGATTTTAGTTGTTTTTTATTCGCACAAATTCACATCAATGGTTGAAGAGAGCAACGCATACAAAGACGCAGATTAAGCTTCAATTGTTTTATTCGCAAACGATAGAGTACTAAGTTAATGAGTAGCGTATTTGTTCTTTGGTTAATGTTTTGCGTATTTGTTGTTTTATTTTAGATTGTGTTTTTCTCATTGATCGAAGTTTTGATTCTTTAAGGATTCTGTAAGAAACTAAAACCCAACGTGATTTTGAAAGATATGGCTAGACGAAGAAGAAGAAGAAGAATATAGGATACGAATAACTAAAAATAAGGGAACAAGTTGGGACATGGGTAAAATAAGAAAATCAAATATTGTTGACTCATAAACCCACTTCCCTCTTGATTTTCGAACGGTTATAACTTTTTCATACGTTAATATTTTTTATAAAAATTACACCGTATTAACGAGCATTTCATTCTCTTTAATTTGAGCAGCCCTTTGCTACATTTTTCGTAAAAAGTTTTGGAGGATTTTGAAAACCCATTACGTGGTTACTTAGTAATAAGCATAATTGTATTAACTTAGTTATAATAAATCATAATGAATGTGTAATCACGTAATGAAGTTACATTGAATGCATAGTGATTTATGTTGATTGTGTAACCACGTAATGGGTATTCAAAAATCACATAGTCATGTACCAGGTATTCAAAATCACATAATGGGTACTAGATGCTCAAAATCACGTAATCACGTAATGAATATTTAAAGTCATGTAAATTACTTTTAAGAACACATAACAATATGTTGCTCGAATTAAAGAGAATTAAATGCTCGTTAATACGGTGTGATTTAAAAAAAAAATTAACGTATGAAAATGTTATATAGCCGATTGAAAATCAAGGAGGAAACTAGTTAAAGAGAGAAATGATAATCATACCTTTCCCTTCTTAAATTGAAAATAACAAATGTGAGGTCATAATTGTCTCCTATACTTCGTACAAAATTCCGCTCTTATACAGGATCTAGTGTAATTATATAATTACTCTAAAGTAATTATTTAACTTCTCACACTTATCATGATATGTCCATTTATACAATAACATAAACCTTTTATATATATATATAAAATATATATATATATATATATATATATATATATATTCACAAAATCACATGATTTAACCGACTCAACCCTGTATATATTCATAAAATCACACATGATTTAATCGACTCATTTAGGTATGGGTCATATGTCATGGCAGTCTCCATGGACGTCAATTTGTCCCCCTCCCCACGTTCTTTTGAGATATGATTGAGAAAGGCATGGCATGAGATGGTAAGGTGATTAAAATAATATATTGTTATCATGAAAGAATCATTGAAAGAAGCTAAAATAATATAGTATAAAAAATATGGAGTACAAAGAGTCTAAATATAAGTGGCATAGTTATTTCGATTGTAATATGTTTAGGATGTGTCTCCTAAACTACATTGGGTGATAGCTCAAATATAAATGTAAAACTATATTTCTAGAGTTATTTTAAACTTTTTTTTATTTGATTCGGATTTAAAAATTTTAAAATTTCACTCAATTCGAATTCGGTTTTTAAATATTTGAGTTTGATTCGAATTCGAGTCAAGTAACCGAATTTGAATCGAATACGAGTTTATGATTTCCAATTTGATATTCGGATTCAAATTATACATATGGATACACACATATGGAAAAAACCTTATGAATTTAGTCCAAACTCCAAAAGCTCTTATAATTAGTTTGTAGTTGTTTAAAAATAAAAAGTAACATAATTTAGTATTTAGGGTGAATTTAAATTAAATCGAATTTATTCAAATTTCGAGTTTCAAATACGAATAAAATTTGGCATAAAATTTGGATACAAACTCGAATTGAATAAATCAATCTTAATCAAATTCAAATCAAGTACGAATTCAGGCAAATAAAATAAATATTGGAAAAAATCGATTTGATTAATTTAAAAATCTTTTGTGAAATGAATACATAGTTCTTTTGTATTCTTTTGTGAAATGAAAGAGAGTGACAACTTACTTAGATAAAGTATTTTTTTTTTTAATAACAGTTGGGCCATGGTGAAATATATAAGACATCTACTATAATAATATATATATGTGGTATCCTATAAAACATGCATTCTTTCATCAAGCTGACTGCTTCCTCACCATTCCTTCTTCAAATCCTCACAATTCCTTCTTCAGAAAGTCTACAATTGTCTTTGCAGTTCATCTCAACACACACAAACACAACACTCGGATCTAAGATCCATTGATCCAATCATTTCAACAAAATTTCATACTCCAATTCATGTAGTTACATTTTCAACATACTCATTGAGAAAAGAAGTAGTTGTTGCTCCGAATGAGATCGATTTGAATCTCTTGAAAGGAAACACAGGTACGTCGAAACTCGAAGAAATGAACTTGTGCTATAACTCCTTACCAATGTGATTGCTTGTGTGTTTAAACATTTCAAGTTGAATTATATGTATAATGAAAGATAAAATATTTTGTATACTCTTATGGCAACTCACACAGGACAGGATTGCAAACCATTGTGTACCATGCAAAATGGAAGCAAAAAAGCTAGAATGTCTAGATAAAACGTTGTAGGAAAAACGTCTTATCATATATCAAAGTTGTTCTTAAGGTATTATAAATAATGCTTTAAAAACCGGACCGGCAGGTCCGACCAGGAACCGGAGGTCTGATCGGTCCGGTCCACCTTATCAAACCAGATTTGAGTCGGACTGGCCGGTTGGACCGGGACCGATGGTCGGACCGAAAAACCGGGCCGGGCTGGATTTTATAGTGGTTGGACCAGAATTTATTATTATAATATTTACTGTAAAGCTCGGTTCTTACATCCTATCCGAACGGCTCGACCAGTGAACCGGTGATGAGACCGGTTAGACTTCCGGTTGGTCCAACAACATTGATTATAAAGAATTTTGCAATTCTACTGACCAAATTTTAACCTTAAATAAAATAGAAAATGGTGTAGCAATACTAGATCAAAATAACTAATATTCTAAACTGAGCTTAAACAAATATAAGTTGACGTATGGTCATATCTAATTAACATAAAAAAGAAATTATAAAAATCTGTGTTGATGCTTTTTTTTAGTTATTAACGTGTTTCTATATTTTTTTTTCGCATTCCCACCAATCTACATACAAGTAAACTAAATCATTCAAGTTACTCTAGTATCTATTTTATTCATACATTGCGTAATTTGAGATGTGAAGACAAACAATTCAAACTTCAAAGATGTTGAATAGATCTCCTTGATTGTTACCATTGATAATTTTAATCCTCAATGGTTTAATAGCCGAACACATGCATGTTAAAATGTAAGGAACTTAACAGGAAAGCAAACCTAACCTATAAGATTAATTAATTCCAAATTAAATAAAAACCTAACATGTGTATTATGTGACATGAAAGTTGCATCTACCTAGCTTTGATATTGATGAGACAATACTACAGGTTGTAAAGAACATAACGTCCCTATTTTGTAATTATGAAGTGAACGATTTGTATTATAAATCATTAGTTATATTCCTCTCGTGCTAAAATGGAACTTGTATCATGGTACATATTCGCCATGTCCCAAGAGGTCACAAATTTTGAAATTACTAAGTTTAACTCTGAAGTTCTCCTTTTAATCACAGTCAAGCGTCCAATTACACGTAACACGTTGGCAATATTGTTAAACAAGGTCTCGAAGGCCGTGTAATTGCTAGTTCGCTACAAGGTAGGCTGCCAAGATGATTTTCTTCAACTCCGCCTAATTACTCAGAACTGATTAAACATGGTCAACCTCAACAAGAATCGGATCTAGTTGGTTAACTCGTGTCGAGTTTGACTTTAAAAAAACATAAATCACAATTTCTTTGTCTATCATATTAAAGAATTTATATCATTTTTCAAATATTCATTTTTGAAATACTATATTATTTGAACATGTATTATTTTATTTATATCTAGGTTCACACATTTTGTTATTAAATTTATGATATTTGACGTATATATAATTTCCTAAAAACTAATTTCTTTATAATTTAACATGCCTGGGTACTTGCAACTCCCATGTCAACTGACCTGGGAGCACCTAACGACTTCTGCAACCATCGGCCTTGATGGTATTTACAACATTTTCTTTATGGATGGTATTTTAAACATTTTACTGATTGTCACACAAAGTGAAGAAAATAAACATTAGATTAATAATTTATGCTGAAATATTTATATATTATTGAATGTCCAAATATACATCAAGCCCTTTTTATTGGTAGTAGAAATATGACAAGTCTAGCTAAATTTGAAAAAAGTGAAATTCAATCCCAAATTATGAATCGACTTTCTAAATAAATATGTGAGTTACTCAAATCAAATATTCACGGTTTTTTAGTATAAAATGGAGATAAGTAAAGAATTTGACTTTGAATTCGGGGCATCAAATGATGGAATATGGGTCCGACGGCTTGGTCAAACCCCGTATGGCGTTTCCAGCATGATGCAGCTCGTCGAGACCTTTCTGTTTCCATGCACCAAAGTTATGTTTTTTTTAACATAACCGTTGTTACATTTTTTTAGTTGGGTAATTTATACCCGTTTGCGTCTCTCTACCATCAAATAATCAAGACAATGACAATAAGCTACATATAGTGAACTCTTGCAATTTTCATGGGAAGCTAAATTTGTCATTGACTTATTGTTCTACTTCAACATTTAATCTACATATATTTGTAAGCATTTTACGGGTACTTTTGAGATATAGTTTTCTTCGGTACTCCACGGATGCTAATATTATGCAAAACAGGCGATAAACGTAAAACATGGTTACAATAGAGAACAAAGGTCAAGATGGTAGAGCTCCACTTATTGCTCAAGATGGAAGAAGAAAGGAGAATAATTATATGGTTTATCTTAGCACATTTGTTGCAGTATGTGGTTCATTTTCATTTGGAACAGGTGTAAGTGCTAAGTTAAAAAGTTTGTTTTCTTCAAATTTAAAAGAGTAAAATGCCAAAATGGTCCCTGAGTTTAGGCTACTTTTGACACTTTAGTCAAAAAATGAAACTTTTTGTATCTGTGGCGTGAGGTTTCATTTTTGTTGCCATTTTCATCCAATTGGCAAACTGAGTTAGAATTTTCTGTTAACTTCTCCCTTTTTATCGGTTCCCTCATTTAAATTAAGTGTATAATTGTCATTTTCTGCCATAATATATTTTAATTAAACGAGGAAAATACAAAAAAAGGGAGAGAAGTTAACAGAAAATCCTAACCCAGTTTGCCAATTGATGAAAATGTCAACAAAAACGAAACTTTAGGGACCCGGATACCAAAAGTTTTATTTTTGGACCGAAGTGGCAAAAGTGGCCTAAACACTGGGACCATTATGGCATTTTACTCAATCTAAAAATAAAAAACCATAGTTGACTTTTATATCAGGTTAGCAACACAAGTTTGACTATGTGAAAATACCATTAGTGTCAACAATAACTTTTTGGTTTTCACTTTTCAGGTTGGCTATTCATCTCCTAGTGAGGCTGGCATCAAGAAAGATCTTGATCTAACAATAGCACAAGTTAGTTTGAGCACTAGTTAGCCCAAATGCATTATTATTTTTGTGTAACATAGTTTTTAGAGCGACGACATCATACATACCGAGCATACCAACCAATATTATCCTTTTTACCCAAATGAGCAGTATCATTTGTTTGCCCAAAAGCGTCAATTCATATAGTGTCACAATATCAATCAACCATATTAGAACAAAAACAACAAGATTAACGTTAAAAAAAAAAAAAACCCTCTATGCAAGACATGTAGATAGTTGGCTAGAAATGCTTAGTTTACTTTTAAAGTAAAAATTCAAGAATGATTATGTTGTCTTTGTAGTATTCATTGTTTGGGTCAATACTGACATTTGGAGCGATGATTGGCGCCGTTGCAAGTGGGCCCATGGCTGATTTCTTCGGTCGGAAAGGAGTAAGTTGATACAAGAGTATAAACTATCAGCCATTGTCATTTACAAACTTGCTTTTATTTTTTGTAAAAAAAATATAAAAAAAAAAAAAACTGAATTTTTCAATCCACATTCATGCAGGCAATGAGAATATCTAGTATTTTCTGTATAGGAGGGTGGCTAGCAATTTACCTTGCTCAGGTATGCACCAATTTACTCTAAATATTCATTAAATCTTTTTACTGTCTAATTTGTAATAAAGAAAAATAACCAAATAATGTTCATTTTAATGATAACAGGGGCCTGTGCCTCTTGATACCGGAAGGTTAGCAACAGGATACGGAATGGGAGTCTTTTCCTTCGTGGTATATCACTCTATATTACTAAAACTCGCAGGCTTCTATGTTTCGGTTTACACTGTATATATACTATATAAATAGTTAAATACCGATAACTATGTTCTGTTTGGTAAGGTTCCTGTGTTCATAGCCGAAATAGCACCCAAACAGTTAAGAGGCTTGTTAACTGCGGCAAATCAGGTTACATTCGCATTAATATTTGGATTTTATATACAAAAACCACACATACACATAATGAGCATTAAAAAAGATAAGTGTATATATGAAACACTGGGATATATTTGATATTTTTGAATTGTGTTAACTTATTTTTGCAGCTCTTGATCATTGCTGGAGTGTCGGTTTCCTTTGTAATAGGAACACTGCTACACTGGAGAACCATGGCTTTGGCAGGTTTTTGAAATTCATTATAGCTAACTCTTTTTTATTTACGTTTTCTCTCTAGTGGCATCGTAATTTCAGTTGAGTTGTATTCAAAATAAAGTGTTTTTTCTTATATTATGATGCCGAAAATACTTTATTTTGGATACGATTCAGTTTCCAGGATGATTTATACCGAAGAACTGTGTATTTAGATATTTTAAAAAGAGTAAAATGTCATTTTCGACTTTTCGTCCCTGAGGTTTGGCCAGTTTTGCGACTTTCGTCCAAGGATTTGTTTTTCCGCATCTGGATCCAAAAGGTTTAAATCTTGCTATTTTCATCCGGCTCGTTAACTCCATCCATTTTTCTCCGTTAAGTCCAGGGTGTTTCCGTATTCTTTGTTAACTTAAAGGGTAATTATGTCTTTTTCACTTTATGTACAAGCATTTAGCATAATGTACAAGTATTCAAAATACCCTTACTAAATTAAAAAAACAAAAAAATATAGGTAAAAAGACGAAAATACCCTTGACTTAACGGAGTTATTAACGAAACCGGATGAAAATGACAAGATTTCAAACCTTTTGGATCCAGATGCAGAAAAACAAATCTTTGTACGAAAGTCACGAAACTGGTCAAACCTCAAAGACGAAAATGGCATTTTACTCTTTTATAAATATTACATCAAAAGATGAATTTGCTATCTCAAATAGCGAATTCAACTTTTCGATTTTCAAAATTTTGAATTCGCCATAAAAAGCCCCATTTCCGAAAAAATAAAACCCATAAAGAATTATAAATGTAAAAAATAAAAACACATATTATGGCCCTGTAACATACAGGCTTATCATGCAAAGCCATTAAACATTTTAACCTCTTGATTTGGTTGCAGGACTGATTCCCTGTGTTGTTTTACTTGTGGGCCTATCTTTAATACCAGAATCTCCTAGATGGTTGGTAAGGTCTAAAGAAAAACTAGACGCGCTAGTTTTAACCTTTAGATAATAGGGGAACACATCAAATGGGTCGAGCGGGTTGAAAGTCTAATATTACGTGCATACAACCTCCTAAATCATTTTATTCATAAACTTAGATACTGGTTTGTAATAATAATGTTTCGATAATTTTAATCGACGCATTGGTCATTTATAAATTTTTTAAAAAGAACGTGGGACAATCTGTCCGACCCATTTTGACCCATACTAAACATGACCTGTTTAATCCTGTTACCCAATTCACCCAACATGCCCATTGATTTGGGGTGTTCATGGTTCGGTTTGGTTACACTTATTAGAATTAACGAAACCAAAAACCGAAGTCATTGGTTAATCTATTTTATTAACCGTTCGGTTTTGGGTTAATCAGTTCGGTTATGGTTATTAAAATAAGCAAAACCAAAACCGAAGTCATTGGTTTATCTATTTTATTAACCGTTCGGTTTTGGGTTAATCGGTTTGGTTTATTCGGTTATTTTGTCGGTTTTCGGTTCGGTTTGGTTATTTTCAGTTAATAACTGAAGCGAACTTGGGCTAATATTTTTGCTTAAAAATACATGTAAAGCAGATATAAGTACATGATATATAGATGTATAAATACATGAAATGGAGGTATAAATAAATGAAATGGTAGTAAAATACATATTATGGTGGACGAGCGGTATAAAACATGAAATAGAGATATAAAAACTAGAAATTTATATGAATGGTCCGGATCAGTTTGGTTCGGTTAATTTCGGTTAACCGAGCGCACCAAAAGAAAACGATAACCGAATTTCGGTTTATTCGGTTTCTGGTTAATCGGTTTTTAGCTAATTTCGGTTCGTTTATGTCGGTTTTCGGTTAATGGTTCGTTATCAATGCAGGCTAAGATAGGAAAACAAGCAGAGTTTGATTTTGCGCTAAGGAAACTTCGCGGGACAGATGTTGATGTATCCGAAGAGGCAGCCGAAATCAAGGTTTGCCGTTTTAATGATCTAACTTTTTTTCACAGTAACATTTTTTTAACAAAAAAAAAAATTTATGAAATGTTGCAACTTTTTACAGGATTATATAGAAACACTAGACAGGCTCCCAAAAGCCAGACTATTTGATTTGTTCCAAACAAGATATTTGAAATCGGTTATTGTAAGTTTGTTATCGTTTTTGTACGTTATGGTTACTACTTGCTAATTGTTTTAGATGACACTGAGACATATGTTATGTCAAAGTTTAATGTCAACTTTTTTTTTGTTTCAATTATAATGAGAAGATAGGAGTTGGATTAATGATCTTTCAACAATTTGGAGGAATAAATGGTATCTGTTTTTACGCAAGCAGTATTTTTGCGTCTGCAGGTATGTCTCTTGAATAATGTTCCAGAAATTTAATAACTAGAGGCGTCGGCTTCAACCCGCTTAAATTATAAACGGGTCAGTTCTGGTTATGGTTCCTCTTTAACGGGTCAAATGTGCTAAAAGTTGTCCAAAATGTAATTTAATATGCATACAACCTCCGGATTCATTTTATTAAAAGAAATATTTCTGTTAAATAATATAATTTTATAACATCATATCTGACTAGTAATTGTTTAAAGAGTAAAATGCTATTTTCGTTCCTGAGGTTTGGCTAGTTTTGCGACTTTCGTCCAAAGTTTGTTTTTCCGCATCTGGATCCAAAAGGTTTGAATTCATTGTCATTTTCATCCGGCTCGTCAACTCCATCCATTTTTCCTCTATTTCCGTCCTTTATGTTATCTTAAAGGGCAATATGGTCTTTTTCAGAGGTATTCGGTCTTTTCCAGGGTATTCGGTCTTTTTACATACAGTGAAAAAGACCAAATTGCCCTTTAAGTTAACAAAAAAGACGGAAATACCCTTGACTTAATGAAGAAAAATGGATGGAGTTAACGAGCAGGATGAAAATGGCAAGATTTCAAACCTTTTAAATCCAGATGCGGAAAAACAAACCTTTGGACGAAAGTCGCAAAACTAGCCAAACCTCAGGGACGCCAACCTGACCCGTTTCCACTCGTACAAAAACTTGTTTTGATATGTTACCCGATCTATCCATCTTGCTTCTTTTACAGTATACGAAAATAAAAATCATATTTATTATTATAGCATCCCCTTGAAATTCCTTTTGTTATGTTACCGAATACCTGACTGAAAATCGAAAACTCTATACCCGCCACATAATTATAGCATATTAAATATAAAATCGTAACCTATGTGCAGCACCAAACCGATTATATAGATACAACCTTATGTAACACTTTCAACACATTTGATATATACTTTCAGGTTTTTCAGCTGATATTGGTACAATAACCTATGCTGTTCTTCAGGTACTATCATGTTAAGTTCAAAAAAAAAAAAAAAAACTCGAACACTATTTAAATAGAATTCTTTTTTCAGGTTGTCGTTACCACCTTAAACGCGCTATTCATCGACAAAGCCGGTAGAAAGCCACTGTTACTGGTAACCAAAAACACACTATATGATCTTATAGTAGTTCATGAATCAATACGAGCCTTAAATCACATGTGTATTTCAAGGTCTCCGTGACAGGGATGACTTTGGGCTGTTTATTAGCAGCCGCTTCGTTTTACATGAAGGTAATTATCAAACACTAAACGTTTACATCGCGTATTTTTATATAAAAATAATGAAACGAATCATTTGGCAATCTTCTTGTGTTCCAGACTTATCAAATAGCTCTAGCGGCTGCACCTGCGCTAGCTGTAACCGGCATACTGGTAAACATATATTTATTATATATATATAGTGAAAGTTTTAAATACAAAAGGCTCTTAACGTGCGAAAGTACGCGGCCACCAAAATAACGTGGTAATTATGTATTATAACGTGTGTTTAAAAAATGAACATGCGCAGTTTATTCACGCACCATCACACTTTAAGGGCTATTGTACGTTAATCTTCCCATATATACACACACACATCACTTACAAAATTTATACTTTTAACATAAAAAATGCATTCTGAAATCATTTTCCTCTTACACAGTTGTATATAGCAGGATTCTCGTTAGGAATGGGAGCAGTTCCGTGGGTCATAATGTCCGAGGTATATATATAAATATATCAGCATCAACACAAGGTCAACTTTTTTTATTAATTAACAGGTCGATTCAGGTTATGTTTTTATCTCTTAACGGTCAAACGGGTAAGTTTAAAAGCAATGGCTTAAAAGGTAACGCGTCAAAAGTCACCGAAGTATAAAGGTCAACCCAACCCGAATCCACCCTTTCAGTCCGTACCAAAAGTACCCGTTTGACCCATCTACCGACCGTTACTCAAAGATGTTACACATCAGACAGTAGATAATTTGATGAGTGTGTATATGTTGTATCTAGATATTCCCCATTAACATCAAGGGCACTGCTGGTGGGCTTGTGACATTAGTAAATTGGGCCGGTGCATGGGCTGTTTCCTACACTTTCAATTTTCTCTTGACATGGAGTTCATATGGTAAGCATTATTGTGTTAATAATGTCTTGTTTTAAAAAGAATAAAATGTCATTTTCGTCCACAGGTTTGGCTAGTTTTACGACTTTCGTCCAAAGATTTGTTTTCAGCTTCTTCTGGATCCAAAAGGTTTGAAATCTTGCCACTTTCATCTAGCTCGTTAACTCCATCCATTTTTCTCCGTTAAGCCATGGGTAATTTCGTCTTTTTTGTTAACTTAAAGGGTAATTCGGTCTTTTGAATACTTGTACATTATGCTAAATGCTTTTACATAAAGTGAAAAAGACCGAATTGCCCTTTACGTTAACAAAAAAGACGGAAATACCCCTGACTTAACGGAGAAAAATGGATGGAGTTAACAAGCCGAATGAAAACGACAAGATTTCAAACCTTTTGGATCCAGATGCCGAAAAACAAAAACAAACCTTTGGACGAAAGCGCAAACCTGGCCAAACCTCAGGGACGAAAATGACATTTTACTCTTTAAAAAAAGTATATTTATGGATATTAACATAATAATATGGTATGTTGTTTCAGGCACTTTCCTCCTTTATGCAGCAGTAAATGTAGCTTGTATTGTATTTGTGATCAATTTGGTGCCCGAAACAAAAGGAAAAACTTTGGAAGAGATACAAGCTGCCATTAATCATCAGTGACACAAACGTCACACGTTACAAGTTCGTTATACAACATTACATTCTTGAACGAGTATCAAATCGACATATAATAAATCGTTAAACATTTCTACCATGTATGTTGTGTTTGAATTGTTTTGAAGTCTGCATTTACGAAGCATTCGACACGTAGATAAAAAGGGGTAGGTTTTAGAGGTGTCGAAAGGTCAAAACGCTAATTTGCATGAGTCGGATTAAGCTGACCCAAAACACTCGTCGAACAAAAAATTATTTTCTATTAATAGATTTTGCATCTATTCTAATAACACACTAAATTTATATAAAAAATAATTTAGGAGGTTTAATGCATTTAATATATACATTTTGGACGACTTTCAACTAAATTCAAGAAACAAAATCACAATACTTACAATAAAACTACGACAAATATATAAATTTTTACATTGCTTATACTCTCAAGCTTTCTCTCAACAAACACAAAACTCATTCCAATCAAAACAAAAAAAAAAGAAGGAAAGAATAGACATATACGTATATATAAAGTTGGGCGCGTTCAAATGAGAATCACTAAATAACTAGGAACCAAAGGAACCGCCTATTTATTCAAAGATTCTCATATGAACCCTCTTCTATGTAAAGTTAAATCATCTCTATATTGCTATCATCTATCTAAAGTTTGCATTTTCCATGCCCCTTTTGATGAATCAGAATTTGTTATCTTCACAACTTTTTGTTTAGGATGTCGATGTCTTCTAACGTACGGTTGTTGAATCGGTTCATCTACCTTTGTTACTTCAACTTTACTATGTGATGGTCCGAAGTACCTTTCGATGATAAAACCATATATGAACCGGGAACAAACTTGTAGGGTGAATCGGGTGACACCAATATGTAATCTACCCTAGTACCGTATTTGCATGTACCCTGCACATCTGCGTTAACATGTTATATTTAAGGTTTACGAAAGAAACAAGAACCATAATGGTTATGTAACATAGTATGAAACATAGATCAAGTGTTCGTACTTTGGCCTTTAGCGATAATGACGACAGATTCACACTCGCCTGCAAAATCCTTAGCATCGGTGTATTGTTTGCTCTTTAAGTACTTCATCACTTCAACTTTTGGCGTCGGTTTTCCCATTTCTTCATAGTACTGAAAGAACATGTTAAGATCATATATAATGCATTAGCACATATACAAAATTTTAGACAAGAATTTTTTTTGGGTCAACCCATCCAACAGACTCATTTGACCCGATGAGTGTTTTATTTAGAGTAAAGTACACGGATGGTCCATGTGGTTTACCAAAAATTTTGGATTTGGTCCCTAGCTTTTCAAAAGTGCACAGATGATCCCTGTGCTTTACACTTTGTAACACATTTAGTCTTCAGCTTTTTCCAAAGGTAAATGGATGGTCCCTGTGGTTTGCACTTTGTAACGCATTTAGTTCCTAACTTGGATATGCTAAAACCTTTAGATTTGTTGGCTATAGACTAAATGCGTTACAAAGTGAAAACCACATGGACTATCCATGTACTTTTGGAAAGCTAGGGACCAAATCCAAAATTTTGGTAATCCACAGGGACCCTTCGTGTACTTTACTCTTTTATTACCTTAACAATGTCGGTCCATCTTTCGGGCGAATAGTCTGTTTCATCAAGAGAGTTGATACCTCCGGCTAAGATGTGTGGTCTCTCGTTAGATTCAATGATTGCATTTATTTGCTTCATTCGCCAATTTTCATCAAGATGATCAAGAAGGGTACAATGAAAGTCAACTTCTCCGGTTTGTGGAACATCAATTGTCGCCTTTAAAACGTTCCTGCATTCGTGTTAAGAAACTGTTAAATCACTCGCTTTAACTTAAAAAAACTACTATACTCCAATATCTATGAGTTTATTTGACTTGTATTTCATCTTTTACCAGCCATATGGGAAAAGTTTAAAAAATGACTACAAGAAAAGGGTCGAACGGGTCAAAACTTGCAAGTCACCTAAGGCATGGTCTTAACTGTTAACGCATACAACCTCCTAAATCATCTTATTCACAGTATTAGATAATATTGCACCTAGTTTTGTAATTATATAAATCACGTTCGTTGTTTATAAAATAAAAAAAATATATTAACTAGACCACGAGGCCCGATCCATACTAAAAAAATAAATTTGCACGTGTTAGCATAACATCAAACTAATGTACATTTAAGTTAAATGTCACCATCCGAAATATTTTAATAAAACTTCATAGACGGTTGTGTTTATCGATCACAGTAGACCTAAACGAGCATCATTAACAAAAGTATAAACATTAACAGACTCCGTTCATTCACTAATTATCATACCAAACCCGTAACAAAACCGTCAAGAGTTTCCAACCACAAAACGAAAACCATGGACCACCAGAAAACACTGTCATTACTAAAAGAGTTAATGCCATTTTAGTCCCTGTGGTTTGGGTCATTTTGCCAGTTTAGTCCAAAGGTTTTATTTTTCACCTGTGGGTCCAAAAAGGTTTCACCGTTGCAATTTTAGTCCACTAGGTTAACCTTCATCTATTTTTTCAATTAACGAAAAGGGCAATTCGGTCATTTTATATGCAATTCGTTAACTAGAAGAGCAATTCAGCCATATAAAATGACTGAATTGCCTTTTAGCAAAAAAAAAAAAAAGGATAAAGTTAAACCAGTGGACTAAAATGACAACAGTGAAACCTTTTTGGACCCACAGGCGAGAAATGAAACCTTTGGACTAAACTGGCAAAATGACTCAAACCACAGGAACTAAAATGACATTTAACACTTGAAATTTCAGCATCAAACTGTACAGAAAACAAATGACATTCATACAAAAATGGAAAATGATTGGACACTTTTCTAAATAGAATTATTGGACCAAATTAAAGTTTAAAAAAGCATTATTAGTAGTAGTTGAACCTTTTCTTTTTTTGCATACAGCTGTTCCAAACATTATACCAAACAGCACTAATATTCAACTTGTTATTTGGGTAAAATGAAATATTCAGTAGAAAACTGTAAAAGTTAGGTGTGACAGAAAGATTGGTTTCTATTTTTGTATGTATCAAGAAAACAACCCCACCATACCCCACCCCCATCCTAAATGCAAAGAATTTATACATTCATTTTTGGGTCCCTCTTGATTTTATGGAATTTGTATTCATATCTTTAAAGAGGTAGAAAAATGGACAGATCAAGCGGGTTGAATAACGAAATAAAGTGAGTTAAGTCAAATTAAGAAGACCCGTCAACATTTTAAATTGTAAATAATATAAATATTGAATAGAGTAAAGTACACGGATGTCCCCTATGATTGATTAAAATTTGGTTTTGGTCCCTAGCTTTCCAAAAGAACAGAGATGGTCCTTGTGCTTTACACTTTTTTAACGCATTTAGTCCTTAACTTGGACATGCTAAAAACTTTAGATTTGTTGGCTTGGACTAAACGCGTTACAAAGTGCAAACCACAGGGACCATCCGTGTATTTTGGAAACCCAGGGACCCAATCCAAAATTTTGGTAAACCATAGGGACCATCTGTCTACTTTACTATATATAATATTTATATTACTTATAAACTAAAAAATAAAAATATATTGACGGGTCTACTTAATTTGACTTAACTTATTTTATTTCGTTATTCAACCAGTCTAATCCGTCCATTTTACTATTTCTTAAAGATATGAATACAAATTCCATAAAATCAAGAGGGACCCACAAAATAAATGTATAACATAGGAAAATGGATTTTGCATTTTAACCTGAAATCCATAGCATATGATCTAAGTTAATTTATTTTCACATAATGAAATTGCATTTCAAAATATGTTAACTTTTTGAAGTACTAAAAACTATGTGAAGGATCCATTTATGGCTTTTCACAATTACTATACTATATTGTACCATATGCCCTTTCTTTGTGGAATTCTAATGCCATTTGCTTCTTTGAAAATGAGGTGTCGTGGGTCCCCTCCCCTACATAGAACCCATGAATTAAACAAAAGATTTATTTCTCTTTCTTGTTTTAGAGACAACTAATACTAGTAAAAAAATTATAAAAAACAAGATTATTATTTAAAAATTATTAATGCAAACTAGAAGCCTTGCAGTATTAAAGAATCTTACTTTGATTGAATGTGTATCTTTTAAAAGATCTTGTACCATGTTGAATAACCAGAATCAGACAATCAGTTGTAGTAAACACATGGTACAACAGAATATGTATAACATACCTTTATTGTTTTTAGTTGTATTAAAAAGAAAGATTTAAGAGTAATTCATCATCATACTCAGTAAATCTCACCAATAGCAAAGTTAAGGTAGGGTCTAAGAAGGGTAAGATGTAGACAGCCTTACCTCTACCCCGTAGGAATAGAGGCTGATTCCAGTGAGACCGTAATTATACTCTTAATACTTAGTTTTCTTACTAGTAGGAAGACACTAATTATTCAAAAATGATATGAATAGTTAGAAAATCACAACAATAATTAGATAATCATGAGCAAAAGTTTAAAACTAATTATTATGATATGATTTCAATAAACCACACATCTAAAAACTACTAAATTGAACAAAGGGTGAATGAAACTCAAACTTGAAATATCAAAAGCTACTAAATTGAACAAAGGGTGAATGAAACTCAAACCTGAAATCCGAATCATCGAAAATTTTCTGAACTTTTGATCGTTTAATCGGCCATTTTGACAAAACCGCGTTACCATATTCAGGCGCCCAACTCTCAGCAAAAATATAATTCATACCCAAAGCAGCAGCCAAATCAGACAAAGGTTTCATATCTTTTTCCTCTTCAGCTTTCACATCTTGTAAAGCCAAAATATCAGCATCCAATTCTCTCAAAACCTCAACAACAGTCTTGGTTGACCTATAACTCCCCCTTTGACTTTCAAACTCTCTTGCAGAAAAACTATTTTGTGATCTCAAAACACCTTTTCCTTTCAAAATCCTACTTATACCCTTGGAACCACCACTTTTCGAATCCGGGTCGGGTTCATTTTCGCCTGTAACAAAGCTCAACTGCCCGCTTCGCTTCAACGATATCTCATTATCCGGTAAATTAATCGATACCCTTAACTTTGACTTTGCAAATTTCTGCTGTTTAGTCAACATTTCTGAACTACTCATTGAACTTGAATGTAAAGGTGATTGCTTTAATATACTTTTGGGCCTATCAACCATAGATTTTGACCTTGGATTACTATAACAACCTAAGGAATTAGAATTTACCTTTGGGTCATCTTGATTATCTTGATCATCTTCTAAAAGGTCAAAGCTTTGACCTTTTTTGGTCAACTCTGGGACTGCAGGTGCCATGGAGAACAAAGCAGCATTAAAAGTAGCAATTCTGATTGGATTTTGTGATTTTGGGATACCCAAATGGTTATTTGGGTGAATTGTGGCTGACCCATTTGAGGATACAGAATCTTGGTTTCTTGAATTTGATCTTCCGAATCTTTTGATGATAACTTTGGGCTTTGCACGGCGGCGCACCGGCCACCGGAGCTTTGAGCAGAGTCGCCGGAGGTTTTTGTTGAAAATGGTGAGCATTTTGAGGGGTTGGGTCCTGGTTGAGATCAAGAAAGTTTGAAACTTTATTGGAATCAAGATTCAAGAAGGCATTTTGATGGGTGTGTTTAAGGGTTTATGAGGTGTTTTGAGTGGGGATTTTAGGAAGGTTTTGTGTAATAGTTTGTTTGTTTGGGTGGTAAGTTTATAACAACCGAGTCTCATGGAAACAAGCTGGCTGACATTTGGCTATAATTCAAAGGTTACACATATATTTTATATATTAATCAATGCTATGTAAAATTAAGAGGTGATTGAGAAATTGTCTCCTACTTTTCTTATTCAATATTGTAGTTTAGTGGTAATGATAATATGGATGAGATTGGTATAGTATTTGTATTGGTACTGAAAATGCTGGTATTGAATTTGAATAAAACTGAGTATCAAATACTGTACCAAATATATTGGTACGGTACAAGTATTTCGGTACAGTACCCGTTTTGGTATCATTTTGTTTTTATTTTATATTTTTTAGCACTTGTATAGGTATAAATAGGTAAAATCGGCACGAGTACCAACACAATATAAGTACCAAACATATAAATCGATACAAGTACCAATACGATCCGGGTAGGTAAAATCGCTACGATACGAGAACCATAAATAATATGAAATAAAACGTAATATAAAAACAATTTTTAAAGTTCTATATAAAATTCGGTACCAGTACCCGTTTTTACCTGTACCGATATCGAAAATACAGAATACCGAAATCAATAAACTGGGTACCAATACATGTATCAAATACTTAAAATGGGTATTTGAGAAAAAAAGCCATCCCTACCCCTCGGTGTTACTACGCCCACGTCGGAGCCACATTGACCAACACTTACCTTCCCTTCATGCCCCACCCATATGCCCTCTCACGCGTTACCAGGCTAACACCTAGCCTCTTCACGCCATTCCATACCCCATCGACATGGTGACACTTCTTGAAAACGCCGCAACTCTTGCAAATTATAGTGGTCCCACGTCAGGGATGATGTGGCCACGGGCGTTAGCCCACTGCACTAAAATTGAGGGTTGAAGTCTCATGTTAGACAAATATGCAGATTTAGAAGTAGATTAGAGGAGATGTAAGTTAAATTTGTAAAAGAAATTCTGCTTATTATTCTTTCAAAACATTTCAATTTTAATTCAGAACACTTATTTTCTTTAGTATAATCAGATTAATAACTTTAAGTACATTCAAAAGGTTTATATGTTTATGTTACAACATGTTTTTTTCTTTTGTAATATTGCATGCTAGGTAAGCGTGGAGTTACATATATATATGTAACAACGTAAGATATCATGTGACAACGATAAAAACTATATTTATTTTGTAGTATCTGAATTTTGTTATACTGATTTACTGAATATTTTCAAATATGCTTATAAAAAATCACATTTCTGTTTAAAATTCAGGTGATCACACCTTTAAAGATTGTACTAGACTTGTATATTTATTTCGATTTGTTATTTGATGGTTCGGTTTACACGCTTATTTAATATACAATGACGTATGTTTTATATTTTATATTTTATTTATAAACTTGGTATTTAATACTTGACCCTTAAATTAATGAAGTTATGTAATATACCCGAATTTTTGTAAAATTATTACAAGATATATTGATGAACAGCAAAAGAAATTAATAAAATGGAAGCAAAAGAGGTACATATAATAAATTTCATGGGAAAAGGGTGGTTGGATAAGATTCTTCCTGTTGTCTTTGTGCTGGATTGAGACAAAGAAAGAGAAGATGCCAACTGCTCCCTAAGATAAAGAAATAACAACCCTAGAAAAAAAATGTATTAATTATTAATTATTGACCATAAAAGTAGTCATTTGAGTATTTTATTCAAATATAATGAATTCATGATATGAAAATAATTTCATGTATTTAGTCATAATTTATTGAAAACACGGTTTGATATTAATGTTGTTATTAGTGTATAACTGTTTGTGTGGAGTGATAATATGTTAGTATGTTACGTGATTATCCTTCGCTTATCAATAAAGTTAATATACTAAACTTAGGGATTGTTTGATAACTTCTGAATAGGTAAGTGTTGGATCAGTAAGATGATTAAGGAGCTGTTTGTTTCAGTTCTTAATGGTTCAGACACATCTTACTGATTCAGCATTTACCCATTCAGAAGTTGTCAAACAGCCCCTAAATGTTAAACCAATAAGAAGTAATATAATACTTACCCCTTTAAAGGCAAATATTTGATCGAGAGAGGTTTGGTCTGATTAAGAGTTCAAACAAACTGAACCCTTAACTTTATAGTTGATGCGTGTGTGCATGATGGTCACATATTCACGTATCTCGGTAAGTGTTTTCATACATATCACCTTTTAATCATATTCTTAAATCTTAATATTTTCATGCGTAAATGATATTTAAGTGTGAGAATGTGAAAATAGTTCTTGTTAGACTATGGAGTGTGGAAGGGCTTCGTTGGAGGCATTGCTCGATATGTGGTGAGGTGGATCCACAAGCTTATGGTGAAAAATAAGGGGTGTGATGTGACGTGGCTTAGCTTTGCGTGGCCAGCCATGTGGATTTTTTTAATTAAAATAGACAACCAAAGCCAGCCATATTGGACCAACCAAGTCACCTTGCCTCCTGTCCCACGCCAGGCTGAATACCCACGTCAAAGGGGCAACGTCATGCCAATGCCAACTTGGGTGGAGTGGCTGACGTTGAAGGGTTATCAATGCCCAAAAACCACACCCACACCCCACCCCATACTCTTAGCCTATATACCTTTGTACTTTTTATTAGTATATATATAGAGTATATATTTGTATTTATTGTGATAGGCTCAATTATAGTGATTTACCAAAATTATAGGAATACATGTATTCTATATATTGTAACCAACTTTGAGGAATGAAGGCAAGGAAGATTATTACTAAACTTACATGGTATCATTGTAAATCTACGATCCTGCATCCCTACCGCCGGCAAACCCTAATCCGCCACCCTCCTATCTCTTTTTCGTCCTTCTTCCTCCAAGGATCCTAAAATCTACCCAGCTATTACTGTCAACAACATCAAGAATTTCATCCCTATCACCCTTGAAGTTGAAACTAGCCAATACGCCTCTTGGGCGGAGCTCTTCAAAATCCATTGTCGTGCCTACGAAGTCATTGACCATCTCTCTCCTCGTCCTCAACCCACCCCCAGCCGCTGCCTCCGCACCTACGGACAAAGAAAAAGATAAGGATAACCAAGAAGCACCCTCCGTTTCTGATGACGTTTGGAAAAGACTCGACGCCATAGTCCTACAATGGATCTATGGAACCATTTCAAATGATCTCTTAAGCACTATCATACGCCCAGACTCCACCGCTCACTATGCATGGACGGCTCTGAAAAGCATCTTCCATGACAATCAAGCCATCCGGGTTGTTCTTCTTCCACAAAAGTTCGCAAATCTTAAACTTGATTCGTTTCCCTCCATGGCAGCCTATGTTCAAGAAGTCAAGGTTCTCTCCGATCAACTGGCTAATGTTGGCGCCCCGGTAAACGAACGCACTTTAGTTATTCAACTTCTCTCCAGTTTAAACGAAGCCTACGGTGGTATCGCCTCTATTTTGCAAAACACCAAACCCTTTCCCACTTTCTATGAAGCCCGATCTCAACTGGTTCTTGAAGAAACCACAAAAGCAAACCGTGTCTCTCATGATACGGCCCTCCTTACCTCCACAAACACCACTCCTTCTGCCACTCAACCCCGTACCCAACACCCTCCTTCCAACCCGACCCGAGGTCGTGGAAGGGGCCGAGGTCGTGGCCGAAACCAAAGCCCACACTGGACCCCTTCTCCTTCACCACAATTGTAACATTTGTCAAAAAACGGGTTTTCCAAACCCGCTTCGTTTTGTAATCGAATATCAAGTTATAAATTTTTTCGTTGCGTATTTATGTTTATTTTAATCTTAAACGATGCATAATTAATAAACAAATTAGAATGTAAAAACTATAATTGATCAAAAGTGAAAATAAAATAAATAAAAAAGAAAACCGGCTGCCGGGATTCGAACCCGGGTCAGCCGGGTGAGCCTCAAAGTTTTAACTCGCGCACATATAACCACTCCGCCACTTGATGTCTTCGTGAGTTCTAGGAAACAATTAAATCATATGTACAACCGTGAATCAACCTGTTGCGCCAACTGAAACCGATATCGGCTTCCAACCGTCCAAGACGTTTGAGTGCTCGCGGATTCTTGATCATACCGATAAACCGACATTTTAAATCAATTCAGTCGTTAATGAACTTGAATTCATGTGATGTTCGGTTTTTATAACCGAAAACATTCACTTCTTGAATTACTTCAACAAAATCCTCATCTCGCGACTCAATTACATTCCCAGAACTTCTAATTTCACGTTTACTCTAACTTCTGATCGTCGGAATTACTTTTTGAACTCGCCGGACTTTCGCCGGAAAACCGTGTCTTTCATCAAAACGGTAAAATACCTCGACTCTCCTGTTTCAATCCATTGTTAGAACATTACTAACATCAATCCATCACCCAGAATCAATCCCAGACGACGTTGCCGGATATTCTGTACTCGCCGGAAAATCGCTGGAATTTCCGAAATCACGCTGTTAATCGGTAAGATCATCTAAACCTCCTGTTAATCATTAGTTAGTAACTCAATTTCATATCTAATCAATCAAAACTGTTAATTGGTCCGCTCAGACGAAGTTCATAAAAACAGAGCCGACGACATTGCCGGAGTTCTGTGAAAAATCGTCATTCCGGTATGTTCATTCCCAAAACCTTTCCTATCCGTTACATTTTAATCATTCATACGCCTGTTAATCGAATTAAGCAAGAAACAGTTGATTAATCGTTATCTGTGTTCTTGAGCGAAGAAGACGAAGTTGATTATGATTATAAGATTAATTAAAATCAGTATAATAAACGGGTTAGACACACAGTCCAGCGGTGGACTGTGTGCAAACAATAAACATACCTCTCGAGTTCGATCCCTATCACGACCCTATTCTCGGAACTAAAAATGTTTTTTTTAGAACCGAACCGGGTTAACGCACTGAAGATGTTAAGTATAATAAAAATCAGTATATTAACCAGGTTAGACACACAGTCCAGCGGTGGACTGTGTGCAACACTAAACCACAGGTCCCGGGTTCGAGACCTGTTACGCACGCCGGTTCGATGATTAAAATCCTTTTTAAAAATAAATGAATTTTGAATAAATTAAAACAGTATATAAATATAATTAAAAACAGAAATATTTCGGGTTAGACACGTAGCTCAGTTGGTAGAGCTGCGTGCACGCGTACGGGAGGTCACAAGTTCGAACCTCACTCAATGCAACAATATAAGTGACCGAACCGGTCAACAAGTCACACAGTCATGGTCAACGGTCAAAGTTAAAAAAAGTCAACATTTTTTTTATTTTTTTATTTATTTATTTAATTTAAAAATCAATTAAAAATACTTAAAAATAATGTTTCTAAAGTTAGAAAATAGCCTTAAACTCACAAAAATATATCTAAAAATCCTATTAAAATTATTAATATAATTCACTTATTTACCATACCTTTTCGATATTATTTAGGTTAGTTAATTCTCGTCAATCAACCCTCTAAACTCGCGCGCATTCATCATCTTCAACCAAACGCACCCAATGTGAGTGAATCTCTACAAATTCCCCGTTTTAATCACGTTTTTGGGGTGTATCATGTGTCTTATTATTTACTTCATTTAAACACTTGTGCATCCATCATATCCATGAACAAATATGTATTCATCATGTATCAACTGTTTGTGTGGTTATTATTTAGATTAAATTTATCATTTTCAGTACATACATTATCATAGGCCGCCGCTCCCCATTACATATGAGCGTTGAGCTGTTCCCCATTACATATGAGCGTGAACTAGGCGTTGCCAACATACGATCGGCTCCGTTTGATTGAGCCTTGATCGCACAGACATTTATCATAGGTCGTCAGTTCCCCATTACCTATGAGCGTGAACGTGACGTTGGCAACATATATAGTATCATTCATGTTATACATTCATGCAAGTTGGTTTGTTATTGTATGTTATTGTTTGTTGTTGTTATTGTTATTGTATGATTATTTACGTTTGCTCACATATGATTATTGCACAATTTTCCATAATAAATATAATAAGAAATCAATAATAAATGTTTTCTAACAAGGTTCACTCGCCAACTTATGTTGAACCAAAAACCCTCATTTTTACACATGATACAGGTGATCCAGCTGCAGCAAGAAACACATAGGATGGCTTAGAAGAATAAACCGGTTTAGACCTTGGATTGTTTAGTTGATTATCTTTCTTTGTAATTGTATGAACATGTTTGGAATATTGAGGATGTAAATTTTGAATTTAATAAATATGAAACATATTAGTAAATATCATGAGCTTTGGTGATAACCCAATTATGCCCCGACTCTTATTCCGCTGCGGGTCGGGGTGTGACAACAATGGCCCACCAACCCCTGGTCCCAATCCACTGCTGTCAACCCAAACCGACCACCCTCCCCTTGGGTCCCTTATTTTTGGGCTACACCACCGTGTCCCTACCCTACAACCCAACCCAATCGGCCCAACTACAACACCAACCCAAACACTCAACCGGGCATCCTAGGCCCACGGCCACAACAGACCCATGCTTATGCTGCAACCGACGCATCGTACACCCCTACCGAGTTGGATCAGGCCTTCAACACACTCTCCCTTCATCCGCCAGATCACATTTGGTACATGGATACCGGTGCTACAGGTATAATGACACACAACCCTTCTAATCTTACGTCTTGTTTTTATAAGGTTAATGCTCGAAACATAATCGTCAGTGATGGCACTCAAATTCCAGTTCATGCGATTGGAAATCACACCCTACCATATCCGTTTCCAAATTTCAAACTTAACATCCTTTACACACCTAAACTTGTTAAAAATTTGATCTTTGTGCGTCGTTTCACCACTGACAACAATGTTTCAATCGAATTTGATCCGTTTGGTTTTTATGTGAAGGATCTCCACACTCGGATGCCACTCCTCCGATGTGATAGCCACGGTGATCTATACCCGCTCACTCTACCTTCAAGTCCACAAGCCCAAGTCTCCACTTCTCAAGCCTCAAGTTTTGTTGCTGTGTCTCAAGATACTTGGCATCGCCGTCTTGGACACCCGTCTATTACTATTTTACGTTGTTTGAAACCTAGTTTATCTTATTGTTCTAATAATTCTAGACTTTCTCGTGTTTGTGAGCCATGTGTTTTCGGCAAACATATTAAATTTCCGTTTTCTAGTTCAACTTCTTGCACTTATTTACCGTTTGACATTGTTCATAGTGACGTATGGACCTCCCCGGTGCAATCATCTACAAGTTGTCGTTATTACATATTATTTTTAGACGACAAAACCAATTTCTTGTGGACTTATGCTCTAGCATCCAAATCTCAAGTTTTCTCTAAATTTTTAGAATTCTTTAAACTAATCTCTACCCAATTCAATGTGTCCATTAAAAGTTTTCAGTGTGATAATGGGCGGGAATATAACAATGCTTCCTTTCATAAATTTTGTACAACAAATGACATGACCTTCGTTTTTCATGTCCCTACACGTCTTCTCAAAATGGCAAAGCCGAACGAAAAATTTGTTCTATTAATATAATTATGAGAACCATTATTTCTCAATCTTCCACTCCTCACAACCTTTGGCCTCATGCTCTTGAACATGCCACGTACCTCTTAAATATTCTACCCACTAAAGTCCTATACAACTCTACACCCACCTTCTCTCTCTACAATCTTCACCCTACTTACAGCCACCTCCGCACCTTTGGTTGCCTTTGCTACCCTCTAATCCCCTCAACAACAATTCACAAACTAGCAGATCGTTCCACTACTTGTGTTTTTCTTGGCTACCCATCTAACCACCGAGGTTATAAATGTTACAATCTTAAAACAAATCAAATACATATATCTCGGGACGTCATTTTTTACGAACATATTTTCCCTTTTTCGCACCTCTCACCTCTCCTAAAACCATACGACTTCTTAACACCCGACCCTCATCCTCTCGTGTGGGCCTCTCCATCAGACCCCACACCCACTGTTGTCAACCATTCTACTCAATCCTCTCAATCTACCACTTCTGAAACCCTTTCCAGCAACCCAACTTCCCCCACCTCACCCACTTCAACCGGCCCAACACATTTCGACCCACAACTCTCCTCCCCTGTCGGCCCACAAACCAGCTCTTCTGCTGGGCCATCCGCTCCATCCAACCCACCTCCAACTCCAAATGCACCCACAATATCGCCCGACCCTTACCCGACTCCACAACCTGACAACCACCTAGTCACCCGCACCATTCAAACCCGATCCATGTCAGGAATACATAAGCCTAAAGTCCACTTTAATCTAAACACTTCTCACTCCACAACTATCTCTCCTTTACCCGGAAATCCAACCGAAGCCCCTTCCAATCAGGACTGGAAGAGTGCCATGCTTGATGAATATCGAGCGCTTATCAGCAACAGGACGTGGGAATTAGTACCCAAACAACCCACCATGAATATTGTCCGTAGCATGTGGATTTTTAGACATAAAAAGAGGGCAGATGGAACTCTCGAAAGGTACAAAGATCGTCTTGTATGTGATGGTCGATCTCAACAAATCGGAGTCGATTGTGGGGAACTTTCAGTCTGGTAGTCAAGCCAACCACAATCCGCACCGTGCTCTCCTTAGCTCTCTCTCACTCATGGCCTATACACCAACTTGACGTAAAAAACGTTTTCCTTCATGGTCACTTGAACGAAACCGTGTACATGCACCAACCGATGGGTTTTCGCGACCCCCAATATCCAAACCACGTTTGTCTTCTCAAACAGTCTCTTTACGGGCTTAAGCAGGCACCTCGTGCATGGTACCAACGATTTGCGGACTATGTTTCCACTTTGGGGTTGTAATCATAGCCAGTGTGACCACTCTCTCTTTATTTTTAAAGATGGTAAGCAAATGGCATTCATCTTATTATATGTTGATGACATTCTGTCATCACCTCATTAGATGATTTACGGAACCGATTTATGGCTCTCCTCTCAAAAGAATTTGCCATGAAAGACCTTGGTCCTCTCACTTACTTCCTTGGAATATCGGTTACAAGGCATGGTGATTCTATGTTTCTTTCACAAGAAAAATATGCTCGGGAAATTTTAGAGAAAGCCGGTCTTTCGGATTGCAACCCTGCCGCTACACCAGTTGACACACAACAAAAATTGAGTCGTAATTCTGGTTCCCCTTGGGAGAACATAACCGAATACAGAAGTCTAGCCGGGGCTCTTCAATACTTGACATTCACACGCCCCGACATCTCATATGCCGTGCAACAAATTTGCTTACATATGCACTCTCCTATGACTTCCTCACATGAATGCGTTAAAACGCATTTTGCGGTACATTAAGGGGACTTTACGTTTCGGTTTGCATCTTCACAAACCATCACCCACATCTCTCGTCGCCTATACCGATGCTGACTGGGGCGGATTCCCCGATACACGGCGTTCTACTTCCGGGTACTGTGTTTACATGGGTGATAACCTCTTGTCTTGGTCTTCAAAGCGTCAACCAACTTTGTCCCGCTCAAGTGCCGAAGCAGAGTATCGTGGTGTTGCCAATGTTGTCTCCGAGGTCTGTTGGATTCGAAATCTCTTACTTGAGTTACACCATGCTCCTAAATATGCTACTTTGGTAAAATGTGACAATGTCAACGCTATATACTTGGTCGGTAACCCTGTTCAATACCAAAGAACCAAACACGTCGAAATGGACATTCATTTTGTTCGAGAAAAGATAGCAAAAGGTCAAGTTCAGGTCATGCATGTTCCCTCTCGGTACCAAATCGCGGACATTTTCACCAAAGGATTACCCAAGGTTCTTTTTGACGACTTCGTTCCAGCCTTAACATTCGGGAACCGCCCGTTTCGACTGCTGGGGAGTATTAGTATATATATAGAGTATATATTTGTATTTATTGTGATAGGCTCAATTATAGTGATTTACCAAAATTATAGGAATACATGTATTCTATATATTGTAACCAACTTTGAGGAATGAAGGCAAGGGAGATTATTCCTACTTACACTTTTGCATTTGAGTAATTACCTTTATAGGCTTGTAAAAATAATTGTAACATAAAGGTGTTATATTT
Source organism: Scalesia atractyloides (assembly GCA_947069175.1). NCBI lineage: Eukaryota > Viridiplantae > Streptophyta > Magnoliopsida > Asterales > Asteraceae > Scalesia > Scalesia atractyloides. The sequence continues at coordinate 3,282,133 of CAMTDV010000004.1, forward strand.
CTCCGTTTTTGAGGTTGTCCATATGAACTTATTTATGGTTTATTACTCCACTTTATATATATTGATGTACGGAAAATTAGTGTGGATGTTTTGTTCCAAAAGCAATATATATAAAGTGGAGTGATGATCACATATATGTAACAACTTAGTTTACAAACCATTAAGGCTAGCGTGTATGAGGAGAGTCATCCCTATGGGGATGAGTCGTCACGTAGGACTCCACATCCCCATCCTTCATGAGATGACCTTCCAAGCAAAAACAAGGGGGTAGAGGATGAGTCAACCCCACACCAATTGTTTTAATTTTTGGGATATTGGATTTAAATAATCCTAACTTTCATCAATTGGCCGATAACACTCCCAAGTTTCGATTTGTACACCAGCACTCCCAACTTTCAACTTATTGGCCGATAACACTCCCCAACTAATTGAACCCTAACCCAGTTAGTTTTTGCTGATGTAGCATCTGATGTGGCCATTCTTGCTGACGTGGCATATGACATGGCAGTTGATGTGGCATTTTTTTATGATGTGGCAGCTGATGTTGCAGCCAACATGGCATTTTTTGATGACGTGGCAGCTGATGTGGCATGTGACGTGGCCATTTTTATGATGTGGCAGCTGACATCAGCTAACTGGGTTAGGATGAAGTTAGTTAGAGAGTGTTACAGCCAATAAGTTGAAAGTTGTGAGTGCTGGTGTACAAATCGAAAGTTGGGAGTGTTATCGGCCAATTGATGAAAGTTGAGATTATTTAAATTCAATATACCTTAATTTTTTAACTTTTTATTTGGTTAACTTTATAAAAACACCTCAAAAATTAAATAAAAATAACATATAAAACAAAATAATTAAATCCATTACATAACATAAATAAAAATTACATATCCTAAAAAATTTATGAATCCTAAAAAAAGAAAACATAAAAGCGAAATAACAAATTACGAAACGACTAAAAATACGAAACAACCTATGAGGTCCATTTTCCTTAACTTCCTCTTTCATCCTTCGATAAACCTCGCGTTCATCCTCTGGGTTGTTAGGGTTGAAGGGATTCATTATTTTTTTTTATAAAAGGATGGAGTTTTTAAAAATAAATTGGATGAGAGAAGTGGGTATGTTTGGTTGATGTGGGTATTATTTATAAAAAATGGAGATGGAGGTGTATTTAAAGTAAAAAAAAACTTTTTTTATTAATCTAGCCGTTACAACGGCTAATTTTTTAAAAGGAGGCACGGCATGAGCGGCAATGGAAGGCCAGAAAGGATGAAGATGGGCTTAAGGGGCGGTGTGGGGGACCGGCGCCGGCCCTAGCCGTGCCCATGCCGGGCCCATACCGTTTAGCCTAAGAGGGGTAGGGGCGCTCCATTAGTGATGGTTTTCCATCATTCACAACATCCAATCAAGTTTCGCTACGTCATCGAGCTTGGTTCCATAGTGGATGGATTTTAGTGGAAATGTCCATCACTCACCACACAATCATCACCGTCATCGAACATGTGCAGCACCTTTAAACTTTCACGCGTGATCATGGCAACACGTTATCAAGTATGGTGACGGTGGTGTGTAACGCTACATCACGCGTGATGTTTGCTTCATCACGCTGTGTGCCCCCGTCCCTCTTAATAGGCTAACAACCATAATTGTTAATTGAGTAATATTTTACTAGAAGACATTAAATAGATTACTATTGACGATATTTAACGAATGCAATGTAACTGATTTTATAACTTACTATAGTTGTTAATTGAGTAATATTTTACTAGAAGACATTAATTGTACGGAAAAGAATATGAAATACAACAACTATATATAAGGCCTCCAGATGGGGTTCGGGTTCATGATTCAGGATGAGATTTGGGTTAACAGGGTTCAATTTGAATAAAATAGAAGGCACTCTATCATTGATGAGTTCATTGGGTTCAATATAAGACTATGGGGTATGGTGGGGCGGGACTTTGGAGCATGGCCCGACACGTGGATTTGATGGGGCATCGCCAGCCAGTGCCATTATCGGTGGGTATGGTTGGGAGTGGCTAGCCCGCGTGGCTAGGCCACGTGTAATATTTTTTTTTTCAACTTCCTAAAAATTTCAATCTAAAAAAATAACCTTTATAATACTATTTTTTTTAAATTAATCTTTATAAAATACAATAGAAATTAAAAAAAGTTAATTAAAATTCCTAAAAACTTTCTAGTTCTTGTAGTATTTTTTCTTTATCTTATCTTTCGTTTTAAACATTAGTTCCAGCTCTTCACCTGATAAGTGATCGGTGGGCTGGGCTAGAAATTTCCTATCCTCGCGTCTTTGTTTTAGGGCGTCCCTAGCATCTTTGTTTTTACGGATTTCGGCCCTTTGTTGTTGGAATACGTTAAATGTATCCAACTTGGATGCAATATCCTCCAACTGCTCGCTGTAGACTCCCCTATGCGAGCCCGAACTCCCAACTGAAGGCGATGGCGTGCCCGATTTGGAACTTTTAGCGCGTCTTTTTGCGGTGTCTCTTCCACATTCTGGCCGACTTGGTGAATCATCCAACTCGTCTAAATTGAGATCAAACTCTTGATCTCGTGCATCTGATTGGGCTTGGGACGAGGGTGTCCTAGCCCTTTTGGATGACGTGGTAGTTTCGCTACCACTGGGGATGTTTGCCCATTTTGGATGGTACTTGCAAATGTCCCAACAATGCAAGTACCGGAATTCGGTCCCAACATTCACTTTGAATGAAACCAATGCGTTCGTAATGTAGTCGGCTTCAGTTTCACCACTTTTATGGTTTTGCCTTGCCTTATGCAAATAACCACTAAACTTGGTTGTTTGCCCGCTTATCTCGGACCACTTCGATGACAAGCTATCGTTTTCACGATACAACTCCATTTCCATTTCTTTGTGGAATTTTTTATTGACCGCGTCCCACAATCGGTTTCTATGTTGGGAGTTTCCTATAACCGGATGTTGCGATATTTGAACCCAACCCCTCGCCAACGCAATTTCTTCTTTAGCGAACCATTTTCGTTGCTTTTTTTTGGCGGTTTCTGCCGCTTTCTCGGCCTCTGTTTTCTTCTTATGACTTCTCTTCTTGGGTTTGGAACTGGAAGAACCATCAATAGGGGGTTGGTTTCGGGGACGGTTTCGGTTTGGGATAGGTTGATAAGGTTTTGTTGATTCGGGGTAGGTATGTAATCGTCGGTATGTGGAAAGTTAGTAAACAAACGGTTTCCTATAAAAGATGCGTAACCGGCCATATCCAATACAGGGGAGTGTATTGTAAATGGAGGCCTTGGCCAAATGGATGGTGGGCTAGGTGTGGGTGTTTCGTTGAATACCCACGGATTGTTCAGGTCGAAAGTACGGTTATGAGGATTCATTTTTTGGTATTGAGGTTGGTTGAAAGAGAAAGTTAAGATAATTGTAGAAGAGGTGAGGTAAATTGAGTAGAAGTGTGTGATATTTATATTGAAAAAAATAATTTTTTTTCTCAAACGGCTACCCAACGGCTAGCCCAAACGGCTAGTTTCACCCACCAATCACCTACCGCCATGTCACCTTCGTGGACCCGCCCAACGCCCGGGTTGAAACCCCCGCCCAAGGGGCCACGCCGAAATCCAAGCCCACCCGGGGTGATGACTTGAGGTTTGTAGCCAACCCACGCCGAAACCCAAGCCCTATACCCGATAGCCTAAAGTGTCCCTCACGCCGTTGATAGTTAAACTGATTGAAAAATCCGCATAGACAATTAACTGGTTATAGTATTATTGTTAGGCATTTAAAATTTTATATCTAAATTCAGTTTTAAAATGTTTTTTTATCTCTTCTAAAACATATATATATAAGTAATTTCAAATTTGTGATGCATTGGGCATTCTTGGTTGACCATCATTTTAGAGAAGTTTTATAATTAATATACATAGGTGACACAATGTACAAAAGAAAGTTTTATAATGCATTATTGAACAACTAAGTTTTTTTCTCGTTAGTTACTTAGTTTTCTTCTCGGTAGTTACAAGATTGGACTACGAAATGTAAGTTAACATATTAATTTTTAAAGTACGTCACATAATATATATAAAAACCTCACTTGATTTTCTTCGTTTGTACACCTCGTCACAGCCCAACGCTAAACAATATGTAGTTAACCTGAAGTCCAGATAATTCGGGAAGTCCTCGACAAAATAATATCATGTTAACCGAAGCCTAATCGATGACGAAAAATCAGATGAAATACACTTTGCTACACATGCATACACCCGTACTCCCGGAGGGGGCACACCACCCTTTGAGTAACATGGTCAAGTGACCCACAATATTTCATATGTTACCGAAATTGATTAACCCCGTAGTTTTTCAAGTGATGACTCCTGACTTACATTTGGTAGGTTTGGTAATCATTTGCCCCTTAACCTCTAGTATAGAGGCGTGGGATACAAGTATACAACCAACTAGGCTAGCATCTAGTTGTGTTAAACTAGTAGGTAATAATTAGTTAAAAATGTACAGATAATACCTGACCTAATAAAAACCCTCCTTTTGATAGACATACGAACGAAAGTTGTAACAGCGATACGCAATAAAAATCTCTTATTTACGAGTACAAATCACAAACTTGATCCACTTTTGGAATGTTATCGTAATTTTCCATGCAAATAATGTTTCATGTGTTAGAAAAAGATATAATTTTATGTTCGATGTATAATTTCATCACAACATAGCTAATCATCAATTAATTATAAAAATCCAATTAAAGATTGCACGTTAACATTTTTTTAAGGACACCACTAAACTAGTGGGCTAGTTTCCGCCACTGTTTAAACATACATCTTAAGTTAGAAACTAAAAGCAAATACCGGTCAATCGGTCATTACAAATTGTCTACCGAAACGTATATAAAAATAGAAAATTTCTAACGTATTAATGTTCAATGTCAGGTTGGGCAGTACCAAAAGGATATTGACTGAAAACATTTAAAGAATTGTTAATAAAACATTTACTTAAATTTAAGTTAAATAAAAAAGCCCTTTAATTAATTATAATAAAGAATTAAAAAAAAACATGTAGTTAAATTTAAGTTAAATAAAAAGCCCCTTAATTAAGTATAAAAAAATTGTATACAATTCAGTTAGAGTTATCAATTAAATTAAAATAAAAAATATAACAAACTTAAAATAGTACATAACCAAGTTATTATTAAAATAAATTTATTATGTAAATATGTATACATTATTCAAACTAGTTTAGGCCACCGCGATGCAGTGAGGGGGTTTAAAACTATGTGACCAGCGTTACAGGTGGGGTGTGAAACATGTTAACTATTAACCAAACGATGACTAAACCTGAAAAAAAAACATAACATAAAAACATGAATTTCTAAAAATAAATGACTCAGTGACGTAAACGTAGACGAAGCTGAATTCGTACCGGCATGTATTAAAAAGTCGAGAAGGTAAAAAAAACGTTAAAGACCAAACGTAACCACCAAACACCGTGTTAAATAGAAATCGAACAATGACCAAAACAAAGAAAAAGCGTAATAAAACTAACAAAATAATAAATTTACATAACTTTTGTGACAAAATTATAAAAACCAAAGTTTTATTACAAAAATTAAATCCTTAAAGTCTACCGAAAAAGCATAAAAAAAAAAAGAAAAAATCACTATTCCTCCCAATGTTATAAATTAATATATCTAGGTAATATTACACATATACACTCGCTTGATTAGACACCAATATGTCTATGTGAAAACAAATCAAAGAGGGCCAAAATGAAAACTTTGAAATTTAATGCTCAAAGTTAAGGAAACGAAAATATCCCTATTCCTCTTGATGATGTGGATAATTAATTAAATTAATAATTAATTAATATATATGTATTTGTAAGAAAATAAATTCTTAAAAATATTCAAATATTAGCATATTTTTTGAACTTATTAAACGTCCATGACAAGGCGTTTCTGCACGTATCCTACTCAAACGAACAAATAATTATGGAAGGGAGTCCACACATACTTGACGGAGGGCAGTGGCGAAGTTTAAAAATTTCCAGTCAGGGGTCGAAAACATATATACCTAAACGTGCCTCCCTTACCCACGCATCCGTTTTAGGACGAGTTTTCCAACAATTTTGTATGCATATGGTGAAGCCACCTTAACCAAGGACGCACTTTGTTCACGTTTCCAGATTATTCATATGGCTAGTTCGAGATTTAAGATGATTGTCAAAGCTGTGGATAACGACGATGGTGAGCTCAACGAAGACGGCATCATCCAAGTTGTCCTCGTCAAGTAACGAACGCGTATGACCGTGACTTCAAACACGTCGCGACGTGACAAATATTAAGATTCTTTGGTTAAGTATGTTTAGATAAACGTTAATTTCGTTATGTAATGTAATGGTTTCTTTTTTAAGTTATGTAAAGTTTTTATTTTTTATGTAATGTTTTCTTTAAAGTTATGTAATGTTATTTGTTTAATTAGTATTAATGTTTTTTTAATCTAATAGGTTTTATATAATTTTTAAATAAAAAATAATAATAAAAAGTGTGGGTCACGTGTCGAATAACATCGCCCTTATACGTCCGTCCCACTCCTCCGTTTTTTACACAACACCACTTTTCTAATGTGTGCTGACATGTCATCCACATATCGCAAAACGCCCCTTTTCAAACCCCCCACCTTATAATCTACCATAGGAAAAGATGGTGCTAAGACTGCTTATGAAATGCATGTTAAACATTTTAGAGCAAACATGGGAAAACGTGGATATGGCTATCTTCTATGCCCACACAATGCACACATCCTTCCATTTTATTAAACACGTTGTGGGTATTCTAGAAATAACGGATGAACATGTGTTGTAGTAATTATTTTTTAATAAATGTATTATTTAGTTATGTATTTTTATTTTTATTTTTTTGCTTGAAAGATTAATATAATATATAAACCATAAAATTTGTCAAGTTACATTAAAACAGAAGGTAGACGGTCAACAAGCTGCGCCGCCAACCCCTTTTGAATTGCAAACCCTAACCTTCCAAAGACAAACCCCTGCCCCCTTGTGGTTGAACAACTGTTGTGAATGACCCGTTGGACTCTCGTCAAGAAGTGGATAACTTCGAGCGCTAAGGAGCCAAATGTATCAAGAAGTGGATAGCTTCATCAACAATTGTTATGTGTTAAATTCAGATTTTTTATAATCTCCCCTCAATTATATAATATATGTTACTTCTAAGTAAGTCTATTTATCCTACATGGAAAAAACTAACTTGCTATATGTTACTTCCAAGTATGTCTATTTATCCTACATGAAAAAACTAACTTGGTACAAATGAAGTGGGTATGAAAAATAATGCAAAATTTAGATGTGGAAAAATATTCGAACATGATCAAAGTAACCATTTCATTAAGTACTTCTTATTTTTAGGTCAACTAGTTGTCAATATATTTGTTATAAAGAACACAAGTTGAAAACTCAAAAAATTCGAAGAGTTGTTTCAATAAACCGAATCTGGACTTAGTATATGACTTTGACTTTTTTTAATACTCCAACTTAACACAAACTCAGTTTGAATTATTTGTAATCAACTAATTATTAATAGCTAATATTAAATTTCTCAGGATGTTACGGGAGTTTTTTCCCAAAAGGTGTTGGTAGAAAAGTTATTTATCAAAATAGGTGATTTAAAAAATAATTACCAAAATGAGTGTTTTTCTATATTTCTTTATTTTAATTAATCTATTACAATTCTTCTATTTTTATTTAATCAACCTATCACATTTGTATTTTTGTTCTTCGATCTAACTCATTATATAGATATTTTAACTAACTTATTCATTATTATATTTTTTTTTCTTTGTTAAAACAAATTGAGATCGTTGAATTCATTTTATTTTATATGGTCACGAACAACATATTTTTTATTTGGTTAATGTAAACATGAACACATGTCTTGTTTACGAAAAAGAAAGTCATTTTTGTGTTTGATTATTTGTTCGGTTAAAGATAAATAAATGCACATGAACTTTAGTGATTGTCTACATCTCTAAAATTATAGGAGTAAACTTTATATTGGAATGATTTAGTTTATATAAATATAAAGGAAATAAAAGAAAAGGCGTCAAAAAAAAAGAATTATTTTGTGGTTAGTTAAAAAGTAAATAAAATATAAAGAGTAATTATTTGGATAAAAAGAAATTATTCTGTATAACATTTGCCACAGATTCTTATCAACAGGGTACAAACTTGATTTGTTACTACAGTAAATAATCCCCTTCATTTGTTACTGAAGTGCAAGACTGCAATTAGTTAAAAACATATTAGGTTAACTGAAAAAATAATAAAATATAATATATTAGTTAATAATAAAGAAATAAGAAGAAAACACTTATTTTAATAATTTTTTTAATCACCCATTTTGGTAAATATTTTTTCCAGTTTCACCAATTTAAGAAAAAAGTCATTGCAAAACACATATTTTAGTAATTATTTTACAAATCACCCATTTTGATAAATAATTTTTCCACCAACACCCTTTTGGAAAAAAACTCGATGTTATGGTATAAAAATCGATCTAAGGATAGGTCAATTAGATGAAAAGATTGGTGTATTTTTAATATCATATAAGTGGTTTTTTGTTGTGCTGCCTCTCGTTGAGGTTTTGGTTGTAAACGAGTCGAGCCAGGGTGGGCTCAAGCTCAAGCTCGAAATTAATTGTGGCGGCTTGGCTCGACTAAAGCCCTAGTTTGGAGTTAACGGGCCAACGAACCGAGCTTGGCTCGAGCGCGGCTCGGTTACAAAATGAACCAGCTCGTCTCACATGATTTCAAATTGAGTTTTTTTAGCTAGTTTTTTTTCAAGCTTCTTTTAAGCGAACTAAGAGCCGACAGCTTTGTGAACAACCCTAGTTTTGACGTTGTGAATAATAGTTACCTTAAAAAAAATATATAATTTTTAATAATTGTGCTATTAATAATTATTTGTCACACCCCGACCCACAGCGGAATAAGAGTCGGGGCATAATTGGGTTATCACCAAAACTCATGATGTTTACTAAAATATTTCATATTTATTAAATTCAAATAACAACTTAATGTTCAAATCAAATTCATACAAATACTAGGAAAAGAAACTAAGTAAAACAATCCAAAGCTTAAACTGATTTATTCTTCTAGGCCCTCTTATGTGTTTCTTGCCTCAACTGGATCACCTGTATCATGTGTAAAATGGGGGAAATTTTGGGTCAACAAAAGTTGGCGAGTGAACCTTGTTTAAAAACATTGTTATTGATTTCTTGTTGTATTTAATATTGAAAAGTTGTGCAATATTCATATGTGAACAAACATATATAAACAAACAATCACAAACCACCATGAATGAGTATAGGACATGAATGATAATGTATTGTGAGATCAAGGCTCAATCAACCGGAGCCGATCGTATGAAATGTATGATGATGTATGTGAGATCAAGGCTCAATCAAACGGAGCCGATCGAATGAGGCACCTGTACTCAACCCGTCTCCCACGGGGAGCTGATGGGCCTAATGAAATGCATGTACTGAAAATGATAACTTTAATCTAAACATAATCCACACAACAATTGATACATATTGAATACACATTTGATCACGGATATGATGGATGCACAAGTGTTTAAATATAATAAATAATTAAGCGACACATGATACACCCCAAAAATGTGATTAAAACGGGAATGGTAGAGATTCACTCACATTGGGTGCGTTCTTTTGATGTTGTTGGATGCGCACGAGTTTTGGGATTTGATCGACGAGGAAGAACTAACCTAAAATAATAACGAAATGGTTCGGTAAATAATTGGATTTTATTGGAAACTAATACTTTTAATTAACAATTTTAATAGGATTTTTAGATTTATTTTGTGAGTTTAAGGTCATTTTCTAACTTTAAAATATTATTTTAAGTATTTTTAATTGATTTTTAAATTAAATAAATAAATAAATAAAATAAAAATTTTTGACTTTTGTTGACCGTTGACCGGTCGTTGACCGGACCGTTGACCGGTCAGACTGTGGTTGAGTGTGCACTGAGTGAGGTTCGAACCCGGGACCTCTTGTACGCGTGCACGCAGCTCTACCAACAGAATGAATCGAGTCCGAATTTGATCTTGATTCGTGGTCAAAACTTTTCCGGCGGTTATGACTGGGATTGCGGGATTAGACATCAGTTATAACCGATGTCGAAGTTAAAACACGCGTACAGTCAAAGGAAACGGTCGAAGTCTCGCGAAATCGTCGGTAATTCCTGCGATTGCGGATTGGGCGCGCTGATTACTGAATTTGATTTCGAGTTTTATTATAAATATTATTTGTTTTAATAGTTATTACAAACGAATTAAGTGGCGGAGTGGTGAGATGTTTGTTTGTTTGATCCGGCTGACCCGGGTTCGAAACCCGGCAGCTTGATTTTATTTTTTTAGCACTTGTTTTACCATTTAATGATTATAGTTTTTAAATTCTAAAATGTTTATTAATTATGTATTTTTTAAAATTAAAATGAACCATTTATACGCAACAAAAATTATAACTGACTATTCGATTAATAAACGAAGCGGGTTTTGGAAACCCGTTTTTCGACGGATGTTACAGTATCCCCTACTTTTAGAAATTTCGTCCCGAAATTTAAGTAGTAGTGGTAACAGGAAAAAGGTGCGGATATTTCTCACGCATTGAGTCTTCACGTTCCCAAGTAAACTCAGGTCCTCGTTTCGACTCCCAGCGTACCCTGACAATTGGAATACGACTTCGTCTTAAACGCTTCTCTCCGAAGTCCATAATTTCTACTGGTCTTTCAATGAAATGCATAGATTCATCGACTTGAATGTCTTCTAGAGGAATATGGAGGTTTTCATCGGCGAGGCACTTCTTCAAGTTTGATACGTGGAATGTGGGATGAAGTCTGTTGAGCTCTTCTGGTAGGTCAAGCTTGTATGCTACAGGTCCTACTCTTTCGAGTATCTTGAAAGGTCCTACGTAGCGTGGTGCTAGCTTGCCCTTCTGGCCAAAACGAACTACTCCATTCCACGGTGATACTTTTAAAAGTACTTGATCACCAATGTTAAACTCCAAGGGCTTTCATCGTTTATCTACATAACTCTTTTGACGACTTTGTGCCGCTAGAAGATTGTTTCGAATTTGATGGATCTTGTCTGTTGTTTCTTGAATTAATTCTAGACTGGTGATTTGTGCTTCTCCAATTTCGTGCCAACATATTGGTGATCGGCACTTACGACCATATAAAGCTTCGAAAGGAGCCATGCCGATACTTGAATGATAGCTATTGTTGTACGAAAATTCAACTAATGGTAGATGAGCGTCCAATTCCCTTTGAAGTCTATGACACATGCTCGAAGCATGTCTTCAAGAGTTTGGATGGTGCGTTCAGATTGTCCATCAGTTTGAGGATGAAAAGCGGTACTGAGGTCTAATCGTGTACCCAAGGCGGTTTGTACAGCTTGCCATGTTCGTGAAGTGAAACGACCATCACGGTCTGAAATGATGCTTAAAGGTACACCATGACGACTTACGATCTCGATGATGTAGATACGAGCTAACTTCTCGTTCTTGAAGTCCTCGCGAATCGGAATGAAGTGAGCTGATTTTGTAAGACGATCAATGATTACCCATATAGTGTCATACCCACTGGAGGTGCGAGGTAACCCGGTAATGAAGTCCATGGTTATGTTTTCCCACTTCCATACAGGTATTTCAGGTTGGGTTAGAAGTTCTGAAGGTCTTTGATGTTCAGCTTTTACTTTGGAACAGGTAAGGCACTTGGAAACAAAAACAGCAATATCCTTTTTCATGCCAGGCCACCAGTAGGTGTATCGAAGGTCTTGATACATCTTGTCGGCTACTGGGTGTACAGAGTACCGTGTTTTGTGCGCCTCATTCATAAGGAAATCTCGAAGGTTATTGCGATTGGGAATCCATATGCGATTTAGATAGTACAGAATACCGTCGGATTTGGTTTCGATTTTAAGTTCCGCTCCACAAGACAGCTCATCGCGTATGTCGTTTTCTGTTACAGAAACATGTTGAGCTTCTCGGATTTGATCTTTGATGTCGGTTATGATTTGCGAACATAGAAGACGAATGGAGTTCGCATAACCTTTTCGACTGAGCGCATCGGCCACCACGTTTGCCTTGCCAGGATGATACCGAATTTCACAGTCGTAGTCGTTAAGAAGTTCGACCCATCTTCGTTGCCTCATATTCAACTCCTTTTGGTTAAAGATATGTTGGAGGCTCTTGTGGTCAGTGTATATTTCACACTTGGTACCGTAGAGGTAATGTCTCCATATCTTAAGAGCGAACACAACGGCTCCAAGTTCCAGGTCGTGGGTGGTGTAGTTCTTCTCATGAACTTTGAGTTGCCTAGAAGCATAGGCTATCGCTTTTCCTCTTTACATCAGTACACAGCCTAATCCTTGCCCTGACGCGTCGCAATATACTACAAAGTCATCGCAACCTTCAGGAAGTGTGAGGATAGGTGCGTCACAAAGCTTTTGCTTAAGGGTTTGGAAGGCTTCTTCTTGTTTAGGTCCCCATATGAAGGGTTTTCCTTTATGAGTCAAAGCCGTGAGTGGTATAGCAATACGGGAGAAATTGGCAATGAAGCGGCGATAGTAACCAGCCAAACCAAGAAATGATCTTACTTCGGTAGGGGTACGTGGCGCTTGCCATTCCTGTACTGCCTTGATTTTTGAGGGATCAACATGAATTCCCTTTTCATTGACGACGTGTCCAAGGAATTGTACTTCCCTTAACCAGAATTCACATTTCGAGAACTTAGCGTACAGCTTTTCTGTCCTTAAGAGTGTAAGGATGAGTTGAAGGTGTCGTTCATGATCAGACTTAGACTTTGAGTAAATGAGGATGTCGTCGATGAAGACTATGACAAAGCGGTCGAGGTAGGGTTTGCATACCCTATTCATTAAATCCATAAATACTGTTGGGGCGTTGGTTAAACCAAATGGCATGACCATGAATTCGTAATGACCATATCGAGTTCGGAAGGCGGTCTTTGGGACGTCTTCTTCATGTACTCTGAGTTGATGATATCCAGAATGAAGGTCGATTTTTGAAAAACAGGTGGCGCCTTGAAGTTGGTCTAGAAGGTCATCGATGCTAGGTAATGGGTAGCGTTCTTGACCGTTAACTTGTTGAGTTCTCTGTAGTCGATACACATGCGAAACGTTCCATCTTTCTTCTTCACAAAAAGAACAGGTGCACCCCAAGGCGATGAGCTAGGACGTATAAATCCTTTGTCAGTCAGCTCTTGCAGTTGACTGGCCAACTCTTGCATTTCGGATGGGGCTAACCTATAAGGAGATTTTGCGACTGGTGTAGCGCCAGGTATAAGATCAATGCGGAATTCGACTTCTCTCATGGGAGGAAGTCCTGAGATGTCGTCGGGAAAGACTTGTGGGAATTCTTTCACTACGGGTATATCTTCGAGTTTCTTCTCCTTGCTTCCCTTCTTGACGACGTGAGTTAGGAATGCGACATAGTTCTTGCGGAGATATTTTCGGGCTTGAAGGCAGGACATCAATTTGAGTCCTTTCGAAGGGGTTTCTCCAAAGATTCGTAGGGTTTGACCGTCTGCAAGAGGAATGCGAATGAACTTTTCGCGGCATACTACTTCAGCATGATGTTGGCTGAGCCAGTCCATACCGATTATAATGTCGAAACTTCCCAACTTCATAGGAATGAGGTCAACTGGAAAATCGTGATCGTTTAGAGTGAGGGTACAATTTCGTATAATAGAGTTTAATGAGACCGGTTTTCCTTCAGCAACTTCCACCGTTATGGATTCCATGAGATTATCACGAGTTTGGTTGAGGATGGGTTCAAATTCTAAGGACACAAACTCTTATCCGCGCCAGTATCAAATAACATAGATGCATAACTACCATTGATGAGAAACGTACCGTTAACCACGTTGTTGTCAGCCCTAGCTTGATTGGCGTTGATGTTGAAAGCTCTTCCTCTAGCAGGTGGAGGAACTTGGTTAGCTTGGTTCACCGGATTTGCTTGAGCTTGGGCATGAATGATGTTCACCAAGCGTGGACAAGTGTTTCTAAAGTGGTTTGGGTCTCCACAGTTGTAACAAGCTCGCATGGGTTGCATCATGGGGTAGTTGAGTTGGTAGTAGGATTGGGCCGTATGTTGTGTAGATGGTAGAAGTAAGGGTTGTTGGGCTTGACCCACTATCTGATGGTGGGTTTGGGTTGAGGGTTGGTTGCGGTTCATTCGCTGAAGTGTGCGACAGGTTTGGATGGTGTGACCTGCACAACCACAGCTGGTGCAATGTTGGCAGGGATGTTCGGGAAGGTGATGGTATTGGCAACGGTTGCATTTTGGGTATGGGCCGTAGTATGACTTTTTATATGGTGCAGCTGAGGGGGCAACTTGGGTGATGGGTGCAGCAGTGATAGGGGGGTTTGTTTGTGTGACAGCAAAGTTCCTGTTGTTTCGCTTCCTCTTACCAGCAAACTTCGAAGAGGAGACAGAATGGTTTGAAGTTTGGGCCACAATGGGGGCTTTCTTTTTCTCCTCCTTGAATTTACCGTTTTGGATGCGATTCTCGGTAAGTTCGGTAGCTAGTTCCATTGCGACCTCAAGTGTGCAGGTGAGGTGCTTAGAACCGAGTCTTGAATTTTCGAGGGGAGGCCTCGAATGTATTGTTCAACCAAGCGGTACACTGGGGTGAACAAGTTGATGATCATTTGGTTTAGCTCGAGAAATCTTTTGTTGTAGAAAGTATGATCTCCTTCCTTTTGTTTTAACGAATGGAATTCATCTTCCAACTTCTTGATTTCGCTTCTCGGACAGAAGCGTCTTGTCATTATTTCCCTTAACTCTTCCCATGTTAAGGTCATAGCATCTTCGACTCCTCTCTTACCCTTTTATGTGTTTCCACCAGGGAAGGGCTACCCCAAACAGTCTCCCGGTTGCGTAACGTACCTTGCGATCCTCGGGACAATCGCAATTGAGGAAGGTGTTCTCCATTTCCTCAAACCAGTGGAGGAGAGCAGTGACACCTTCGGTCCCTTCATACTTTGGGGGATCGCAAGACTTGAAGTGTTTGTAGGAGCACTTTTTGGAGGGAGGGTTGTCGACGTTCTGGTCTTCTTGATTGGGAGGGTTGATGGGATTCGCGGTGAGAGCTTGTTGGACTTGAATTACGATGTCAGGAAGCACCGCGGCCATTTGTTTTGCAATTTGGGTGGCCAAGCGTTCGTTTGACCTTCCTGACTTTCTACCTCCACGTAGTTGCCTAGCCGACATCTACAGGAACATACATAGGAAGATTGTGAGTTTAAGAAGTTTTTAGGTGTCATGTGTCGTTAAAAGTAATAAAATAACATAATCATCAATAATGCAACTACATCCATAGGATATCTTGGGTTTGCTCATGTTTGGGCCTCCAATGTCCCCCATACCATCGCCTGTATAGTCATGTGGGCCCCCATGACTATTGGCTTAGTAGGATTCACATTGGTGTTGGCGGTTTAACACTCGCATCACCCGAATGAAAACCATGAAATATGATTGCGAGATGTATGGTAGGAGGGTGTCCAGGTATAGACACAATGACAACTCAAAGTGGGGTTAGCTCACACGACGTTTGGTATAGCATGCTTTGGCCTAATAGGTCCTTCGTACTCTCATCGTTAGTCCCCAGGTAGGCAAACTGGTCCTTTATTTTGGATTTATACGAATGCCAAGCCTAGACAGGACGTTCCGACTACCGGTACTCGTACCCTTCTAGTTACTACATGCCCGTCATGGGAACTCACTTTGATGTGATTTGAAAAATACAAAAATCGTTGCAAAAATCATGGGAATTGTGAGGTGTGTGCTCTCATGGATATGATATGTTATGAGGATATGATTCATGATGAGCATTGTATAATAATATGTACTTACGAACATGCTTGCATAACATTGAATGTAACAATAAACATAAAGCATATGAACATCATGAATTTTTGTATGTAACACATAAACAATTTAAAAATTCTAATCAACTATAGTATAGGCTCTAAAGGTCTAATAACCTATCCTATATCCCTATAGTCATGGCTCTGATACCAATCTGTCACACCCCGACCCGCAGCGGAATAAGACTCGTGGCATAATTGGGTTATCACCAAAGCTCATGATGTTTACTAAAATATTTATTTATTAAATTAAAATTACAACTTAAATGTTCAAATCAAATTCATACAAGTACAAGGAAAAGAAACTAAGTAAAACAATCCAAAGCTTAAACTGATTTATTCTTCTAGGCCCTCTTATGTGTTTCTTGCCTCAACTGGATCACCTGTATCATGTGTAAAATGGGGGAAATTTTGGGTCAACAAAAGTTGGCGAGTGAACCTTGTTTAAAAAACATTGTTATTGATTTCTTGTTGTATTTAATATTGAAAAGTTGTGCAATATTCATATGTGAACAAACATATATAAACAAACAATCACAAACCACCATGAATGAGTATATGACATGAATGATAATGTATTGTGAGATCAAGGCTCAATCAACCGGAGCCGATCGTATGAAATGTATGATGATGTATGTGAGATCAAGGCTCAATCAAACGGAGCCGATCGAATGAGGCACCTGTACTCAACCCGTCTCCCACGGGGAGCTGATGGGCCTAGTGAAATGCATGTACTGAAAATGATAACTTTAATCTAAACATAATCCACACAACAATTGATACATATTGAATACACATTTGATCACGGATATGATGGATGCACAAGTGTTTAAATATAATAAATAATTAAGCGACACATGATACACCCAAAAAATGTGATTAAAACGGGGAATTGGTAGAGATTCACTCACATTGGGTGCGTTCTTTTGATGTTGTTGGGATGCGCACGAGTTTTGGGATTTGATCGACGAGGAAGAACTAACCTAAAATAATAACGAAATGGTTCGGTAAATAATTGGATTTTATTGGAGACTAATACTTTTAATTAACGATTTTAATAGGATTTTTAGATTTATTTTTGTGAGTTTAAGGTCATTTTCTAACTTTAAAAATATTATTTTTAAGTATTTTTAATTGATTTTTAAATTAAATAAATAAATAAATAAAATAATTTTTTTTTTACTTTTGTTGACCGTTGACCCGCCGTTGACCGTTGACCGGTCAGACTGTGGTTGAGTGTGCACTGAGTGAGGTTCGAACCCGGGACCTCTTGTACGCGTGCACGCAGCTCTACCAACTAAGTTACGTGTCTAACCCGAAATATTCTATGTTATATATATTACTTAAATGTTAATTTATTTGGTTTATATTAAAAATGGTTTATATGTCGAACCGGTTGCAGGGACCCGGAGTCGAACTCGGGTCCTTCGGTTTGTAAGCGCACAGCCCAACCAGTTGGGCTGTGTGTCTAATCTGTTTAACTTATGGTTTATATTATTCTTATAAACTTACTGTGACTTGATCTGATTCAGTTTTAAAAATTTTGGTTTTAATTCGGAAAGTCGGTGCGTTGTAAGGTTCGAACTCGTGACGTGCGCTGTGTGATTGCACACAGTCCACCGTTGGACTGTGTGTCTAACCCGGTTTAATATCCTGTTTTAATTAAACTTATACACAATGTTCGACTTCGTCTTCTTCATTCATGAAGACACAGACAAAGATGTTCGACGTTCTTGTTTAAATCGTTCGTCCGAACATATAATTGATTGAAATGTAATGGATATAAGAGAGTTACGGATTCGAATGTACCGAACATGATGTTTTTCTCAGAACTCTGGCAAGGGTCGTCGGCTCTGATTTGTGAATTCCGTCTGAGCGGATCAATTAACAGTTTTGATCAATGAGTTGTGAAATTAAGTGACTAAACAAGAGATATCAGGGGGTTTAGATGATTGTACCGATTTACAGTATGATTTCAGAATTTCCAGAGATTTTCCGGCGAGTGCAGAATTTCCGGCAACGTCGTCTGGAACCGATTCTGGTTGAAGGATTGAAGTTAGTATATGTCTAACAATGGATTGAAAACGAAAGAGTCGAGGAAATTTACCGATTTGGTGTAAGTCTCGGTTTTCCGGTGAAAGTCCGGCGAGAGCAGAATGTCTCCGGCGAGTGCTAAGACTTTGAGAAATTGTGCGATTTTGAGCGAAAAGATTACCAGAGGCTTGGGTGTGTATTTATAGGGAAGAAACAGAATGAATCGAGTCCGAATTTGATCTTGATTCGTGGTCAAACTTTTCCGGCGGTTATGACTGGGATTGCGGGATTAGACATCGGTTATAACCGATTTCGAAGTTAATACACGCGTACAGTCAAAGGAAACGGTCGAAGTCTCGCGAAATCGTCGGTAATTCCGGCGACTGCGGATTGGGCGCGCTGATTACTGAATTTGATTTCGAGTTTTATTATAAATATTATTTGTTTTAATAGTTATCTCAAACGAATTAAGTGGCGGAGTGGTGAGATGTTTGTTTGTTTGATCCGGCTGACCCGGGTTCGAAACCCGGCAGCTTGATTTTATTTTTTTAGCACTTGTTTTTTACCATTTAATGATTATAGTTTTTAAATTCTAAAATGTTTATTAATTATGTATTGTTTAAAATTAAAATGAACCATTTATACGCAACAAAAATTATAACTGACTATTCGATTAATAAACGAAGCGGGTTTTGGAAACCCGTTTTTCGACGGATGTTACATTATTACTGTTAATCGTTTATCAATATTTAATTAATTGAATTTAGAGTAACTTGCATGGTTTGTCCTTTAACTTTACACTAAATTGCATCGTTTGTCCTTTATCTTTAGAAATTACACCGATTGTCCTTTATTTGAAAGTTTTGCATACTGTATGTCCTTTATACTAACCTCCATCCATTTTCATGGTTAAAACCAACCATGTGCCCCTTACATGAGGGACAAAACTGTCGTTTTATCATTTTCTATATGAGATTTTTTATTCCACATATGTAAACTAATTTTTTTACACATATGTAATTACTTAACGCGTATATATAATTTGGTTATTACACATGTATTGAATCATAAAAATATATAAATAAATGATAAAAATATCACACACACATTTATATAATGATTATTTATTAGAAGTTTTGAAAGTTAGTTTAAATGAGAAAACTAAAAAACAATAAAAAATAGCCAAAAAACATATTAATAGTTTCACAATTATTTTATTAAATTTTGTTATTTTTGTTATATAAAAAAATACTACCTATGTACATTACTACGAAAAAACCTAAACTCCTAACCCACCCCCCCACACCTCCCCCCCCCCCCCCTTTAAAAAATAAATAAATAAATGAAAAAATATCACACACACACACACAAATATATATATATATATTGTTTATTAGGAGTTTTGAAAGTTAGTTGTATGAGAAAACTAAAAAATTACCAAAAATAGCCTAAAACATACCAACTTTTTTACAATTATTTTATTAAATTTCGCTATTTTGTTATATAAAAAATAAAAATAAATACTAAACATGTGCATTACTATGAAAAAAGCCAAACCCCCTAACCCACCCCACCCCTCAAAATGTATGAGATTTTTTTAAGAACTATACACGTAAATTAAAATAAAATGACGAAATAGCGGTTTTGCCCCTCATGTGAGGGCACATGATTGATTTAACCATGAAAATGGATAGAGGTTAGTAAAAAGGACATGCGGTGTGCAAAAGTTCAAATAAAGGACGCTCAGTGTAATTTTTAAAGATAAAGGACAAACGATGCAAGTTGGTGTAAAGTTAAAGGACAAACCGTGTAATTTACTCTTGAATTTATTATTACTCTTAATCGTTTTTTTAATATTGATTGAGTTAACTACCATTTTCGTCATCATATTTATTCAACTATGTAAATTCAGGCCAAATTTCAAATTTAACCAATTCCCTCCATGACATTCTTGAAACATGCAAGTTTCGTCCAAAAACTAACGTCTATTATGTCAATTTCGTCTCTATGGTTTGTCCAATTATGCTTGCAGGTTTTAACAAACGTTAGTGTTTTAAACGAAACTGACACACATTTAAAATTTAACTTGGACTAACATAATTAGACAAATGATATGGATGAAAATACCAGTTAACCCTATTTAATTTATTGAACAAAAGTGTGTATTACCTTGAAAGTAGACTTAAAATGACTTTTTCTTTCTCTAGAAAAAAAGAAGAAGAAAGAAATGAAGGATTCTTGCATGGGAAGCCACGTCACCTAAAATACGGCGTACACCTCTCCAATGTAATGTCCAACCGCGTTATTATCCAACAACACATTAACCTCTATTTTTTAATTATTACTTTCAAAATGATGTTTCCTCTTCTTTGTAAATGACATGTGATACAATCTTATCACACCGTAGGGCTTTGTTTCCAATAAAATAAAAATGTTGAGAGAAAAAGATCAAAAAATAATCACCTTACTTGATATGGATACTAGCCTATTTGAAAAGTTATACACCCCTGATAGAGTGATGAGAATAGACCATGTGTGACTCGCGGTATAATAGATAATGGGTATTAGCCAATTAACTATTAGATAAGATTGGGTGGTGTGGAATAAAGTCTCCACACTAACTCAGCGCTACGTAATGAACACTTCAACCCTCCCCCACCCCCACACATGGTACCCTTGCAGTGGTGTAGGGGGTGCTTTTTTGCTTATGTGGCATGAAGCACGGATTGACACCAGCCAACCTAACAGGCAAGTTATGATCGCCTACCTAAAACACGTCTTTTGGGATGAAAGTTTAATACATGAACAAAGTCGTGTATGCTAGAGGTATCTTTTTTTAACATTAGTGTATATAACTTGGAGTAAAATAGTTATTATCTTAATTTTTATTTGATTAATATTACATACTCTTAATTTACAAATTTTTTTGTATTGTATTTTATGTTAGGGTGGTTTAAAATATATATTTTTTCACTTTTAACTCAAAACTATTTGATTCATGCATAACCTAAAACTTTTTATCTTTTATAATTTAACCTCAGAATTTTTTTACTGTCAACTTTTTTACCTTATACTTTGTTCCACGTGCGTGTGTGGTTCAATGTTTTTACGTTGTCTATTTTTTTCCGTTTGACAGGTTTTCGCATCATAAACAGTGCTTCACATCTGAATTTAATAATAATAAAGTATTATACCATTACATATTACATATTCTAAATTGAAGTCTTCATGAACAGTGCTTCGTATTACATATTACATATTCTAAATTGAAGTCTTCATGAACAGTGCTTCGTATTTGAATTTAATAATAAAACTATTATACATAATAGATTATGTTTACCATCATTCCATTAAATATATATAATTATAAGAAGTAACTAAATATGAAATATTGTTTTTATTCTTTCCTAAGAGAAAAAAGGCGAATATGAACAAAATCCTAAATAAATAAAAAATCTACTGTACATCTACTTGCACGGTCCTAGATCGAGTTAGTTATCTTTTATATGTTTTACGTTTCGGTCTAATTTTTTCGTATTAACACGCCACAACTTCAGTTTTGATGGTCACTAACGGTGGTGTGGACATTTATGCTATTTGGTATGGTTTTACGCCCCAGACGTAACACGGAAAGTTTAATACTAATTATATTGTAATTATAAGCTATGTGGGCATCCAAAGCTGCAAGCCTGTCCAAAAGGTACAACCGTAAATTTGGACAAAATTATAACTTGCAATTAAAATTCACTAGAAAAGAACTAACATGTGACAGGATAAAAGAAGTTGAAAAAAGCAATAATTAGAAAAACAAGAGTCAAAGACTAAAGATTCTGTGTACAGACTACAAAAAGTAAGAACGAGTGATATTGTATTATCTGTCGTTATCAAATTCATTTATTAACACCTTTACTTTTTTTTAATGAAAATCATTCAAAGTATTCATTTTCATCATGTTTACAATAACTTTAGTATTTATTTTTCTCAGTAGATAGCCTTATAACAATGATATTTGATTGCATATATGTTTTTACACGCGTAAACCCTAGATAGATTAGTTATATACACGAATAATAATACATAAGCGAATATATACACAAATTATAATATATACATGAATCTATACGTGATATGGTGTCACGTCTCGATCATTTTTATCTATTGGTTTGATGTTACATTGACCATGCCTAAACATCTAGCACCGACTGGTGACAAACCTCACTTTTCGGCAATCTAAGGACCACTCTCTAGCAGCTTCACGACATCACGTAAATGAAAAAAAAAACAGACAACCAGGTCACCCTAGCCTGATAAGTACCAAACTTGAATCAAGAATAAGAAAAAACTTGAAGAAAATAAAGAGACACCAGACTAATTTTCATATTTTCATTCATATTCCTTAAACAAAGACTTCATGGCTAATTATATAGCCTTACAAGGACTCAATGAACTCAAAGTAAATAAGACCCACTGGTAGCACTAACCCGCTATCTATGACCCAATCGGCTAAATAACCACAACTAACTAAATGAAAACAATGCATAAAAATAAGAAACCCGCGTTGAATTAAAGGATCGTGGTGACATGGAACATTGCACGTAACATAGCCAACGTCAAGACTTTGCGTTTTGAGGTAACACCATAAATTGAATGTTGTTTCAAGTACATGATACATATTAATGGATATTGTAAAATGTAAATGAGGAAAATGAGCTTAGAAGTGGGGGGATATGAACTTCAAAAAAATTGCAGCAATATAACCAGAATTAAAAAGTCCACAACCTTGTAATTTGTAAGTGGTGTAACACTATAACCGGCCCATAACGTATAATGGCTAGCCCAATAGAAAATTTGAATTCTAGTATAAACTAAGTTAAGTTTTAAAAATATATTAATCACATATAAACAAAGGTTGGTTATATAAAGATTTAATTAAACAAATTTGAATGGGTTGATGATTTCTTTAAAAACTGGAAATCATTTTTAATAGAGTAGTGGCATTGGGGGGGGGGGGGGGGGGGGGGGGGGGGGGGTGATAAGGCTTTGAGGCCAATAAGTCGTGGATTCGATTCTCACAATGAAGTTTTTCCATATTTATTAGGTTTCCTTCTGAATTGGTGTATAGGTATAAGGTATTATGCCTAGTGGAGATGAATATGATCGGATGGTTCCGCTCGTGGCACGATAATACTCTAGTGGTCCTCAGTCCTAAATTTGTCATTAAAAAAAGAGTAGTTTCATTAACATCATTAAATTCAGAGATGATTGTTTTAATAAATTTAATTATGAAATGGTTAGTGTGAATTTAACTTGATTTTAGCAAGTATGTTTGAGTACTAATACAATGGACAAGCGTATATTTTAGAAAATAATAAGATTGTTAGGGATTTTACTAATTTGCTCTAACCCAAATAAGTTTTTTAATGTTTATTCTTAAGCATCCTCTTTTTTTAATAGATTAACTATGAATTTTTTTTTTATTTTTTGTATTTAATAGATCCAAAAAGAATATATATTAATCAATCAAAATTCCACAAACTAGGGATGTAAGCAAGCCGGGATGAGCCAACCTAGGCTCGAGGTTGGCTCATTTAACTTACACAAGCTCAAGCTGGAGCCTAACCTGTTTTGGACTCTATTTTTAATGTTTGAGATTAGCATGTGAAGTTATTCAAGTTTGACCTCGAGCTGGGCTAGTTTAATAATATTTTATTCATCTAGTTTTATAATAATCAGCTTGAACAAACAAAATAGTGATACCTAAAAGCTTTCAACTTATTTGTTCAAACAGCTAACCGGCTATCAACACCAAGTGTCTTTAAGTTTGAGAAAGGTCAGTTGAGTTTTTGGAAAACACTATAATAAAATGGTTTCGTTGTTTCTATGATGTGTATATATGAAATATATGCATAGATAGCATGCGTTACAATGATTCAACCTAAACCTTTGTGTCGCGTTAGTATGATGTAGACTAGCCCATTGGTATACATGGGTTCGATTCCCATAATGGGGTTTTTTCCAGATTTATTGGTTTCTCCTGAATTGGTGTATAGACATTATTGCCTAGTGGAGATGGATATGCTCGGGTGATTCCGCTGGTGGCACGATTATACTCTAGTGGTACATCAGTGATACAAAATTGTTGTTAAAAAAAGTAGAGTTAATTACGTTTTCCTTCCATGTGGTTTGTCAAAAATCACTATTTCAATCCATTAGTTTAAAAATTGCGAAAACAATCCCTATGGTTTCACTTTCGTAACTATTACAGTTCACCCACACTAACGTCATCCAACCATTCCGTTAGTTTACTTGAAATGACCATAATGCCCTTGTTATTAATATTAAAATTAAAAAAAATAAAGAGTTCGTTACGTTTTTCGTCATTGTGGTTTGTTAAAAATAACTATTACAGTCCATTAGTTCCAAAAATTGCAAAAACAGTACCGGTATCCTTCACTTTACTTTTCACTCCTCATTCTTCCGGCCACCTAATTTTCTCCATCATAATCGACGTCAGTAAGCAGCACAATGACGAAAAACGTAACTAACTCGTTATTTCTTTTAATTTTAATATTAATAACAAGGGCATTATGGTCATTTCAAGTAAACTAACGGAAGTGTGGTTGGACTGTAATAGTTACGAAAGTGAAACCATACGGATTGTTTTCGCAATTTTTAAACTAATGGACTGAAATAGTGATTTTTGACAAACCACAGGAACGGAAAACGTAATTAAACTCAGTATGATGTAAAGTTTTTGAGCAACTAGCAATGTCTAAGTTGGCATTGCTGGTATATAGACCTAAGAGCATTCAAATGGATCCTCTATTTCCGTGCGGGTATAGCCTCTGTATTTGTTAAAGTGATTGTAAATTGTTGTGAGTGGATAAAGGAAAAGGAGAGAAATTATTGTTCAACAGTAAATTTGGAGGAGATATTGTTCACCTTTATAATTTTTAAATATTTTTTGAAAGTGGTTGTGATTGAAGAGATAGAAAAAGTAATGATAAAAGTATAAAAAATATTATTCAATTGAAAATGAGAGAGAAAATATAGTGTTTTTAGTATAATTATAAAGATGAAGTCAGAGGTTTGATTAAGAATGCTCTAACCTCGTCATTTCAAAAGCCTACTCTTATCAAATGATTCAAATCTTCCTTCATATCTCTGTTTAGTTTATTTAAAGCCATTTTAAGCTTGTTTTCTTTAACCATAAACTAAAGCTCATGTAAAATTATATACTTTATTAAGAGTAAATTACTTTTTCAGTCCTAGTGTTTTAGGAGTCTTAACCACTTGAATTCAAAATGAAAAAGTTTACATTTTGAGTCCGTAACTGCTCATTGTATAACGTTTTGAATCCAATTTTTAACACTTATACTTTTGATTTTGGACTCAAGTGGTTAAAACCACTAAAACAAGGGGCTCAAAACATTATAAAATGAGTCGTTGGGGACTCGGAGCGTTAAACCTTTTGATTTTGTACTCGAATGATTAAAACCACAAACACGCAGGGACTCAAAAGGTAATTTACTCCTTTATTAATTATAAAACACTTGTAGACTAGCTTAATTTTGTTGGTCCATATTGTAGTGTCCGTTGGGCCATATGGCAGTATTAATTTATTTTATTTTATTTTTCAAAAGAGAAGAGAGATAATTAAGACTGTTGCACTATTCGGCCATCAATTTAAATACGCCAGACAACTCTCCCTCCTACTTCGACGACGAATTGCCAGTGGTGGTTGGGTACACGGAGCGTCGGAAGAAAGCAATGGTAAGTTAATGCCAACCAAGTTGAAGTCGACAACGATCTGGATGTTGAAAGATGTCGTCGTCTGGGAACTAGAAGAAGGTCATCAATCAAGCGCAACAATGGTGGGTCCCGCGATTGGTTGGGCTGTTATAAAAACCAATTTTATTAGCAAGCCAAAACCTGATTAGTTTTTATGTCGTGTCAGAATCAGCTGTTAATCTATGTGACTAAAACACAACTTATAACAATGATGCCACTATTATGATTTTGTAGGGTCCTAGATCGAACATGTCAATTTCCCCTATCATTTTAAAACATCTATAACTTTTTTACGACATTTTTTAAACACCATAATAATGAGCGTTTTTATCATTAATATGAGTTTGATATTGCTATATAAAATTAAAAAAAAATAGGTGTTAACTGAGTTTTTTTCCTTCATTGTGTTTTCTGCTCGTCCATTGTGTTGTTGGTATGCACATGTGATGTCTATTGTGTTTTTAGTCTTCTGATATTGTGTTTTTAGTGTTCTGGCTATTGTGTTTTAGTTTCTTGTGTTTTTAGTGCGTTGTCCATTATGTTTTTAGTATGTTGTGTTTTTAGTCTGAGTCCATTGGGTTTTTAGTCTTTTGTGTTTTTATCATGTCCCAATGTGTTTTTAGTATGTTATGCATTGTGCTTTTAGTCTGTTGTGTATAGTGTGTTGTTCATTAAGTTTTTAGTGTGTTGTGTTTTATCGTATATCCATAGTGTTTTTAGTTTGCTGTACATTGTGTTTTTAGTGTGTTGTACATTGTGTTTAGTCTTATGTGTTTTTAGTGTGTTGTCTATTATGTTTTTTAGTAGTTGTCTATTGTGTTTTCACATCTGGGTGTCAATGCCTTTTGTTTAGGTTTGTACTCATTTTCACCAAAACGGTCTGTATATATACATGTATCATAATGTATGTTATGATGGAAAATAAGAAACATACAAGATCATGGTCAAGTGGTTAACATTCAAACAGGTACCCGGTACATATTCAACAAGTTTTGCATGTACCTTTTTACTTAACCAAACCATACAAGTTTTTTGTTGTAGTTTTCTGATAGTACAATAAAAATTATATAAACTAGGTTTTTTTTACAATCGTCCGTTGCGACGTACTTCTTTTGTTATTTAGTCTGTGTTTACATGTGTTTTGAAATCACTACAAGCGTCGAAGCGCGTTGCGCACGCAACTGCTGACAAAAAAGAAAATATAGAAAAAAAAACACTAAAAGATAACCAAAAGAAAATCGAGCAAAAACTTTGTATGGTAATGATGTTGTTTGAATGAAACCCGTGGTCAGAGATGAGCAAATAGTACTTGGTACCGGTTCTGAATTTCCCGAACCGAAAGATCTTAAGTATCAATTAAGTACCGACTTTTGGTGTTCCTGGTACCAGCTCGCTACCAATTTTAACCTTCACATACCGGTATCGTAACCGGTAATATTTGGTTCCTGTACTGATTCAGTATCGGTTGGCATTGAGTTCATCCCTACCCCTGAAACTAAAAAAAATATCATTAAAAGTTGAAGAAAATTAACAAAAAAAAGTTGCAGATACCGTTATTGTTCGTACTGGTACCCATGATCAGGGATCAGCAAATGCTACCGGGTAGCTACCGAATTCCCCGAACTAAAAAGTTTTCAGAATCAATTCGATGCCGACTTTTGGCATTTTTTGTAACAGGACAATGCGGGTTTTACCTTCCTGTACCATAACGTACCGGTATTTTAGATACTGTTACCGATTGAAAAAAAGTTTATCCAACTTAAAAAGTAAAGAAAATAAGTATTATTTAATATTAAAATAATAAAATTATAAAAAAACTATATATGTTATTATAATATTTAAAATACTATTCTTTTCTTCTATTTTTAATAGATGTAAAGATGTAATTCTGAAAAGTATTTCCACTTTAGCTATAGCTATTATCATGTCATGTCAAGCTACAGTTGCCCTGTTTTTTTTTTTCTATTTTGTTTTTGTTTTTTCTTTTTATACCAATATTTTCATTTACACTCTTTAACTTTATACAAATTTGTAAAATGTTATTTTAATCCTTTGAGTTTTACGTGTTAATTTTTATGTATGTGTATCAAATATCATTCGTTTTCGTCCTTATTTTTATGTATATTTTTTGTTGGTTTACATTTTGTCAATACGTTTTCGTGTTTATTTATATGCATGTTTTGGTGCTTATTTGAACGCTGCCACGCGCATAACATTTTTAACATAAAAACACTATTTCTTACGTGCCTTTTTAAGTACGTGTTAGTATAGACCCAAATAGGTTTACGTTTTGACGTAAATGGTCTACGTTTTGTTATAAATTTTCTTTGAAAATGAGTTGGGTAAGTTTCGACGCCGCCGTAATGTGCGGCGGAGCAAAATTCTAGTTATAGACAAATCCTGTTTTTTTTAGCCTTGTTGTATGCTACAGACAACTAAATACTGATTCACCGCATGTTGAAGCTATGGTCTAAGTTTTGACCGTACACAGTAGATTGTTTTACATAGAATATTTGAACATGATAAAAATAAAAGAGACATGATAAGTAATGTTATCAGAATTCGACACAATCTTCAATTTTTAGTTAAGATAAAGTAAATATAACTTGTTTTCAATGGAAACAAAGTTGTGTAGTCTTCTATCGGCGATTTTTAATCGAAACTAAGTGTTTATGTGTTCAAACTTCAAAGAATAAGCTCAATTATTATATAACTGGGATTGCAGGGTTGGTGTTGATGGTGGTGGTCGAGGACAGGGGTCGTGGTGACAGTAATGAAACGCTAAACAAATTTTGATGACGGTGATTAATAAATCGATTTTCTTGATCTATATATTTTTTCTGAATGACAATGCTTACACATTACACCCCTAAATTACAACAATTAAATCCTAAAACTCCTTGTTTGGGATTGAACTCTAGATTTATAATATACTTATACTATATAATGTTTTAGATGGATAATTTTTTTTTAAAATTCATAGCCGTTAAGACAAATTTAAAACAAGATATTAATTCTACTACGGGTTTAATAGATAGAAATTTAATGAAGTTAGACTATTAATTTATATTATTATAATTATTATTATAACAATTCTTTGAGATAAAAAGGTAACTTTTACACGATATGCAGACGATATGATATATTGGGTTATAGAGTGACTTGAAACTTAACACACGAGAAACTAAAGTGCGATATATTAAGACGATATTGTATATTGGTTAGAGCATCCACAATAAGCTCATATTGTTTGAACCTTGTTTAAATTTTATTATGTAGTAAAATCGACCACTCTGTCGCATCGTGCGGGTTCCCTCTAGTATATATTAATTCACAACATGGTCAAGAATAATAGCTTTTTTTTGGTCTTTTGTGGTTTTTTCTTTTCATAGTAAAGTTTAGGGTTTTTCATTTTTATAACAAAACTTTGGTTTTTTATAATTTGCCACAAAAGTTAAATGAGTTTAGTTTTTTTTTTGTTAGTTTTGTTTTACACTTTTCCCCGATTTGATCAAAGTTGGGCAGCTATTTGACAAGGTGTTCGGTGCTCACATTGGTCTCTTTGGTTTTTTTACCCCTCGACTTTCTAATGCGTTTCATTATACATTCGACTTCGTTTACGTTTTATGTCACACAGTCACTTGGTGTTAGAAACTGTGTTTTTATTTTACTCTTTTTCCCGGTTTTGTCTGTTGTTTGATTGCTACTTAGCATGATTTTACGCCATCGCCACGTAACACGATGGGCTTAAGACTAGTTGTATACAATTTACTAAATAATTTTAAACAAAAAATAACTAAAAAGAAAAATAGTATACTTTAACTTTCTAAAATAATAATAACTAGTAAATTTCCCCGCGCGATGCGGGGGGTTCAAATGTAAAGTAACTTGGATTTGTGCAGTAAAGACTTGAACCGTTTCTGAACAAAAGTTATGATAAAACGTTGATAAACTTAAGATGTACATAAATATAAGCACGAAAACGTAATATATATGGCTCGCCGTTTTTGTGAAAGAAATTTACGTCTAACACTAACCTGAACTTATACCAACATGTACATAAAAAAGTAAAAATAATGTTTTTTAAGTAAAAATGGTACCGTTGCGTTGGAACCAAAACGTAAATAAGCTGAATTTATATAGTCTAATTAAAACATATTATATTTTATCTGACTTGTTTTAAAACAAAATTTATGACAAAACGTAGATCAATTAAAACCATAAAAAAAGCAAAAAAAAAAACATATTATATCTGAGCCTGCTCATTTTTAAAGAAACATAATTAATTTAAATTTATACTGACACATACATAAATATAAACACATAGAAATGATTATAAAGTTTTTAAAAGTTGAAGGGTTGTAACTGCTAATACAAAATGTTGAAGGTAAAGACTAAAACGAACAAAAAATTACTAAATGAGAAAAAAACAGTAATTACTTAAATTTATATCAACACGTATATAAATATAAGCACGTAAAAAATGATTACATGATTTTAAAAAGCCGAAAGTTGTAAGTGCCAATACTAAATGTTGAAGAGTAAAAAGTAAAATAAACAGAAACTTACTTTTAAAAAAGTGATTATATAGTTTTTCCATACAACAGCCTGCCAATGTTAATCAGTCTTCAAATTGTATGCTTTATATAATAATAAGAATAACACCAACAACAAGACTACCTATAGCGGACACCGTTTTTTGTTTAGGCACGGATGACACACCATGCCCACCAAGGTGTGGAGGGACGTTGCCCTAAGAAGCGTGAGTGCAACTACAAAGAAAGGGGCCATTTGACAAGAGTGTATGTGTGTGTTTTTAACAAAAATACACAACATTACCTAATCTATTTTTATACTCACACTATTCCATTACATTATTTATATGGGGTGAGTATAGATACATCTTCTACTTACGTGTTTGAGATGTAATTATCAACGTGGGTGTTATGATTTTGTACGATCCATGGCTAAAACAATTTTGTTAATAGAGCAAACTGCGCCATATTGTTCTTCAAACCAATCTAATATATATCTATGTATATTATACATATAGTTGTGTATAACAAAATAACATGAATAGAAAGAGGTTTTCCAAACAATAAATGACTTATGCCACTTGACTTGAATTATCAAATAAGCACTTTCAAATTCAATACGTTAATTAGAGGTGGCTTTTTAGTGATGACATGATCCATAGAGCAATACTCAAATCATATGTCTTAATCCGGGATATGATTTCATGGGGTTGAACTAAGATATTGTCGGACAAAGTTTCTTTCGCAAACTCTACAAGTGCATCGGGCTATGACTTCATGGGGTTGAACCAAGATCAAGCATCACAAGTGATCACAAATATATCATCTAATTCCAAAAATCTTCCATGTGTAGGTTACACGCATACATAACGCGTTAGGTGATGGAAACTGTGGATTTCGGGCGACAGCTTCTGCTCTCGGGTACGGTGAAGATAATGGTTATTTATCCGGAAGTCACTGATGGAAGAGCTACTCGAGTTTAGAAATAAGTACACTAAGGTTTTCTTAGGCTCATTCGAAGATGTGTAAACATCCTTGGCTTGGTGACTTGTCATTGGATTGGCTCCCTATAAATAAAGGCTAAAACAAAACAACCCTTGCTTTTAATGCTTCACCAGAGTCTATTACAAGACCTCTACACACCCTTCAAAATGATATGATGTACTTCAAAATGATATGATGTACGTTAATACACAGTTAAGTTTTGACAAGTTTTGTTTAACTTCTCTAACTTTGAAAAAGAAAATCTTATCTTTGATCTGATCTATAGTTTCTTAACTTTCTTTGTTTATATATATTTTTAGACGGATTTGCTAACAAGGATGAGGTTTATAAAGGTGTGTCGAGCAAATCTCAATGGCGTATTATTCAACATCATAACTTCGATAAGGAAGAGCTATCAACAACGTTTTTCTAAGCTTTAAAATATGTAAGTTGTTTTTTGCTTTTTCTCTTAATATATGTTTGAATCATCTATCGGGATGGGTTTCTGTAAGTTTTAATGGTATCCGTACACCCCCACGTTCAGGACCGGCTCAATGTTTTCGAGGTCCAAAGCAAACTAAAATGCTGAGGCCCCTTCCGGAAACATTTTAATATAAACCCTCCTCGTTTGGGATTGATAATAATAAACTAAAAATGTGTATACTTATCTATTGACTTGGATGAACAGTGTTTGGAGATACCTTAACTTGATTCTCATTTGTAGGTTTCATCTCCAATTGTAGGTTCAACTAATGAAGTATCAACTATTTCTAAACGAAATAATCACTTTATTCCTAAATCAAGAGTTGTAGTAGTTTTTATATTCAAAATAAAATAATCCATCCACAAATCAGGTATCAAATAATTAGTTTATTCCAAAATCAAATAACCAATCAACAAATTTATGAAGAATTTAAGCACTAATATATAATCATTCTAAACAGATTAAAGCACTAAGCATGACAGATAAAAGCAATAATCAATAGTATTTATGTTAACGGTGATAATGAAGATATTTTCTTTTTGCAACATATGAAATTCACGGTTCTTAAACTAGTAGCTTCTATCAAGTGTTACAAACCTGTTTGAAGATCTACTTAAGCACAAATTAAGGAATCAATCACAATTTTTTTTATTGAAGCATCAAGCAGACTTCGGATTGTTCATTATTATTGGCGAACAATAGATGGCTACACGATTTGAGGTTGTTTGTTGGTGGGTAGTTATTATTCTAAACCCCATTGCTGTTGATTGAGTTCCCTCAAGTATCAAGAAAATTGATTGTCGCTCTTTGTTCGCTCACGTCTCAAGTTTGTGGTTTTTGTTTTTTTTTAAAGAAAATTATACTTAATTTTGATAATTATTATTATTTTTTTAATTGGAATAATGGATTTTAATAATCCAAACTTTTAGTCGTTGGCCTCCAACGGTCACAACTTCAAAAATACGGTGGTCCCAACTTTTCACATATTATAAACAAATGGACTTTTACTAAAAAAACCTTAATTTATTTTTATCTCTTTATCTTTTCGGTTTAGTAAAGGTCCATTGGTTTACATTATACGAAAAAGTTGCCGAAAAGGATAAGGAGATAAAAAGAAACTAAGGTTTTTTTTAGTAAAAGTCCATTGGTTTACAATATACGAAAAGTTGGGACCACCACCTGCTATTTTTGAAGTTGGGACCATTTCCAGCCAATGACAAAAGTTTGGATTATTAAAATCCATTATTCCTTTTTAATTTGGGGCCTTATTTTAGGGAGGCCCAACCCACTTGGGTTAATGAAGCTATCGGGCAGGCCCTAACCACGTTTGTCTAGATGTGAACGAAATAACCTGTTACAATACCTGTAACTGGTTATGAACAGATACACCAATAACCGACTTGGTTTCAAAGGCTATATAGTGTAGGATAAAACCCCTAAGGGCTTTGTCACGCTTGTTTGTGTTCCTTTGTTTCCGTTTGTCTTCATGAACATTAGTTTGTGCTCATTTGTGTTCATTAACGTTCATTTTTGTTCCTTACCTAAAATTAACAAACAAAACACAAATGAACGCGAACACGTTCATTTCCTTAACAAACGAACATGAACATTAAATCTCGTTCTATAAGTATTCTTATTCGTATGTGTTCAGTTCATTTGCAGCCCTAACATTGATCATAATTATATAGCGATGCACATGGAGATCGTAAAAGACCTATGCCGACCATTATAAAGCTGAAACATGCAATTGATGTTAAAGAAAGGAAGGAACCATCATTTTGGGATTATGATGTATGATAATGCAAAATTATCTTGTTTGTACAACTGCTTTTTAGAAAATGTTCATTTCATTTTATGAACTATAATAATAGTAATAGCAATAATAATCTAATTTTCGTGTCCAAGTGGTTATGGAAAATTCCTCGAATTATTGAACAGACACCGACCAAACGAAAGGAAGAAAGATCTTTACCTGATGGAGTTGGGCCCGAAAGCAAGAAGACAACCAAGAAGTGATAACCATCCAGTGTTGAATTTGTCAAGTTTTATGGATGACTGATTGCATTGGTATTTTGGTAACAATCATGTTTTTTTTGGTTATACAATTAGAATATGGTTTTTGGTTTATTTGTGGTTTTACAACCAAAACGGAGGTGTTTTGACTAGTTTAGTTTTCTGTTTTCTAGGTGGCTTCTATGGTGTTTTGTATAGTTGTCTGCTAATTTATGGTGGTAATAGTACTGTTTTTTGTTGGCCATTAAAAATATGGGATTTTCCACACATATTTTTTAATCTTTAATTTAGTTTCAATTCAAATAATAGTAATTAGCAACCTCGTTATGTAATAGGTTATCTTGCTTTGATGGTGTTTTGTGCAAATGTAAGGTTTAGTTTTGGTTTTGTGTGTTGTTTGGTCTGTCGTCACGTGTACCAAATAGTGACACATCTTTTGGTGCGTGTTCTTTTCTCTCTTATCCTGAGCTTAAATTGATGGGGTACTTTCTCTACAGAACAACGTGTTAAGAAGTCTGTATCGAATATTCACGAACTATAGCGCGGTGATCGACTTGTATTAGGGATATAAGTTAGATCGAAATCTTTACAAGTCAATTGTGAACATGTGTTTGTTGTTTGTCATACTTTAATCGTGGAAGGATTATATTTCTGGATCATTTAAACAAAATCCTAGTTTTTTTTTTTTTTTTTTTTTTTTATCGAAGGAGCCTTTGTGGGTCGTCAAAGAAATTGCTAATTGTATGGCTAAAGTTAGCCTATGCAAATCAAATAAAAACAAATGAGTCATATTTAAAATGTTTCTTGATATGGATTTCGAAAGTTGTAGTCCATGGATGTGTTCATTATTATGATGACATCTTGTGACCTGTTTTTTTTTACTATTGTGACATGTTGATTTGCCGTGATAAAGTGGTGTAATGTGAAAGTGGTGTCATGAACGTAGTGAAAAACAAAGTTATTTAAGGTAACGTGATAGGTAATGACGATGCTTGAGATTTCTGACCAGGGGTCAAAAACGTATGTACTCAAAAATTTCTATAAGAGCTTGGGTTCGAAAACGTATATACCTAAAAATTTCTACACGAAAACTACATACTCTTCACTACTGAGCGAAAAGTTCAGGGGTCGGCCGCCCCCTTCCGCCCTAAAGAAGCTGCGCCATTGGTGATAGGAGTAAAAACCCCGAATCACCGGTTCAAATCAAACCGAACGGTAAAAATAAAAATAGATTTACAACTCATTTGGATACAGATTCACTACCAAACGAAACAGCAAGGCTGCAATTTCTAACCAAAAATACAAATACACCACTACGGTTAAAGAGTCGGATCTAAGAACACCACCCAATGAACCACGGTTGAGCTAGCATAGAACTATTAATCTAAGTCATATCCAATGAGATAAATTAACACATATTTCTTTTTCAATATCAAACTCACTGTCTTTCCATTTCATTCATTTCTTACGTTAAATAGAAGGTAATACATGAATCTCGAAAAAAAAGAACTGACCACTAACCCCATGATCTTTAAGACTTTCGAAACAAAAAAAAC
Organism: Scalesia atractyloides; assembly: GCA_947069175.1. Classification (NCBI taxonomy): domain Eukaryota; kingdom Viridiplantae; phylum Streptophyta; class Magnoliopsida; order Asterales; family Asteraceae; genus Scalesia; species Scalesia atractyloides. The sequence goes on from CAMTDV010000004.1 coordinate 3,317,512, forward strand.
TGACCACTAACCCCATGATCTATAAGACATGGGCTTTAATCTATCCTACTAAAATCAACTTACTCAAATATAAAATATAAAAACAAATGCGTAAATAGAAAATGAGAATTCGTGTATCCGGTACGAGCTCGAAAAAACGTGTCCTTAGACCTTCAAGAAATTGGGTATTAGACACAATAAAGGTCTAAGCCTAATGCCATGGGCTAATAACTAGTCTAAATCAAAAAATATTTTGTAAGTGGACCTGTGTTAATGTTTGTATGGTATATACCTTATTAAATTTGTTTTTTTTAAATACTTATAATATGTGTCGGTTTTTTTCAAATATAAATTCATCCCTTATATCTCCAACTAATTTTTAAAATTCTGTATAATCACTTTAAATAACAAATCTATATTATATTTAATCAATGTTTTGTTATAGATAAAAATTATTTAGAAACATCATATTTAATAAATAAAAATAAAAGAGTTATTCAAATTATCATAACAATCAATACATGCCTATGTTTAGCTACACAGTACTCACTTTCACCAAAATGTCTGTAATATTAGTGTATCATAAATGTGAAAAAATCTAGTTTTTTAACCTTTTGTTGTATTTACAAACAACTAATATATTCCTACATGTTAAAGCTATGTGTAAGTTTGACCAGCACACAGTAGATGTTGTTTTTAAAATTGAACACTGTAAAAAAATAAAGAGACATTAGTAGTTACGTCGACAATCTCAATTTTAGTTAGAAAGTAAAAGATGTTTAACGTATTTTATGTATTTATTCCGCAGTATAATTTGTCTATTAATCGAAACGAAGTGTTTACGTGTTTAAACTTTAAAGTGTGAATTGCGGTTTAAGTGTTGGTGGTTGAGGATAGGGCCGTGGACTCGTGGTGACGGTGATGAAGCGGTAAACAAATAATGATGATGATTAATAAATTGATATTCTCTATGAATATCTATATTTATTTACTATTAATAATGCATTTTAGATGGACAAATTGATATTAATTATACTGCAAGTTTAATAGATTGAAATTTAATGAATTTGGTTTATAATCGGTTATTATCATTATTATTATACAACTCTTTGAGATAAAAAAAAAGGTAATTTCCAAGCGATATGCAAACGATATAAAAGCGATACGATATATTGGGTTATAAAACGACTTGAAACTTAATACACGAGATACTAAGGTGCGATATATTAAGACGATACCGATATATTGGTTATAAAATGAAAGTTTTAAATTTAATTCTCTATCATTCTAACCTAAAGATTGAGCATCTCTTTCCGTTCAATGTAGTAGCGGTTGTTTTATTTTTTGAACCTTATTTAAATTTTGTTATGTAGTGAAATTGACCACTTCTTTGTAACATCCGTCAAAAAGGATTTTACCAAACCCGCTCCGTTTATTAACCGAACAATCAGTTAAAAATTTCGTTGCGAATTTAATGCCCAAAATAATTTTAAACGATACATAATTAATTATTATATGAGAATATATAATTAGTTTTTGAAAAACTGTTAAAAATAAGAAAATAAAAATAATTTGGCACTGCCGGGTTTCGAACCCGGGTCAGTCGCCGGGTCAAACAACGGACTTAACACTCAACACTTAAACCACTGCGCCACTTGTATTCTTTGTTAATTATTAGAATCATTTAATTCATAACATGTTTTTTTCGAATTCAAAACCGGCGCCAAAATTGCAGTCGTCGGAAATCCCGACTAACTCGCCAAGAATCGACGGTTACTTCAGTTATAACGTAAACCTTAAACACTACATCGGTTATAACCGACGTCTGAGTCCGCGACACAAGTTATAACCGCCGGAGATTTTCTAACCGATGAATCAAGTCGGAAATTGGACCAAATTCATCGATAACCTGCCTTATAAATACCCCCTCGAACCTCTGCAAACTTTTTCGCTCAAAACCGTACCCTTTCTCGGCGAAAACTCACTCGCCGGAAATCTTCTGCTCATCGCCGGAAAACCGAACCCTCCACTTCTAAGCCTTACTAAACCCCCTGAGCTTATACCGAAGTCACCCACATCCTTTTCAAGCTTTCTGAAGACTCGCTGCTGCAAGACACACGACGCCGGAACCTGTTGCTGTCGCCGGAGTTCTGCGGAGAAACAGAGGAGTCCAGTCGGTATACTTTACGCCTAATTTTCTTTCTTTTTATTTATATCTCATCTGTAATTAACCTAAAAACACTAAAGAACGCGATTAAAACATCGAACCAGTCGGACTTCCGATTCTGGTTAAAACTGACGAAGAAGACGAAGTTATGTAACATATAAGTATAATTAAAATCAAGTTATAACTCGGGTGAGACACACAGTCCAGCGGTGGACTGTGTGCACAATAAACACATAAACGTCTCGAGTTCGAATCTTGTCCCACGCATGCTGCCTTAATAAAAATGCTTTTTTTGTTAACCAAACGGAGTCACCACGGTTACATGTTAAGTTTATTAATAACCGAAAAATAACCAAGTTAGACACACAGTCCAGTGGTGGACTGTGTGTATTTTAATCACAGGACCGAGTTCGAGTCCGGTCTACTGCACCGATCCGGACAAATATCTAACTTTTTAAATAAGTCAGAAATGAAAATACTTAGTTTGTGTTTAAGTATAATAAATATCAGTTAAGTTAACAAGTTGGACACACAGTCCAGCGGTGGACTGTGTGTTAGCATAAACCACAGGTCCCGGGTTCGAGACCTGTGGAGCGCACCGAGTCTTTGGATTAAAATCGTTTTTAAAAATAAAGGATTTTCTGTTTAATCTAATTAATATATAAATATAATTAAAAACAGAAATATTTCGGGTTAGACACGTAGCTCAGTTGGTAGAGCTGCGTGCACGCGTACCGGAGGTCTCGGGTTCGAGCCTCACTCCGCGCACACTTACACGCATACGAACCGGTCAAATAGTCAAGGTCAACGGTCAACGGTCTAAAAAAGTCAATTTTTTTTATTTTTTTATTTATTTATTTTAATTAAAAATCAATTAAAAATACTTAAAAATAACATTTTTAAGGTTAGAAAATAGCCTTAAACTCACAAAAATACACCCAAAAATCCTACTAAAATGGATTAATAAAATCGGTTTACTTACCGAAACATTATGCCATTATCTAGGTTAATTTCACTCGTGGTTAAAACCACTTCGCGTGCATTCAACATCATCAACCGAACGCCCCACTGTGAGTGAATCTTACAACTCCCCTTTTTAATTACACGTTTTGGGGTGTGTCATGTGTCACAAAATAATTAACTCGTTTATTTAAACTTGTGCCATACCATATCGTGATCTAAACTTAGATTGTTTATATTGTTGTAATTATGTATTTCATTTTGTCAACTTATATGAAATTCATTCATTAAGCCCATCAGTTCCTCGTGGTAGACGATGACCGCGTGGCTCAAAACCAATCCATTATTGTTCATGTGTGTATTATTGAGTTTATATTGTTTGTAGTTATGTCATTCATATTATCATGTTTATGCAATTCATTCATTAGGCCCATCAGTTCCTCGTGGTAGACGAGTTGAGCAACGCGTGCCTCAAAACCAATCCATTATTGTTCATGTGTGTATTGTTTAATATTAAATTGAATTATGAATAAGTTTACATCTATTTTTACTCATGTGTGGTTGTGCACTTTATTTCATAATCAATTAAATAAACTTGTTCAAATGTTTTCCATAGGATTCACTCGCCAACTTTTTGTTGATCCAAAAACCCTTTTTACACATGATACAGGTGAACAGGATGAAGCAAGGAAAACATAGGAAATACCTTAGAAGAAAACAAAGAAGCTTAGATTGATAGTTAGGACTTGTAATATTTATTGTAAATTTCCATTAAATTGTATTAATGAATATGAAACGTTAAAATAAATGTCATGAGCTTTGATGATAACCCAATCATGCCCCGATCACCTTTTCCGCAGCGGGTCGGGGTGTGACATCCTTCACATCACGCAGGTTCCCTCTAGTATATTAATTCACAACGTGATTAAGAATAATACTTTTGGTTTTTTATAGTAAACTATTGGGTTGTTTTTCATTTTGGTAACAAAACTTTGATTTTTTTTCTATAATTTAACGCAAGAGTTAAATAAGCTTAGTTTTTTTTGTTAGTTTTTGGTTTACAATTTTTCCCGGATTTGATCGCAATTCAGTTACTGTTTAACACGGTGTTTGGTGGTCACTCAGGTTTTTTTTACCCCCATCGACTTTCTAATAAGCGTCAGTATGAATTCGACTTCGTTTACGTTTTATGTCACATGAGTCATTTGGTGTTAGAAATTGTATTTTTAGTTTACGCTTTTTCCCGGTTTAGTTTATCACTCGGTTGCTACTTAGCATGGATTTTGCGTCCCACCAAGTAACACAATGGGCTTAAGACCAGTTTTATACAATTTAGCAAAATAATTTATTTAAAACCAAATATAACTAAAAGAGAAATAGTATACTTTAACTTTCTAGAATAATAAAATCCAAAAATAACTAAAATGAAAAATAGTATACTTAGAATAATAAAAATAAGGGCAAGTCTATTCACACACCCCTTTGTCTATTTACACTCTCTCCAGTATCGAGCTGTGGCCAAAGCGTGGTGTTTTGTCTGGTCAACCAGACCAAGACTGACGGATGTTTAAGGGGTCTATTGACCGTACCAAAACGCCGAGCTTTGGTCGCGTTTTTGTCCTGTCAACCAGACAAAAGACTGACACCCGGTCAGTCTTTTGTCTGGTTGACAGGACCAAACGCTGTCAAAGCTCGGCGTTTTGGTCAGATCAACTGACCCGTCAGTCTTTGTCTGGTTGACCGGACCAAAACGCCGCGATTTGACCACAGCTCGACACTGGGGGTGTGTGAATAGACAAAAGGGGTAGGTGGGGGTGTGTGAATAGCAAGACCTTAAAAATAATAATAATAATAATAAAACAACAACAATGATGATAAGACTACCCGTAATGGGCACCGTTTTTTGTTTAGGCATGGATGGGCACACCATGCCCCCAAGGCGTGGAGGGCGTTGCCTTAAGAAGTCTGAATGCAATTGCCCTAAATATATCATTCAATAACAAAATCAAGTGATAACTCATTAACTTCGACAGCTATGGCTGGTATGAGTTTTTACAGCACATGCTAACGCGTTTTATAATTATAGAATCCCATTAAAAAAAGCTATGGTTGGTTGCAAAACTCCCTTTGTTTTTTAAAATAAAAATGTACATCCAATATAGAACCAATAGGAAACATGGTGCCAACTGAGAATGTTTCCAGAGAAGTACACTATACACCTACAACACTATGCTATCTTATTGATTGGTGACTTGACATTGGTTTGGCTCCCTATAAATAAAGGCTAAAACAAAACAAACATTTTAAAAGCTTTTAAAAACCATTTTAGACGGATTTGCTAACAAGGATGATGTTTATGAAGTTGTGTCGAGCAAATATTCAATGGTGTATTATTCAACATCATCACTTTGATAGCTATCAACAACGTTTTTCTAAGCTTTAAAATATGTAAGTTGTTTTTTGTTTTTCTCTTGACATATGTTTGATTCATCTAACGGAATGGATTTCGGTAAGTTTGAATGGTATCCGTACACCACCACGTTCAGGGCCAGCTCAATGTTTTCAGAGGCTCAAATCAAACTAAAATGTTGACGCCTCTTTCAGAAACATTTTGATATAAACCCTCCTTGTTTGGGATCTATAATAATAAACTAAAATGTTTATACTACTCCGTTGACTTAACACTGTTTGGAGATACCTTAACTTGATTCTCATTTGTAGTTTTCATCACTAATTGTAGGTTCAACTAATGAAGTATCAACTATTTCTAAATGAAATAATCACTTTATTCCTAAATCAAGAGTAGTAGTAGTCTTTATTCCAAAATAAAATAATGAGTTAAATGTCATTTTAGTATTTGTGGTCTGTGTCATTTTACCAGTTTATTCTAAATGTTTTATTTTTTGTATGTGGGTCCAAAAAGGTTTCACCATTGCCATTTTAGTCCACTGAGTTAACTTCATTCATTTTTTATGTTTTATGTTAACGAGAAGGACAATTCGATCATTTTATATGTAATTATGTTAACTAAACGGGCAATTCTGCCATATAAAATGAACGAACTGCGCTTCTCATTAACTGAAAATATGGATGAAGTTAACCCAGTGGACTAAAATGGCAACGATGAAACTTTTTGGACGCACAAACGAAAAATGAAATATTCGGACTAAACTGAGAAAATAGCTCAAACTACAGGGACTAAAATGACATTTAACTCTAAAATAATCAATCCATAAATCAAGTATCAAGTAATCAGTTTATTCCTAAATCAAATAACCAATCAACAAATTAATGAAGAATTGAAGCAATAATATATAATCATTCAGAACAGACTGAAGCATTAAGCATGACAGATAGAAGCAATAATCAAAAAATTAATAATCAATAATAGCTTCTATCATGTGTTACTAACCTGTTTGAAGATCTACTTAAGCACAAATTAAGGAATCAATCACATATTTTTTTTTTGTTAAGCATCAAGTAGACTTCGAATTGTTCATTATTATTGGTGAACAATAGATGGTTACTTGATTTGAGGCTGATTTGCTCGTGCGTAGTTATTATTATTATTATTTGAACGGCAAATTTGGATCACTGACGGATTATTGGAGTATCATCGTGCCACCAGCGAAACCACCCCATCATATCCATCTCCACTAGGCATAATGCATATACACAAATTCATGAGGAAATCCAATAAATATGAGAGAACTCCCCTTTGTGGGAATCGAACCCGGGACCTATTGGTATCAAAGTCTTATCTCACCCTAAGATGTCACTAGGCTATAAAGCCATAGACGTGTAGTTATTAATCTAAACAAGTTTGTGATTTTTTTTAAAAGAAAATTATACTTATTTTTAATTAATTTTTTTTAGTTTTGGGGCCTTATTTTAGGGAGGCCTAAAGCTCTAGCTTGAGTTAGTAAAACTAGCCAGCTGACCTGACCACATTAGTCTAGATGTGAAAGATATAACCGGTTACAATAACCGTAACTGGTTACAAACCTATACACCAATAGTCGACTTGGTTTCAAAGGCAATAAGATGTGGGATAAAGCCCCTAAAGGGTTTATCACGCCATGTAGGCGCCGTGCGGAACCAGAAAATTGTGTCCAAGGGTCATAATAGAATTGTTGTACATGTGTAATTTGTCAATGCTCCTCATATTATTTTTTGGTTAATGATTTTTTTTTTATTTTGGGGCCTTATTTTAGGGAGGCCCAAAGCCCTAGCTTGGGTTAATGAAACTATCCAGCTGACCCTGACCACATTAGTCTAGATGTGAAAGATATAACCGTTTTACAATAACCGTAACTGGTTACAAACCTATACACCAATAGTCGACTTGGTTTCAAAAGCCATAAGGTGTGGGATAAAGCCCCTAAAGAATTTATCACGCCACGTAAGGAGTGCGGAACCAGAAAATTTTGTCCAAGGGTCGTAATAGAATTGTTTTACATTCGTAATTTGTCAATGCTCCTCATATTATTTTTTGGTTTACGGAAAGCCAGGTCACCAACATTCAAATTCAAATAATTCCACTTCTTTTATTATTCATATTAATATTTAATGGATATTATGAAGTCTGGATGCTTGATTTGGGCAAAGTATAGAAAAAAATATATGATAAATAACTAACAATAAGTTCTAAATTACTACATATTATATGATATAATAGAAAAAAAAAGTTCATTTATTAAACAAATGGACACCAACAAGATATTTTGTTCGTTTAGTTAAATGAACGAACATGAGCCGAATTCGTTTATCTGTGTTCATAAACGTTGGATAACATATTCGTTTGTGTTCTATAACTCTTTAGTCTATTTAGTCTTTATACTTTATTTAAATACTTCAAAATTTCCAAAAAATTAAATATTTGATACGTGTCGTGTATTATATACTTTGTTCATACATTCTGTTATGAATGCTTGTTTGTATTCGTTTGTTTCCATTTGACTTCATGAACATTGGTTTGTGTTCATCAAAGTTCGTTTTTGTTTATTGCCTAAAATTAACAAACAAACACAAACGAACACGAACAAGTTCATTTCCTTAACGAACAAACATGAACATAAAATCTTGTTTTATAAATGTTCTTGTTCTTGTTAGTTCGGTTCATTTGCAGCCCTAACATTGATCATAATTTTACAGCGATGAACATGGAGACCTATCCAAGGCCTTTGGCTTCAAATAGCCCAAAATGGGTACTTAGAAGGGAGTATAGTTTATCCTCCTAAATAAATCGGCGGAGATGGTGATTCTTTATTGGAGCTCACATCGTCATGCATATCTTACAAGAAGATTGGATCTCAAAGTTGGAAAAGAAAGCTGATTGTATATTGAAAACAATTAAGCCACACATTTTGAGTCAGTTCCGTTGGAACCCAATTGTCATACATACTGGAATATGGCATTTAGATGAACTAAACCTAACCTATCCATGACGGCATGCGTAAAATTATCGATGTTAATGTTGCGAAGAACACGTAAGCATCGTCCTTGGATCTGTTGGGAATGATGCTCATTGTGACCTTGAGTGCCAACCTCTTCCCATAAAGCGTTACTAATTACAAGAATCTCGAATGTAGGTTGTGGCTGTGCCATCGATAACTAAGCTTTTCTTGTTCAGACGGTGGTTGCTGAGCCGCTGATGTGGGATGCACCATGGTCAGATTCGTGAATACTAAAACCCTAAATGTCATATTCCAATAATACATTGATCAGAGCAGCACAAAGAGAAAGATCAGATGATTTCCTATATTGCCCGACACACTGGTAATTTTCAAGGATGTTTTAAAGCAGGCTAGTGGTTTAAACTAGGAGCCGATGGTTGTAATGCTTCGCTCTTTATACTTTCCTTATTTAGAAAATGTGTTCATATTTCTATTTATGGAAATTTGTAATCGTATCGTATTCGTATTTCAGTTTCAACTTTTTAATCCGAGACTTTGATCGTAATGGAATTCATACTTTATACATATTTGTCTTACATGTGTTTCGGTCGTTAAATACATGTTTACACACAAATCGATACTCGTTATACGTGCAAATCCTCATACATACACTCTTAATACTTAAATTATACTTGCATACATGTTGAACACTTAAAAACATGCAAAAACACCAAGTTTTAGCTTAAAATGAGGGAAAAACCAAAGTTCGGGGACTAAAATTCAAATCTGGCTAAAATAGGGCGTGGCGGGGCATCTAGCCCCCTGATTCGCAGAAAGTTGTTTCTTGAATGCAGATTGACCATTTTTCCCACCTTTCTTCTTCCCCAATCACCATTTAAGCTTCATAAACACTAAACCCTAACTCGCCTCGATATAAACATGCCTCCATCACCTCATTTTCCACTTTTCAAAATCTTCCACACTCTCAAAAAACTCTAAAAATTTCTAGAAATCAGATTCAAGGCAGATTCATACAAGTTGCATAAATGAGTTCATACTCACTTTTCTTCCATCTTCTTCACCTTTTCTTACTCTACAAAGCTTGGATTGCCTCTAGGGATGTTTTCACATGTTTTTCATAGAAAAACTAAGGTGGAACAACACCATTTTTAAGGGCCAACTTTCTGTTTTGGAAGAAAACTTTGTAAACTTTTCTTAAACTTATGTTTTTCTCATACAACCTTGTGCTTCTTATGACACTAACCAAACCTATGATTAGTGAGCTTAGTCAAGGTTGTTTCATAACAAATCGAAGGTGAAATCATCCTCCAAACTTTCTATTTTAATAAGGGTTACCAACCCACAAGTGTTGAAACCATCAAAGCTTGTCCTTGTGACAAGACTTGTGTTTTGATAAAGGTGTGATTACTTGGAAGCCTTGCCTATCCTACCTTCAATCCACCACCTCACTTGATGATTTCCCTTACTATCCCAAGTGGTCCAAAAGTGACATAACCCCACCTAGCTTCCGACACTTAGTTAACTCTTTCTTTGTCGGGCATGGCTCATCGGGGTAAAGATTGCTCGGCTACTTGGTATGGTGAGAAGTATGTACAATTTCTTTCCATTTCATTTATGACCATCCGAATTGTCCTTGTGACAATTTGTGTATTGGTGAATCATACAAATGAGATTAATCCTCCATACATGACTTATATGAAATCTATGATATTCTTTATGGACTTAGCTTAAAGTTATAATATAAATTATATAATATATAAATATATATACGTATAACCGAACCCTTGATGATGATCACATGGTTACTCGTCATGGTAATAAGTTATGTTATCTTAGGCTTAATTTCTCGTTACGATTCTAATGGGCATCTTGACCCATGAAATCACATCAACCCATATGGGACTTATAGTGTCAAAAACGAGTGTTTACATCTAGATAATTATTTTCTCATATACATACTTGTACTTTTACTTACTTTAATTCCTATTCCAAATCCTTCGTTAATATTCCAAATACTCACACATCTACGTTTCCTCGTGTTGGATAACTCGGTGTTCCATTCTCCAACCTTCCAACTTCTCAGGGAATTATAAAGGAAGCTTTGCAAAACCGTGAGTACACTCGAACACCCTTTTTACGCTTTACGCTTTTGGGTGCAATATGTTTAATCTATCAAATTACACGAAATCACACTTATACTTTATGCAAACACAAACAATCCATCATACATGCTAAAATACTAGTTACATGATTTGTATACTTGGAACATTCTTATGTGATTCACTTGTCATTAACTTCGTACGAGCCTCCCCTTAACATGTATAACGCTATAGGAGTAACGCACCGGCCGTATTCTTGAGGTCATGTGAAGTCTTTATTTTGCGGTAATCTTTGGGTTGACTTGTAGAATTGCATGCCATGATACATTAATCTAGTGTACTATTTTTGCCATGTGGATTTGTTAAACGTTTTACATACTTATGCTATATCAAACTTGTGTACTGCCAATACTTTTATGTTGAACTATACTTCTAAACATGTTGCAGGTTGATGATGTTGATTATGATGAAATCTAGTAGGGACGACTTAGAAACGCATCTAAAAATGCTAGATTTTGTTAGTTTAGTTTAATGATATACGTTCTACTTTGAATTTGAAATTGTTGTAATTCGTTTCCTTGTATTGTATTTGACAATTGCTATCAATGAAGTTAAATCGGTTTTGAATTAATTATTGTCACAAATAGTGTTATGTTGTCTCGAGCAATCTATTTCGTCTCATTCTGATATTTCCGTTATCAGTTGGGGTGTGACAATAGTGATGTGTTGTGCATTGCTTAAACATTTGAATCCTAAAAAAGGGTCAAAATTCGATACCATTGATTGCTTATCTGGTTTTGTGGTAATTAGTTTACTTTAATGGCTGTGCATATGTACATATTTTGATGATGTAGACATTTGACCAGTTGACTTCTACTTTTCAGACTGAAATATGTGCTTTGGATTTTTTTCATAGGTTACACTAAAGGAATACGACATAACATTCACAGCTAAGGATGCTCAAACTAAAGGACTTTCCTCCTAACCATAGCTATGAAGAAGTTCTGCCAAAACATTATGATGAGTTCATTTGTGTTTTGGCTCTTCTAGAATACACTAATCCAATCCAAATACAGGTGTTTTTAATATTGGTGCGAAGTTACCATCACATATTATTAAACCTGATTTGGGTCCAAAATCATACGTTGTGTATAGAAATACCCAAGAACTTGGAAGAGACGATTCTCTGACCCGTCTTCATTGCAATATAGCAGATTCGGTATTATTCCAATATCAAATTTAGTATATTCGTAGTCATGAATGAATTTTGATGTGTATAATGGTTCAGATGAAACGAATGGTGCTTTTTGGGACATATTTAGAAGGGAAGATGTGAAAAAGTTAGAGGAGTATCTATCGAATCATTAGAAAGAATTTCAATACCCCTGGGTTGTCCTATTGATAAGGTATATTTTTCTTGATTTTTTGAGTTCATGTTCATTAGTAACTCATAGAAGTGATGGTTTGTGTAGTTTATAGTCCTATTCTTGATCGAACATTTTACTTGGCATCGAGCATAAAAGGAGCTTGTCTGATGGAGGCAGAAGTTGCCCGCGCGACAGAGAAATTGCTAGCTGTTCACAACAGGCTATGTAATCGGATAACGTGTGTCATGTTTTTTTCTTTTAGTCATCATTCTTGATTCAATTGAAAGTGAAACTTTGGATCAGATCTTTGTGTTTAGTTATCCAATTAAATAAATAAAAGAAGTGATGGTTATTGCTTAAAGACCTCGTTTGTGCATGAAAGTGCATATGATTTTAGATCAGTAATTTATATATGTTGTGAATACCAAGTAGGAAATTGAAAGCATTTTTCACAAATTCCCCTAAGAGCTTTGTCCTATGAAAATTTAATAAGTTTTTAGATTAAGCATGGTTTTCAGGAGGAGTTTCGATGGAGGAAAAAATATACCAGATCTAGAACAACTCTTGGTGATAGAGAAATTGCTCATAGATCTCCAATAAGATAGATCTAAGAGTTCTAGATCTAGAAGTTGCATATTGAGCTTTGAGAAAATATACATATGACCGTTGTCCCATGAGTCCTTGTAGAGATCCCCAAGAACACAGATCTTAGATTATTAGGGTAGAAACGAGAGATGCAATTGTTGTTGGCCCCAAGAAACACGGAATCACCGCTAGAGTGATTTGAACTGCTTTATATGCATTATATAAGAGATTGAGAATCACAACTTTTTGTTTCTCTTGAACCTAGATCTGCAACGGAGAAAAAAAAGTGGGGTGTAGAGATGGCCGGTAAGGGAAGAATCCCCTATTTCCAGCTATAAAAAGTGTGGCGGCTTCATCTCATATGCCATAATAATGAGGTGAACACCAAATATGAGACATGAGCCTCTCTTAACCTCAATGGGTCAGACCTAGTTAGGGGTTATCTCTACAAATCCCTAGCTCATTGTAGTGTAAACTACATCGCGTTAGGCTTCGCGGTTAGGTTAGTAAAGAATAATAATAAATGTTAATATAATAGGCGATAAGTAATGTATGACCGTTTAAGCCGGGTCAAGTACCTTACCCCATCATCATTATCTGAAATGCTTAGCTGAACTAATATTATTAAAAACTAAAAGTCCCTGCAATGAATAAGGTGTGGAACCATGGACATTTATGCAACATCTTGGACTTTGTTTCTCATGAAATCATACAAGAATGTATCACAATAACACAAGAGTTTCGTAAGCTTCTAGCTAGCCATCACTCCCAAGAAGACAAACTAGAGGTAATGGAATTCTCACTATCGACATCAACTTTAATGTAATCTTATTTTTAACAAGGTTAGAGGGGGCGAGTCATGAGTTTTTGGAAACCCGGACTCGGCTCGCAGCTACCAGTATTGGGAATTTTTTATATGTAAGAGAAACTTAAAAATATACTAGAAACTACAATAAGATAAAGTGATAATGTTATGTTACTAAAGTTTATTTTAAAAAAAAAATTATTAATAAAAAATATTAATAAATTTCCCAAGTTTGACCTGCATTGACCCAAGTCTACCCGTAGGTGGCTGAGTCATGAGCCGAACCCGGATACCCGGCTGAGTTAGCCAAGTTTTAAAACCTTGATTTTTAACTAAAATTGCATGAGAAAAGTACGGTTTCATGGAACAGATAAAGAAGATGGTCTTGCATGCTATGGACAAAACACTAAAGGATATAGAAATTCTTCAATGCCGGTTAGCATAGCTTTTGTGACGTAGATATTCATACGTCTTAGCTTTTGTGACTTGGATATTCATATGACTCGAACCGAAATGGAAACCGAGTGTTTCATCCAGGGGTGGGCTAGTGTAGAAGCAGGGTAGCACAGGCTACCCCTCGACTCCGTCTACGTAATGTAATTTTTTTTCTTCTAGTTTTATACGAAGGATACCCTTTGATAAAAAAATTGAGATACCCTTATTGTAATAACTCAAAATTCGTTGTTACCTTTTCATTTGTCTTTCCGATGTACCTATCTTTTGTAATCCCGAGATTGGTTAATAATAAGTTTATGTTAATTAACTATGGTATTGTACGTTATTATCGCATCTAATCGCTTATTAAATCGCATCGCTAATCTCATCGCATCGCAAATCGCAGTTAATTATGTGGTTTTACGTTATTTATGTGTTATGTGTGTTGTGGTTATGATTACGCTCGCTATCGCATCGCTCTCACACTCTCGAATCGCTAAATCGCACTATTATATCAATTATAACGCTTAACGCTTTAATTTAAAGTTTAATATAACTAACTAATACGAACCGAAATAACCAAACGAACCCTTAACGCGAAATAAACGAAGAAAACCCAATATTTGGGTCAAGTTCTCGACTGTGTCATCGCGAACTTGGTGATACCAAGTTCGGCCGAACTTGACTGGCCAAACTTGGAATCTCTTTTCCTCCTCTAAGTCCCCTCGAACTTGTCTGAGCCTCTAAGGACTCAGCAAGTTCGGCCGAACTTGACTGATCTCCCTCAAAATCTGCTAAGTTCGCGCGAACTTGCATGAACTTCATGCAAGTTCGGCCGAACTTGCCCTCACCAGCTCACCTTTTTGCCTTCTCCTATAAATACCAAGCTCTGTTCTCTCATTTGAACTTGCTGCAAGTTCGCCCAGAGCTCTCAAAACCCAAAACCTTCGTGTTCTAAGTAAGAATCAGCCTGATTTCAACTAGAATGATGTTCAACAACGTTTTACAAACGTTTACAACGATTTTGGCACAAGGCATAGCCTTCGTTTTCATCAAAACTCATTCTTTTATGAAAATCTCCATCTTTCTCTTCCAAAACTTCTGTTTTAAGCTTAGATCTACACAATACGAGTTCGTTTGGTGTTAGCAGAGGCTTCCCAAACACGAGATCTGCAAGATCTCGGCTTGTAAGTTTAGATCTGAGAAAAACCTTTGATAAACATTGATTTCTACACAAGATACGGACTTTTGATGATGTTTTGTTCATTTTCTGATATGAAACGAAGCATCTATCATTCAAGATCCCAGATCTGGAAGTGCAAGGACGTTTATGTTGGTATACACAATCCGGACTAATCCGAACAAACCCCGAGTTCGCCCGGATTAGCCCACGCTTTTGTAAAACGCTAAAACAGCTCTAAAAGACCTCTCCGACCTAAGTTTGCTCAGTAGCACAGGGTTGGAGGGATGAACACTCGATTTTCCTCAGCAAACGACGCGAAAACGCAAGATTTTGGACTCGAAAACATCAAGTTCGCTCGAAAATCACCAACTCCCCAGGTCAAGTTCGACCGAACTTGGCACTCACCAAGACTACAAGTTCGCCCGAACTTGGCTTGTTTACCAAGAAACTACAAGTTCGCCGAACTTGGCTAGTTTCCTAAGAAACTATGCAAGTTCGTCCGAACTTGCCTCCTCAGTAAGAAATTCTAACACGTTCCCCGAACTTGACAAGATCCTTAAGAATCTCAACAAGTCGACCGAACTTGACTCTAAACCTACCAAAACCATACAAGTTCACCCGAACTTGGCTACTGCCCAACCAAGACTTAACCGTTTCAGCTTTTCAGAGACTGATGCACTTCCGTTCGCGTATGCAGACTGATCCGGCACTCTTCTCAACTCTCCTCAGATCCCGAACTCTTACCTAAACGCACCCACAGTGAGTATACTTGACCATTTCGCTTTAATGCACTTTTTGGGAGTTACATACGTTCCTATATCAAAATCACTTCACAAATCAAACTGTTTATCACACGCGAATAATCTGATTATATATGCTCAATCCGTGATGCTAGAAACATGTGACTAGGACTTATTTTTGTTAACTTGCCTCCTTAGCTAGTATGGTACTATAGTGTGGCTTACACTCGACGGGGTCTAGTTAGGATGGACGCGCAAGCCTTCTCACGGTAGTTAGCATAAGAAATAAGCCTATGTTAATCTGTGTGAAATGTTTCGGTGTATCATGATATGTAGCTAGATTATCTCGCCAACGGTTTCTCTATTATGCTAGTATTACAAAAACTTGTATGCTCACCTTTACTTAATTGTATTGACTTGTATTTTAACGTATGTAACAGGTTGACGATTTTAGCTATGGATGCTTGGATGTTGCATGCTTAGCGTAGTTTAGTTTTGTCTTTATTTTGTTTATTTCCAAGTGTAATAAATCTAGGGGATATCAAACTTTGTTGTTTTTGTGGGAGAACTTAGATTCTGTAATGATTGTTTAAAATGTTATGTTAATGGTATGGGACGTTATGTTTGAATGATATTGTTAAATGATTGTTATGGAATTCTCACGAGACAATCTGGTCGCCTAGTGCCACTACCCTGATGATTCCGCCATCGGTTGGGTGTGTGACAAATTGGTATTAGAGCGCTATAACCATAGGATAACAGGTAGAGTTGCCATGTTCGACCTAGTAGCATGTTTAAGTACCCGATTGACCTATCTTTGACTTAAATGTTAAACTACTTGCCATAAATGCTTAAATGTGGCCTTTCCTAAGGCTAATACAATAATACACGCTTGGAAACGCTCGCATCACACCAAACGAGTGATCAAGTCGAGAATAGGTGTGAAAACGAGAACTCTCGACGAGATCATTCACTCCGCGCATTCTCTCGCACGAGATACCTTTTGTTGAGTTAGGAGTGACATCCAAAGCTCGACGAAGATCTCCATTTCTATCTAGGAATAAAGTTGGTAAGTTAGGGGTAAACACGCATCTTAGTAACAAATTCCGCTTTTCGATTTTCAATCTCACCAAAGTCTCGGTTATGCCGTTGGAACATGTATTAACTGGAAGGGTAACGCCGCTTGCGGTGAGAACGTTTATGTCACACCCCGACCCGCTAGCGGAATAAAAGTCGGAGCATGATTGGGTTATCACCAAAGCTCATGATATTTACTAAAAGTTTCATATTTATTAAATTCAAATTAAAATTTACAATATCCAACAGAAATTTCATACAAAACACAATAAAACTCTAAATGTTTGTTCCAACGCAAATAACTTGTTTATTCTTCTAGGCCATCCTAAGTGTTTCTTTCCTCAACTTGATCACCTGTATCATGTGCAAAACAGAGGAAATTTTGGGTCAACAAAAGTTGGCGAGTGAACCTTGATAAAACCTTTAAATGCTTGCTTATTATGTTTATTAAAGAAAATTGTGCATAAATCACATGTGAGCAAACATATATGTAACCACATCACAAACCACATTTAATGAATATATGACATGAATGATGATGTATATGAGATCAAGGCTTAATCAAACGGAGCCGATCTAATGAGGCACCTGATGCTCAACCCGTATCCCACGAGGAGCTGATGGGCCTAATGGAATGAGTGCACTGAATTTATAAAATGAATCCACATATAAACCACATTACAAGCAATACACATTTGATCACGAAATAATATACGCACAAGTGTTTAAATAAAATAAAGAAATGATACGACACATGATACACCCCAAAACATGATTAAACGGGGAATTTATAGAGATTCACTCACCTTAGATTGCGTATACGTTTCTTGAATAATCGCACGAGTAAAAGTGGAAAGGATCGACGAAGAGTTTAACCTAGAATAGAATAATGAATTCGTTACTGGTTATGGTAGAGAGTTGTTTATAGACGGTAGGAGGCGTTTTAGTTTTATACGTTTATGATTACGATTTGATGATAACAATATTGATTCGAGTCCCAAGGTAATAATACTTGATTTACTAATAATGAGTCTTGGCGTTAATATTAGTTGTAAAAATACTATTAGTGAAGTAATGATATTATCAATAAGTTTAGTACTATTTCCTGTTAACAAAGTATTAACTATAATATCCATAATAAATTTTATAATAACAATTATAATAATGAGATTAGTAATAATAATATTTGCATTAACAATACTTTTGAAAAAATTTAAAAAATATCACCATCTTAAGTAAAAACATAATATCAGTGTTAATAGACAAAAATAATAAATTTAATAATAAGGACTTATAGTAATAATAATTTTAATAATATATAATAATGATTTAATGATATAAGATTATTAGTAGATTTACTAATGTTTACAAAAGATGAAGGTTATAAACTGTTTAAAGACAACCCAAAATGGTTCAGCCCCAAAATGAAAACAAAACACAATTGGAAAAAAAAACTGGCCCTTTGGGTCGGCCCAACAACAAGCCAGACAGACAACACAACAACAATAGCGAGGAAATCGGGTAAGACCAGAGTCGAACCCGGGTAACTCGGTTAACAACCAAGCATCAACACCACTGGGCTATCGCCCAGTTTGGTGTTAAATTTGAGTTTTTAAATAATCTTATACACGATTTAACTTCACTTCTTCATCATCATTTTTTTTTAAAACACAGGTTATAAATATATATATATATATATATATATATATATATAGGTATGTACGGCTATATAACAGTCATGAAGTATGAACTCAAGTTAAAAGAATGGGAGATAGGGATATACCGAACGAGGGACGAGCTCCGTCGCGATACCGAAACAATGCGGGTTCCGTAAACTCTGGCAGAATTCAAGTTGTATTTTTCGTTAAGCTCCGGCGAGAATGGTAGGTATCCGGCGACCGAGGGTGAACGAGTGAGAGAAATCAGTGAGTGTTTGTGCGAGAGAAATGAGGTAAGGTTGAACGTGCAACGAAACAAGTAGAGGACCCGGTTTATATAGAGTTCTGAATGATGAATCGAGACCAAAAACGTGTTGGGTTCATGATTGGTTATAATATGGTAAGGATTGATTATGGTTCATTATGAAAAATCAGGTTGACGTGGACATGGAAACAACAGCTAAGATGCAATTGGAAGTCGAAATCTGTTAGGGGGCAAAAATAAGTTTAGTTCGAAATTAATGAGTGTATTTATAGATTCCGGGTCGATAACAAAAGAGTATCTTTGTCCGACCGGTTGGTGTATGCGCTTGGGAGAGGGGTGGCGCGAGTTCGAAACCCGGCCACACCCTTTTTGTGCCTTTCATGTTTTTAAGCTTTTAAAAATACCAAAACAGTCCCCCATAGTTAACTTTATGTTAGTGGCACAAAAGCCCCTTAATTGTTAACTTAGTAATTAAGTTAATCCAATTTCTTATATTAGATAACTTTAAACTTAACTAGGTTAGTTTAAAAGGTTAATTTAGATTATAAGTAAATGTTTAAATAAGCAAAATGGATTAAATAATTAAATAGATAATTAAATAAATGAATAAATAAATATAATTAAATCATTAAATGATTAAATAATTTGAATAAATAATGTTGGATAAATAAAGGAATAATAATTAAATAACGCGAAAATAAGGAGCGTTACAGTCTCCCCTACTTTTAGAAATTTCGTCCCGAAATTTAAGTAGTAGTTGTAACTGGAAAAAGCTGCGGGTACTTTTCGCGCATTGAGTCTTCACGTTCCCAAGTAAACTCGGGTCCTCGTTTTGACTCCCAACGCACCCTGACGATTGGAATACGACTTCGCCTTAAACGCTTCTCACCGAAATCCATGATTTCCATTGGTCTTTCAACGAAGTGCATCGATTCATCGACTTGAATGTCTTCTAGAGGAATATGGAGGTTTTCGTCGGCGAGGCACTTTTTCAAGTTTGATACGTGGAACGTGGGATGAATTCTGTTGAGCTCTTCTGGTAGGTCAAGCTTGTATGCTACAGGACCTACTCTTTCGAGTATCTTTTAAGGTCCTACGCAGCGTGGTGCTAGCTTGCCTTTCTGGCCAAACGAACCACTCCCTTCCACGGTGATACTTTTAAAAGTACTTGATCACCAATGTCAAACTCCAAGGGCTTTCGTCGTTTGTCAGCATAACTCTTTTGACGACTTTGAGCCGCTAGAAGATTGTTTCGTATTTGAATGATTTTGTCGGTTGTTTCTGAATTAATTCAGGTCCGGTGATTTGCGCTTCACCAATTTCGTGCCAACATATTGGAGATCGGCATTTAGGACCATATAAAGTTTCGAAAGGAGCCATGCCGATACTTGAATGATAGTTATTGTTGTACGAAAACTCGACTAACGGTAGATGAGCGTCCAGTTCCCTTTGAAGTCTATGACACATGCTCGAAGCATGTCTTCGAGGGTTTGGATGGTGCGTTCAGATTGACTATCAGTTTGAGGGTGAAAGGCGGTACTGAGGTCTAACTGTGTACCCAAAGCGGTTTGTACAGCTCGCCATGTTCGTGAAGTGAAACGACCATCACGGTCTAAAATGATGCTTAACGGTACACCATGACGGCTTACGATCTCGCTGATGTAGATACGAGCTAACTTCTCGTTCTTGAAGTCCTCACGAATCGGAATGAAGTGAGATGATTTTGTAAGACGATCGATTATTACCCATATAGTATCATACCCACTGGAGGTGCGAGGTAACCCGGTAATGAAGTCCATGGTTATGTTTTCCCACTTCCATACAGGTATTTCGGGTTGAACTAGAAGTCCTGAAGGTCTTTGATGTTCAGCTTTCACTTTGGAACATGTAAGGCACTTGGAAACAAAAACAACGATATCTTTTTTCATGCCAGGCCACCAGTAGGTGTATCGTAGGTCTTGATACATCTTATCGGCTCCTGGGTGTACAGAGTATCGTGTTTTGTGTGCCTCATTCATGAGAAAATCACGAAGGTTGTCGCGATCGGGAATCCATATGCGGTTTAAATAATAAAGAATACCGTCGGATTTGGTTTCAATTTTGAGTTCAGCTCCACATGACAGCTCATCGCGTACGTCATTTTCCATTACAGAGATATGTTGAGCTGTCCGGATTCGATCCTTGATATCGGTTATGATTTGCGAACATAGAAGACGAATAGAGTTCGCATATCCCTTTCGACTGAGCGCATCGGCCACCACGTTTGCCTTGCCAGGATGGTACCGAATTTCACAGTCGTAATCGTTGAGAAGTTTGACCCATCTTCGTTGCCTCATATTCAACTCTTTCTGGTTGAAGATATGTTGGAGACTCTTGTGGTCAGTGTATATTTCACACTTGGTACCGTAGAGGTAATGTCTCCATATCTTGAGAGCGAACACGACGGCTCCAAGTTCCAGGTCGTGGGTGGTGTAATTCTTCTCATGAACTTTGAGTTGCCTAGAGGCATAGGCTATCACTTTTCCTCTTTGCATCAATACACAGCCTAGTCCTTGCCCTGATGCGTTGCAATAAACCACAAAGTCATCGCAACCCTCAGGGAGTGTAAGGATAGGTGCGTCACAAAGCCTTTGCTTTAAAGTTTGGAAGGCCTCCTCTTGCTTAGGTCCCCAAATGAATGGTTTTCCTTTGTGAGTCAAGGCCGTGAGCGGAACGGCGATACGGGAAACATTTGCAATGAAACGTCGGTAGTAACCAGCCAAACCAAGAAATGACCTAACTTCGGCAGGGGTACGTGGCGCTTGCCATTCCTGTACTGCCTTGATTTTTGAAGGATCGACATGAATCCCTTTGTCATTGACGACATGACCAAGGAATTGTACTTCTCCTAACCAGAATTCGCATTTTGAGAACTTAGCGTAAAGCTTTTCAGTCCTTAAGAGTGTAAGAATGAGTCGAAGGTGTCGCTCATGATCGGGTTTTGACTTGGAGTAGATATGAATGTCTTCGATGAAGACTATGATGAAACGGTCGAGGTAGGGTTTGCATACCCTATTCATTAAATCCATGAAGACAGCGGGGGCGTTGGTTAAACCGAAGGGCATAACCATGAACTCATAATGACCACAACGAGTTCGGAAGGCAGTTTTTGGAATATCTTCTTCGCGCACTCTAAGCTGATGATAACCAGAACGGAGGTCGATTTTGGAAAAAAGGTGGCGCCTTGAAGTTGGTCTAGAAGGTCATCTATACGAGGCAGTGGATAGCGATTTTTAACCGTCAACTTGTTGAGTTCTCTATTATCAATGCACATGCGAAACGTTCCATCTTTCTTCTTCACAAAAAGAATAGGCGCACCCCAAGGCGATGAGCTAGGACGTATGAATCCTTTGTCAGTCAACTCTTGCAGTTGACTGGCCAACTCTTGCATCTCGGATGGGGCTAACCTATAAGGAGATTTTGCGACAGGTGTAGCGCCAGGCACAAGATCGATTCGAAATTCGACTTCTCTCACAGGAGGAAGTCCTGAAACGTCGTTGGGAAAAACTTGCGGGAATTCTTTCACAATTGGAAAATCTTCAAGCTTCCTCTCCTTACCTTCCTTCTTGACGACGTGAGCTAGAAATGCGATGTAATTCTTGCGAAGATAACTTCGGGCTTGAAGGCCGGACATCAGTTTGAGCTCTTTCGAAGGAGTTTCCCCAAAGATACGTAGTGTCTGACCGTCGGCGAGAGGAATACGAATGAACTTTTCATGGCACACCACTTCAGCGTGATGCTGGCTTAGCCAGTCCATGCCGATGATAACATCGAAACTTCCTAATTTCATAGGAATGAGATCAATTGGAAAATCGTGATTATTTAGGGTGAGAGTGCAATCGCGTATAATAGAATTTAATGAAGTGGGTTTTCCGTCAGCAACTTCCACCATCAGAGATTCAACGAGATTATCACGAGGTTGGTCGAGGATAGATTCGAATTCTAAAGACACAAAGCTCTTATCCGCACCAGTATCGAATAATATGGATGCATAACTACCATTTATGAGAAACGTACCATTGACCACGTTGTTGTCAGCCGTGGCTTGGTTGGCATTGATATTGAAAGCTCTTCCTCTAGCAGGTGGAGGAGCTTGGTTGGCTTGGTTAACCGGGTTTGCTTGAGCTTGGGCATGGATAATGTTCACCAGGCGTGGGCAAGTGTTCCTGAAGTGGTTTGGGTCCCCACAATTGAAACAGGCCCGCATGGATTGCATCATGGGGTAGTTGGGTTGGTAGTAAGGTTGGGCTGCGAGTTGTGCAGGTGGTAGAAGTAAGGGTTGTTGGGCTTGGCCCACCATTTGATTTTGGGTTTGGGTTGGAGGTTGACTGCGGTTCAATCGCTGAAGGGCACGGCAAGTTTGGATGGTGTGACCCGCACGGCCACAACTTGTGCAATATTGGCAGGGGTTTTCAGGAGGGTGATGGTATTGACAACGGTTACACTTTGGGTGTGGGCCAGTGTATGGCCTTTTGAATGGTGCGGCTGGAGGGGCAACTTGGGTGATTGGAGCAGCAGTGATGGGAGGGTTGGTTTGGGTGACAACAAAGTCCTTGCCATTTCGCTTCCTCTTACCAGCAAACTTCGAGGATGAACCTGAGTGGTTTGGAGTTGGGGTCTCAATGGGTGTTTTCTTCTTTTCATCATTAAATTTGCCATTTCGAATGCGATTTTCTGTGAGTTTCGTAGCTAACTCCATTGCGGCTTCGAGTGTTGCAGGCGAAGTGCTTAGAACCGAATCTTGGATTTTCGAGGGGAGGCCTCGAATGTAGTGTTCAATTAGGCGGTATAATGGGGTGAACAGATTGGGGACCATCTGGTTCAACTCGAGAAATCTCTTATTGTACGAAGTGTGGTTTCCTTCTTTTTGTTTCAATGCGTGAAACTCGTCTTCTAGCTTTTTGATTTCGCTTCTTGGACAGAAGCGTTTCGTCATGATTTCCCTTAACTCTTCCCATGTTAAGGCCATGGCATCTTCAACACCTCGCTTACCCTTTTCCGTGTTCCACCAGGTAAGGGCTACCCCAAACAATCTCCCAGTCGCGTAACGTACCTTTCGGTCCTCAGGACAGTCGCAATTGAGAAAGGTGTTCTCCATCTCCTCAAACCAGTGAAAGAGAGCGGTGACACCTTCAGTCCCTTCATATTTTGGGGGATCGCAAGACTTGAAGTGTTTGTAGGTGCATTTGGGGGTTTTGGGAGGAGGGTTGACGACGCTTTGGTCTTCTTGGTTGGGAGGGTTGATGGGATTAGCGGTGAGAGCTTGCTGAACTTGTAGCATGATGTCAGGAAGCTCTGCGGCCATTTTTTAACAATTTGTGTGGCCAAGCGTTTGTTTGACTTTCCTGACCTTCTACCTCCACGTAATTGCCTAGCCGACATCTACAGGAATGTAAGTAGGAAGATTGTGAGTTCAAGAATTTCCTAGGTGTCATATGTCGTAAAAAGAATGAAAATAACATAACTGAAAATAATTTAACTACATCCATAGGATGTCTTGGGTTTGCTCATGTTTGGGCCTCCAAATGTCCCCCATACCATTGCCTGTGTAGTCATGTGGGCCCCCATGACTATTGGGCTTGGTAGGATTCACATTGGTGTCGGCGGGTTAACACTCGCACCACCCGAATGAAAATCGTAAAACATGATTGCGAGATGTATGGTCGAAGGGTGTCCAGGTGTGGACACAATGACAGCTCAAAGTGGGGTTAGTTCACACGACGTTTGGTATAGCATGCTTTGGCCTAATAGGTCCTTCGTACTCTCATCGTTAGTCCCCAGGTAGGCAAACTGGTCCTTTATTTTGGATTTATACGACTGCCAAGTCTAGACAGGACGTTCCGACTACCGGTACTCGTACCCTTCCAGTTACTACATGCCCGTCGTGAAAACTCACTTTGATGTGAATTGAAAAATATGAAAACATTGCAAAAATCTTCAAAAAGAAATAACGGAAATTGTGAAATTGTGAGGTGTGTGCTTTCATAGATATGATATGTTATGAGGGTATTATCTATGAGGAGCATTGCATATTAATATGTACTTATGAGAATGTTTGTATAATGTTGTGTGAATATAAACATGAAACATATAAACATCATGAATTTTGCATGTAACACATAGACAATTTAAATCTAGTCAACTATAGTATAGGCTCTAAAGGTCTAATAACCTATCCTATACCCCTATAGTCACAAGCTCTGATACCAATCTGTCACACCCCGACCCGCAGCGGAATAAAAGTCGGAGCATGATTGGGTTATCACCAAAGCTCATGATATTTACTAAGAAATTTCATATTTATTAAATTCAAATTAAAATTTACAATATCCAACAGAAATTTCATACAAAACACAATAAAACTCTAAATGTTTGTTCCAACGCAAATAACTTGTTTATTCTTCTAGGCCATCCTAAGTGTTTCTTTCCTCAACTTGATCACCTGTATCATGTGTAAAACAGATGAAATTTTGGGTCAACAAAAGTTGGCGAGTGAACCTTGATAAAACCTTTAAATGCTTGCTTATAATGTTTATTAAAGAAAATTGTGCATAAATCACATGTGAGCAAACATATATGTAACCACATCACAAACCACATTTAATGAAAATATGACATGAATGATGATGTATCTGAGATCAAGGCTCAATCAAACGGAGCCGATCTAATGAGGCACCTGATGCTCAACCCGTATCCCACGAGGAGCTGATGGGCCTAATGAAATGAGTGCACTGAATTGATAAAATGAATCCACATATAAACCACATTACAAGCAATACACATTTGCTCACGAAATAATATACGCACAAGTGTTTAAATAAAATAAAGAAATGATACGACACATGATACACCCCAAAACGTGATTAAAACGGGGAATTTATAGAGATTCACTCACCTTAGATTGCGTATACGTTTCTTGAATAATCGCACGAGTAAAAGTGGAAAGGATCGACGAAGAGTTTAACCTAGAATAGAATAATGAATTTTTTACTGGTTATGGTAGAGAGTTGTTTATAGACGGTAGGGGCGTTTAAGTTTTATGCGTTTATGATTACGATTTGATGATAACAATATTGATTCGAGTCCCAAGGTAATAATACTTGATTTACTAATAATGAGTCTTGCCGTTAATATTAGTTGTAAAAATACTATTAGTGAAGTAATGATATTATCAATAAGTTTAGTACTATTTCCTGTTAACAAAGTATTAACTATAATATCCATAATAAATTTTATAATAACAATTATAATAATGAGATTAGTACTAATAATATTTGCATTAACAATACTTTTGACAAAATTTAAAAAATATCACCATCTTAAGTAAAAACATAATATCAGTGTTTAATAGACAAAAATAATAAATTTAATAAGGACTTATAGTAATAATAATTTTAATAATATATAATAATGATTTAATGATATAAGATTATTAGTAGATTTACTAATGTTTACAAAAGATGAAGGTTATAAACTGTTTAAAGACAATCCAAAATGGTTCAGCCCCAAAATGAAAACAAAACACAATTGGAAAAAAAAACTGGCCCTTTGGGCCGGCCCAACAACAAGCCAGACAGACAACACAGCAACAATAGCGAGGAAATCGGGTAAGACCAGAGTCGAACCCGGGTAACTCGGGTAACAACCAAGCATCAACACCACTGGGCTATCGCCCAGTTTGGTGTTAAATTTGAGTTTTTAAATAATCTTATACACGATTTAACTTCGTCTTCTTCATCATCATTTTTTTAAAAAAACACAGGTTATATAAATATATATATATATATATAGGTATGTACGGCTATATAACAGTCATGAAGTATGAACTCAAGTTAAAAGAATGGGAGATAGGGATATACCGAACGAGGGACGAGCCCGTCGCGATACCGAAACAATGCGGGTTCCGTAAACTCTGGCGGAATTCCGGTTGTATTCTTCGTTAAGCTCCGGCGAGAATGGTAGGTATCCGGCGACCGAGGGTGAACGAGTGAGAGAAATCAGTAAGTGTTTGTGCGAGAGAAATGAGGTGAGGTTGAACGTGCAACGAAACAAGGAGAGGACCCGGTTTATATAGAGTTCTGAATGATGAATCGAGACCAAAAACGTGTTGGGTTCATGATTGATTATAATATGGTAAGGATTGATTATGGTTCATTACGAAAAATCAGGTTGACGTGGACATGGAAACAACAGCTAAGATGCAATTGGAAGTCGAAATTTGTTAGGCGGCAAAAATAAGTTTAGTTCGAAATCAATGAGTGTATTTATAGATTCCGGGTCGATAACGAAAGAGTATCTTTGTCCGACCGGTTGGTGTATGCGCTTGTGAGAGGGGTGGCGCGAGTTCGAAACCCGGCCACACCCTTTTTGTGCCTTTCATGTTTTTAAGCTTTTAAAAATATCAAAACAGTCCCCCAAGTAAATGTTTAAATAAGCAAAATGGATTAAATAATTAAATAGATAATTAAATAAATGAATAAATAAATATAATTAAATCATTAAATGATTAAATAATTTGAATAAATAATGTTGGATAAATAAAGGAATAATAATTAAATAACGCGAAAATACAGAGCGTTACAGTTTATCTATTAGGCCAAAGCGTGGGTCCAAATGCAAAGGGTAGTCGAATCACTTTGGGTAGTCAACGTCTCAAAACCCCGGACACTCCCAATTGATTTAAGCCTATATCATCGATTTACGCATCATCGAGTTTATTATTATTTATGTGTTTAAAATTTTGAGAATTTTCGCTTTATTCAATTTCTCGCTTTGATGATTTATCATATCATCGATTTCTCGATTTATCGCATTTACGCTCCATCGAATGTATGCACTACTCGCACGGCTCTCGTAACCTAAAACGCTAATTAATACACCAACCAAACTAATCTCTTAACTCGCTTACGCCTATGAGGACGTGTGCCTCATACGCAGTATTATCTCGCTTATCTCGCTATTATATATCGCTTATATCTCGCTTATATCTCATATCGCTTACGCATTGTTATTATTAGAAGGTGAATACGTGCAAATATGTGCTTATGTGCTTACGTCCTTATGTGCTTACGTGTTTACGTGCCTATGTGTTTATGTGATTTTGTGCCTTGTATGTATAATAATAATAATAATAAATATTTGGACATAACTCTATTATAATCGAATCTCATCTAATCTAAATCCTTCGTGTAGATGTCTTCAATGGGATCGCACACCTGAAGGAAACTCCAGTGCAGCATCGCCGACAAGCGTATTGCCACCATGGTAGCCAAGGAAATGGCTAAGGTCATCCCACAAATCGTCTCAGAAATTCATGCTGTGAGCAGCAACTCCTCAGTCAACTCGAAAACTGAGAATCCCAAGCCGCGATTCAGTTTCAAGAACTTCAAGGCTTGTGCACCTCTCGCCTTCACGGGCAATGACGGACCGACTTCCATGTTTCACTGGTTCGATGCTATTGAGGTCACTTTTAGGCAAAGTGGATGCCCCGATGACCTCCGCACAGTGAACGCTACCGGAGTCTTCCAGTCCCGTGCTCTTGACTGGTGGACCGCCGAAAGGAGTAGGCGCGGTAATGATGAAGTCTACAGTCTATCTTGGGAGGAACTCAAGGAAGTTATGTTGAAGGAGTTTTGTCCTCCGCACAAAATGCAAAAGCTCGAAAATAAGTTTTGGGGAATCAAACAGGATGGTCCCGACAATGCTGGATTCACTGCTCGGTTTAAGTTTTTGAGCATCATCTGTCCCAGCCAGGTTGATACGACTGAGAAAGCTATCAACAAGTACATCCGTGGTTTACCCGAGTGTGTCGCAAATTTTGTCAAAGTTGCTCATACTACAACCATCGAGGAAACTTTCATGCTCGCCGCTGAGATCAATGATCAGCGAGTCCAAGATGGATATTTCAAGAATCATGCGAAAGTTGCCAATCAAGCTATCGTCGAACCAACTGCTGCTACCGAACCACGAAGTGACCCGATGGGAAAGCGTCAGGGACGCAAGAGAGGAAACCCGAGTAAGAACTATGCTCTCACCGCTCCAGCAAACCCGCAACCGCTTCAGTCAGCGGCCCCGAACGCACCTCCAGCTAAGCGTGCGTACACCGGTCCTCACCCACTGTGCCCTAAGTGCACTTATCATCATGTGGTGGGTGGAAACTGCCGTTTCTACACACACTGCAACATCTATGGCCATTTTACTGTGAGTTGTCGTACCGGCCCGCGTCAGCCAGCTCCTCAGGCTCCAGCTTTACCCGCTCCTCCTCAAACCAATCAGCAGCAAGCTTCGAAAGCACGTGTGTCTATGTTTGTGGTGATCCAAATCATTTCGCCAATGTCTGTCCGAATCGTCCTGTCAAGCAAGAGCAGCCAGCACCGCAGCCTCAGCAGCAGCCTCAGCCTCCGCAGCAGCAGCAGCAACCACAAGCTGTGCGTGGCAGAGCCTTCAATCTCAACCACCGCCAGGCTCAGAATGACAACAATGTTGTCAATGGTACGTTTCTCGTTAATGGTATTTATGCTTCATGTTTATTTGATACTGGTGCCGATAATTGTTTTGTGTCGTTAGAATTCGAAAAGGTTTTAAATTGTAAGCGCGCTAAACTCCCAAAGACTTTCGATGTGGAAGTCGCCACCGGAAAATCCATTACCGTTGATTCCATCCTACGTGGTTGTTCTCTCGATCTCAACAACCATGTCTTCTCGATCAATCTCATACCTATGCAGTTAGGTAGTTTCGATATCATAGTAGGCATGGATTTTCTTCGTGAGAACCATGCTGAAGTTGTATGCTTCGATAGAATGATTCGTTTTCCTCTTCCTAAGGGTGATCAACTTCATGTTTATGGTGAAACTCTCTCAAAGAAGTTGATGCTTCTGTCATGTATTCGAGCACACAAATGCTTGCAAAAGAGATGTGTTACTTTCCTCGCTCATATCGTGAACCCGGAGAAAGAAAAGAAGACTTACAAAGATGTTCCCATTGTTTGTGAATTTCCTAAATTCTTTACCGATGATTTACCCGGTTTACCCCCTACTCGAGATGTTGAATTCCGTATCGATTTAGTTCTCGGAGCTACTCCCGTTGCTAAAGCTCCTTATCATCTCGCACCATCCGAAATGCACGAGCTATCAAGCCAACTTCAAGAGCTTCTTGATAAAGGCTTCATACGCCCGAGCACGTCGCCATGGGGCGCTCCTGTCCTTTTCGTGAAAAAGAAGGACGGATCATTCCGTATGTGCATCGATTATCGTGAACTTAACAAACTCACGATAAAGAACCGCTACCCCTCTTCCTCGTATCAACGACTTATTCGATCAGCTTCAAGGTGCTACTTGTTTTTCTAAGGTCGACTTCGTTCCGGTTATCATCAGCTACGCGTGTTGGAAGAAGGCATTCCGAAAACCGCCTTTCGTACTCGTTATGGCCATTCCGAATTCGTGGTCATGCCTTTTGGTCTTACAAATGCACCCGTGGTCTTCATGGATTTGATGAACCGTGTGTGTAAAGCCTTCTTAGATCAGTTTGTCATTTTGTTTATCGATGACATCCTTATCTATTCGCAGTCGAGAGACGAACATGCGCACCATCTCCGTTTAGTCCTCGAACTTCTTCAAGGAAATTGCCTTTACGCTAAGTTCTCAAAATGTGAATTATGGCTCGAAGAAGTCCAATTTCTCGGCCACATCGTTAAAGTCAAGGAATTCACGTCGACCCTGCAAAGATTGAAGCCGTCAAGAGTTGGATTACACCGATGAATGCCTCCGAAATCCATTCATTTCTTGGATTGGCGGGTTACTACCGTCGATTCATCGCCGACTTTTCTAAAATCGCCGTTCCGCTTACCGCTTTGACTCATAAGGATCAACCTTTTGTTTGGGATTCTAAACAAGAGGAAGCTTTTCAAACTCTCAAGCGTATGCTATGCAACGCTCCTTCCTCGCTTTACCCGACGGAAATGATGATTTCGTTGTTTATTGTGATGCCTCTAACCTTGGTCTTGGTTGTGTGCTTATGCAACGAGACAAGGTTATTGCGTATGCGTCTCGCCAACTCAAAATCCACGAGAAGAATTACACAACCCACGATCTCGAACTAGGGGAGTTGTCTTTGCATTAAAGATATGGCGACACTACCTTTACGGTACAAAGTGTACGGTCTTCACCGACCATAAGAGCTTACAACATATCTTCAATCAAAAAGAACTGAATATGCGCCAACACAGATGGGTTGACTTCTTAATGATTACGACTGTGAGATACACTACCATCCCGGCAAAGCAAATGTCGTCACCGATGCTCTAAGTCGACGAAGCTATGTATATAGTGTTCGTGACTCTCAAGCTTTGAATGATCTCGAAATCATGATTCGCTCCGCTCAGTTCGCTTTTTTTAACGAGAATACTTTGGAAGAAGAAATGAAATGTGGTGCCGAAACTCCGCTCGTATCTAAGCCTAATGGTATTTATTACTATCTCGATCGTACTTGGATTCCCAGCCGTGACAATCTTCGTAAACTGCTGATGACCGAAGCTCATAAATCTCGATATTCCATTCACCTCGGTGCCGACAAGATGTACCAGGACCTTCGTCCTAAGTATTGGTGGCCGAGCATGAAAAAGGATATCGCCGTTTATGTCTCAAAGTGCTTAACTTGTTCGAAAGTTAAAGCCAAACATCAAAGGCCCTCTGGCTTACTCGAGCAACCCGAAATCCCGATGTGGAAGTGGGAGAGTATAGCTATGGACTTCGTTACCAAACTTCCCCGCACTTCCTCCGGTCACGATAGCATTTGGGTCATCGTTGATCGTCTTACTAAATCTGCGCACTTTATTGCTATACGAGAAAACTTTAAGGTCGAACGGTTAGCCCGAATCTATACCGACGAAGTCATTTGTCGACACGGGGCGCCTCGTGACATCATCTCTGACCGACACGGTCACTTTACTTCGCGTCTCTGGGAGACTTTTCAATCCGCTCTCGGTACTACTCTCAATCTCAGTACCGCTTTTCACCCTCAAACCGACGGTCAGACTGAAAGAACGATCCGCACCCTCGAAGACATGCTTCGTGCGTGCATCATAGATTTTGGTGGTAACTACGATACGCATTTACCTTTAATCGAATTCTCGTGCAATAATAGTTATCATACCAGCATTCAAATGGCTCCTTTTGAGGCACTGTATGGAAGAAAATGTCGATCGCTTATTGCATGGCACGAGATCGGAGAAGCACAAATCACCGATCCCGAGCTAATTCAAGAAACGACGGACAAGATCGTCCAAATCAGAGACAATCTCTTGAAAGCTTGGATTCGTCAAAAGAGTTATGCCGATAAACGTCGCAAGCCCCTGCAGTTCGAAGTGGGAGATCACGTTCTCCTAAAGGTTGCAACTTGGAAGGGAGTGGTCCGCTTCGCCAAGAAAGGAGAGTTAGCGCCTCGATACATTGGTCCCTTTAAGATTCTGGAAAGGATTGGTAAAGTAGCCTATCGTCTCGAATTACCGGAGGAACTCAATAATGTACATCCGACTTTCCACGTGTCTAATCTCAAAAAGTGCTTAGCCGATGAAAATATCCATGTACCTCTCGAAGATCTGCAAATCAACGAGACTCTCCATTTCGTGGAAAAGCCTGTGGAAATCATGGATCGAGAAACCCAGAAACTCCGACGCTCCCGCATACCTATCGTGAAAGTCTGATGGGAAGGCAAACGAGGCGCCGAGTTCACCTGGGAACTCGAAAGTGATATGAAAACGAAATATCCGCATCTCTTTGTTACAGCTACTACTTGAATTTCGGGACGAAATTCCCTAAAGTAGGGGAGACTGTAACAACTCGAAAATTCGTTGTTACCTTTTCATTTGTCTTTCCGATGTACCTATCTTTTGTAATCCCGAGATTCGGTTCATAATAAAGTTTATGTTAATTAACTATGGTATTGTACGTTATTATCGCATCTAATCGCTTATTAAATCGCATCGCTAATCTCATCGCATCGCAAATCGCAATTAATTATGTGGTTTTATGTTATTTATGTGTTATGTGTGTTGTGGTTATGATTACGCTCACTATCGCATCGCTCTCACACTCACGAATCGCTAAATCGCACTATTATATCAATTATAACGCTTAACGCTTTAATTTAACGTTTAATATAACTAACTAATACGAATCGAATAACCAAACGAACTTGAAGGGGTATGGTCCCAAAAGCCTTGCGCCAATCAAGGAAACCATACCCATTAATAACTTCTAAGGAAACTGCGCGCAGAATTCTTTGCCAA
Organism: Scalesia atractyloides; assembly: GCA_947069175.1. Lineage (NCBI taxonomy): Eukaryota > Viridiplantae > Streptophyta > Magnoliopsida > Asterales > Asteraceae > Scalesia > Scalesia atractyloides. The sequence continues at coordinate 3,350,572 of CAMTDV010000004.1, forward strand.
AATACGATTTATTAGAACTTTACGCCAAGTATCCAAGAGAGGAAAGCGTCATTTAACTACCTTGCGCGGGCTCGCGCAAGGTTCAAAGTTAACCTTGAACACTCTCTTTGGATAAATGCTTTATTTAACTACCTTGCGCGGGCTCGCGCAAGGTTCAAAGTTAACCTTGAACACTCTCTTTGGATAAATGCTTCATTTAACTATCTTGCGCGGGCTCGCGCAAGGTTCAAAGTTTATCTTGAGCATTCTTGTCTGATAATGCTTCATTTAACTACCTTGCGCGGGCTCGCGCAAGGTTCAAAGTTAACCTTGAACATTCTTGTTTGATAATGCTCCATGCACAAACCTTACGCAGATATTTATATCAAAGAAAGCATCCACCAAACGTCGCGCTAAGCAGCAAGGAGAGGAAGGAAGATCAGTTAACTAACTTGCGCTTCCCGCGCAAGGAAACAGTAAATCCTGAGAAACTTTCCCTTAGCAAAATCCTTAGTGCAAAAGCAAAGGGAAACTTTTCTGTTATAACAGAATGTACACGTGGCGAATAATAGATGGGTGACAGCTGTGAAATCTTCTAGAAGCCATTAACACCCAATCGTGCAAGCATCTTTTCGGTTATAACCAATTGCCACATGGCAGCATCTGAACGGCTGAGGAAAATCACGGTCATGGCATGCTCACATTTATAAGATATAGTGATCTCATGTTGACACGTGGCACCTCCCTAACCGCTAATGAGCTTACGATCCGTGTGCACTAACAGATTGCTAACAAACGTTAACGGAATAACAAAGATTCCGTTAACGTTAACAATCTCTCTTTTTTGGCGCCAAACACCGGCTATAAATAAGTAACTTGGAGTTCAAGGAAAATTCACACTCAACTACTCTCTCACTTACAATACTTACTTCCGACTACCTGTACTTATTCTCACGCCGGAGGGTGGTCACGGAGAGAACCCCCTTTCTCCCTGTGGCGAGCTAACGGTGTTCTGTTTTGCAGGATCACCCGGAGTATTGTTCTATTCATCATCCATCGTGAAACCAAACGGAGGGTTAACCCCTTTATGCAGAGCCCATTCCATAGATCTACTTTGATTCCGGCCTAGTTGATCTAGGGTTTCTTCAGAACCCTTAACGCGAAATAAACAAAGAAAACCCAATATTTGGGTCAAGTTCGCTCGAACTTGGTGATACCAAGTTCGGCCGAACTTGATTGGCCAAACTTGGAATCTCTTTTCCTCCTCTAAGTTCGGGCTCGAACTTGTCTGAGCCTCTAAGGACTCAGCAAGTTCGGCCCAACTTGACTGCTCTCCCCTCAAAATCTGCTAAGTTCGCGCGAACTTGCCCTCACCAGCTCACCTTTTTGCCTTTTCCTATAAATACCAATCTCTGTTCTCTCATTTGAACTTGCTGCAAGTTCGCCCAGAGCTCTCAAAACCCGAAACCTTCGTGTTCTAAGTTAGAATCAGCCCGATTTGAACTACAATGATGTTCAACAACGTTTTACAAACGTTTACAATGATTTTGGCACAAGACATAGCCTTCGTTTTCATCAAAACTCATTCTTTTACGAAAATCTTCATCTTTTTCTTCCAAAACTTCTGTTTTAAGCTTAGATCTACACAATACGAGTTCATTTGGTGTTAGCAGAGGATTCCCAAACACGAGATCTGCAAGATCTCGGCTTGTAAGTTATAGATCTTAGACAAAACCTTTGATAAACATTAATTTCTACACAAGATACGAACTTTTGATGATGTTTTGTTCATTTTCTGATATGAAACGAATCATCTATCATTCAAGATACCAGATCTGGAAGCGCAAGGACGTTTATGTTGGTATACACAATCCGGACTAATCCGAACAAACCCCGAGTTCGCCCGGATTAGCCCACGCTTTTGTAAAACGGCTAAAACAGCTCTAAAAGACCTCTCCGACCTAAGTTTGCTCAGTAGCACAGGGTTGGAGGGATGAACACTCGATTTTCCTCAGTAAACGACGCGAAAACGCAAGATTTTAACACGAAAACATCTCACTCGAGAATCACCAACTCCCCAGGTCAAGTTCGACCGAACTTGCACCCAGATGGGTCAAGTTCGACCGAACTTAGGCATTTTTTCACCAAACACCTCACAAGTTCGCCCGAACTTGTCTAGTTTCCTAAGAAACTATGCAAGTTCGCCCAAACTTGCCTCCTCAGTAAGAAATTCTAACAAGTTCGCCCGAACTTGACGAGATCCTTAAGAATCTCATAAAGTTCGACCGAACTTGACTCTAAACCTACCAAAACCATACAAGTTCGCTCGAACTTGGCTACTGCCCAACCAAGACTTAACCGTTTCAGCTTTTCGAAGACTGATGCACTTCCGTTCGCGTATGCAGGCTGATCTGGCGCTCTTCTCAACTCTCCTCATATCCCGAACTCTTACCTAAACGCACCCACAGTGAGTATACTTGACCCATTTTCGCTTTAATGCACTTTTTGGGTGTTACATACGTTCCTATATCAAAATCACTTCACAAATCAAACTGTTTATCACACGCGAATAATCTGATTATATATGCTCAATACGTGATGCTAGAAACATGTGACTAGGACTTATTTTCGTTAACTTGCCTCCTTAGCTAGTATGGTACTATAGTGTGGCTTACACCCGACGGGGTCTAGTTAGGATGGACGCACAAGCCTTCTCACGATAGTTAGCATGAGAAATAAGCCTATGTTAATCTGTGTGAAATATTTCAGTGTATCATGATATGTAGTTAGATTATCTCGCTAACAGTTTCTCTATTATGCTAGTATTACAAAACTTGTATGCTCATCTTTACTTAATTGTATTGACTTGTATTTTAACGTATGTAACAGGTTGACGATTTTAGCTATGGATGCTTGGATGTTGCATGCTTAGCGTAGTTTAGTTTTGTCTTTATTTTGTTTAGTTTCCAAGTGTAATAAATCTAGGGGATATCGAACCTTGTTGTTTTTGTGGGAGAACTTAGATTCTGTAATGATTGTTTAAAATGTTATGTTAATGGTATAGGACGTTAATGTTTGAATGATATTGTTAAATGATTGTTATGGAATTCTCACGAGACAATCTGGTCGCCTAGTGCCACTACCCTGATGATTCCGCCATCGGTTGGGGTGTGACACCTATATTTTTTTAGCTAGATCTGCACTGGTTTCATCGAAAAAGTAAGGCTTTGATTTGTAAAAAGTTTTTTCTTAATTAAGATACGTATTTGAATAAGCTTATTTCAATGGGTTGAGTTGGTCTCGTTAGTTGTAATCCATTTGGCATCTTGGAGTTAATTCCCAAATAATTGGAATGGGTCCCAAATAATAAAAGTTATCTCAAATAATTAGAATACCGAATTGGCATAGGCTTCTACTATTCTCACACCCTTAAATCTTAATTTCACATTCTTTTCACTCTATATCTCTCTCTCTCTATATATATATATATTTATGTATCTATAGAGAGAGATAGAAGCGAGAAATGTGTGAATATTAACTCCCGTCGCATATTTGGTAGAGACTTAAGGCTAGTGGGTGTGGTGATGCCTCGTCGTCAAGAGATGGGCCTCACATCATCCGTCATGTCATCTTTAAAGGGGGATGACCTTCAAAGGATAGAGAAGGGTGTAGAGGATGAGTCTACTCTCCTTTTTTTATTGTTTTGGTTTTTTTTTATAAAAATTCAATATTTTTTAAACATAATAAAAAACATTACATAACATATAGAATAAAACATTAAATAAATTAAAAATAAAAAATATGCTTACATTTCAAGAAAAATATAAAATCTAAACTTAAAAAAAACTAGAAGTCATTTTCTTCGTCGCTTGCATCGTCATTTGGTTCATTTCTTGCGTTGTTCCAAATGTATCCACCAAGTCCGCCTTAAAACGAGAACAAGTTTAAATCTTGTTGTTCCATACTTATCATGACATTATTCTCGTTAACCTCATTTTCATCGTACTCACATATTGCTCTGCCTTCTTCTTCGATAATCATGTTATGCAATATCGCAACTACTTTGGTTTAAAAGCACGTGTTGGGTTCTCAATGATATGTCATGTTTTCTGTAGAACCCATACACCGTTTAATTTTCTTTCTCGCCGTCTCTTGAAACTTGGCAAATTTCTTTCTTTTTTCGTCTGTCGGGTGGTGAATAGTTTTAACGATTGTAGCGTAGGATGGGTATATTCCATCAACAAAATAATAACAACGCTTGTATTCCACCCCTGAAACCTTAGTCTGAACCGGTTGTAACGTGATTTCTTCCTCTCTTCCTCCTAATGATCATCTGTGTCGCCTGCATTATGGCGTTTACAAAAAATCCTTCCCCCGAAGATGACGAACACTATGAAGATGAAGATATTGCGTCTTTTTTGAGAGAGTTTAAAATTTTATAAAATTATGAGAGGTTTTTTTTTTTTTTAAATTGAGAATGTATGAAAGTAGGATAGAGTTTGGTTGTGATTGGGTTAAAATAGGGGAGATTGTTTATATATATTGAAAATAAGAATCTTTTAATAGATTATAGTCGTTAAAAATGGCATGCTTTTAAAAATGGCAGCGTCGGCTGCGTCTTGGGGAGGACGAAGGGGACGTGACGTGGCTAAGGGGGCCGTGTGGAAGTTCCCAACAGGCCGGGGACGTCCCCACACCCACTAGCCTAATAAGATGTAGAAAAGGTCACTCAAAAGTCACCCACTCTTGCATGTGCTTGCTTGAGATCGTATAGTGATTTTTTCAATAAACACACATGATTGGGATATTACGGGTCTGAAAACCCATAGGTTGCATAGATATAGTCTCGTTAAGATGGGCATCAGGGAAAGAGTTGTTGACAATTTAGGGGCCACGAGTTGGAAGTGGCGAGACTTAGCACAATTCGTATGGTTGCCGGTTTAACAACTGGACCAAAAGTTTCCCCACAATCCTCACCAACATGTTGAATATTGATAATAACATGTTTAGTAAATGAGTTACACAGCACATCAAACATGATTAAGAATAAGCAATTCAATAACATAGATGATACAACACATTATCATAGTTAATAACGTGACCCGCTTAGCATGATTAATAACTAATAAGATATACTAAAACTATAAAATAAAAGCCATAAGCCACAACAATTTAAGAAATCCTTAACGAACTAGGTTAACTAGTTGGGAAGATAATATATTTATTACGTATTTAACTATTTGTAAAATTATAAACCTTCATGGTTTTGATGAATAAGTCTTAAATGTCTCATATCTAATTGTTTACTCATGTAATATGATTAGTTATACGTGTAATTCTGTTCATAAACAAATTAGGCATGTTGAACATGTTTAGACACTTTTCGATAATGTCACCCGAACTTCGAACCCGTTTAAATCAAACCCTAACTCATTTAGCTTCATACCAAGCAATATGTCAATAAGTCATATCCAGTGTTTTCAGACCCGAACCGGCCGATCAGACCGGGAACCGGAGGTTTGGCCGGCCCGGGTCAAGGTATCGGACCGAAATAACATTAACCCGGAGGTTGAACCGATGACCTAGCTTTGGACCAGGAAACCAGCCGGTCGAACCGGTTTCTGAAAGGGGTTAGACCCTTTTTTATATATTTTTTAGATTTAACCATATTAAACTTTATAATACTTACGACACCTTTTGATTCTTATGTCGAGTTCGATTGATCCATCCAAATAAGTAAAAAGTGTAATAATGATTTATCACTTATACATTCATCAAATCACAAACCGAATTACTAGGAAAATTCCTTTGCAAATCTATATAAACCGTTGACTTCCTTCTCCAAAAGTCAAACAATCCTAGATTTTGACATTTTTCACACTAAAAAACTAAAAAAAAAACATTTATCTTCCGAATAATCTTCTCTTCCTCTCAACTCCACAAAAATCCGTTAAACACAATCTATCTTCATAAATCATAAAAAATCTTCTTCAACAAGCCATTAATGGCTGTTTAACACCCCCTTAATTCCTCCATTCACCACCATTAATGCCGGCAGGATGGCCTATTGGAGCTTAACCCATTTCTCACTCCTCATTGGCCTCCTGTCTCTCTCATCCCCACCGTTAACTGCCGCCATTACCCTCCCGCGCAAACTCTCTCAAAATGTCAACGTTTTCCGTGAAGCTCCCGCCTTCCGTAACGGTCAACCATGCGGGTCATCGGTCAACGACACAATCCATCTAGCAATGACCCTTGATTCGAATTATCTTCGTGGTACCATGGCTGCCATTTTGTCGATTTTGCATAACTCGGGTTGCCCCGAAAATGTTGTGTTTCATTTCTTGTGGCTCCGGTTTGATCAGGATATTAAAACTAGTATAAAGACTACGTTTCCTTATTTGAATTTTAAGTTGTATCGATTTGATTCGAGTTTGGTTCAAGGGAAGATATCGAAATCTATACGTGAAGCACTTGATGAGCCGTTGAATTATGCGCGGATTTACTTGCCGGATATTATACCGAAGCATGTTAAACGGATCATTTATCTTGATTCGGATCTTGTTGTGGTTGATGATATTGATAAGTTGTGGCGAGTCGACTTGGGGAACAAGGTATTGAACATTTGAATTATTGATCAACTATATATAAGGATATGACGAATAGGATTTTTTTGTGTTGCTGCATCGCGTATGGAAACTAATAAACTGAATTCTGGAAACATGTTTATTTTAATTCATGAATAAGGTTACATGCTGACTTTTAATGTATTTTAAAATAAATATGTAACCAGAATTCAGTTTATTTTGTGTATTAGTGATCAACTATATATAACGGTAAAATGAACATAAGTTATGCTAAAAATGAGTTTTTGTCTAAAAATGTGAAAATAAAATTAACATATGGTGTTAACGTCTTTTTTCCTGTGAATATGGTGTTAGATTTTTTTTTCACATGGTGTCGGCGAATAACACCATGTGTTAATTTCCTTTTTACATTTTTTTCAGGCCAAATTCTACTTTTAGTGTATTGAAACCATGAATGTAACTATTTACAACTATCCTAAATATATTACAATAAACCCTGACTAATATATTCTGCGTCATATGTTACAGTAAACTCTGACTAATAATATATTTTGTGTCCAACACAAGGTACTCGCTGCACCGGAATATTGTGAAGCAAATTTCACACAATACTTCAACGATAATTTCTGGAACGAACCCGAATTACAGAAGATATTCGAAGGGAAAGAGCCGTGTTATTTCAACACGGGTGTAATGGTCCTAGACGTTGAAAAATGGCGAGAAGGCGGGTATCTTCAAAAAGTTGAAGAGTGGATGGTGGTACAAAAACAGAAAAAGATATACCATTTAGGATCATTGCCACCATTTTTGCTAGTTTTTGCTGGGAATATTAAACCGGTTCACCATAGTTGGAACCAACATGGGTTGGGTGGTGACAACATTGAAGGAAAATGCAGGAGTTTGCACCCGGGTGCAATAAGTTTGCTGCATTGGAGTGGTAAAGGTAAACCATGGTTAAGGCTTGATTCGGGGAAGCCGTGTGTGGTTGACCATTTATGGGCTCCGTATGATCTTTATCGTTTGTCAAGATCCAAACTTTCCTTTGAATTTTGACATTGTTCACCAAACTTGATCAACATGATTTCTAGGCCAAAAATCAAGAACTTGTTCGGTTTTGGGTTAGTTTTGGAAATCCGAAGGTGAACGAGAAGAGGGTTTACGGTTAGATTTTGCAACATAAGAATGGAAAGTGAGGTTAACAGCAAATATGTCATGTTTATCATTAGTATGAACAAAAAGCACAACCACATAGATAATTTGTTTTAGGTATGATGTTTATACCTTAATCTTGTTTTAGTCAATGTTTTAGATTAGTCAGATTCCTAGGAACCCCAAACCAATCTTTTTGTACATTAATTTGATTTGTTTCCCTGCAAATTTGATTAAGGTAGCTATGTTCTTTAGTCAGCGAAATTTATTTTTTAGTAAGATTTGCACGCGTTTTTTTTATCAATCGTACCAACTATGAGACGCACGCAATATTATTTCATTTAAACATGTTACAAGTTACAACCGTTACGATATTTATACATCATTTACCTCTTTCTTACTTCAAAGTCTTCTCCATGGCTTCCTTTCTGCTCCTTATGAATGCATCAGCTTTCTCATTTATGTTTGAAGCAACACTTAGAAGATGATGCTTCCTTCCAGGCAAATCCCCACCTTCTGAAATGGGCAAAGTTGACTTTTTTGTTGACTTGTCACTATCAACGTTGACCTTACCTTGATCTTGTGGACTCGTTTGCTTGCGGGTTTGTGTTGGATTCTTGGTTTCTTGGATCATGGCTTGACTTGAAGGGTTCTTGTTTTTGTTGACCATTGGACCGTTGGTGTGTCTAAACTCGACTAGTAGTTCATGACCATCGGGCCTCGTCACCTGGTCTTGGCCCGTATGACTAGCTTCAAAAGCTTGAGCTTTGTCATCTTGAGGTGACCTGTCTTGGCCGTATGACTAGCTTCAAAGGCTTGAGCTTTGTCATCTTGAGGTGATGTGTCTTGGCCAATGACTAGCTTCAAAAGCTCGAGCGTCGTCATCTTGAGGCGATGTTATATTGCTTGCGCCCAATGTAACGCGCCTTGTGCCTCGAGTAAGGATGCTATTCATGATGAAGTTGATAGCCTTTTGGCAAAGGCTAAATGGGCCAAAACCACCATCTTGTTTGCCCTTTTCTTGCATAATTTTTGTGGTAATTCGAGTTTACAAAAATACACAAGAATTTAAAGATTTCTTTATGATTCTAATCTTTGATAGTGAGGTAAAGAAAAGATTAAAAAAGTGAAGCATGGGTCCTCTCTTGAAAAACAAAGTGTTTGCTTGTATGATAAGGGTGAATCCTAGCCGTTGTTACCATAGATCTTTGTTGTACTTTACTTGAATTTGATTATATTCTTGACTGCCTACCATGAGATTCATGCGAGTCAAAGTAATAAGAAACTGAAAACCATAACATAAAACTAAAAAATTTAGTCCATTTAAGGGTGATAGATAATTCCAACATGACTCAAACATGAAAATTGTATCATACACATAAACCTAAATACAATACTTGTATTTATGGATTAACACAAACACGACACATTTAACCTAGATTTTGTTTACATTAATACTCTAAAATTACAAATTTAAAAAATAAAAATAACAACACAAAATTTGTGTTATAAAACAATTATGTTTAAAGTTTAAACTATAAAACCTAGCATTAATTTCTCTTTTAACTATTATAATATAAAATGCATTTTCACATAACTAGTCTTAGGCCCCCGCGTTGCGGTGAGGGGGCTTAAAACCGTGCTACAAGCGTAGCAGATTTGCAGGGGGGCGTAAAACCATGTTAAGTAGCAACCGAACGATGACTAAAACTGGGAAAAAACCTAAAATAAAAATATGAATTTCTAACGCTAAATGACTCACGTGATGTAAAACGTAGACGAAGTTGAACTTAATACCAACACGTTTTTGAAAGTTGAGGAGGTAGAAACAACGTGAATGACCAAATTTGACTACCAAACAACTTGCTAAAGTTTTATTACAAAGCTAAAAAGATGTTAAAGTTCACTATGAAAAACACACACACACACAACAAAATACAAAACCACAAAAAAAACACTATTCCTCCCAATGTTATGAATTAATATAGACATAGATAATTATAACATAAAAGGTAAAACAACTCAACCCACAAACCCGTCTATCAACAAATACCCAATCCATTTAGCTAAACATCTTTAAATTAAAAACCCGCAAGTTAATCATCCATCTCCATTGATTTAGCTAGGCCACACGCTCGCTAAGAATTTATCTAAACGTCAAAGCAGACGAGCTAATTAGCAGGCCTAACCTTAACGCCAAACCTGTGAAATCGACAACCACCAAACCCATTTAGCTAAACGTGTTTAAACTAAACCAATGAACGGGCCGAACACGTATAGCCCGGTTGGTTTAGTCGGGCCACACAGTAAGAACTTATTCAAAGTAAACGGGCCCAACATGTATAGCCCAGTAGGAAAGTAAGGCCCAATTTATACTAATTGTTTGCCCGTTACTTCACAATCACAATTTGATATATCATAATCAGTTCATCATCTACACAGAAACCCTAGAAATCATCATCTTCTCAAATCACTTCAATTCATCAATGGATTTCTTCAGATCTATATTAGCAGACGATCCAGAACCTGAATCTCCAGATATTTACTCACAATCCGATCCAAATCCGATCCAAATCACTCACCAAATCATCCAGAAACCGAAGCCGATGAAGAAGACGAAGATTCCACTTCAAATCTCAATTCTTCCGACGACGGCAGCGGCGGAGCTAGCAGCGGTGGCGGTGGTGTCGCCGGTGGCGGTTTATGGAGCTTGGGAGATCTAGTGAAAACGTTAACTACGAAATCGGAGTCGGTTTTCGAAACCTACCGGCGAGATCTGCAGGAATTCGGTACCGGATTGAGGAAGGAATCGGATCTGTTCCGTGAAGTTGCGAGCCGTGCGGTGAAGGAGCTACCGGCGTCGATCGACGTCGGAACGTCGGCGATTGACGGAGTGTTGAAATCAACGGCGGAGATTATCGCACAAGGTAAGGAAGTTTTACTTGCGTCTTCTGATGTTGATGAATCTGATAGTTCTGATAGATATAATAGTGAACGTAGTGGTGTGGATTTGAATAATTCGGTTAGGTATAGTCGGTTTGATGCTCAGTTGAATGCTATTAGGAGTGATGTGAGAGTGTTTGTTGAGGATCCTGAGGATGTAGAGGATTATAGTAAGTGGAAGTTAGGGTTTGTGGTTGGGGATAAGAATGATGAGATTGAGGAATTGGTTGGGGAGAACGGCGGTTTGGAGGAAGTTTATGCCAGACTTGTGCCGAATGAGGTTGATGATGGAACGTTTTGGTTTCGGTATTTTTATAAGGTGTATAAGCTTAAACAGCAGGAGGAGATGAGAGCGAAGCTTGTGAAGCGATCGTTGTCGGTTGATGATGAAGAGGAATTGAGTTGGGATGTTGATGAAGATGAGGAAGAAGAACAGGTACAACATCATAAAGTAGAACAAGCTGATTCGGAAGACGGTAGAAAGAAACAGAGCACTGATGACAAAATCGAAACTCAAAGTTCTAAGATCGTTGATGAAGATAAGGAGATGATAACCAGTGTGGTTAGTGTCGATAAGAGCAATGCAGAGGAACCCAAACACGTTGGTGAAGTTAAAACTCATGTTGAGGAAGCTGAATCAGTTCCAAAATCTGAGAAGGTTGATCTCAAACTCGATTCAGGTGAAAGTGAAAAAACGAAAGATAGTAATGTCACGGTTAAATCAAGCGAGCCGTCATTTCATGAGGATGAGGATCTCGAGTGGGATGAGATTGAAGATCTTGGGAAAACTGATGACAAGAATGTAATTCATGGCGACACAACAACAAACAAAGATGATCTGCGCAAGCGATTGAGTACTGCTGCAGATGAGGATGAGGATTTGAGTTGGGATATTGAAGACGATGACGAGCCTGTAAAGTCAGGTAAATAAGTGATTCATGACATAAGTTCAATTGCCTAATGGTGATTTACGTTGTGTTTGTGTGATAAATTTGTTGTAATTGTGTCTACGTTTTAGTTTTTGTCAAAATCTTGTTCCTGTCGTTTTTGAAAGCAGGCATTCTTATGTGAATTGCAGTTATACTTGTTCACAATAATACATGTTTCATATGTTGCTACTATGGTCATGGATTTTAGGGTGTTATATGTGATTAGTGTTGTATTGGATTTTAAGCTAGATTAATTGCATGTATATTATTTAAGACTAGTCCAATAGTGTAAAGACAAGATTCTAAAGCCAAGTTGTTTTATTATGCCTTGATATTCAACTTGAGCACCGGAACATGTTGTGTTGGTATATAGAGGACGAAAAGGTTAGATTTTATTTTCAAACCCCACTGAATCAACATCAACGCAAAAGATACGGTTGAATTTGAGAAGTTAGGGGGTGGAAAGTGTCGAGTATGGGACACGTTTTGATAATCATACTCTCATACATTGCTGTAACATCCTGTCTCCAAGTTAGGGGGTGGAAAGTGTGGAGTATGGGACACGTTTTGATAATCATACTCTCATACATTGCTGTAACATCCTGTCTCACACTCGCTCATATACTCGTTAGGTACTTGTTACTTATTACCGAGTGGGTTCGTGGCTTTAGTCATTGGTATCGAGTATACCTGTTTATGATCTTTTATGGTTAGAAATGACCCATGGGTTTCGGATTAACTGAAACTCAATAATAAACTTACCCTATAAATTGTCTTAAAATATCAAATACTCGACTACCCTTTCAACAACCTGTATTGATAATATCAAGTTCCTAACAAATTTAAAAGAATATTTATTGGAGTTTTTAAGATGATGTAATATATTATTATATTAGTTTTTATTTTTATTTTTATATATATGTTCGGATATCAACAACCTATATGTTTATAGCTAATCCTATATGTTGGGAAATTGATTTTTGGGAAAGATAACAAACAATTTGTGAAAGCAAAGGAAAAAACTTTTGGAAAACTTTGTTGTGTCCCACATAGGAGGGGTACAAGTAAAAATGTGAAATGCTTCGCTCCTTAGCAATAAGGAATAGGTGACAGCTCGAAAGGGTGCGACGTACCCTTTCGTGTGCAGTGTGTCTGAGACTGACAATGATGGGCGTTAACGTGGTGTATTTTTATGGTGAGTTAACACTTCATGCGCTCGTGGTGTCACAGCTCGCCTGTTCAAAGGGGTGTTTCGAAGGAGAGGCTTATGGCCTATAAATACGGCCTCATCCCACTTCATTTGGGCATCCAATTCACACACAAATCCTTTCCAAAAGCTGTCCTTTTACACGAGCATCAAATGCAATTTTGTTGCTATAGAAACAAGTTTCGTGTAACCTGAAATCTTTGTTGTACTTACTAGTTCACCTGGGTTATCATCTCCTCGTGCAAGAGTTGATTAAGGAATCATGTTTCTTCATTATAGTGCGGGAGGCAATTTGCCAACACCTGTAGCATGCATCTCGAAGGATCGAAAGGGGTGAAATTGCTTTGATGTAAGAGATCACTACCCTTGAAGTACAAGTAAAAAACCAAAGGATCAACGAAAGAAAATACACACCTCAAATCCTAATTCAACATAACTTTTCATAGCTAATCCACCTCTAGTGGTGAGAAGGAAACCTTGCCCAAAACCAAAAACAAAACATAACATTTGCATATGATATAGAAGCAAGACGTGACGAGGAAGAAAACGGATTGACCAATAGGGTGGTATTCCATTGACCATTGTAAAGGCAAAACCTTTAAACACCTGGGTTGGGAGGGGAGTCTTCGGTTCAAGTCCCATAGACGAAAAGGATTAAAATAAATTAGCCGGAGAAAGAGAGAGAGAGAGAGAGAGAGAGAACGGACTGCGAAGTGGGTTTGTTGTTAGGTAACCAATATCAATGTTTTAAATACCGGTATGAGCCTGCCGTTATACCGGTTAAACCAGATATCGGACACGAGTCCGGTACGATAAAGGCCGGTAAAACTCGAATACGGTATGTCTTAAGTACCGGCGGTAAATCCGGTTCAAACCGTTGAACCGGTTTGCATTATCTTAATAAAATTCGATATTAAGGTAATATTGATCTTCCATATTTCCGGTAATTAAGCTAGTGTCTTCTATTCCAATATTTCATCGTTGTTGAAACTGTTATTCACCTTGTATAATGCAATATTTTTATAACTAATAAAAATATTCTTAAAATGCTTAATAGTTTACATAAAAATAGTTGTTTACATAAATCCTAGTTGAGATTGGATTGTTTCTTGAGGTGAATTTGAATTCCATGGAATTTATAGGGTTAACCAGTAACCCAGTTCAACCACCTGATACAAAACGGTTCAACCGGTTGAACCATTTTAGAGTCCAACCCGGTATGACTTAAAAAACGGTTTTTAAAACATTGACCAATATTGTCCAACTGTCTGTTTTTTAAATAATTAAAATGCAGGCCGAAGCCTGCTGCCTACTGGGCCGAGATGGAGCCCAAAGTTCCAGTTCCTCATTTACTTTTTGATTTACGGGCTACGGCAGGAAAAAAAATGAGGAAATATTTTGAATGTTAACTTAAGATTAATTAGTTAAGTTTTATTACAAAAGGATTTTTAATTAAAACTTTTATGTGCTCGTGGGAAAACATTTTCTTATGCTAACGAAAGATGTTTTTGATTATTTAGGAGGCGTATGAGTGAACCGTAGAATACGATATGGTATGAGATGATTACCTTGTGACCGTGTGGTGTAGCCACACATGCCTTTCAGTTTTGGGATGCACTTGGATTCATCAACCCAATGAGACATGATGCAGTTTAGCATCATAACTTTAGCCCTTGTTGCTTGAGTAGTTGAGCCTAAATGTATCTTCAACACTTAGATCAGTTACTTTTTTCTTCTCTTTTTACGTAGTTATATTAAGAGGCTGTTTGGCAGCTTTTGAATGTTAAGTGCTGAACTAGTAAGAGATCTGAACCATTAAGTGCTGAACCAGTAAGAGGTCTGAACCATTAAGAGCCAGTATAATGCTTAACCATTTATAGACAAATGTCTTAACCATTCAGACATCTGCTAGCGAAACAAACAGTCTGAACTATTAAGTGCTGAACTATTAAGAGATCTGAACTATTAAGGGTCTCATTAAAAGGTAAACAAACAACCCCTAAATTTATAGGAAAACAATCCAAAGTGAGAAGTTTAGAGCAACAAAAAACTAAGTTGGGAGATTTAATAGAATATTTAATATATTAATTTGTTAAAGGCAAACTATGAAAGGTAGATATGGGGCACTTCCTGTATATTCGTATGAAGCTTACGAAATAAACATACATATTTTTTGTGAAACAAATAAGTTTTTTTTTTTTTATAAAAAAAGTTAATTAACGAAGAGCTTTGAAAACAAATCCACTTTAATGATTTTTTGCTTTAATATCTCACTTTCTCAACGAAAAAGATAACAAGACCACAAGTATAATGAATCCAAGAGGTCATACTCGTGAACATTTTAACCTGCATTAAAAAGGTTATGTTACATGTCCTCTTTTTTTCGTGATATGACCTACCACTTTCATCATCTTTTAACCTTTTCTTCTATCTTCTTTTGAATTCTAACAACTTCCATCCTCCGTACACACACGAGGCAGGCTCTCGTAGGAACGCGATGAATAATTACGTCATTTATATACATAAAAACGCAACCTATGTATATAATTATGCAACTTTGTATACATAACTTCATAACATTTACGTACAACACAACAAACTTTTTAAAAAAAACTGTTTTTTTTCCTAAGTATAGTAGTACGATACTAAAATTAAAGAAAATAAAATGCTCGAATTTATGCTCAATTTTTATTATTTTCAAAAGTTATTTTATATGCTTTTAGAAAATAGTGGGAAAGAAATATAAAGTAAACTATTGTGGTTTGTTGTTTCATTTTTGCCCTTTTTTTCCAGCTAACTATGCAATTGTTACCGTCTCTATCTTATCTAGGGCCTGCTCTTTGGCCGGCAAACTCATACGGTCATTCGAGACCTAAACTTTTAAAGGGCCCGAAAGGATTTTATACGCTTAATATTATATATATATATATATATATATACACGGATCATGTAAAAAATCATTTTTCATAAGAAGTGTGATAAGGCATAGGAATTGACATGTAGGCTTCATGTTTTGGACTTAGGCATGATGTTTAGGGTTGTTTTGACAAGAAAAACATCAAACATTACAATTTAAGACACAATGCAATGAATTCTAGGCTTAAAACTTAAAACACAATGTTAAGAACGTTAAGTAGTGTGTTTTAAGTGTTAAATAGTGTTTTTAAATTGCACGCCTATAATACATTGCATTGTGTTTTAAATTGTTATATTTGGTGTTTTTCTTGCCAAAACAACCAAAACATAATGGCTAAGTTCAAAACATGATGCTTACATCTTAATTCATATGCCTTCTCACACTTCTCACGAAAACGGCCTTTTATAGGAACCTCACCCTTATATAATATTATATATATATATAATATGGAAACATGTTCAAGAGAAAACGCCCTAAAGTGTGAGAACGATTCTCAGCCATAAGATCTTTGTGATTTGTGGCTGAGATTGATGCGGTGACATTTTTGTAAATAATGAGAACTTTAGAACTACCAGGAGGGGTAATATGGGAATATCCAAACAAAAGTGCACATGCTAATTACATGTCATTCCCCACATTAAACGTCAATAACTTTTTTATTACGTGATTAATTTTTTTTAAATTACACCATAATATTAAACGTTTTTTTATCTTTCCAACGAGTATACTATTGATATATTTTTCGAAAAAACATGAACTGGGTTTTTATGTCGTTTTAAACTTTGTTTTTTATGGCGTTTTTCGACTGGGTTTTCATGGTTTTTATGGCGTTTTCAACTAGTTTTTATGGCGTTTTTGAACTGAGTGTTTTTATGGTGTTTTCAACTGATGTTTTCATGATTTTTTTCCCGAATTAGGTGTTTTATGGAGTTTTCAACTGGGTTTTTTCACAGCGTTTTGAGTGTTTTATGACGTTTTAGCATGTGAGTGGCATGTGTATGGACTTTTTGACAATATTACCCTTAGTGTAAGTTAACACAAACGCCACATATCAACACCAAATCGTTCTCACCGTTCTCACACTTTTAAGCATTTTCTCCAAATCTCACATATATATATATATATATATATATATATATATATATATATTATATATATATATATATATTATATCGAGAAGAGAGAGAGAGAAAGAGAAAGAGAAAACCCCTCTAAGTGTAAAAACCTAGGAAACCCAAAGCTGCCGACATTTTTTTTTGAAAAAATTTACACATGTAATATACATGTTTTTATGGGTTTTGAGCAAAAAAAAATCAAAAAAACGCCGAGTGTATATTTAGAAAAAAATAAACAAGTTTTCTGGAACGCCACACATGAATGTAACATATGTTACACACAAACTTGTTTATTTTTTTAAAAAAATCTGGTCAGCGTTTTTTTTTTGCTCAAAATCCTTAAAACATGTATATTACATGTGTAATTTTTTTCAAAAAAAATGTCAGTAAGCTTTGAGTTTCCTGGTTTTCTCACTATAAGTGGGTTTTCTATATATAATTTCCCTTGATTTGCCTTCATGAAAGGTGTGAATTTAGGTAAAACACATTTTTTTGGCGAATACAAAAAAAAAATTTGTTTTTCATTCTTAACCTTTTTTACCATAAAAAAAATGGTGAAATGCGATTTGTTTCATCTCTTGAATAAATTTTGTTTATTTATAGAACTTATATATGTGGAAGACTATGTAGGTTACTTAGACAAACATTCAAAAACTTTTAAAAAACATATGAGCAAAATAATTAATAGTTTTTATACAAAAACATACACATTTTTGTAAAAGAGTAAAAACTATAAAATATAATAACTCTTTATAAAAAAATAAAAAAATAACTTAGTGTTGATTAATTAATTAATTATAAATATAGAGTTAGGGTAAATTGAAAACTCATATATTTTTTCAATTTTTTTTATCAAAATCCTAAAAAAATCAACTTTTCCAATTTTTTTATTTATTTTTATTTATAGCAGGTGTAAATGATGTAAAAAGGTAATGCAATGCTTATGTAATCAGCTTTTTACAGTTGTCGTAAGGGGCCGAAAACACCACTTCGATTTTTTTTACAGCTCGCTTTGGAATATCTTAAACTAGGAGTGTAAAAAAATAGGGTCGAAACTCGCACGGGAAGGCTAAGTTCTCACTACTCGTAGGAGTTTTCTCTTGATCTTGATCATATATAAAATATATAGAGAGAGAGAGAGAGATGTATCATGATGTAGATGTGATCCATCATCAAACATGGAGCGTGGAATGCTTAGTCAACACAAATTTGTCAATATTTGGACACTTAAATGGATGGTTTAAAGGTTGGGAAAGAGTGTTGTAAACAAGTTGGTGTTGTCAATTAATAATTCCTTGCGACCCTAAAATCATATGCCACCTCCATACTTTATTTCAAACACATATTCTACAACCCACATAATTGCAACGAATATTCCTACCACATCTTCATCCTATTCACCATATGGGTCCAATCTAGGTTAATAGTTTTCGACGCAACACCAAACTACGACCCAATTTAGATACAATTGAAACATGTTTTCGGGTCCAAACGGGTCGACATTTAACACCTCTTTAAGTTTTCGTGTCGGAAGAATTGACATGTAACCGATCAATCCTTTTTGTTTATGGCTTTGAAAGGTTACTATTATGAAATTCAAACTTCAAAGAAAATGGGGCATATTGCATTTATTATGAAGGTTCTTCTCAATTTGGATGTTCATATGTACACGAAATCTGATTTATGTACTTTGAACATGTGCCTTTTTTTTATTTGTGTATTTAGCGTTTCGTTTTTTTAAGATAGATTTCTGAAAGACCTCAATCAACGAAGGAAAATGAGCCCAAACACCCTTGACCCAGTTTAATCAGTAACGTTGGGAAGCTGCTAGAGCTTGGCGAAGATGATTGTGCACCTCTTAATCTAATAGATAACCGGGTTCCACGATTGTGTCGTTTACCCACGTGGTTGAATATTCATGTTATTTGCAAAGTTTTTTATTTCTTCAAATATAAAGATTTTATGGTATTCTTATAGAATAACTTTGTACTAAAAGTGATATAGTTTTTCTTTTTCACAAAGGGGCATGAAATCAAGTGAGATCTTGACAATATTAAGCAATTTAATCACATTTTCCCAATCCGATTGAACTTAGTGGCGGAATTAAAACTTGCACCTTTTCTATTTGGTAATATGAAATGATGTATAAAAATTTCTAAAAAGAAAGCAAAAATAATAGACTCCCTTAATGTTTTTTTAACAGCCAACGAATACTATACAAGACCGGTCACTCGGGCAAACCTATTGGCAAAAGGCCACACACACCCTACAAACATAGACCATTCATTGGAAACTCATCGCCCAAAGGCATACTATGACAAAACCCCTAGACCACTTGGAAAAATATTGCATCAAGTGGGACCCAAACCCATCACCTCCACATTGAAAACCATGGGGTACCTCCTCCCAAACCAACTGATCTAGGTCTCATTGATGACTCGTTTAATGTTAAATTTAGACAACGGCATAGTTATTCTTTTATCAAATTGTTCTGGTTCAAACTTGACTTGTTCTCTTGCAAGTTAAGTTTTTACCAAGCTCAATATTCGAAGAAAAAAAAGAAATAATAGCAAAAAAATAATCTCAAAACTAATTAATTATTTAAGACGGTAAAAGGATTTGAGTTATTCGAGCCCCAAATAGAAGAGTAGTTATTTAACTTAACGTTTTTTCTCATTAATATTTTCAAGTTCATCAAGCTCTAGAGTAAGCCTAAAATTTAGACTCGAGCCAGTTCGTTTTTTACCATTAACCAAAACCCAAAACAACCACCCCCACCACACCCATTGATGACAAATAAAAAAAATAGAAAAACAATGTTAACTCTTGTGAAGAGGAACAATAATATATAACAATTCACACTTTTAACTTGAAAGATTTTAACTACTACCTCTATAACTCTAAAGGTGATAATTAGACAATGACAACAGGGAATGTAGTCTAATCACCAATACTAAAACCTATTTGCCTCCTTAATTAAGACATAATTAAGGTAATAATAAGAAAACTCATCTTAATTTCAAACACCAAGGCCTTAATTGTTGTACACTAAACCAACTCCAAACAAACCACAACACAACACTTCTCTCGCATGTCTCAAGCCACGCTAATACCCGACTCAGGGGTTCGATCCATTTTGTGTGTTTCAGTTGAGGCTGCAGTGCAAGAATACGCCCTCTTTGAGCACGAGGTGGTAAATGCTTGTTGGGTTTTTTAGAACCCCCATTCCATGGTAAGAAAACACCAGTCCCACCACGTGGCAGCCTCCTAGGGATCATAACCATTGGACGGACTGGTGCTAACATAAGCAATTGTGGGGATCGGATTGCACCCCACTTAGGGAGAACATGGATCGAGTCATAGCCATCTAGTGATCCAGTAGTAATCGTGTCATCATTGGAGTTGTAAGACTATGTTGCCATAGGGTCATTGCTCCACTCATCGGATCTTTTGGGGCTAAATTTTTGTCATAGGTGTCTATTCGGACATTGAAAAATGAGACACTTATTCGTTTAGTTGGAGATTGACACATGACGTGGCGTGCCATGTCAGCACTATTTCCTCTCATCACCAAAAGTGACCTGTCAAGGTTAAAGATTAAAAACTAAATCATTTTTCTTAAATCCATTAAACCCCTAGACCTAAAATTGTAAAAACATATAAATTATAGCCCCGGTTGTAAAATCGGGTTATAGATGTCGTTTAATTAGTCTCGCAAAAATATTATAGCCCGGATGATTTTCCGGGCTATATTATATATTAACCTGACTATAAATATGTTGTAAACTTACCCTTCCTTGAGAGAAAGCATAAGTGGTCCTTTGTAGTTTCCATCACTATCACACACTAGAGTACGCCCAAAAGCCATTGTTGAATCAGATAGAACAAGTGTAGCCATGGGTTGCTCTAAATGAGGTGGTTTCAAGAAAGGTTGTGAAAATTCCCCCTATATCAATAGTAAAATCGATTCATTATGAGTATTACATTTATAATTGTAAAATAACTATAACGCGCATAAAAGTAATTTATACCTTGTCGAAAAAGTTTATAATGCAACTGTTTGGCCGTCTGTTTTCGGAAATCAAGTGAAACTGAATTAGATGGTCAATCACACCTTCAAGAGGAGCAGGAATCGGCTCGATATTGCCTGTGACAGTTATAACACGGTCACAATGTTAAATTTTGTTAACGAATATTCGGATCTTGAAATGTATTTTTTTTTAAAAGTTACGCGATCGCACGCTTACTCTCTTGGGATTTATTATTTGTAGCTTCATCTTTTATTTGTCCAAAAATTGGAGCTCCAAACTGAATTAGCTCTCTCTTGATTGCCTTTGACTGCTGGTTATACATGATAAAAGTCTCACCTACTCACCCAAAGATCAGTAAACAAGCTTATAAACTTAGAATTATAAAAATGCATTTCCAAGAGTGTATACTATTTTAAAAAAATAAAAGAGTAAATCAAATAAACAAGATGTATTTCAAGTTGAAGACTCATAAATTCCTATGGTAATGTTGACAACAATGTTTTCTATATTTTGAAATAGTCTAAGCTCTATGAATCTAGAACTAAGGGTGTTTCTAACACAAGGCACGTTGCATACAGAACCAATTATAAGTAGAAAATTGCGAAAACTGCATAATACATTTGTACATGCACTTCTAGCAGTTTTCTACCTAAAATTACTAGCAAAGCTATAGTTATAACGGAAAATAAAATTAATTAATCCAAACCTGAGCAATCCCTTACTATCTCAAAACTTCGGTCCCGAAAGGAAAAAAACAAGGTTAACTACAAAAGCATCACGAATCACGGGATCCACCTGAGAGTTCACCATTTTGGCCAGCGACTCGAAGTTCAGTAACGTATTCAGTCAACTTAGATAGCTCTGTCGCGTTAAGTATGTCCTCATACATCTTCAAACCTCTCACAACATTCACCTGTTGGTCACATATTTATGTTCACATCACAATTCTAAATTATTTTAATAACTCAAATGTACAAGAAAATACTTACCATATGCCCTTTTACAGACTCCTTGGCTATGAACCCTTTTGTCATCTTGATTTCAGCACGTCGCGCTTCCCAGTCTTCTTCGTTTGAGCATATCTCGACGCTTTCCCCCGCTGATTGCACTTCCTGTAGTCCTGTGTTTCAAAGATAAGCATATGTAATTTTTTTAAAAGAAAAGTAATAAAAATAATATTCACTACTACAAAATCATAGATATGTTCCTCCTAATATATCTGAAAAACCGGGTTACACAAATCAAGTAACGTGTCTCTCCTATCCTAGAGAGGAGAGCTAAAATACTAAGGTGCAGTATATGTAGTTAATAAGAGTATATTAGTTTATCGTTAAAAAAATATAGATAACAGATTCAACATCTAGTTATGTTATCTTAAATTGACCTCTAGAATACATGCCGTATTCTAATAAACTGTGTGTAGTAGTGATACAAATTTATGATTACCCATTTTGTATCTTACGTAGTCGTTAAAAAAATATAGATAACAAGATTCAACAATCTAGTTATGTTATCTTTAAAATTGGACCCTCTAGAATACCACTGCCGTATTTCCTAATTAACCTGTGTGTAGTAGTGATTACAAATTTATGATTACCCATTTTGTATCTTTACGTAGTTCGTTTAATCCATGAGCCTACTAAAGCTCGGTATATGAGGCTCAACCTGATTACTGAAACAAGTTTCAATTTAGCTTTAAACTCATTTAAGCTAGACCTTATCTAAGCTTTTAGCGAGAAAGTCTCGACTCATTTATACACTTGACATACCTCTCTTAACGTTTTTTTAGAGGGATTCGAGAAGCAATTTTCCTAACCGCCCAAAATACTCCTCATGTGACCCCACCATGGTGGTTCATTTGAAGCACCATATTTATCAATCACTATTACCAATGAACCACCGAGCACTAGCACCCGTCCACGAACATAGTACGACAAAGAAACAAAAGCAATAACAGTATGGCACTTGCACCATATTCATATTCTTCCCCCATTACCCCCTCTTCTATAGTATTCCTATAGTGGACTTCATCCATTCCAAACTTTTTATCATTTTTCTAGTTACTTTCTTCTATGAGATAATTATGGAAAGTTTACTTTAGGGCTTTTGGTTGTATGGATTTAAGATCATTTGGAGTGGATGGGATTGTAAAAGGGGCATTATTCGACATGTGGCAGCCCTGTCAGAAAAGTGTTGGGGAAAAAGGAGGAGTGGGACGGAGCGTGAAAGAGTCGACACGTGACACACACTTTTTGTATTTATTTCATATTTAAAAAATAAAAGAAATCTATTAAATTTAAAGAAAAAACACTAATATAATGTCAAAGTCAATCAACATCTGCCACGTCCACCCAACAAGCTCCTCCACACCGGTGAAAAACCTCCCACCCCCTCCGCACGCCGCCCTCCATGCCACCCACGGGCTGGTTTACCTGGCGTAGAGTGGCTTCCACGCCATTCCTCTACGTCCACTCTCTACGCCCACTCTGTATGGTCTAAGTGAGAATCATAAAATTTGGTTGAATGGATTTTAATGGGAATCATAATATAAGTACAATAAAGTTATATTTTGTAGTTCAAGTCACAAATAAAATCCTAATACAAGGTGTAGGGATTATATAAAAGGTTAGTTAATGAATAAAAGAACATATTTTACCTTCTTTTTCCCATTTATGGAACATACTTTATACCGTTTAATGTAACCTAATTTTGTTACCATGGTATGTAATCAAGTTACACTTAGAAAGAGAATAAAAATATTTTGTATACGTAACTATTATTTTACGTACGCGGGTAACAATTATTAGAAGTTGTTAATTATGTTTGAAACGAGAATTTCTTATCGAATGTAACTTTTACAAGTATCTGAAGCAGTTCTATAATAGCAATTGAGGAGAGCGATAAAGCGGCAAACATAACCTCTATCTCATAAAATTGGGAGATCGCTATCAATCAGACTAGTGGCTAAAACAGACATTTTTACTAGAATAAAAAACTAGTAACATAAAGTAAATAAAAGTATAGATAATTTTATTTTATAAAAAGTATTTGAGTTTTTAAAGTTAAGTTTAACCCTATGTCACGAAAGATTCAGCAAGTCATAAAGTTCGACTCGCTTTAACACCTATCCACATCACAAACTAACTCACAGGAATCCCCACTACACAAACAAGATTCGTGTAGCAATTATCTTTCTTCAATTGTATCCTACTACTACAAAAAAGTTCAATTGTATCCCTAAATCTTTACAACCTCTAGTGTATATAAATGTTGATAATTATTGACAAAACAATAAAACAACAAACTAAACATGACGCAAAAATGACGTCAATAATAACGGATCTGAAAATGCAGGCTTAGGCGAAACCACACACATCTCAAGAAAATTGGCAATGTTTAATTTTTATTTATTTTTATTTAATTTTATTTTTTTATTTTACTCAAAGTTAAAAAGCCACTTTGTATGGAAATCAGACCTCAAAATTCCCATCAAAATCCTTGGGAAATTAATAGATGTTATTGAATTATCACTTTTACTGATTCTCGTATTCATATCAATCTTTAAAATACAGATGAAATTAATTTATAATTCTAAAGTCAAATATTTCAGTCAATTTAACAACGTTAAAACTTAAAAGCTACATCCAACAGGACATTCTAGAAACAGAAAAATCAAATTTCCAAATACAAAAAAAAAAGTCAGAAAAATTGGAGAAACTAAGAAATTTGAAATTTCTAACTAAGTTGAAAAATAGCAAAAAGATCAATCAATTTTTGTAGAATTGAATAATTTAGTAATATTCAAAAAGAATATTTATTAAAAAAACAATAAAAACATAAAAAGTCGTTTCGTCTTTAGTAAGATCGATTTTGCAGTTCAAAATGGGGTTACAGCGCAGCTTGTTGTCTGTTTATTTGCCGTTTATTTGTAAGTTGTTGTTTTGTTATTTTATAAAGTATTTATTATGTTAAAAAAAATATCAATAAAGGTTCAAAAATAAGTTTAAAAAATACCTGTAAAGTGTTGATTATGAAATTAATTTATAGATTCACATGGTTGTGAATTTAATAATTACAAAAATTATAACGAGAAACATGTGATGTGAAGTTAAAAACAGGGACAAGATCTGAATGTCTGCAACGAAATTGTAACAGATTTGTAACAGAATTGCAACAAATTTAACTGTACGGATTATAACAAAATACCTGCATCAGTGATCCCACTCTTTGGTGAATGATTATCTTTATTGGTATCATCATCATCATCCACAACTTCACCACCATTATTCTCATCGATGTAGACGGAATCCATTTCTAAAATTTCACCTATATTCTCCACCTTTTCGTCAACAATTTTTTTCTCTGCATCTTTTAATTTCAATTTCTGCTCTGCCACTTTCTGTAGTTCCATCGTCACATCCGCGATCGAAAAATACTTCTGCATCTGAAGAATCGGGATCCAATTCAGCCTTCGTCGATGTATAGCCGAAAACACCGATTCATACTCGCCTTTACCGCCTTCAAACTGCGACAAATGCCCGCACAGCGCGTCGATTATCGCGTTTGCCGCGACGAATTCGCCTCGGAACCACGAGATTATCGCGTCCTTAGCGAATGCCTCTGGCATCACGGACGCGGTCGCCGCCGGCATCACCAAACGGCACTCGTTCGGGTGCTGAAGAAACGCCCGCTGCTGGCGACATCTAAACTTCAGTACGGTGCGCCGAAATATTGTAAATAAAATGATTAACAAAACCTTTGATTGCCTCTGTTTTCCGTACAACAAATCACCGGTGGCGTGTGTTATGGATTGACTGAGTTTATGAGAGAGAGAGAGAGAGAGAGAGAGCAATGAGAGAGAGAGAATGTATGTATATAGACTATAGAGACGATGTGTATGTATATATGCACCTTGTATATATAGTGACTAGAAAAATAATAAAAAAACAAAAAATATTTTGGCAAGTCCGTCTATGGGACACTTAGCTGATGTGTCATTTTTTGATACGTCATCTTTGCCAGCGTGCATTTATTATTTATTATTTGAGTTATAAGCCGGGTGGAAAATATTTGTTAATAAAAAGATTCAATCATTCGAGTATATTGATTTGTAAGGTAATTGTTTTAATTATGTATTTTATAGGGGTGTAAATTTCTGACACGAGGGGTTTAGGTTTGGTCTAAACGGGTTCGGATTTGTTTCAGACTGAACCCGCGAACCCGTTTAGCTAAACGAGTCGGGTTCGGGTCAGCCCGGTCGGTTGACGGGTTGACCCGTTTAACCTATTTATATTATATTTTATGTTTTTATAATATGTTTTATGTCGTAAATTAATTTGGGTGTATATTTTATGCATAATTATAACTTAAAACGAGAAATTGACATAAAGTTTTATAACTAAAAAACAATTTTATTATATACATTTGTGTTTTTTAGTAAAATTCTAATTTTAATATATTAACTTGCGAAAAAAATGAAAGGTCAGGTTGAACGGTTCGTGTTCGGGTCAACCCGCTAATATTCGGGTCGTGTCCGATTCATACATATGACAAGATTTTCTGTAACATTCGTAAAAAAATGAATCCTAAAACCCGACCCGTTTTTGTAACTCTATCCGTTTTCATATTCCACGTAATTTTGTTTAATGTTTAAGCAATAAAATGTCTTGGATTCTATGTTTTGATCATACATGTTATCATATCTGGTGATTTATAGTCTTATACATGTTTTATACAACCTTGTAAATTAATTTCCATGTATTTTGAAGCAACCCTCCATATCTCTAAGGTCTAAAACTAAGGTTTTCTTAAGTTAATCAAAAACTTTGGAGACTTCGTGAACAAACCTAGCACATCATATCCTAACCTTCTTATCATCCAAACTTCATTATATATATGCCTTAAGATAAGACATTGTGTTTTTGAGGGTTAGATGTAATGATAGCAAGAGCTCTAATTCGTATTTATTTTGTCATAAGATGACTTTCGGGTGACTTTCTTTCTCCATCCTTGAGCTATCATTCTGGTCCATTCAAAGCTCCAAGATATACTTGATATACTAAGGATCAAGTAGGTTCAAATTATGCATAAAACTGAGCTCCAGCGTAACGGGAATCACAAACACAAGTTTTAGAACATAACCCTCGACCGCATCAAGACCCAAGGTTTAAGCCCAATTCTCGACATCATGGATGTTGGATTACTCTCTTCCATATGATAGTACTTTGAAAATAATGGACGTAGGCGAAAACCGTGCGCGAAACGGAGTTATAACAAAGCGGGAATCGCAAAACAAGTTTGGTGTTTGTTGCTAATTTGAAAGACGCGAAAATCTTGTTTTAAGTTCATCCCACATCGCCCCAATCACCAATTTGTGCTCCATTTCACACCTATAAATACCCTTGCTTAGTTCTTTATAGCTTGCAACTCATAGTTTGATTATAAACAAGTGGAATAACCAAATTTGGTGGCTCCACAAGCACAATACCCATTTGGGTGTGGTGTGTAGTAGTTTTTATTTCCACTTTCGACGAGGATGTGCCGCCCTTCAAGCTCTTCTCATTTTGTAAAGTTTTTCTTCGAGGTAATTTTCCTTTCTTTGTTCTTTTATTTTTTTTATTTTTAATTTTTGTTTTAATATTCATTTATTTATTGCTTTCTTAGTTTAATTAGCTTAGTTTAGGTTCTTAGTTAAGGAGCATTAGGCTCGTTAAGGTAGCCTAGTTTAGGCTCGCCTTTAGGCTTGTCGTAACCTTGTAGAGGTTCGTTAGGCTCAAAGAGTCTAACATATCATGTTCGTTCATTTAGCTATGCCTAGCATAACGTTTACTTTTTTTTGTTGCATTCTTTGTCTAGCTTAAGTCACGCTTATCAATTGGATTTTCTCCTTATTCTCGTGCGGTTTTTCACTAAGGATTAAAAACGCAAACACTGTGAGTGAATCTTACAACTTCCCTTTTTATTCATGTATTGGGGTGTATCATGTGTCGTTTACATATTTCGTTTATTCAAACAATTGTGCTATTACCATTATATGATCTAACGTGTGATGTAAATGTTGTTTGTTGTATTGCGTGTTTACATTTTTGTCAGTTGCGTGCAATTCATTCATTAGGCCCATCAGTTCCTCGTTGGAGACGAGTTGAGCATCAGGTGCCTCATTAGATCGGCTCCTTTTGATTGAGCCTTGATCTCATTGTTCATCATTTGTCATGTTTGTGTGTGCATTGATTGATAATATGTGGCTTGTGGTTAGATGCGGTTACTCATATTTGATTCGTGCACATTTTTATTTAAATAACCAATATAATTAATTCTTTCCAATGTTTAAATAAGATTCACTCGCTAACTTTTGTTGACCCAAAAACCATTTTTACACATGATACATGTGAACAGGTTGAAGCAAGGAACACCTAGGAATTTGCCTTAGAAGAAAAATAAAGAGTTCATGAATGTTGTGTTTAGAACATGTTGTGCTTGTATGTTTATTGTAATTCCTCCTTTAAATTGGAAATAATAAATATGAAACTTTATAGTAAATGTCATGAGCTTTGATGAAAACCCAATCATGCCCCGACTACCATTTTCCGCTGCGGGTCAGGGTGTGACATTTTCGGTTCGGGTTCATCTAAAATTTTCGGGTTCAGGTCGGGTTGGAATAGTCAACCTGACCCGTTTAGCACCCCTAGTATTTTGTTGGGTCAGATGAAATACAAAGTCTTCTAAAAATAAAAAGTCGTAAGAAAGGTATCAAACGGATTTCGATTGACCTTATTTAAGCGTTATTGGAACCGTTTCATCGAACTTTACGATGTAAGATTTTTTAGGTTTTTGTTTTTAGATGTTTAGTTTATAGATTTTAGAGATTTTGTTTAGATCATTGTGTCTTTTTATTTATCATCGTGTCTTTTCTATATTTGTATCATTGTGTCTGTTTTGCGGCTCATTGTGTCTGTTTTTTCTTTGACATTGTGTTATATTTTTCGACGTTGTATTATATTTTCTCGACATTGTATTATAATTTGCGATCCATTATGTCTTTGTATACTTCTTATTTTTAGGAGCATTTGTTAATCACTTTACTTGTATTTTATAATATTATTATAATTTATGTATTTAGATGTTTACGGTATTTGTTGTTAAAAAAAGGTTATGTGTATAGATGTGAATTGAATGTGCATCGTTTTTCATCAAATCTCTAGAAAGGTCAGACGATTTTAGCCTTCTAAGGTCAAGTTCTGGAAACTGAGGAAGATATATAAGATATCATGTTTTATTTTTCTTATGGTTTATAAACTTGATTTTATCATTTGTTTATCTTTTATCAATAGGTTCTAGGTTGGTAATTGGCTAATATCATATGAGAAATCAACAATAAGTGGTTAATTTTATTATGTTTATATGATTATCTGATAATTTTTCTAGAAAATTCTATCCTTTGTTGTGCAATTATACATGCATGACACAAACCTATAAGAGGGTATATGTTGTCCATACAAAGTCTAATGAACGTATCACCCTGTGTAATTTAGGATTTCATGTAAATTTTCTTAATTTTGCAAGACTAAATAAATTAAAGTTAAAGGTTATCAGTTACAAAATGATGCGTAAAACTCTCGCTCAACCTAAGGGGGCAATCTGACCAAGAGACAAATGATGATACTCCAAAACATTTAACACGAAAACGGAAAACTAAGATACAAAAAATCAAAATGACAGCCATATAAAGCAATCGATCCTGTAGGACAATGATCGATAGATTTATCAAGACAAGGAGCAACAGGATTGTGAATCAAAACAAGGTTGTGACCGAACTAAACAAAAGACTTACTGCGCTGGGTGAATTGCGGGAAGACAAAGTTCCGTCTTATATCACAATTTGTCATGATAAAGAATCGAAGGGAATTGAAAAATAGGATGGTCAACAAACTAACAATATTGATGTTAAAGTTTGTGTAGGTATGCAACATTCAGTAGACCTACATGAAGAAGTTAGATTCAAGAGGGATAATGCATTAAGCCTAGATGAAAAAATTGTTTTAAATACCATGATATTTAGTCATGAAGTTGAGTAAACAAAATTGGTTTCCTATTCCAAACCGGATAATATAGTATTAAACAATTCTCAGTCACGTAATCTCGAAATTAGCAAAGTTGTAACCAGGAAAAAACCTGCAGATATATGATAAAGAGGAGTCCAAGAATTCAACTCAAAAAGGTGCAAGTGTTACAAGGAGTAAACGATTTTGGTGAAACAATGAAAGTTGGTATTGAGAGAGAGGGTGAAACTTACACTGTGTTCCCAAGTCTCATTTAACAATGAGAAGGGAAGGAAAATGAATTAAGAGAGAAAAGAAAGGAAAATATGTGGTTATTTCGTGTTCCCGAGTTTAATGAAAAGTAAAGGAAAAGAGAAGAAATCAAATATTTTATGTGTTCCCGAGTTAGAAGGAAAAGAAAATAAATGAACAATTTTACCATTATACCCTTTACTGGTGTTTATAACAAGGATTAGATATGAGGGTAATTTAGTAATTGATAAGATTTTCTCTCCTAATCTCTCCGATTTGGGAGGATACATATATATACAAATTTTCTCTCTTTTTCCCTCCCCTTCTATCCTTAAAAAATCTCGAGAACATGGTTTTTTCATATTTTCATCTCTTTTATTTCTCCTCCCCTTGTTTAATGAGGCTCGGGAACAGAGTGTTAGTGCAATGCCAACATGAAAGACCCAAACAATTGATGTGAAAAGTATACGGGTGGTTCGGTTTTGGACTCATGGGATGGTTTGGATGAGATCAATTAACATTAAAGGGTTATTTAGTAAATTTGTTTTACTTAAATTCAAATTAATTAGTAGTTATCTAATGTCTTTAGATAAGGTTAAATTCGAGTTTGAATTTGTTTCTAATTGATTAGCTTGTAGGTCAAGGAACTTTACTCTTTAATTTTGTGGCTAGAATATGTTGGTTTAACAAAAGACAAAGCTCTAGAACAAAGAATATATAGCAATACAAAGTTTTAAGTGGGAAATTTGAGCTTTGTTTTCTATTACAAATTTACGTATATGAAACAACAATCATTTTTTCTCTAGAGATTTAAAAATATGGAGAACAAATTTAAAGGAAAAAAAGATAGCATTCTTATGTATGATGTTTTAAAGGACGATATACAACTAAAAATGATAGTCAGGGTTTTGCTATCAAGAATTCATGCAGGATATGTGAACAATTATTAGACCGCTTTGTGGATGTGGTATAGTATGTATGTTCGGGTTAGTCCATGGGGGTATCTCGGCTAGTTCAATTTAGGCCCCTTTTTTTGTTTTCGCTTTGTGTGGGTTTTTTTTTTCGTGTGTCTCTATAGTCTCTATGCGTACGTTGCGGTTTTTTCCTTTGGGTTTTTGGATTAGAGTCTATTAGGTTCTGTAGTTCGGGATTGTGTCATTTGTTTTGAGTTTCGGTTGTTTCTATTATTTTTCAGGGTAGTTTCTTGCTAGTCTTGGCTTTATTTCAATAAAATTTGTTCGTTAAAAAAATAACAAAACATTTAATTCAGTTAACTATTAGAATATGGTATTTCAGAAAACTAAGTTTGTCTAATTTCTAAACTTTCAAATAAAGTGTTAATTTTTAAATACATATTTCAAGTGAAAAAGATTTTTTTTTTTAAGTTAAAGCACACAAGAGCCACTAGGGACCCACCGGTGTTCATGACCATGATCTAAGAGACATGTCATGTTATGTTAGTTGACAAGGTGTAGTTTATGATATTCTCAACATAAGAATAGAGGGTATGGTGCGGGGTTGGGGCGTGGGTTGGGACCAAACGTCCAGTTCACCACCCTGGTGGGCGGGGGTTTCGACGTGGCCCCTTGGGCGTGGATTTCAGCCCGGGCGTTGGGCGACCCTAGCGGTCCTGCGTGGCCGATTCTTATTGGCTGGGTTGCTAGGCGGGTGATGACTAGGATTTGAAATTTTAAAAACAACCGTTTGGCCAAACGGCTACCCCAAGTGCCCAAATCGCTAACCCAACATTCATATCGGCTGCCCGAACCCGCTAGCGACACTTGAAAATCATGGCCTCATGGACGAACGAGGAAGAGATAGCACTAGTAACGAGCGTCGTGGACGCGATGAAGGGCCGCCAACCCGGTGAAACGCGTTACTGGCCGGAAGCTTTCGCGAACTACCGGCACAACGTAGGGAATGACCGGCACAATTTAAACGTGTGCCAACACAAGTGGCGCGAACTACACCTGAAGCTCGAAATCTACCTAACACTTAATTAGGGTTTTTTTATATATGCCTAAGTATGTTTTTTTTAGATTTGTAAGCCTTTTTTTTATAGGATTTTGTAACTTTTTTAGGAAATTTTAATAATAATTTTAGGCTTTTTTTTTAATTATATGTGTATTATAATAAAATTAAAAAGAAAATATAATACGTGGCCAAGCCACACGGGCTAGGCACGCTGAACCATACCCATCGAAAATGTGTCAGACCAGCGGTGCCCTTCCAAGTCCACGTGCTTGAACTCTTCCAGTACCATGGGCACAAGATCAATTTCGAATTCCTCGTCTTCTATAACGATTTTCCACCCTTTACATATTTCATTCGATAAGTAGTGCTTGCTATCAGCTACTTCTACTTCTAAAGGTATAAGCATTCGTTCAGTTTTAAAGGAGGGATGACTTATTAGTTCGTGTGATACAAATGACCTACTTGCCCCATAATCAAACAATACATTCGGGTCATGCCCCAAACTCCCGCCCACCATATCCCACATTCTAATAATTCTTTCTATCTATGTTCAAGATGCTCCACAAAGCGTTTAAAGTGTCACAAAGTTCCATAGTTAAATTCACATAGGTCAAGCAAACATCAAACATGGGTTCAATGGTGATTAACAAGAATGAACCCACCCTTTGTGTGATATTTTTATATCAAGGCGGATCAAACAATACAAAAAACTCTAGATCATCTATAAATCAATGTGTGCAAGGTTTCATTTAGACTATTTTCTTATGTTTAAAGTGTTATCCATTATTATTTGGATCTCAAATGTCACAAGAATGAGTTATGTACAATCGATTACAAACAACTTATAACGATAATTATAACTTATAAAGGATGTAGTGGGTTAATGATAAAAGTTAAAACCACAAATATTCGATGTTTGCATTCGCCTTACTATCCCATTTGAGTCAACATAATGTGGTTGGAAATCACATAAACTTTGTTCGAGAAAAAAATTCAACGGCAATGCATACATTTAAATTTTATTTGTATCATTTGTTTAAAGTTCATGAATTTATCACAAAGTCGCTTGACTAATGTATGATGGCTAGCGTCAATTTTGTTGATTATCTTAATATGTTAATACTTAATCTTAACATATGATAGTCGATGACCAAATGAAGCATAAATTATCTTTATGTAATAGAGTAGGCCGTCAACAGCCGCTACACCGCTCCCCTCAGGTATCGGGATAGAGAATGAAAATTTTGTTAATAAAAAAAAAAGTAATGATGGGGGGGCCACCCCACCCCACTCTAATCTAGACCAATCACATGTCTTGCTTTATTTTATTTTATTGGTATTGGGTGTTTAATTAATTAACAACACATTGTTTACGGATATCTATTAATAGTTAAGTTCTTGTGTGGCAGTAATGTGACGGTGATATAGTGACACATTTAGTTAACCTACAATACATAGTCTGTCTAACTCATATTTTCATATATCCCTTCATATAAGTTTTGTTCTTAGCGTTAAATAATGATTATTAAGTTACTAATGGGAAACTATTGAACTGGTAAAGAACTTACAACCTTTGTAATCGCCTATGCTTTTTTAACGGTCAAAAGAATTATAGACCACCACACCATCGACTAGAAAAACTAGCCGGAAAAACAAAAAAAGTTACATAATAAGAAGTAATTTTACAACCACCCGGTCCAACTAATTTTGAAATTATTTTTTTACTAGAAACCCATAATAAACAATAACAATAATCGAATAAGCATTCAAGCACAGACTCCTGTTCGACTATGTTATTCGCATTAGTTTGGTGATTGCCTCATTATTTCTTTTGCTTTGTGTTTCCCTTTATTAAAGATAACTTTTTGACAAAAAAGAAAAAAAGTAATTTTTTGATATTTTCCAGTAAAGTCTGCCTTCACTAAGAATAAAAATTGGTGCAGAAAAAGTATGAATTAGTTTATAATATTGTTTGGATCTATCTATGTATTTTAAATGGAATATTGAATTTTAATAATTTAAATATTCGTTATTGGTCGTCCAATCCGTCTCACATTAAAAATAACCACTGACAGTCCAACTATTAATATATTGGTTCCCAATGGACCCTAACTAACAGAATCCTAACGTCGTTTGTCTTCGGTTGCCGGGAAAACGTTTTTTGCCGGAAAACTCAACAATTTCGTCCCAACTCTTTTTGTAACTTTATTACGGACCTTTAGAAACATTAGTCTACTAAAATCCCCAATTATTAAAGTCGCCGAAAACTTAACATTTTCGTCACAAACCTCTTTGTAACCTTATATTGGGTCTTTAAAAGCCTTTATCTGGCCAAAAACAGTTTTCCTGGCGACCGGAGACTAACGGCGTTAGGGTTCTTTAGACAGGATCCATTGGTGGCCAATATTTCAATAGTTGAGATTGCCAGTGGTTATTTTTTAAGTTGAGATTGTTGGCGGCAAACAATGAATAGTTGTAATTATTAAAATCCAATATTCATTTTTTTTAAACTATTTCATGTTGATGAAAGATAATTTTAATAGTGATGAAACTATTTATAAATTAGTATTGGAAATGGGAAATCAACGATTTAAACTGATGATGAAAACTATATACCGACGAAGATAACAATAATAATGTCAAAGGGACAAAACAAAAGACAATTTAATGAAATTTACATTGAACTAGCATTGTGTTTTGTTTCATATCTGTATTTTTTCATATAAAAAGTGTTTTTGAAACGGTTGCACTTTGATTTTGTTTATGCATTATATATTATTGTTAGATGTATGCAAAATTGTTTATCATTTTATAGTTAAATATGTATAAATCACGTATAAGTGAAAAATATATAATACATATCAACAAATATGATACCTCATTCAACATTTCATATTAAATTTAGATATATAACTTTGACTTGTATTAACTATGAATCTATGATGATATCAAATGACCAAAATTGTTTTTAGGTCACATTTTTTTTCTGTATATTCGTATTATGTTTTAGAAATACTATTAAATGGGTACATTATACATACTAAGAACATAAATATCAATCTATATGCTTAATGTATACTTGGCAAAAGGTGTAACATATGTAGAATGACGATAAACATCAACGAGACTAGTTTCACTATTACTGCATACTGTCACGGGATAAGTAGAGCAACGCAAACATCAGCGAGACTAGTTTCACTAAAACTGCATATTGTCACGGGGTTAGTTTTCGACCCCCGTGTGGCATCCCTAAATCCCGGGGACAAGCCAATTCATCCCGCTTCTTTGTGTGGGTCGTTGGTTTCGTCCTCCTTTGGACTCAGCGACGACAGTTCTCGGCCAGAGGTGCGTTCGTCGTAGACACAACTAGGCATGTACACTTCTTCATTGACACTGGCTCCATCCCTTGATAAAGTCTAGGGCTAGCCAGTAACCCAAATGTTCAAGTGCAGCCCATTTTATTCCGACCTTCAAATATTTGGCTCATGACAATATTCTCTCTGGTGATAATGCCATAGATAATTTTTTTAGTTTGGGTCAAGCTAGCTTTTAAGCGTTAAATGACGACATAAAGATCATGTTTTGATGGGTCAAGTAACGAACTAAGGGAAGTAACAAGTTACAAAAGTGTAACTTTTCATGAGTCAAGTTATTGTCTTAGTGCTTTTTTTTCCGTCAAATATGCAATCCATGACCTTGGTGTCACTTTTACTATTCATAAGTGGGTTTTGGTGGTTATAAATGAAAAATACAAACCAAACATGAAGTGTGAGAATCCCTACGTTGTTGACCTACACTAACATTTAACTAAAATGTATATATTTAATGTAAGACATATTTTATTGTTTTTTTTTCTTATAAAAATCTTTCAAACTAATATTGGTATATTAAAGTCATAAACTTGTTTAAGTCCACTTATATGTGAAATCAAGTGTACATTTTTATTACTTATCACATTCATTACATGTATGTAGTCTATGTAAGAACATTTTTGTTGTCATAAATATTATGTTTTTACTCTTTTACCAATATGAAACGAATCTTAGGCCATGTGTAGCAGGGCTTGAAAATTATGTCCCTTTTGGGTGTTATGCGATACGTGACATCTCAGTCAACAAGTAGCATTATGGGCCTAGTGGTATTTTGGAGGTGAGATAAGGCTTAGGGACCATTAGGTTTGTGTTGATTCCCCAAGAGGATTTCCGATTTATTGGATTTCTTCCTGAATTGGTGTATAGGCATTATATCATAGCGGAGATGAATATGATCAGATGATTTCGCTGGTATTACAATGATAGTTAAGTGATCTATCAGTTATCCAAATTTGCAGTAAAAAAAAAGATACATTCCTCAATAACAAAAGTCATCATGTCATCTAAATCCCTTTATAAAAAAAAAGGGGACATAGCCAAAATAGTCTTGATTTGGTCAAAATTCCAAGCTAGCCGAAGGAAACTTCTTGTAGAGACTCTACCATATTCTTGAAGAGTCTTTTAACATCCGACCAATCACATGCATACACGTGGCTTGTAGAGACTCTACCATATTCAAAATGAGACGTTTCCCACGGCTTTAGACGTTTCCCATGGCTTGAAGCGGCTTGAGACCTTTCCACATGGTTTGAGACGGCTTGAGACTTTTCCACATGGCTTGAGACATTTCCACATGGCTTGAAACCTTTTCACATGGCTTTAGCCGTTTCACCCTCTTTAGCCGGCTTCAATAGCTCAAAATTTTAAATTTGTAATTTTAAATTCGAAGTTTTAACATGTACATTTGTTTAAAAAAATTTATAAAAAATTCATAATTTAAAAAAAAAATTTCCAATTTGTAATGGAAATGTTAGCATTTCGGAAATGTTACGAAATTTTAACAAACGTACATGTTAAAACTTCGAATTTAAAAATACAAATTTAAAATTTTGAATTTAAAATTTTGAGCTATTGAAGCCGGCTAAAGAGAGTGAAAAGGCTAAAGCCATATGGAAAGGTCTCAAGCCATGTGGAAAAGTCTCAAGTCGTCTCAAGCCATGTGGAAAGGTCTCAAGCCGTTTCAAGCCATGGGAAACGTCTCAAGCCGTGGGAAACGTCTCATTTTGAATATGGTAGAGTCTCTACAAGCCACGTGTACGCATGTGATTGGTCAGATGTTAAGACTCTTCAAGAATATGGTAGAGTCTCTACAAGACGTTTCCTTTGGCTAGTTAGGAAATTTTGACCAAGTCAAGGCTATTTTGGCTATTTTCCAAAAAAGAAAGTATAAACTAAGATGACGACGGCGCATCGACAGTACGGTACGGCGGAGTTGACGGCATAAGGTAGTGGAGACGGTGGGTCCGTCCAATCGGCGGTGATAACGTCTGGACCACCGGAAAATATGGAAGGGCCACTCAACATGCAATCACGATGCTTGCTCTTGTGGGCCCCACCGTTAATAAAGGCTGAAACTTCACTTCTTTCACCATCTTCTTTCCCCTTTTTTATTTATTTATTTATTTTTTAGTATTTTTAAAATAATTATTCCACTCAATTCCTTATTTATTCCTTCTATTTATCGAATAAATTGTTTACTCTTGCTTCTTTAATTTAAGGAACTTTACAGACCAAGTTTTGGGGAATAATATTTTTAAAGAATATTGTCTACAAAGATGTGTTACTAGATAAAAAGCCATAACAAAAGTTAATTATTTTAACTAGTGTAATTGTTCCGCGCTATGCGGCGGGAATTCGGTCGGTAGCTACTTGGTTTGTTACGGTACCAACATTGAGTTTAGTAACTGAAAGAGAAAATCCAAAAGGATACCGACACATCTTTTTAATCGATCGAAAACCATTAAGATATTAAAGCATACTGGTTTTGATAACATCGACACATCTATCGATATTGTCCGGTGTAGTATCTGCACTAACTATAGCCTACGAGTCAAAAACTCTATTTTGAATACAATTCATAGAAAAACTATGTATATACTTTTCATGCCACTTGAATAGAATACTTGAATAGAATTTATATATCGAAATGTAAATAAAAGTTTCAATCGTATTTTTATAATTTTTATATAACATAGACTTAAAAGAGGAAAAGAGAATATATGAAAAATAAATAATTGTATCAAATTAGATGTTTGATTACTTATATGAAGGTATGAAACTTAAGGATTTAGATTGTGCTCTTCAAATTGCTATAAGAAAGAGAAAAAGGTAAAGAGAAATTCAAACAAAAGTTGACTATTGTTCATCCGGATGTTATCAATTAATAGATAGATATATACAATTATTTAGGTTAAGTTTAAATAAGCTCAAGTTGGAGGAAGAGATGAAGCTCATGTAACAAATGAGTTGAGTTTAAGCTATAAATAGTATTTTTTATGCACATATTGTATATATAAAACTCTATAATATATTATGATATAATTATTATTATATACAATAAAACCCTTTATAATTATCGTTTGAGGTCTACTCAGTGTTAGATGCAGAGATGCATAAAGAGTTGTCTCGTTATAAAATTAGTTATAGTTATTGCTAGCTAATGGCTTCTTCTCGTTTTATCCTTCTCCTTCTTTCATAACGTGAGCTCGGAGAAGGAAGTGATAGGAGGGGTCCTATGAATAAACACCCCATGATGAAAAATCCTTGGCATGTCACTGAGTTCGAACCTTTAGTTATGGAACTCAAAATGACTTCAGTTGAGGTTCCCTTCGATTAAACGGTTCGACCTTGGCATGTGATCACCTTTGCACCTTTATTATCGTTATCAAATAGAGATATGATGTGGTTTGTTCTCTTCCTCTTCTTAATAAACCTGTAAGTGGTTGGACAATCGTTTTCTCTATCAATTTATACATCGATTGTGGTTGATACATATCTAATAAACTTTTATATACGTTCAAATAACTAAAAGACAACAATAAGAAAGATCAATAACTAAAATGTGTTATTCGATAACACTAACAAGTTGGAATTTTATTTAACAATTTCTAGATTTTCAAGAAACGCCACAACCTATTCGAACTCTTAGCCTTTTAATTGTGCAGCACATCACTTAACCATTATGAAAAGTGAACGAGTGTTCCCACACCTAGCATCTACCCAAATCTTTTCTTAGATAAATGAAATTGTTTAGACAAATCTTTTCTTAGATAAATCAAATTGTTTTGACAATTTGAAAATTTGAATGTCAAATTAAAAATATTACATTGAATTTCTTAACTATTCGAACATTATTTTTTTTTTATAAAGAGAGTCTTATGAGTTCCAAAAATCTGGTAACGAATAATGTCGACATCAAGAATCAAATCTTTTTATCATATTATGATGTTAAAATCTGCCTGCAATTTGATTTTTGGTGGTTTTAAACTTGGACAACTCAGTTTTTTATGCTTTTTTTAATATCTTGACTCTTTTTCATATATTGAGATAGCATTGTAACAATGACAAACTAAATAGTAAAAATTGATCCAATTGGAGTTTTTTTTAATTCAAATAATCATCGTCACATAACATGACAGGTAAACGGACAACAAATTGCATCGCAACCCCTTTAAAATAGCAAACTCAATTCCACTAAAAACAAAACTCTGGTTCTTCGGCAAATTAGATCGGATCAAACTAATTCATCCAATCGAACACCCCTATATGTATACTTACAACATCAACCTTTGGTGATGTTTGTTACACATAACAAATGTTTATTTTTCAAGTTTAATACGTTAACTATATATTAATTTACAAATATAATTCTCGTTACAAAAACACTATTGAATTTTCTTTTGTTTTTAACCCTTTAACTTTTCAACTTTTCAACTTTTCATGTTTAACTCTTACACTTTTTATTCTATTTAATTTTTACTTTTTAACCATTAGCCCTTATACTTTTAATTCATTTTTTAAACTTTTTAACTCTTATGCTTTAAAACCTTTACATGTTTGTCACAAAGAGTTAATAAACAATTTTTATTATGGTTTAACGGCCCAGTATCAACATGTGGATCCTATGTCAACTTAGTTATTTTTTTTATGTTTTACGTATCGGTCAAATTTTGTGAGTTAGCACATTGCAACGTGTGTGCTTGGTTCAACAACTTTTACTATTATTTGTTTACTTTTAGCCCTATACTATTCATCCTTTACAAACTAGTCACCAAATTTCCGTTTACGTTTATGTCTGAATTTTGCAAGTTAACAAGCTGCAACGCAGGTGTGTGGTTCAACATTTTTACATCTATATATTGTCCGGTTAATGGCTCAGTCGCAACGCGAGGATCCTAAGTCAACCTATTATTTATTTATATGTTTTACGTTTCGGTCCGCAAAGCGCAGGTCCTAAATACTAGTTAAAAAAACAAGTGTTTTAGTTTGTACACATAGTTGCAAATCATATCAAATTCAATACGTAAATTTTTTTATATAGTTAATCTTGAATACCAAATTATATTCTCAACAGGCAAGTAAGTATATAAACAAAATTCGAACAAAACAGATTAGGTTTTTAGAGGTTAATACAATAGAATGATATACTCAATCATTGACATATTGTTTTAGCATATATGCTAAAGTGACTAAAAATCAAAACTTTCTTTAAATGTTTAAAGAATGTAAAAAAAGAAGATTATTCTTTGAGATTAAAAAGCTGAAATTGGCAAAAGTAATCATCCCTTTTGTGCTCCAAAATCTGAAGGAATTTAATTTGGAGGTAGCCACCACAAGAAGATGATGAGGGGTTTGTTGTAGAAGAAGAAGAATATAAAAAGAGTGATGAGCAATTCATTGTTCATCCATTGAGAATCTTAAACCATATATCTTATAGCTTTGATTTATTATATTCGAACTTAAGATTTATGCAACTTACATGAATATATTCGAAAAAAATATACTATCGTATATACACGCATTTAGGCTTCATGTTGCATAAAAGTATGAACAATAAAGTCGAATGTTGAACTTGGACAGGGTCCATGTTTGACTCGATTGTCTTAAAACGTATTTCATGCTTCTTTCTTATAGTCTAACAGCCGAAACAGTAATGCTGCCGAAGATGTCCAAAACTATCCTGAAAATCGCACCACTTATTATTTTGTGGAATTGAACAATAGAGTTGGAAATCTTTTTTGTTTGTCTTAGAACAATACCTCGGTGTTTCATTTTATACCCCGAAACCAAACCCGAACATAGGTGAATCTTATATAAGGTGTTTTTAAATTGCAATTAACCGCTTTCATATGCAATTAAAAGGTTTGAAACGCACTTGAAATGTGAGAAACATTTATTTTACAACTTTAATGAGTTATGAATTGTGCGCCCCGCTTACGGTGTGCGCATATAATGTATATCTGTGTGGGCCCCCTGGCGGGGGGTAAAAGTGAAATTGTACTGATTTTAACGTTATTTTACTAATTTTGTGAAAATTACGTCAAAAGCGACAGATGGTTAATCATGCATCATGTGGTGGCATTGATAACCGAAAGACAAAGGGGCGCATGCACTAATCGACCTTTGTTAAGATTGTTGAGTATTATGTGCCTTATGCCCATGGCTTGATGCAAAACTACTATCGAGTCATTGGGTCTCACTGGAAGCAGACTCTCTATACCTACGAGGTAGAGTAGAGATAAGGTTGTCTGCATCTTACCCTCCTCGGTCCCTACCTTACCTTTGCTATTGGTGGGATTTACTGAGTATGATAGTGATGAATGAATTATGAATTGTGGGACTAGGATCAAATACAAAGTCCAAAATAAATAAGAAGGGTAAGAAGGATTGTCCATTGATCTTAGATTTGGAGAGTTGAGATTGGTTTTAGAGAAAAGAAAATTATGGAAAGTGTAACGCCTCGCTTTTTCATACTTTCCATATTTATAAAGATAGTCTTGTATTTCTATTTTTGGAAACCTTTGTATCTTGTAATTGTTCTTCATTTAATCTTTGTAATTCCGGGACTTGAATCATAGTGAAACACATTTTTATTCGTATACATATTATACATATTCATACGTTGGTGCATTGATACATTATACGCAAAAACGTGACAATACTTGCAAATACGTAACAAACACACTTCGTGCATACTTTATATACAATGTTTATACTTAATTTTACTCGTTTCGTACTTGTGGGAACCTTAGAACATGCCTCCATATGCTTAGGATCCATTAACAATTCATAAAATGCCTTTATATATCATCTAGACTTGACTAAATTCAACAAAGCAAAAAAAAATATAATTTTATTACCCTGACCTGGTCCTTGCGGGCCGCAATGGGAAACCCTTACGGTCCGTATGGACCTCTGGGCGGGCAGATTTGTTTTGGCACGCGAAATTTGCACGAAATCCCAATATCCAACCTCACCCAATGGCCTTTAAACCCCATTTAACACCTCTCCAACCCCCTCCAACCTCCTCCCTATAAATACAACATTTCTCCAAGCTTTCTTCCACTTTTATCACCTTCTCATGTCCTCCAAATCCCTCTCAAATCACTCCAAAATCAGTTGCAACATCAGAATTCGGGCAGATTCGTCATCTCTCGCTAGAGTGAGCATAACTTGCTCAAATCTTAACGAAATCACTTGGTTCTTCTTTCTGTTTGCTTGGAAAATCCTTGGGTTTGAATCCACGGATTCTCTATAGAGAATCAATCCAGACCTGGAAATGCACCTAAAGGACCCCAAACTTTCTGTTTGTTTCAAAACCCTTTTAAAAACTTATCTTTTTTCATTCAACTTTGTGTTCTTGAGCTCCTAATCAAAGTTATGACTAGTGAGACTAACCAAGGTTGTTAGACATGTAAATAAGAGTGTTTTAACACTCTAAACTTTCTGTTTTGAAGAGCTTTAAGCTCACAAGTGATGCCAAGCCTTGAGCTTGTTGAGAGTGTGACTACTAGGTAGCTTGGGCTAACCTAATACTAAGTCCACACATTACTTGATGATTTCTCATCATTATCTCAGCTAGTTTGCTAGATTCAAAGTAACACAACCACGCCTAGCCTTCGACTTGTGTCGACGTCGGCTCCCCAGGTTGTAGTTTACTTGGCTACTTGGTATAGAGACACGCATATCTCATTTCCATTATTCGCACTTGTTCTTGACCCTCCTTGTTGTCTCTGACAACTTGTGTAGTGGTGAACTCTTATGAGGTTCCTAAATGGATGGCTATGCCACCTACCTCCTACATGACTTCTATGATATCCATGAATGGACTCTATGTATAACTATTGTAACTTATATATACAATATATATCTTAACCTGAAACCTTGATAATGACCACATAATCATATGTCGAGTTAGTAAATTTAATCACTAAAGGTATGATTCCTCATTTAGATTCTAATAGGTTTTATAACCTATGAAATCACATAAACCCTAATGGGTTCCCATAGTGTCAAAACGAGTGTTATACCTTAGTGAGTATTTTCGTATACTTTACTTTGTGTGCATTATTCCAAACCCAAATCTTCCATAATCATCCAAATACTCACACCCACGTTTTCCTCTTGTAGGATAACTCGGTGTTCATCCCACAACTTAACAACTCTTCACGGATTACCAAGTCGGAACGCTTGCAAAACCGTGAGTATACTTGAACCCCCTTTTACGTTTATCACTTTTGGGGTGTAACATGTTTATATATAAAAAAACAACACAAAACTTATGCTTTATTACTTGCACGAACAATCCATGATACATGAACGCTTTGATTAGTATGTTATGCTTATACTAGGACCGAACGTATGTGATACCATAGTCGTTAGCTTATTTTGAGCCTCCATTTGACACGTATAGCGCTATAGGAGTAACGCA
This sequence comes from Scalesia atractyloides, assembly GCA_947069175.1. Taxonomy (NCBI): domain Eukaryota; kingdom Viridiplantae; phylum Streptophyta; class Magnoliopsida; order Asterales; family Asteraceae; genus Scalesia; species Scalesia atractyloides. The sequence continues at coordinate 3,394,495 of CAMTDV010000004.1, forward strand.
CCGCCCGTGAACGTGTGGTCATGTTGAATTATTTATACTAGTTGCGTAAACAGAGGGTTGACTAGAAATATCGCATGCCTTGTATTTGCTCGTATGTAAACTTAGTTGCCATGTGGATTTGTTTAAACTTATGCTTATACGTATGCTATGCTCAAAACTTGTATACTCGCATTTGCTTTTGCATTGAACTCTTATTTTAAACGTGTTACAGGTTGAGAAGGTTAATGCTATGAAAACGAAGTAACGATGACGCTAGATACACATTTAGACGTTAGGTTCTATCAATTTTGTTATGTTGTCATTATTCAAACTTGTTGTATGGTTGTATTCTAAATGATGTTGTAATTGACAGTTTTTATGAAATGAAATTCGGTTTAATTAATTATTGTCACTATTAGTATTATGAGCAATGAGCAATCTCTTTCGTCCCGTCTTGATGTTTCCGCCATCGGTTGGGGTGTGACAGAAATGCATAAAAGTAAATATACATTTATTGACTTTCTCTCTGCACATGCAAGACGCTTATCAATTCCCCCTTAATTTAAAACGTCCGTAACTTTTTCATACGATGTTTTATTTAAAAAATCACCATAATAATGAGAGTTTTTTTTATCTTTAATATGAGTATGATATTGCTATATAAAAATACAACAAAACATTTCATTTTTAATTTTTCCTAGGTTTTCTTTGCATTGTGTTAAAGATTCTAGTAATTGTGTCTTTCAATTGGATTTTGATCATTATGTTTTTACTAGGGTTTCTACACATTGTGTTATTATCAAAACTTATAACACAATTTTAATTTGTGTTTTGTCAATTGTTTTTTTAATTAGAACCTATAACACAATGAAGATGATGTTTTATTTCGCTTTTTATACATTATTCTATTGGTTCTAATTATTGTGATTTTCAACGGGTTGAGTTTTCTGTACATTGTGTTATAGATTCTGGTCATAGTGTTTAGTCTGTTATCCATTGTGGTTTAATCTGTTGTCCATTGTGTTTTAATGTTTTGTTCATTGTGTGTTTTAGTCTGTTGTTCATGGTGTTTTACGTTTGTTGTTCATTGTGTTCTTAATCTGTTGTCCATTATGTTTAGTCTGTTATTCATTGTGTTTTTACTTTGATGTCCATTGTGTTTTAATCTGATGCTCATTATGTCTTTTATCTGTTGTTATCAATTGTGTTTTATTCTATTTTCCATTGCGTTTTTAGTTTGATACTCATTGTGTATTAGTTATGTCCATTATGTTTTAGTTTGTTGTCCATTGCGTCTTTTATCTATTGTCATCGATTGTGTTTTAATCTATTTTCCATTGTGTTTTACGTTATGTCCATTGTGTAATACGCGTTGAATTTTTAATTTTTTTCAAGTATAACAATATGGTACTCTAAAACGCTCAATTTTATGGTATAATTTAAAAAAAACAAATGTCCTATAAAAAAGTTACGAACATTTAAAAAGTGGGGGGATAGCATGTGAATAGCATGTGCATATTTTTTTTCTTCTCTTAAACAAAATTACATTTCTCACTTGATTCTTCCTTGAACACTTGTCACTCTATAGTAGTTTCTTACACTCCTTTTTTTTAACTCTTTTGTACTATAACTCAACCCATAATTGTGAGAAACTCAATCCAAAAATTTCCAGAGCAAAAGATTTTTTGTTCGACATCCATATCTATGAACATGGCGGGTTTCAAAATATTCAAGTAATTCAGATTAGTTATATAGATAAATACATATAATTATAAAATCAAATAAAAATCTTCTTTCAATAAGTTATTCGTAACACTAATACAAAAAAAGTAAGTTGAAACCACAAGTTCACAGAAACAACGAATTATGATACGACGTAAATAGTGTTACGATTCTCGTAAAAGTAAAAGACCATCCATGGTCGTCCATGAGGGTCTTCCTTGGCACGAGTGTCACCGTCCTTGCGAAGTGCTGGATTTTAGCTCTCTACGATTTTGTGTTCTCGACTTTTACAAGGGCATCAATGAGCGAGATAGCTACCATCAAAGCTACCTTATTATTATAATTATACTAAAGACAACTACATTTTCTCTGTCATTTCAATTAAATAATACTTTAATACCTTTCTTATTAAATTTTTCTCTCTCTTTCAATCACAAACACTTTTAAAATATATTAAAAAAATATAGAGAATGAACATTGTTCCCACCAAATATATACATGACTAGTCATATTTTCTCTCTTCCTCACTCACAACCACTTTTTTTACAATATAAAGACCACCCTCACATAATTTGAGGGAAAGGATGTGAATGCTCTAAGTAATGTGTTTTTTTCCTTTTATGTTTCAATTTAATTTGTAGTGCTTTGGTGACTTGTATACCAATGACTTGCATTTTTTTTATTAACAACTAAGCTTTCTCTCCCTGAATCCTATACTTTATATTTCCCATATATTGAACATTGGTCTAATACTACTGTTAACAAGTGTACGAATCGATTATCAAATTCTCATCACTCTTGATTCAACAAAAATGAGACAGGTGTGGTATGAGCCAAACAAAGAACAAAAATGAACGAGTTAGAAGATGTAGAAATTTCATTAATAATCAACATAAATTACATACTGAAAGAGTTTACATATTTACATTAACATCTCGTGTCCAACCCTAGTGAGCTCTCTAAGGTTGGTGACTCACACCAAGAACCACACCTACAAATGAGGACAATTTTCACTAATTACAAAAGTATGTAGCCTGGCAAAGTGATGAAATTAAACTAGCCGCCTCTAGTGATGTCTTTTAAGGTTTCGCATGAAACCTAACATTCTTCATTTGCATAGCAACAATCACAAACATGCACCAACAAAACGTACTAGTATGCAACATGTAAAAGCCATTTAATACTACGAATGCACATTGAATGTTGTATGATTTGTAAAAAAAAACTTGTAATAGTTGTATGCATGTTTTCCACCCTGAAGTTGAAAAGTCGTAAAAAAGGGCTATGAAAATCACCTGATAGCATTGTTGTATCACAAAAAGTTCTTAAATAGCAGCAAAGGTTGTCCTACGCGATGGCTACAATATACATGTCGCGTGTAACGGCGAGTGTTTGGGTAATAGATAAGCATTGTGATAAGTGTTGACGATTTATCAAATGCATAAGTGATATGGTATCACAAGTTTATATTTATGTTATTATTGACTTACAAATGTTAACAAGGGTAAATTGGTTTTCACATCACATCAATTACATGTCAATTAGGGTTACTTTGGGCGATGATAATAGTTAAACAAATAAGAAACTTTTATGACATGTTTCCTACATAGTTTTCAAATACATTTTTATTTTAGTTTTCTTAGTGCGTAGAAAAAATATAAAAAATCATCAAACACTTAAAGGTAGTAACAATAATTTTTCAGCGATAATTTACGCAAAACTTTGTTAAACATATACGTTCAGGAGAAGCATACTAATTCTAAACCATAAGTATTCAATGATTCAACTATAATTACTCAAAATAAAATAGAACTATAGTGTGATCACCATGGGGTTTGATGTCATTACCCATGCCTACCCAATATCAATAAAGTGAAATTTATTAAATATAAATTAGAAAATAAATAAACCTACAAAGCATCCAGGGGCGGACTTGTAGACTAACGAGCCGTAGCACGGGCTACGGCTCAACTTTTCACCAGTAGTGTAAAAAAAAAATTGTTCGGTTTTTATACAAAGGACACCCCTAAACCCTTGTGAGGACACCCCTAAAAAATTGTTTACAAACCAAAATAAGGAGCCCAATTACAAATTAAATAACAACCCAAAATCCCAAATCTGTGAAAATTAGAATGGGCGGCAGTTTATTGAATACCAAACGTCGACCATTATCAGTTCCAATATTGTCGCTGCTGCGTTGCCTGCTGCTGCGTTGCTGTCTGCTGTGTTGCCTGCTGTTTGCTGCTGTGTTGCCTGCTGAACTGGCTGAAGTGCTGAACCGGCTGAAGTGCTGAACCGATAACAATCAGTCATCGAATAGGCTGAACCGAACTCAGAAGTCGCTGATCAGAACAACATATAACAATCAGTCATCGAATTGCCTGCGAACTGTTCTGATTGGGTGTTGTGAGTATTCGTTCTTTTCTTCGTACAATGAATCGTACGTGAATTGTTTAATTAGTTGTAGTCTTGATTAGTTATAATATTCGTTGTTAAACTAGGGATTCTTGTTATTGGAAATTTTGTATGTTTTTATTTCTCTAATGTTCGTTGTTAAACTAGGGATTATTGTTAAATCTTGGATTATTTGAAGTGATGACGAAACCACAAACTAAAAAACAATCGTTAATTGGGAACTTCTTCAAAAGAAAACACGAAGAAATTAGTGATAATCGGGTTGGTGATGATGATACAATTCCGAATGAAACACCTCCTCCGAACGTTGATAATGATAATATCCAAGCAAATGATTCCGTTGATGCAAGTCCGAATGTTGATAACGATAATCCAAGAACTTCAATTCCAACAACACGGGGTATTATTGATTTGAATGATCTTCCTTCGGATCCATATGATAGGCCACCTATTGCTAGTTATCACCCAAATCAAATAGATGACATAAGAAGGGCATATCTTGTTAAAGGGGCTTGTCAACAGCGTAGTCATAAGTTTCCGTATAGAGACTTTTACGAAAAAAAAAAGACGTTTTGTTGTTAGTTAGTTTACTGACTGTAGTTGGTTAGAGTATAGCATCAAAGCAGACAAAGTATATTGTTTGTATTGTTACTTGTTTAAAGAAGAAGTTGGTAATCAAGGCGGAAGAGATACATGGTCCTCTAGTTCTAAAGGCTTTTGTGATTGGAGTAAAAAGGGTTCATTAAAGGAACATTTGGGCAATGTTGATAGTCATCATTCAAAGGCGGCACAAAAATGTCACAATCTCATGAACCAAAAGCAACATGTGGACGAGAATGCAAAGAAGTTGACTAAAGAAGAAGTGACTGCAAATTATTATCGATTACTTGGTTCTGTTATGAGTGCTAGATTCTGTTTAGAAAACTCTTTATCATTCTGTGGCCATGATGAATCAGAAGAATCTAATTCTCAAGGTATTTTTCTTTCGGTGTTGAACTTAATTAGTACTAACCACCCGGAAATTGGTAAGTATACGTTAGGGAATGCAAAAAAGAACAAGTTGACATCGCCAAAGATACAAAAGGAGATTATTGAGTGCTTTTCAAAGGAAGTGACAAAAAGCATTTGTGCAGAAATTGTAGATGATGTGTTTGGGTTGTTGGTGGACGAATCTAGTGATGTATCCTTAAAGGAATAAATGGCTGTAGTAGTTAGATTTGTTGATAAACTTGGGGCTGTTAGAGAGAGTTTTATCGGAATTGTTCATGTGAGAGACACGGCCTCTTCAACTCTTAAAGAAGCCATTGATGAGTTATTAGCAAGCAACCAATTGAGTATAAAGCAAGTAAGTAATAAAATTCATAGTTTATTTATAATTTTATAATTTATTAATAATCATTATTTTTAATTTTTTAACTTATTTTTGTTTTAGGTGAGAGGCCAAGGTTATGATGGTGCAAGCAACATGCGGGGGGAATTTAATGGATTAAAGGCGTTGATTTTGAAAGATAACCCGTCGGCACATTACATCTATTGTTTCGCTCATCAACTTCAGTTGGTTATTGTCGCTGTTGCAAAAAAACATACCGGTGTCAAAACTTTCTATGAATTCCTTTCCATGGTTGTCACTACGGTTTCAGCTTCTTGCAAGCGAAAAGATATTTTAAGGGAGGAAAAAAAGGCGAGAGTGAAAAAAGAAATACTTGAAGGTGAAATTAAAACGGGTAAAGGACTAAACCAAGAGGTTTCCCTAACACGAGCCGGTGATACAAGATGGGTTCGCATCATAGAACCATTATCAGTTTGCTTAGGTTATTTCCCGAAGTTGTTACCGTACTTCAATATGTGAAAGAAGATGGAGATTGCAGTCAACAACGAACAAATGCAAAAGGTATTTTATCGTATTTTAAAAAACTCGAGTTTGTTTTTTATTTGCATTTGATGGGAGATATATTAAGTTACACAAACGCGCTTTCAAAACACCTTCAATAAAAAGGTAAAGATTTATTAGAAGCGGCGATCTTGATAAATGGAACAAAGCAAACATTAAATGCTTTAAGACAAGATGGATTTGAGCCGATGTTGGAAAAAGTGTCTCTTTTATGTAAAAAATACAATATTACAATGTTGGACATGACGGAAAGTTATGGTAATCCAAGAAACCGAAAGAATGTCATTACAAATCGACATCATTTTGAAGTTGACATATTTAATGAGGTTTTGGACATGCAAATTCAAGAATTCGGAAATCGATTTAGTGAGGTAACAACTACTTTGATAAAGAATATGTCGGGTTTAAATTCTTGTAACGGGTTTTCTAAGTTTGACCCATCGAAGATAGTGGCGTTTGCTGAGATGTACCCCGATGATTTTACTACACAAGAAATAGGGACTCTTTTGGGTGATATTGAATCATTTCGTCATACTATAAGCGATGATGATAATTTTGCAAACTTGAAAGGCATAAGTGATCTTGCGCGTGTTATGGTTGAAACGGGAACACATAGCTCATGTCCTTTAGTTTATCGGGCCGTGAAGCTAGCTTTGCTTTTACCGGTTGCAACCGCAACCGTTGAAAGATGTTTTTCGAAATTAAGCTTATCAAGACGGATTTACGCAATCGAATGGGCCCAGAATTTTTGAACAATGCTATGGTTTGTGCGGTCGAGAAGGATTGTTTACAAAAAGTAAAAGACGACGATGTGATGGAACGATTTCAAGCTATGAAGAAAAGAAGAGGACAAATCTATTAGGTATTTGTTTTACTTTATTTACTTATTGTCGTTTTTTTTAATATTGTATAATTGCACGGTGAAATTTTTTTTAGGACACCCCTGAGTTAATATTCTAGTTCCGCCACTGAAAGCATCCATCCATCCCACATACAAAAACGCTTTGTGAACTCATTGATATGCTGACTAAACATGTTGTCCACTTGTACTTATCTAAACTGTTGTCAACTTTTAATTAATAGAAGAAAATAAAAGTTCGTACTGTTTTTAATAAAGTGTATATTTAATATGACTGATAAAATATACTATATTTTAAAAAGTTTTTAGAGTTGCTTAAAATATATAATTTGCAACACTTAAAGAAAACCGTGACCTAATTACCTAAAAAGTGAAGATATATGTATGAATGGTATATGATTAGTTGACAGTCGTTTGCTACAGAAGTGTTTTTTAATAAGCAAAATCTTATAAAAATGTTTATTTTTATAAAAAGTTTCAACATTTATAAAGCTCGATTTCCATTAAAAAATCCTTTTTATAAAGCTCGATTTCCATTAAAAATCTTTTTTATAGAAATATAGGTGTGTAATAAAAACAAAAGCAAATATTTGTAATTATATATTAAATCCATGGTTGTAAAACAATTTCCAAGTCCAGTATTCTCCGAGTAAACGCTTCAAGGTAGGCTTACGAGATGTAACAACCCGAAATATGCAATTTAGTTATTTATCTTAAAACAGTTCTAAGAATGTAATATGATAACCTTAGTTAAGTAACTAAGTTAAATAAATGAGATGATAACATAGAAAGAATGAAAGTTGTGCATTAATAAAATAAAACCTAAACTAAAGGGACTAAAGTTGAACAAATGAATGAAAGTTATATTAATTAAAACAAAACACACACTCACTTCAGTGTGTGTGTGTTGGAGGTCGACTAGGAGAAGGGCAAGAACAACAACCCTTGTTGTTCTAAAATTTTCAAGATTAGAAGGATATATGAAGCCAAATCAGATGCATGAACTCAAATCTTAATCATCTAAGCTTGTTCATCAAAGTGGTAAGTTGAATTTCTTAAAATGATGAATTGTAGAAAGTGGGTTTCAACCCAATCTTGAAGTAATATGAATAATTGTGTAATCGTGAGTTAGGATTACACAATAGAACAATAACTTTGTTTGAATTTGGTTATTCACATGATTTGAAGCATAAACCCACTTGATTTAGGAATATTGTGAAGAATATGGTGAATGATGTGCATATTAGTGTAATGGCTAAGTATGAGAATTGTTATTAGTGAATAATTGTTAGATGAAACTGATTGGAATGATTGTTGTACCAAATTTGGTTGCTTTTGATAATCTAAGAATGAATTAGTAGAACCATGCTTTGAACACTTGTACCTTATGCTTTGTTGATGTTATGCACACCAAGTGTTTGATGAAATGCCTTAATTAAGAATTCAGCCATATTGGTCATAAGCCTTATGTAATGATCACGATTTGAATGTGCTTATGAAGTAGGCGTTAAAATATGTGATGTCTTATCAATGATGTATGTAAATGAGCATAAGACATGAATTCTAAGTGCGATGGTTATGTATAGGTATAAAAGAAGAAGGTTCAAGTCACTCGAAGCAACAAGGAAGTCAAGACCGAGGTACGCTACTTGTACAACTAAAAGCTTGTTGTAACATTTCTTAGTGTTATATATCGTAGTAGTAGTTTGTTAAAGATACGATCATGAATTAGAACCAATGCGAAGGGGTCGAACGAACTAGAATGAATGTGTAACTAGGATGGTTATATTTTGATTCGTTGTGAACGGGTCAAACACTAGAATGTGATATTAAAGAATGAGTATGAGATTTATCCATCGCGAATGGGTAATAAGCTAGAATGTAATGATGAAGATTTGGTTATGTGATTGACCTATTATGATGGGTCAAACAAGTTAGAATGTGATGATAAAGAATGGCTTTGTAAGTGAATCATTGCGAACGGGTCAACTTAATAAAAGTTGTATAATGGAATTTCATATATATATAGTTTTTGATTCCTGTGGTTGTGATGTAGGTAAATCTACACTTTAAATGGCGCGCTACGCTCGGAACGAACACACTCCATTTCGCTCGCAATACGCTTCCGGACTTTAATGTTGTAAATGGGTCAAAATACTTTTGTTGTCTTTTGGTCATGGTGTTGATGATCCTTACTTAACAACTTGTGTTTATAACTTTTTGAAAAAGATGGTGGATTTGTAGTTGCTTAAAATTGTGTATTTTGTTTGTTTAATCAAGTTTACTTGGATGATGTGTCAAAGTTTAATTGGGTCGTAGAAATGAGTTGTTTAAGAATTGCTTTGACCTCTTGAGAATACGGGCGTTTCACGAGACGACTTTTTCAACTCCACCTAATTACACGGAATCGATCAAACGCCGTCAACCTCGACTAGAATCTGATCTAATAGGCCAACCTAGGCCGAGTTTGACTAAAAGATAATAAAACATAATTTCTATGCCTATCATATTAAAGAATGAATATCATTTTCATATATTTTGTTTTAATACTAATAGATTTATGTTATTTGACACATATTTAATTTCCTAAATTTAATTTATTTATAATTTAACATGTCCGAGTACTCCCCGAGTACTCTCCGCCTAGTCCGAGTACTCTCAACTCTCCCTGCTCGACCAACTAGGAAGCGCCTAACAACTTATGCAACCATAAATTATTTAGTTATATACTAGCTTGGGTTTAGAGATAGACGTAATTCCAATGAAGTCAAATTTCATTTTGAGCTATCGGTTCAACTTTTAAGGTACAAAATTTATCAAGCAACAAACGAACCCTAACAAGAATTACGCGTTTGTGTGGCCGAAACTTCCAGTTGTGACCGATGTCGGGTCTTTTTGGACGTGGTGAAGAAGGTGGATGAGATTAAAGGTTCATCTTCATGGAAAAAAGTTGTGGAGACCATCCTTTACGCGACTCTTTGGAAGATATAGAAGACCTAAAACGATAGTGTGTTCAATGGATCAACGTTTTCGGTTTTGAAAGTGGTAGACGGGGTAAAGGAGGAGGCGTTTTGTGGCTCAAACATAGAACGCCTTATAAAGTTTTAGTTTGGAAAAGATGGAAGGATTTTAACATTCGAGACATTGTTGTATTATTTTTGTATTTCTTAGGACTCACAGTTTCCTGCTGACCCATTGTTTGTGTTTATGATTTTATGTAATATCTGTCGTTCAAAACAAAAATTAACTCTAACATAATCCTAGACCCTAAACCATAGCCATAAAACATGTGTGAACCCTAGATATCGTGTTTACGTATTTAATTGTCTACGTTTCAACATTCTCGATCCCTCATTCTTTTATAAGTAAACACTGTAAAAAAATAAAAAAATCAATTCTTATAATGTCTCATCTTCAACATGGATACCTTTAATTTTTATTTTAGTTTGATAATAAAATATAAAACCTTTAGTGGATGAAGAAAGGGCACATTCCAATTAAAGAAATGTCTTGCTATTAACCCTTGCTAAAAAAGAAACATGGGCTAACATTTGTTTTGTAACCGTAAATCCTTTATAGCTTAATGCCCATATGAAAAGACTTATAAGTTCTAAGCATTGTAATATATCATGACTTTTACATCATGCAATAAATTTATACTAATATTTTATATATGTTATAGCCTCACAATGAAACCATACATTATACTCCTTTGCATCATGATTATAATAATAATTTTATGTAATTTTATTTGCTATTGTTACACTAATTGATAAAACCAGAATGTATAAGTAGTTTTATGTCTTTATTAAAAAATAATTAACTCGAAATTTAAGTTTGTTGCATACAATGATTAAAAGTAAAGTTAATTATATTTGTTGGAAAAAAAATATGAAAGTCTTTTTACATGTTGAGTTGATGATGAAATTAAAGCGTATAATTTATCACTCGAAGTCGATAGAAATTAGTATAAAACTACCCGATACATCTACTTTATGACTAAGCGAGTGCTTGACATGTGTTTTAAAAATAATTATTATTTTATTATCTAATTGCAATCAGCTTATTAGATTAAGATAGTTGTAATAAAATATAAGTAGGTCTTACGAATTCTAATTTTTTGTTTCCCACATTGTAAACAATATAACTAATTATTCGGGATTTTTCAGAATTTAACTTTACAAAAAATAAAAAATTAAATTACAAAAAACAAATAAATTACCAAGCCAAATGAGAATTAAAACTCGTTTATAGGTATAATAAAGTAAGAAATTATCGAAGAATTCTAACCGTGATGTGTTAAGCAGAGCAAATCATCGCTTTCAAAGCCTAACACCTTTTAAAAGTTGATATCTTAAATCATGCAAATAAATGTTTATACACAAAAACATTACCTTGTTTCTTTATAACATATCCATTTATATATGATTTTCTTTTTTTTTTTAAACGGCTAACTCACACTCTCTTTAAAACTACTTCTAAACGCACACTTCTATCACGAAATTAAAACCCTTAATCACGAGTAAGAACATATTTATGAGACACTTTGATACCACTAAGTTGTAGGCTTTTAGTATATCCAAATATAAATATATGATATATGAATATATATCTACACATAGGCTAGGAGTTGGGTACAAAGTCTAAATTTTCAAAAAAGTTATAAAACATCAAAATATCAACCATAAAACACACCCAAAACCTACAAATAACAAAATGAAGATGACTAAAACATCTATGTCGGTTGTATTTTACGGTGTGGATGATAAGGCTCTATTTATCGAATGACTAACATTATTGTGTTTTATGTTGATTAGCATGTTGTATTTTATATTCGAAGTTCTACGATTGGTTTTTTAAGATTTTATGGACTATTATGGTTTGAACATGGTTGTAAAACAAGGTTTCCAATGCCAAGTACTGTCCGAGTAGTCGCTACAAGGTAGGCTGCCGAGACGACTTTCTTCAACTCCGCCTAATTACTCGGAATGAATCAAACGCGGTTAACCTTGGCCAGAATTAGATCTAGTAGGTTAACTCGGGCCAAGTTTGACTTAAAAAAACATAACTTCTATGCCTATTATATTAAAGAATGGATATCATTTTCACGTATTTTGTTTTAAATATTAGTAATATTATGTTATTTGACATATATTTAATTTTCGAAAAACTAATTCTTTATAATTTAACATGTCCGAGTACTCCCGAGTACGCTCTGCCTAGGTCAAGTACTCTCAACTCTCCGGTCGACTGACTAGGAGTGCCTAACGACTTTTGCAACTATGAGTTTGAATATGGTGTTTTAGTAGTCTCTACTCTGTTATTTGTTGATTTTATGTGTGTTTTATGGCTGAAATTATAATGTTTTGTGACTTTTTACACTTTTTAAAAAATTTAGACTTTATAGCCGAATCCCACCGTCTACGCATAAATATCTAAGGTATATAAATATATGCATACATATACATATATATAAAATTATAGAGTGGTGCGTTATTGGCCTTTTGGTACCCCAAAGAAAGAGTTGACTCGGAGATTCATGCCCTTGTGTGCCTTCCATCACCATTCTTGGCCTACATTAAAGTAGTGTCTTGCCTTATGGGTGTTTCTTTATTATGTATATTTAAAAGTCAAACCTAAAATCTAAAACAAATATGATCTTTTTTCTGTATATATGATCTTTTTTTCTGTATAGTCAAAACCTTTCAATAAAATTCCATATGTATGCAACATTTGTTTTGTTACTTTATCGGAAAAAGAAGAAAATTTAGCATGCGTAACGATTTATTAAAGTTTTAGATGGTTTTATATAATTTCATATAATTTAAGTGGTATGACAAAACCGATGCACACTAACCTAATACGTATTAATTTTGTATAATGGTGAATTAATAGAATGATATCCCGGATCAATTGTTGGTATCAATGTATAAAAGTGATTTATTGTTATATTATACCCTTATACAATTAGCAACTTGGGTTGCCTCTCTATCTTGAAAAGTTGTGACTTTTAAGAAACCAAACATACATACCACTTTGTTCGGGTTGCCTCTCTGTAATGAAAAGTTGTGACTTTTAAAAAACCAAATATACATACCCTTTGTTTGGGTTGCCTTTCTATAATGAAAAGTTGTGACTTTTAAAAAATCAAATATACATACCCCTTTGTTTATTTGTGAAGGGGCACGTTCGTCGGTTCTACTCTAAATCGTAGAAATCCGTTTTAAGACGACGATTTTAGACTTTGGTTCGTTAAATTTTGCTTCATTCGTTTTTGCAGCAGGCAACAATTGAGTGATTTCGATGTAGGCGGCGGTTTCGATTTGGTTCGTTCGGTGTAGACGGGGGGTTTCGATTTGGTTCGTTTGGCGTAGAAGGCATTTCGATTTGGTTTTTTAGTACATTTTTTTTTATGTTAGTTTTTATTTGATTGGTGTAGGATAAATAGGGTTAATGCAATATCATTGCCCAATTGTAAATATAGAATCTGGATAAATAAATGGTCTTAAATATTTTTTATTAATCCATTTACACAGCCACACCATCTTCGTTTTCTCCACCCTTCCGACCTGTTATTGTTTTCCAAAATCTTTGCCATTATCGTCTTCAAGTAAACATTCTTTATTATTCTTTTGAATTTAATATATTCATATTCATCACTGAGGTTATCTGTGGGTTTTGAAAGGTTATGGATTTAAGAACAAATGTTTTGGGAATAATCATTGTAAATTTATATTCATTACACTTTTTATTAACCTTTATTTGACGTTAACATTTATCTTTAAATCCTTTATGTGACTTTCAACTAAGACCGAGATGTTCAATCTCAAATTCATTCAAGAACATAACTAATCAAGCAACTATACATATTTGTTTACCATATTTATGTTTATGAACTAATTCAATGTTTAATAAAAATCAATGGATTAGATGTTTGCTCAAATCATCAAAAAAAAATGTATTGAATAAACTTAACAATTTTAAAATCGCATATAATGATACTAAAGACATTTATAAACAATATCCCGCCGCAACGCGCGGGTTAGCATCAACTCGTAACATTGATATACGAGTTCTATAGCATAAAAACGAGGATTTACGTTTTTTTTTCTTATTTTCATTGACATCACATTTTTTACTGTCTTCGCCTTTCTCTCCGTGTGTAAATATAAACACTAGGATTTAGAAAATAGAGTAAAATGCCGAAATGGTCCCTAAATTTAGACCACTTTTGTTACTTCAATCTAAAAATGAAACTTTACGTATCTGGGTCCCTGAGGTTTCTTTTTGTTGCCATTTTTATTTGATTGGCAAACTGGCTTAGAATTTTCTGTTAACTTCTTCCTCTTTTGTCGGGTTCATCATTTAACAAAGGGTATAATTGTCATTCCATGCCATAATATATTTTAATTGAATGAGGAAAACGACAAAAAGGGGAGAAGTTAATAGAAAATTCTAACCCAGATCGCCAATTGGATGAATATGGCAACAAAAATAAACCCTCAAGGACCCAGATACAAAAAGTTTCATTTTCGGACTGAAGTGGCAAAAGTGGTTTAAACTCATGGACCATTTTAGCATTTTACTCCAGAAAATATAAACATACAATATTTCCCCTAAAAGTATGTAGATTTTATTAAACTTTATAAAATGCTAAAACAATAAATTACAAAAAACGACAGGTAAACGAACAAGAACTTGTAGTATGATCTATTTTGTTATAGGGATTATATTATTTCCTTTATTTTAGCATCTATAAATATAAATTAAATCTTATGAATTATTGGGAAAAAACACTTATTGTTATGGAGGCCCATGAAAACATGGTATATTTTCTTTTACCCTTTTAAAGCTGAGGTGTATGAACTGGGCCGTTGTCTGAATTGATCTCAATTACTCTTTTGGGCTACAACTTTCAATATAAATCAATCCAAAAATAAGTGTCACCAGCCTGATAGAATATGTTTGCCATGCTCATTTTACATCTATCTTGTTCAACACTATATTTAGTTACCTTACCATAGTGATGTGCAGATAGCTTGTAACTCATAGCTCCAATCTCATTCACTAAAAAGCTTCCTAAACATCGACTCGGTTTATAAACGAGTCAAGTCGAGTCAAGATTGAGTCACTCGAATAAAATAATAACGTTTTAAAAGATTAATTAGTAACATTCATATGCATAGTTATACAACGGGTATTTTGTATAAGGTCTTAAAGTACACATATCAAATGCTAATATTAGAGTAGGGTTAAGATCAAATACAAAGTCTCCGAAAAACAAAAAGTCGTAAGAAATGTATCAAACGGACTTCGATTGACCTCATTCAAGCGGCATTGGAACCGTCTCATAGAAATCTATGATGTGAGATTTTAGGTTTTTGTTTTTAGATGTTTAGCTTGTAGATTTAGACTTTTTGTTTACATCACTGGGTCTTTTTATTTATCATTGTGTCTTTTCTATATTTGCGTCATTTTGTCATTTTTAACCCATTGTGTCTTTTTTCTTTGACATTGTGTTATTTTTTTCGACATTGTGTTATACTTTGCTCGACATTGTGTTTATATTTTGCGATATATTGTGTCTTTGTACACCTTATGTTTAGGAGCTTTTGTAAAATAACTTACCCGAACCACACAGATCTTTACACAATAAGTGTCGAAACTGGTACTTGAACCACTTCTGTAAGCACCGATTCGGTCCTCATCTTTGTTGTTCAAGTTTGCCCTCATCTCTACACAAAGACGCCCGCTCTTATTCCTTCTCCATTTTCAGTTGCTCATCGATCCACGAGCTAGATCCATTTTGTAAATGAGCCAAGTTCAAGCTCAAGTTTTTAGTTCGGTTAAGTATTTTAAGCCGAGATGAGCACGTGAACGGCCACTAGCATGCACTCATCATGTTGGTCTTTATACAACCTAGGGAGGCCCACTAGTGAAAACAAAATTAGTAAGTGCTTAGGAATAAAGGTTTAAGGCCCATTTTTCGCCAGTTTAATTAGTAAGTGGCAACCTTCATAGATGAGAGAGTAGGGATGAGGATTGGATACCTGGTACCGGTATCAAACCATACCGGGTATATTTAGTACCGGTGCCCATTTTCCTTGTTTTTTGGTACCGGTTTTTATATGTAAAACACCGGTAAATACCGGTACCGAAGCGGTATATTCGGTACCGGTCCCTATTTTCTTGGTACAGGTTTGGTACCGAACGGGTACCATGCACATCCCAAGAGAGAAATACATTCGTATTCGGCATGCTTGAATGCTTGATTCGTGAAATCTTTATAAACTTAGTACTCAAAACCCAGTGAGACTTCTTCCATGTTTGTGTAAATTCTTTTATTTAAAAAATGAATTATTTTTAAAAACTTTTTTTATGCATATCAAATGTCACTTGTTCAATTACGTACCCAAATCACCCACAATGGACTTAACATTTATGGGCCGTAAAGCAATTTCTAAAAATGGGGCCTTTTAAATATTTTTTATTATCCTAATAATGACTTAATGATTTAACTTGAAGATCAACAT
This sequence comes from Scalesia atractyloides, assembly GCA_947069175.1. Taxonomy (NCBI): domain Eukaryota; kingdom Viridiplantae; phylum Streptophyta; class Magnoliopsida; order Asterales; family Asteraceae; genus Scalesia; species Scalesia atractyloides. The sequence continues at coordinate 3,410,894 of CAMTDV010000004.1, forward strand.
AATCTAAAAATAGTGTTGGAAGAGTAACCGTTTAAAAAAATAGTTGTTGTAATAGTAATCGTTTGAAAAATACCCGTTGGAATAATCAAATATTATTTTATCATTTATTTATTTTTATTTAAAAAATAATATATAAAAATAAAATATAAAAAAATATTAAAAATAAATTAATGAAAATATATATTTTATTGATAAAAAAGAAATACAATTATTATTTATATAATCTATAAATTACATTAGTTAGATAAAGTTTAAATACAAGAAAAAATAGGTGATGAGGTGTATAATGAGGTAAAGGTTTGAAATTAGACCGGACAATAAAAACATATTTGGGTATTTTGGATCATTTTAAAAATGAGGATGGGTTAGGATGATTTAGAAAATAATTAAGGATGAGTCAGGATGAGTTGTAAGATATCTATTAAAATAATTTGTGGGTTAGGATGGGTATTAAGATAGGTAAATAGATAACTCTAACAGAAGCATCGTCAGATTCTTAATCTTATTCAAGTGTTCGTAGATTTAAACAAAAAATAAAAAAAACTAAAATTATGAAAAAATCAGAATAATTTAAAAAAACAATAAAATTCTAAAAAATACAAAAAAAAGTTAAAAAATATTAAAAATAAAAAAATTTTGGAAAAATAAAAAAAAAATAAATAATTAAAAAAAAATCCAAAAACTCAAAAAAGTTCTAAAAGTAAAAAAATAAAAAAAATTCTAAAAATTCAAAACAATTCTTAAAATTCAAAAAAATTAAAACACATTTTAAAAAAATTCAAAAAAATAAAAAATAAAATAAAAAATACATATAAAAATTCAAAAAAATAAAAAAATTATAAAAAATTATAAAAAATCAAAAAATCAAAAAAATTAAAAAAATCAAAAATTTTAAAAAATTCAAAAACAATCAAAAAATTCTAAAAATTCAAATAATTCAAAAAAATTCTAAAAGTAAAAAAACTGTAAAAAACCAAAATAATTCAAAAAAATCAAAAAAATTCAAAAACAATCAAAATATTTCTAAAAATAAAAATATTTATAAAAATCAAAAAAATTATAAAAATTCACAAAAAACAAAAAAAATGTAAAAAAATTCAAAAAAAAACAAAAAAATTTAAAAAATCCAAAAAAAATCCAAAAAGTAACTTTTGGTTTTTAGATTTTTTTGGATTTTTTTTTTAATTTTTGAATATTTTTTGATTTTTTTGGAATTTTTTTGATCTTTTTCTGAATTTTTAGATTTTTTTTGGATTTTTTGATGTTTTCTATTTTTTTTGGATTTATTTGTATTTTTTATAAAAAAAAATTATTTTTAGATTTTTATTTTTTTATTTTTTTAATTTTTATAATTTTTTTGAATTTTTTTTATTTTTGAATTTTTTTAAATTTTTTGATTTTTGAGTTTTTTTTTTTGAGTTTTTTATTTTTAATATTTTTTTCTATTTTTAGAATTTTTTAAAATGTTTTGGACTTTTTTAGAATTTTTTTGATTTTTAGAATTTATTTATTTTTTGAATATTTACCAAACTCATCTTAAACCTTTGATAAACCCATCTTTACCTAAACCCATCGTAACTCATACCCATCCTAACCCATACACATTATAACTTTTTTATTAAAAAAACTCATCATAACCCAAACTCATCCTAACCTATACCCATTCTAACCCATGACCCAAACCTACCTAACCCATCACTTTTGCCACCTTCATTTGAAATAGTTTAGTGTTAGAGAAAAAAGTGTGGTTCAGAATGATGCGGTGTCGACAAGTCTGGATTTTGAACAAGTCAAGCATTGTGGATGCTCTAACCACATTTGTGAAGTGCATGATCATGCTTTTTATTAAAATTTTTCAGATTTATAGATTAGTTAGCATGATCCTGCTAAGTTCATCATCTTCTTCTTTGGTTTAACCGGTTTTGATCATTACCATTTTACTCAATTAGCAAGATTCAGTGCAGTGTAATACGTGTGTTTTTAATTAGAGATAACAAAGTAGTTGATGGTTAGTACCTAGGTTACGATAACATGTCAATTGAAATGGTACGGTTGTATAAAGTCTTGAGATCCCCTTTCTAGCAGCGAGTCACTCGTGCAATGCGGCACACGAACATTGTACAAGTAGACCAACGCTAGAGATGAGTAGATCGAAGTTTTACAATCAACCGTCGATCATTCTTACGGCTTTCACCCATGATAATATCCGTCAATATACCTTAATGAAGGTGGGTGCCGTTAGTGATTGTTTGTCGGGAAACATGGTGATGATATAAAGCTAGAATTCACCAACACAACAACATTTACCGATGGAGCTCGGAAAATACTACGACATCAGAACATATGTGAGTTTCAACTTTCAACGATAAATCACCAACGACAATTAATATCTACGACAGATTATCCACAACAACTTCAGTGACAAATATGTATTTTTTGGGGGATATGATGTATCCGTCATTGATCACCTAAAGATTACCAACAATTCAACAAATTCTACAAAATGTATTATTTTCCAACTATCCGTCGATACTCACTGACGAAACATCCATCTAGGAGCGGATATAGAGTGTTAGCAGGGTAGCATAGGCTACCCCTCAACCCCGTCTCGTAGTGTAAAAAAACCCCTTAACTACGTTTTCGTAGTGTAAAAATACCCCCAACTCCGTCTCCCTTATACAAAGGATACCCCTGATCCTAATTTTTTTTGGGATACCCCTGAATTTTTAGGTAGATCCGCCACTGCGTCCATTGGTAATATTTTATTGCTAAAGGTCAATTGTCAAGCTAGTAAACCAATGAAATACCATTCATAAATCACAATTTCAAATTGACCAAAATGTACATTTTAGTTTAGTTTATTTTCTAAACCCAAAATAAGCAAGTGCACTTAACTCAGTCCATATATGCCATAAAATGCTAGCCAAAGTAACCAAGTTTAGTTTGACATTTTTGTAACCAAAACCAGTCAAATAAATGAGTCAACATTATATAAATCAAACACACATAAAATAATAACATATCATATCAAACAAATAACACAAAACAATTTTAGTTTCTGCATTTTCAGCTTATTTTTATGATGGTTTTGACATTTCATCAATATGAATCTCACTTAAATGACCCATGTTTCTTAGCACCCATGCTAGATGTAGCGCGGAACTTAAGTTTTGTCGAATCAATAAATTTCGACACCTTCTCATTGAAAGTATCATGCCTATCGACCGGTTTCACAGCACCAACATTAGAAGGAGCACTCATTTTCATCTTCATACGACCAATAAAGCTATCAAACTTCCGTTCACCAAAAGTCTTCTGATCAACCAACTCTTTGCCACCACTAAAATCATCGTTCTTTGAAGAAAAAGGAACGTTTTTAACAGACTTTGCATCCGAGGGAGGAACATACTCGATTAGGATCTCTTTAGACACGGGTTGAGTGTAGGAAACCGGAGCTTTAGATGATTTTGAAGGATCAACACGACGAAACCTACCAAATATAGCTTTACGTATCTTTTCATAAGTACTCTTTGACGAGTTTTGATTTTTCGCCATTTGATGGTTTTTGGAGGTGTTTAGAGGATGTGTGACGATTTATTAGGCGAATGGCACATTTAATATAACATAAAAGAGATATAAGTGTCAAAAAAAAGTTCTAAAAATTATCATAAAGGCGTCCCTTTAACGATTCTGATCACACTTGTAGCACGTTTAGTTATCGCGTATGGCTTGTGTTACACTATCTGGACTCGGGTGTAGTGTAGTGTCGCGCGTTAAAATTATATAAAACTATTTCTTTATGAAGTTGCAGGTGGAATCAGATTCTAGAGTTGGGCAAAGTCTATAGGTGCACAGGAGTTCTTGGAATTAAAGAACGGTTTTCTTGTTGGTAATCATTTAGATGAACATTAAAGAATGGTTTTTTGAACTAACAAAAAGGCTAGTGTGTTTAAAAATAATAGAAAAATGAAAACATAAATGGATGAATGTTGTAGTTGGATTGACTTTCATTTAAAGAACCTTTTTCTTTTCAATTGGTTATTCTTTTACTATTCAATTGAACATCTTTTTTCATTTGTCAAATTGAATTAAGATTTACACTTAGTAGCGTATCCGATTTAATTCATTGTAATTGATTATAAGTTAATGAGTAATAGTCACCATTATTTTTTTATTTTGTTAAGAGATGTATCTCATTGTAATTGATTATAAGTTAATGAGTAATAGTCACCATTATTTTTTATTTTGTTAAAGAGATGTATCTATCAATCCAGGTGCAAGGTAAGCATACATACAAAGACTTATAGTGTCCTATTGGACGCCCATAAAAAAATACAATGTATAGAATCGAAACTCAAATGACACCCTAATATATAGAATCGAAACTTAAATGACACCCTAGGTTTGACAGTGACATTCCATGAGCAAACAAAGTATATTGAGATTGATTGTCACTTCACTCGTCATCATCTATAGCTCAGGACCATCTCGCTTCCATTTGTTACATTCCCTTTGCTGATAGTTTACGAAGGCTAAGTTGGCGTCTCGTTTTCGTTTCTTGTTTGACAAACTCTCAATACTTGTTGATGTTGCATTGTGAGTTTAAGGAGGGATGTTAGCCTAATAAGTTTGGGCCTTGTTATCGGGCTTCTCTATATTTGGTTAGGGCTTGTGTTTATGGCTATATATAGTCTTCATGTCTTCTTAACTTCTTTGTATCATGCACTTTTTCATTAAAATAAAACTCTAGCTACTTTTCTTGTGTACGCGTTTTTCTTTCAACAGTGTCGTCTTAGTTCACAATCATATATTATATAGGCCTAAGTGCCCCTTCAAGTTTGTTATACCATGGAAGATAGATCATAGATGAATTCTTTTTAAGAGGCTTGAAATTCATTTTATAAGTGGATCCTTGTTGAACACGAGACTAGGCCAATGCTAATGATTTAGTTCGTTCGTGCAACTATAAATACTACAAGAAGGCACCACCAAATACACCAGTATGGCTGTAAAAATTCTAACTAGGTGCCGGTTAATCCCGATAAGTCGCTGATTAATCAAATTTAATCCCGATCAATTCTCATTAATTCCGATTAATCGTTTGTCCACACCCTGCCGCCCAACTAGCGATTACTACAACACTGGACACCACTTAATTAGATTTTGTAATGTCAAATTGTATTATATATATATATATATATATATATATATATATATATATATATATATATATATTATAGGGTAGGGTTATATAGAAAATCCTAAAAATTTGAGAAAACCCAACCTCCCGACATTTTTTTTGAATAAAATAACACATGTAATATACATGTTTTTATAAGTTTTAGGCCAAAAAAACAAAAAAAACGCCGTAGGAATATTTAAAAAAATAAACAAGTTTCAGCATTTTTGTCTAACACATGTTAGTCACAAAAGTTGCTGAAATTTGTTTATTTTTTTTAAAATAATCCTTCGGCGCTTTTTTGTTTTTTTTTTTACCCAAAACTCTTAAAAACATGTATATTAATGTGTTATTTTTTTTTAAAAATGTCGGGAGGTTGGATTTTCTAGGGTTTTCTCAAAATTTTAAGGTTTTTTATCTAAACTTATCCTTATATTATATTTCTTTAACATATATATGTATTGTACTATATCTCATTCAAATAAAAAATGTACCTTTATTGTACGAATAGTATTATATTCTAGTTGAAAAATGAGTCATATTTAAGGTTGTTTACAAGCCGAGCCGAACCGAACGGACCTTTGCTCGTGTTTGGCTCGTTTACAAACCGAACCAAGCGGAGCGGCTCATTTAAAACCGAGCCTCAAATCAAGCAAGCATTTTTCGAACAGTAAATATTCTGAGCGAGCGTGGCGAGCATTTTTCGAGCAGTAAATATTCCGAGCGAGCGTCGAGCGATTTGGACAACCGTGTCGCCCCAAGTTTTTATGTCTTTAAAAACATACACATTTCGTGGCATAATATTTTTTATAAATTACAATGTTGTGATCGACGAGACGATGATCATATTGTACGAACAATTACGTTGAGAGTAGGAGACGATAGACTTAGGGTAACGACATGAAACATTGAGGTGTTGAGCAGTCTGTCGTTTATCAGTTTAGGGTTTAACTTTTAGATTTGATATTAATTTTTTTATATTGGCGTGATTGGGCTAGTACGTATTAATATAGTTGTAAATTTGTACATAGCGGACCAAAATCTAATAGACTGATATGTATAAAACTATAAATTTAATTTATATGCAAGTATATATGTATGTGTAATGTGTGTGTATACAGGTGTGCGTATATATATGTATAATTTATATTTGTGTGTATATACATGTTTATATATGTATGTGTATTTGTATATATATATTAATTAAAAATAATAATTCGAGCCGATCCAAGTCGAGTGGAGCTTTGCTTATGCTTGGCCCGTCTACAAAGCAAACGGAGCAGAGCGGCTCATTTACAACCGAGCGTCAAATCGAACGAGCATTTTATGAGCAATTTCCGAACAAGCGTCGAGCGAGCGGCGAACGATTTGAATGGCCCTACTCATATTTCATCAATCTTTTATAAAGGCGTAAAAACAAGGGACTCAATATGACAATCTCGTAATCGTATATACTAAAAAATACACGTAAAATGATAACATATCATATAAAACAAATGTTGGAAATTTGTGTGTGTATGAATGAAAGTCTCACATGGTGAAACACCTTGTCCCACATAGGAGTTGGAACAAAAGAAAGAGTTATTTATAAGGTAAAGTGTTTCTCTAGATAATATAACTTTGTGACATGTTTTACCATATGTCCTACGTGCGAGCGCGCAGGGGGGTGCAAAAATTGGAACCGGAATTTAGTCAAACTCTTGTGCGCCCGGTTCACGTTAACTGTTCTTTCTATTTGTTTATTTCTGTTACAGGTTATCTGTCACACCCCGACCCGCAGCGAAAAAGGTGATCGGGGCATAATTGGGTTATCATCAAAGCTCATGACATTTATTATATGTTTCATATTCATTAATACAATTTAATGGAAATTTACAATAATTGATACAACATGTTCTAACTATCAATCTAAGCTTCTTGGTTCTCTTCTAAGGCATTTCCTATGTTTTCCTTGCTTCAACCTGTTCACCTGTATCATGTGTAAAAGGGTTTTTGGATCAACATAAAGTTGGCGAGTGAATCCTATGGAAAACATTTGAACAAGTTTATCCAATTGATTATAAATAATGTGCATAACCACATATGAGTAAATGTAGATGTAAATTTATTCACACAACACATAATATTGAATATTGAACACACATACACCAAATGATTGTTTTGAGGCACGCGTTGTTCGACTCGTCTCCCACGAGGAACTGATGGGCCTAATGAATGAGTTTTGAGGCACGCGTTGTTCCACGAACTGATGGGCCTAATGAATGAGTTTTGAGGCACGCGTTGTTCTTACGAACTGATGGGCCTAATGAATGAGTTTTGAGGCACGCGTTGTTCTTACGAACTGATGGGCCTAATGCATGAGTTTTGAGGCACGCGTTGTTCTTACGAACTGATGGGCCTAATGAATGAGTTTTAAGGCACGCGTTGTTCAACTCGTCTCCCACGAGGAACTGATGGGCCTAAATAATTCGCATACAACTTTGACATTATGTAATACATCACAACCATCAATAATTACATTCTAGTTTAGATCATATAATGGTATAGCACGAGTTTGCATAAGAGAATTAGTTTAAGCGACACATGATACACCCCAAAACATGAATAAAAAGGGGAATTTGTAAGAATTCACTCATATTGGTTGCGTTCGGTTGATGAGGTTGATTGCACGCGAAATGGTTTTAACCACGAGTGAAATTAACCTAGATAAATAGCATTTTGGTTCGGTAAGCAAACGGATTTTATTAATCTATTTTAGTAGGATTGTTGGGTGTATTTTTGTGAGTTTGAGGCTATTTTTTAACCTTAAAAATGTTATTTTTAAGTATTTTTAATTGATTTTTAATTAAAATAATTAAATAAAAATAATAAAAAAATATTTGATTTTTGCTACAGTTGACTTTGACCGTTGACTTTGACTGACTGTTGACCGGTTCGAAGGCATATTGTTGTGCGCTGGGTGAGGCTCGAACCCGAGACCTCCCGTACGCGTGCACGCAGCTCTACCAACTGAGCTACGTGTCTAACCCGTCATATATCCGATTTTAATTATATATATATTAATTAGATTTTAAACAGAAATCCTTTATTTTAAAAACGAATTAAATCCCGAAAACCGGTGCGCTCCACAGGTCTCGAACCCGGGACCTGTGGGTTAGCGTACACACAGTCCACCGCTGGACTGTGTATCTCACTTGGTTATAAACTCGGTTATCAATATACTTAACATATATCTAAAACAATCCGGTTCAGTTTTGCGGAAAAATGAATTTTTATTAAGGTAGCGTGTGAGGGACAATACTCGAACTCGAGACCTTAGCGTTCAAAGTGCACACAGTCCACCGCTGGACTGTGTGTCTAACCCGGTAAATAACTTGATTTTAATTATACTTAACCATTATCGAAACTTCGTCTTCTTCACTGGTTTTCACCGGAAGTGACGACTGACTGATTCGAAGTGTTGATTCAGGTTTCTTTAGCGTTTAATGATCAATTACAGACGAGATAAAAGTAAAAAGAAAAGAATTTAGGTGTGAAAAGTACCGACTGGTTTTCCTCTGTTTTCCGGCAGAACTCCGGCGACAGCAATCTCTTTCCGGCGACGAGTGTCTTGCAGCAGAGAGTCTTCCGAAAGCTTACAAAGGGTGTGGGTGACTTCGGTAAAAGTTTAGGGGGTTCAGTAAAGCTCAGAGATTAATGATACGGTTTTCCGGCGACGTATAAAATATTTCCGGCGAGTGAGTTTTCGCCGAGAAAGGGTGCGATTTGAGTGTGAAAGATTTCTGGTGAGTTGTGGGTGAATTTATAGGGTAGTATCGAGATGTATGGGGTCTGAATTTGGTCTCAATTCGAAGTCAGCCGTTCTCCGGCGGTTATGGCTGATGTCGCGGGTTCAGACGTCGGTTATAACCGTTGTGGGAGTTAAGTCTTCGGTTAATTTGAGCGGAAACGTATAATAACGGCGAAGTCGTCGGGATTTCCGACGACTGCTATTTTGGGCGCAATTTACTGAATTTTGACTTCCGAACTTGAATATTTGAATTAATTGATTCTTTTTATTAACAGAAAATCAAAGTGGCGGAGCGGTTGATCGGCTGAGTGATAAGTGTTTGTTTGAACCGGTACGGACCCGAGTTCGAAACCCGGCATGAGTAAAACATTTTTATTTTGTTATTTTTGACAGTTTTTCAAAAACTAATTATATATCCCCGTATAATAATTGATTATGTATCGTTTAAAATTATTTTGGGCATTTAATTCGCAACGAAAATTTTAACTGACTGTTCGGTTGATAAACGGAGCGGGTTTGGTAAATCCGTTTTTGACGGATGTTACATTATCTTTGCAGTTTATATCTTAACATATTTTTCTAACACACTTAAACAGATTTTATTTACTGATTATTCCTGTCATGTTTCGTTTCAGAATGGAAATCCCGCCTGTGACTACTGTTGTTTCTATAGTCGTGACTGCTGTCATGACTTCCGTTGTTGCTGTTACAACCGGTCTGGTTGCACCGATGCCTAACGCAGTATCGCATGCTGAGAAACCCGAGAAATTCAATGGTGTGAATTTCAAACAGTGGCAGCAAAAGATGTTCTTTTATCTGAACACCTGAACCTACAAGGTTCTTGACAGAACCCAAACCCGATCTTGAGGAAGGGGATATGGATGCTCAATCTGTGAGCACGATGCATGCTTGGGAACATTCGGATTTCCTGTGCCGCAACTTTATTTTGAATGGTCTGGTGGATACACTATACAATGTGTATAGTAAAGCCAAGACTGCCAAAGAACTTTGGGATTCTTTGGATCGCAAATATAAAACGGAAGATACGGGCACTAAGAAATTCGTGGTGGCTAAATTCTTGAACTTTAAAATGATAGACTCTAAAACTTCATGAGTCAAGTCCAAGAACTACAAGTTATTCTTCATGATATTCATGCGGAAGGAATGGTGCTTAGCGAGACATTCCAAGTTGTTGTGACGATCGAAAAGGTACCACCAAGTTGGGTTGATTTCAAGAACTATCTCAAGCATAAGCAAAAGGAGATGACCATTGAAGATTTTGTGTTCGTCTTTGTATTGAAGAAGATAACAAGTTGGCCTTGAAAAGGGTTGATGGTCCCGAAACAGTGAAGGCCAACCTTGTTGAACATGGTCAGTCTTCGAACGGAAACAATAAGAAGGGTGGAAAGAAGAATCATGGGAAACGCTCCAACCTTGGTCCTAAGGGAGGAGTTGGGAAAAAGAAGTTCCAAGGAACTTGTTATAATTGTCAAAAGCAAGGCCACAAGGCCAGTGAATGCAAGCTTCCCAATAAGGAAAATGCTCGACAAGTGAACATGGTTCATGAAGTCGACAACCTTGTTGCCATGGTCACAAATCTCTCGATTTTGGTGACCGAAGTTAATTTGGTTGGGCAAATCAATAAGGATTGGTGGGTTGATACGGGGCTACCCGTCATGTGTGTTCCGACAAAAGCTTTTTCAACACCTTCAAGGAGGTGACTAATGGCGAAAAGGTTTTTATGGGAAACTATGCCACGGCCGAATTAAAGGCGAGGGGAACGTGGTTTTGAAGATGACTTCTGGAAAGGAACTCACCTTGACCAATGTGTTGTATGTTCCAGAAATTCGTAAGAACCTTGGGTCGGGGTGGCAGTTGAACAAGTTTGGGTTCAAAATGGTGATTGAGTCGGATAAGGTCGTGTTGACCAAAAATGATGTGTATGTTGGTTAGGGCTATGCCCTCAATGGAATGTTTAAACTTAATGTAATGGTCGTGAATGCAATGAAAGAAAACGCTACTAGTTCTACTTACTTGATTGAGTCTTCTAATATTTGGCATGGTAGACTAGGTCACGTAAATTATAATTCCATTCGTCGTTTGATTAAACTTGATTGCATACCAATATTCGATATCGACTCAATTAATAAATGTGAAACTTGCGTAGAAGCAAAACAAACGAAAACGTCATTCAAAAAGGTCGAATGAATCACCGAACCCCTCGAGATGATCCACACTTATGTGTGTGATCTAAAAGCAATTCCTACTCATGGTGGAAACAAGTACTTCACCACGTTCATTGATGATAGTACAATGTATGCTAGTGTACTTACTTAAAGTAAGAATGAGGCTATTGATAAGTTTATCTGTTCAAAGCCGAAGTTTGAGAATCAATAAGTCGGAAAATGTAAATTTGTGTAAAGGTTTCGAAAACCCGCGCCAAATTATTAATCAAGTGTATTTTATGTGTTATTTCTACATTTTATCGTTTAAAATATTTGAATCAAATAATATATAATTAATAAATGTTAAAATAATCTTAGTGAAATAATAAAATAATAATCAATTAAATATTATAACTCAATAATAACACATGATTTAATAGCTTAATAAGTAATAAGTAAACAAAATCCAAAAAGGGTAAAACCGAGAGTCGAACCCGGTCCCTCGGTAAACGCACACAACAAACACCACGAGACACAGCACCATTTGGTAAGATTTGAAATCATCTTATATAAATACAAAACCGAATGTTGCCTGCAAGTTCAAATCAGCAAACCGCCATTTCATCCCTGTTTCTGAAATCTGATAAGCACCAACTGTCAATCCGCTTAATTATTTCCAAATTTTCAATCCATCCTAATTGCAAGAAATCAATCACCCAATTCGGTTTCTAAAACTGAAATCAAGCACCCCCCCTTTTTCAATCTATAAATACTGATCCAAATCCCACTATCAAACTCGCTCAATTCTTTCTCCTCTAATCGTAAGTTTACTCTGCTCAAACCCCCCTGTTTCACCAAGAAACCGCAGCCTGTCGCCAGAATTAACTCGCCGGAAGACTCACTGCCGACCGGTAACAGTTCTTTACTTTCTAATTCAGTTCGTATATTATTTCATTTCATTCATTTCGGTAACTTCAAAAGTATAGCAAGCAAGTTTAATCGAGTTTTGAAATCAAGAACGTGTTATGGGATCAATTTAAAATAAGAAGACGAAGTGGGTTAAGTGTTTTTATGTAATTAAATCCTAGTTTTAACGGGTTGGACACACAATCCAGTGGTGGACTGTGTGCAAACACGACACTCACGTCCCCGGTTCGAGTCTGGTTCATGACCTTATAACTGTTATATAACAGTTTTTATTTTTGATGAATTATAACATTTAGCAGTATGTATATAAAGATAATATAAAATCAAGTTTCATTGGGTTAGACACCCAGCCCAGTTGGTTGGGCTGGGTGCAAATCACATTCAGGGTCACGGGTTCGAGACCCTTAGTGCGCCGGTTCAATACTGTTAAAACTTTTTAATTTAAATTAATTTCTGGAATAGTCTAAAAAGTGTATTAATATAATTAAAATCAGGATTCCTTCGGGTTAGACACGTAGCTCAGTTGGAAGAGCTGTGTGCACGCAACCGAGAGGTCACGAGTTCGAGTCTCAACACATGCATCGAATTCCACCAGTTAAACCGGTCTGACACCACTTGTCAGACTGACAAGTTTTTTTGAAAAAAAATATATTTTATTTTTATTTTATGGATTTATGTTTAAGCTGAAAATAAATAAAAATGCTTAAACATAATTTCAAAGGCTTTATAATATCAATAAAAAATCACAAAAATACCAAAAAAAATCTAAACAAAGGTTTCAACCAAAATATTAATTTACTTATTTATCAAGTTATCGCGTTGTTATTTATAGGTTAGTACTTTCTCGTTGATTAATTTTCCAACTCGTGCGCTCTCCTTACCATTCAAGAATACGCACCCAAGGTGAGTGAATCTCTACAAATTCCCCATTTTAATCACGTTTTGGGGTGTATCATGTGTCGTACCATTCCTTTATTTAATTTAAACACTTGTGCTTATATCATTTTGTGATCAAATGTGAATTGCTTGTTGTATGGTTTATATGTGGATTTAATTTATCATTTCAGTGCACTCATTTCACTAGGCCCATCAGTTCCTCGTGGGATACGGGTTGAACATCAGGTGCCTCATTAGATCGGCTCCGTTTGATTGAGCCTTGATCTCAAATACATCATCATTCATGTCATATATTCATTCAATGTGGTTTGTGATTGTTTACATATATATATTTGCTCACATGTGATTTATGCACGAATTTTCTTCAATAAATAAAACAAGCAATTATTTAAAATGTTTTATCAAGGTTCACTCGCCAACTTTTGTTGACCCAAAATCTCCCCTGTTTTACACATGATACAGGTGATCAGTTGAGGAAAGAAACACTTAGGATGGCCTAGAAGAATAAACAAGTTATTGCGTTGGAATAAAACATTTAGAATTGTTTTTTTGTATTTGTATGAATTTTGGTTTATTGGATATTTAAATCTGTAATTTGAATTTAATAAATATGAAACTTCTTAGTAAATATCATGAGCTTTGGTGATAACCCAATCATGCCCTGACTTTTATTCCGTTGCGGGTCGGGGTGTGATAGAAAATAAAAATCATAAGGAGCGACCAGGAGGAGAATATGTTTCACCTTTTATTGATGTGTGTACGAAAAATGGAATCATACATGAACTCACGGCTCCTTACTCCCCTCAATCGAATGGCATAGCGGAACGGAAAATCCACACATTGAAAGAATGATGAATGCCATGATGATAAGTTCTGGTGTAAATCAAAACATGAGGGGGAAGTGATCTTATCGCCAAATTATGTGTTGAACATGATACCCAATAAATAAAAAGATGTAAGTCCATACGAATTCTGGACGGGAAAGAAACCACCATATAAATACTTGAAAGTGTGGGGGTGTCTAGCTAAGGTGATGGTCACACCACCAAAGCGCTACTAATTGGACCAAAAACGGTGTATTGTGTATTTATTGGATATACCTGTCCTTATGGTCCTTATCGTTTTCTTGTGCATGATTCTAAGAACCCTGGAATATGCAAAGGCACCTAATGGAATCTAAGGATGCATCATGGTTTGAACATGTGCTCCCTTGCTTAGATAAAAGTGAACCGAGTTCTTCTAGACCGGTTGAGGAAAGTGTTCCTGAGGGTGAGGTTGAAAACGATGAACCTCGAGAACAATCTAAGACTGAGGAAGTTGAAATCAGGAAAAGTAAACGGCAAAGGACTGATAAATCCTTTGGCCCTGAATTTATTACCTACATGGTAGAAGATGAAACTCAAACGTACCAACAAGCGGTGAATTCTCAGAAGGACCTCAGGGGAGGGAGGCAATCAAAAGTGAGATAGACTCTATCTTACAAAACCATACTTGGGAACTAGTGGATCTTCCTCAAGGATGTAAACCACTAGAATATCGATGGATCTTCAAGAAGAAGATGAAGCCAGATGGAACCATCGATAAGTACAAGGCAAGGTTGGTTATCAAAGGATATAAGCAACGAGAAGGTTTAGATTACTTTGATACATATTCGCCAGTTACGCAAATAACATCCATCAGGTTGGTGCTTGCCGTTGCCGCCATTAGAAATTTGGAAGTTCACCAAATGGATGTGAAAACAGCTTTCCTGAATGGAAATCTAGAGGAAGAAATCTATATGGAGCAACCCTAAGGCTTCACAGCTATTGGGCAAGAAAAGAAAGTGTGTAAACTTATAAAATCCTTGTATGGATTGAAACAAGCTCCAAAACAATGCCACCAAAAGTTTGATCATGTCATGCTTGATGCTGGGTTCAAAATCAATGAATGTGACAAGTGTGTGTATGTGAAGGACACATCTGATGGATATGTCATTTTGTGTCTATACGTAGATGATATGCTCATTGCTGGAAGTGATGAAAAAAATCATAACATCTACAAAGAACGTGCTAAAGGCGAGATTTGACATGAAAGACATGGGTCTTGCAGATGTGATTTTGGGGGTCAAAATCACGCGAACCCAAAGTGGACTTGTTTTAAGTCAATCTCACTATGTGGACAAAACTTTTGAGAAGTTCAATGCAAATGACTCTAATGAAGCTAGAACCCCACTTGACATGAGTCAACATCTAGCCAAGAATATAGGTGAACCTGTAAACCAGTTGGAATACTCAAGAATTATTGGTAGCTTGATGTATCTCATGAGTTGTACTAGACCCAACATAGCATATGCTGTGAGCAAGCTAAGTAGATACACGAGCAACCCAAGTTCAATGCATTGGAACTGTATCTCTCGGTTGCTTCGCTACTTAAGATATACTCGGGAATACGGGTTGCATTATGACAGATATCCAGCAGTTATAGAAGGACACTGCGATGCAAATTGGATATCTGACATGAATGATTCTAGAGCAACAAGTGGATATGTATTCACACTTGGAGGTGCTGCTATATCGTGGAAATCATCAAAACAAACGGTTATCGCTAGATCCATGATGGAATCAGAATTCATCGCTTTAGATAAAGCAGGTGAAGAGGCAGAATGGCTACGTCAATTTGTTGAGGATATACCAAGATGGCCTAAGCCGGCATCGGCCATTTGTATACATTGTGATAGCCAATCGACACTTGGCAGAGCTCGTAGCACAATGTATGATGGTAGGAACAGACATATCCGACGTAGACATAATACGATACGACAACTAATCTCTACAGGAATTATCACTGTTGACTACGTGAGGTCAAAGGATAATATCACGGATCCGCTAACAAAAGGCCTAAGTAGAGAGTTAGTACAGAAGTCGTCCATGGGAATGGGACTGAAGCCCTTAAATATGAGTTCATATGATGGAAACCTAACTCAGTAAACTGGAGATCCCAAGAGTTGAGTTCAATAGGAAAACCTAATTGTATGAATTAGTAATGTCACTGTGGGGGATAACCCTACGTATATATAAAAGGGAGTTTATTGTAAAGCTTAGTAAACCTCCTAGTCCATTCCTAAAAATGACAAGTGTGAGGCTAAGCCTATGGCTTTTAATGATTCAACTAAGGTAACCATACATAGTGAATCACCTACGTGAGAGAGAAGTGGGGTCGCTTCAAAGGGTATTGTTGGGGCACAATACCTAATGGCTCTCGCAGAACCAGGCATCATGTTCATGACCATAACGAACATAACTACGAGGACTTGACTTTGTCAGGGAGAGTCTTGTGTGAAGTGTATTGTCATCTACACAAACGGCAGACGAGTTCAAAGACATCGATGTCTACTCAAAGCCAGTGGGCTAAGTGCATTTCATGAACGAAATTTCAAAAGGGTAACACCTACCTATCGTATGCAAGACTCAACTGTAACATCCGTCAAAAAACGGATTTACCAAACCCGCTCCGTTTAACAACCGAACAATCAGTTAAAAATTTCGTGGCGTATTTAATGCCCAAAATATTTTTAAACGATACATAATTAATAAGTATATTGGAATATATAATTTGTTTTTGAAAAACTGTTAAAAATTGTGGTTTAAAAATAAAAGGTTGCTGCCGGGTTTCGAACCCGGGTCAGCCAGAATCAACAACCCCTTAACACTCAACCATCCAACCATTGCGCCACTTATGTTTCTTGTTAATTACTGGAAACAATTAATTCATAACATGAATCTCAATTTCAAAACCGACGCGCCTATTTGCAGTCGTCGGAAATCCCGACTATCTCGCCAAGATTGGACGGTTTCTTCAGTTTTAACATAAACTTTAACTACTACGTCGGTTATAACCGACGTCTGAGCCCGCGACGCAAGTCATAACTGCCGGAAAACTTATTGACCGACAAACCAAGACGGAAATCGGACCAAATTCATCGATGTTCTGCCCTATAAATACCTCCTCAAACCTCTGCTAGCTTTTTCGCTCACAATCACACTTTTTCCCGACATAATTTCCCTCGCCGGAGAACTTCTGTAACTCGCCGGAAAACCGAACCTTTCACCTCTGTGCCTTACTGAACCCCCGGAGCTCATACCGAAGCCACCCACATTCATCTCAAGCTCGTTGAAGACCCTCTGCCGCAGGACACACGTCGCCGGAATAACTTGCTGTCACCGGAGTTTCGCCGACGAAACAGAGGAGTCCAGTTCGATATATCTAACACTTAACCTCTCATTCTTTTTATTTATCTCACCTGTACATAACGTCAAAACACTAAAAGAACATGATTAAATCGACGAACCAGTCGGACTCCAATTCTGGTTAAGTCCAACGAAGAAGACGAAGTTTCAGTTGTCTATAAGTATAATTTAAATCAAGATATAACTCGGGTTAGACACACAGTCCAGCGGTGGACTGTGTGCAAATAAACACGCTTACGTCCCGAGTTCGATACTTGTCCCACGCACACTCGCCTTAATAAAAATGTTCCTTTTTATTACTGAACCAAATTCATTTCATATAGATGTTAAGTTTAATAAAAATCGGAATGATAACCAAGATAGACACACAGTCCAGTGGTGGACTGTGTGAACGTTTAATCACACGTCACGAGTTCGAGTCCGGACTACCGCACCGATCCGGACAATTATCAAACTTTTTATATGGCAGAAATGAAATAATGTAGTTTGTATATAAGTATAATAAAAATCAGATTATATAACAAGTTAGACACACAGTCCAGCGGTGGACTGTGTGTTAACCCAAACCACAGGTCCCGGGTTCGAGACCTGTGTAGAACACCGGTTCGATGCATTAAAATCGTTTTTAAAAATGAATGATTTTCTGTTTAAATCAAGTAGTATATAAATATAATTAAAAACAGAAATATTTCGGGTTAGACACGTAGCTCAGTTGGTAGAGCTGCGTGCACGCGAACGGGAGGTCTCGGGTTCGAGCCTCACCCGGCGCACACAATTTCACAGCCTGACCGGTCAACAAGTCAACGGTCAACAGTCGCAAAAAGTCAACTTTTTTTATTATTTTTATTTATTTATTTTATTTAAAAATCAATAAAAATACTTAAAAATAACATTTTTAAGGTTAGAAAATAGCCTTAAACTCACAAAAATATATCCAATCATCCTACTAAAATTGATTAATAAAATCCCCTTATTTACCAAACCCTTATGTTATTATCTAGGTTAGTTTCACTCGTGGTTAAATCCAACTTCGTGCGTGTTCAACATCATCAACCGAACGCACCCAATGTGAGTGAATCTTACAACTCCCCTTTTTAATTAAACGTTTTGGGGTGTTCATGTGTCACCAAAATTAACTCGTTTATTTAAACTTGTGCCATACCATATTGTGATCTAAACTTAGATTGTTTACATTATTTGTAGTTGTGTATTTCATATTGTCAATTTATATGCAATTCATTCATTAGGCCCATCAGTTCCTCGTGGGAGACGAGTTGAGCAACGCGTGCCTCAAAACAAATCCATTATTGTTCGTGTGTGTATTATTTAGTTTATATTGTTTGTAGTTATGTATTTCATATTGTCAAGTATATGCAAATCATTTCATTAGGCCCATCAGTTCCTCGTGAGAGACGAGTTGAGCAACGCGTGCCTCAAAACGATCCATTATTGTTCATGTGTGCATTATTTAATATTAATTGATTGGTGAATAAGTTTACATCTATTTTTACTCATGTGTGGTTGTGCACTTTATTTATAATCAATTAAATAAACTTGTTCAAATGTTTTTTATAGGATTCACTCGCCAACTTTTTGTTGATCCAAAAACCATTTTTACACATGATACAGGTGAACAGGATGAAGCAAGGAAAACATAGGAAATGCCTTAGAAGAAAACAATGAAGCCTAGATTGATGTTTAGGACATGAGATAATATTGATTGTAATTTCCCATTAAAATGTATTAATGAATATGAAACGTTATAATAAATGTCATGAGCTTTGATGATAACCCAATCATGCCCCGATCACCTTTTCCGCTGCGGGTCGGGGTGTGCTGAAACCTAAAGGGAATAATGTTGTTCTGAGATCGACCTCCATTCATGTGGGGGATTGTTGGAAATTTGTGTGTGTGTGAGTGAAAGTCTCACATGGTGAAACACCTTGTCCCACATAGGAATGGGAACAAAAGAAAGAGTTATTTTATAAGGTAAAGTGTTTGCCTAGATAATATAACTTTGTGACATGTTTTACCATAAGTCATATGCGCGAGTGCGCAGGGGGTGAAAAAAATTGGAACCGGAATTTAGTCAAACTCGTGTGCGCCCGCGCGTCCTGCAGTTTTTTCACTCTAGAACCGTAACCGCTGTTCTGTTTTTAGAGTTTTGAAAAGTTGATTCGTTATTGATAATCATTATTATTTAGCTTTTCAAATTCTAAACAAATATTATATTGGCCATTATTATTAGTAGTTTTTGAAACTGATAACTGATGACCATTATTGGGTCTTTAACTCGCTGCAGTGATGACTAAGATTTCGGTTATGGTTCTGGCACTATAGAAACAGATCATGGTTGTCACACCCCAACCGATGGTGGAATCATCTGGGCGCGGCACTAAGCGAATCAGATTGTTCAAGAGAATCCATAACAATTACTATATGACAATATTTAACAAGGTTTAATTTCC
This sequence comes from Scalesia atractyloides, assembly GCA_947069175.1. Taxonomy (NCBI): domain Eukaryota; kingdom Viridiplantae; phylum Streptophyta; class Magnoliopsida; order Asterales; family Asteraceae; genus Scalesia; species Scalesia atractyloides. The sequence continues at coordinate 3,430,546 of CAMTDV010000004.1, forward strand.
CATAAAACTAACAAATATTCATACAATAATTGAAATAAATCCAAGTTTCTCAAACAATAAAATAAAGTAGACAACTTGATTAAGCGTGTATCTAGAGAGTCCTAATCTTAATTCGATATAATCTGCATTTAACCTGCAACATACGTTAAAATGATGTCAGTACAAAAATGTATTGGCGAGCATACAGGTTTTGATATAATAGCATAGTAGAGAAAAGCGTCGCGAAATACCATATACAAAAACATGATAAACACATATAAACTAACAAGACAAATTTAACATGCTAAGTTCCTCGAAAAGGCTGGTAAGCGCGATGTGTTCTTCCTATATAGACATCGTCGGGTGTTAGCCAAATTATAGTACCATACTAGCTAAGGTGGGAGTTAACAAAAAAAAGTGTCCTAGTATATATGTATCAAGCATCATGTGTAGCCATGTGTAACGGGTATTCGCGTGTGATAATCAGTTTAGTTCGTGTTGTGTATTTTGATATGAACGTATGTTACACCCAAAAAGTGCGTTTAAAGCGAAAAGGGGTCAAGTATACTCACAGAGTGAACACCGAGAGTTGATGAGAGGTGAGAAGAGTGTCGGTTTAGCCTGCGCGTAGAGACGGAAGTGCATCAGTCTTCCAGAGTGTTGAAACAGTTGAAACGGAGAGTCGGTGCGAGGGAAACAAATATTTTCGTACGAAATTAGTTTTCGTGTGAAAATTTTGATGAAATTTTCGTGCGAAAATTTTGGTGAAATTTTCGTGCTAAAGTTCTGGTGATTCAACTTGCGAAATTTTCTTACGAAATTTTTGTGCAAAAATTTCGTGCTAAAATTCTGGTGATTCAACTTGCGAAATTTTCTTACGAAAATTTCGTGTAAAAATTTTGGTGATTCAACTTGCGAAATTTTCTTGGGTTTTCGTCATTCTTCGGGAAATCGAGTGTTCATCCCTCCAGCCTTAGGCCACTGATCGAACCTTGTGTCGGAGAGGTCTTTAGAGCGAGTGAGTCGTTTGTGGAAACTCGGACTGGGTCGTATGAACCAAAAGTGATTCGTATGAGCCAATCCAGTTTGCAAAAGTGACTGTTCTTGCGTCTTTGTGCAACCGAACTGAGATCTTGTCTGAAACGGATGTAATTTCGAGTCCATTTCGTGACGGTTTTTACAGCGCCTTGTTCCACTACTTAGTGAAAGAAACATTAGTCGGTCTGATCCGTGTTTGGTGTAAAAATCGATTTATAAACAGTTTTGTTAGGATAAACACTTGGTGAGTTTGAAACAACAAGGTTTCGGGTCTGAGAAGCCAAGGCTAACTCAAACATACTCGGTTAAGTGCTAAATCCTTAAGAAAATCAGAAAGTTTCATGAAAAAAGATGAAGGTTTTCGTAAAACAGATAAGTTTAGATGAAATCGGAGACAATCTCGTGCAAAATCGTTGTAGAAACGTTGTGATTTGTGTGAAAAACGTAGTCTTCTTACTTGGAACAGAGAAAACGAGCTAGAGAGCCTTTTGGTGTGGAATGGCAGCAAGGAGTATGGGTGCACAAGTGAGGTATTTATAGGAGGAGAGAAGTGAGAGTAGTCTGGTGCAACTTTCGTGCGAAAAATGCCATTTTCGGGCAAAAATGCCATTTTTCGGCCAAAAAACTCTTTTTCGTATGAAAAACAACATTCGTACGAATTTTCGTACGAAAATATGAATTTTTCAGTGCGATTTTTTAGGCTTCGCTTAGTTAGGTTAAGTGCGTTGAAAGTTTTTGCGGATCATTAAGCGTTTAAATTAAATTAAATAAAATAAACAAGAGAGAGAGTATGTGTCTCAGTTCCCAAGTCTTGCGAGAGTCGCGTTGTTGTTTAAGCGAGCAGATAGTCTTGGAAACATCACGCAGTAGTTTGTTGTTTAGCGAGTGCGTTATAAGCGTTGTGAAGTGCGATGTATGTGCGAAAATAAGCGATGTAGTGCGAAAATATGCGATGTAGTTAGTAAGCGATATAGTTTACATTATGATCCGAATCTCTAGTGCTAGGCGTAACGAGAGTAACGAGCTGCGAAAAAGCGGGTTGTTACAATGGTGATCAGTTTAGACACACCAAAACACACAACTCTCTCCTTCTCTCTAAGTCTTCTCTGCAACATCACCTCCTGTTTTCGTTTCAGGCAAGTGTTCGAGTCCGGCAGTGCGTTGTTGCTGCTTCGAACCGGCGTACTCAAGGAACAGACGACGAATCTGTTTAAGGGAATTGTGTCAAACACAAGCCCGGTTCACGTTAATTGTTCTTTCTGTTTGTTTGTTTCTGTTACAGATTATCTTTGCAGTTTATATCTTAACCTGTTTTTCTAACAACAAATTACACAAACAACTTCAATTTCGAAACCATCGTAAAATGACTCATATTTCTCATTGCACCCATAAAACAATAACATATCATATTTCTCTTTAGACACCGGTTGAGTGTAGGAAACCTGATCTTTAGATGATACTGAAGGATCAACACGACGGAAACTACCAAATGTGGCTTTACGTGTCTTTTCACAATACGGGTTTCGGCTAGTTTTTTGGTTTTGGTTTTTTAACATTTGATGGTTTGTTGAATTAAATGTTTAGAGGCTGCTTGGCCATTTAATAGGCAATGGAATATGTCATGTACAATAAAATCCTTACGTTGCAAGCAAAAAAGACCAAAATGTCAAAAAAGGTTTAGAAATTTTTCATAAAGGTGTCCTTTAACGATTTTGATCACACTTGTAACTCGTTTTCTGTAGCGTTTGGCTTGTGTTTGACTGTCGGTAGTATCGGATCGAGTTAGAAGTGGAACCAGGAATCTTGATAAATGAGTCTCTTGTTGTTGAAGGTGTATTTTGGCCTAATTATGATAATTATAAAAGATTGGTGGTAATCATTTACGTGCAACTAAAGAAAACCAACAAAAGCATGTGTACTGATTCAAATTCTTCGTATGGGCTTTTATTGGTAGATGAAGACTTTAGGTTGAAAATAAGACTTTTTTAAAATCTTTTTTATATTTCACTTGGGTTCTTAGATTTTAGGTAAAATATAATTCAAGGCCTAAAGTTATAAAATCATAACTAATTTCTTTAAATTTTATGTATTATTATTGATTTTTACTACCCTATAATTTTTCTAATATAATCTATAATTTCATTAAAATTTGATATAATTAAAATAGCTAATATTATTTATTTAATAAATAAATATCTATTTTATTTTACTATCCTATTTTAGATTTGTTGTTTTCTATATAATTTAAATATAAAATGAATGTAAAAGTATTATAAAATAATTATATTAGATATAGTTTAAATAAAAGAAAAAGTAAGTGTTAAGGTGGACAATGAGACAGAGCATGGTGGTTTGGGGTGGTTTGGTGTTGAAAGAAAAAGTGAGGTTTGAATGGTTGTGGTTTGGAATAATGTGGCATGCTGATGAGGCAAGCCTGGATTTTGGACTAGTCCAGCGTTGTGGATGCTCTTTGTTCGTTTTCAATGATAGGTATGATAACACCTATAAAATGGTGGTGTCGGGTGGTGTGGTGGCTCCGATGGTGGTGTTGAGTGACCATGGAGGCTACGGTGTTGATGGTGGATCGTGATGGCGGCTGGTGGCGCCCTATGACGAGGCCATGAGGGCTACAACGGACCACAATTGGAGGTGAAGTGGCGGTGACAGTGGTGATGACGGTGTGGTAGCTACGGTGGTAATTTACACTTGGATATTCTGTAATATTCTAAAACTTTTTTTTTGAACTGCTTAAATCAACGCAAATCCACCATAGGAGTAACATCTTAACTCCAATGGCAAATACGAAAAAATACACAAATAGTTCAATCATAAACTGTGATTTTTTTTATCTCAAATAAATTGTATCCCATCAATATATATACTTTAAACACACATACAATAATAAATACTATCATAAAATCAAAAAATTAAATAAACATCTTTAGTTCCAAGCCAGCATCATAATCTCACTTAAATGACCCATATTTATCATCGGCACCCATACTAGAAGTAGCTCGGAACTTAAGCTTTGCCCGATCAATAAAATTCGACACCCTTTCATTGAAAGTATCATTCCTACTGACCGTTTTCGCAACACCAACATCAGAAGGAGCACTCATTTTCATCTTCATACGATCAATAAAACTATCAAACTTCGCTTCACCAAAAGTCTTCTGATCAACCAACGATTTCCCACCACTAAAATTGTCGTCATTAGACGAAAAACGAACGTTTTTAACAAACTCTGCATCCGAGGGAGGAACATACTCAATTGGGATCTCTCTAGACACGGGTTGAGTGTAGGAAACCCGAGGTTTAGATGATACCAAAGGATCAACACGACGAAACCTACCAAATGTAGCTTTACGTATCTTTTCACAAGACTGGTTTCGGCTCTTTTGGTTTTGGTTTTGGTTTTTCGACATTTGATGGTTTGTTGAAATGTTTAGAGGCTGAATTGCCATTTAATAGGCCAATGGCACATGACATTTAAAAGCTAAAGAAGATCAAAAGGTCAAAAAAGGTTTGGAAATTTCATAAAGGCAATCATTGACGATTCTGGTCACCCTTGTAACTCGTTTATCTATCGTGTCTAGCTTGTATTCGACAATCTGGTGGTATATTTCGCCGTTAGAAGTATATAAAACTATTTCTTATCAAGTTGCAGGTGGAATCAGATTCGTAAATTGGTTAAGTCAATCTTGATGAATGGGTTTCTTGTTGTTGAATGTATCTTTTGGCCTAATTACGAAAATTAAAAAGGCTTGGTTGTAACTATTTACGTGCACCTGAAGAAAAAGAAGAAAATCAAAACAAGCACTTTCGAAAGTCTGATTTAAACTTTTGGGATACCCCTGAATTTTTAGGCTAGATCCGTCACTGCTTGTGAAGCCACAACTTCTAGAATTAATATGGAATGACCATGATCACCTCACGTAAATTAACGTCGCCAAGCATCAGAGAAATGACGCTACGGCCAATGCATACAATCGATGCTACCAAACATTCCGGGGAAAACATGTTTACTTTCATGCGCGTGATACAACTTTAGGATGTCATTCTTTGTTGGCTTTTGCAAATACCCCTTGTTAGTATAGCTTGATCACACCTTTACAAATCTCAAAGAAGTGGAATATTCAACTCTCTAGGAGTATAAAAGCTGACCAACGTTCTCATTTTCTCTCAAATTTTGAACTTTTTCTGCTTATGATAATTAGATTATGCTTTTCCGCCTCCATGGACTGGTATCACGTAAACATGCTTGAGCAAAGCCTGACTACACAAGTTGAGTTAAAACTAAATGTTCATTTACATTGTTTTAAGGTAATTGTGTTAAACATGAGCTCCGACATTCTACTTTTTCCTCTTGTTTTGTAAGAGCACCCGGGGCACCTCGTGGTGGCTTGACATCACGCTTTATACCGCGTTGAACACCACCGCCAGCCTCAACTTTGACGCGTCAATTATAAAATGCGTGGCCGCTTTCACGTGTTGAATTTGAAAGATTTGTTAGGTTGTGAGGGAAATTGTTGGGTGTGATGAGTGAGGGGCATTTCCACTAAAATCCATCAATAGTGATGGAATAAAGCTCGATGATGTGGCGGAACGTGATTAGATGTTGTGAGTGATGAATGAGTGGTGAGTGATGGGCGCCCCTACCCCCCTAAGTGTACTTGTAAAACACACTTTTATGCCTTTTAAGCGTATTAAAAAAAGAGTAAAATGCACAGATAGCCTATATGGTTTGGTAAAGTTTCATCATTAGTCCCCACCTTTTCGAAATTACATGTATGGTTTGACAACTTGTTACTCAGATAATCCATTACGTTGATAGAGCCAGTTAATGATGTTAAATGGAGGTGAGATGACTAAACTACCCATGATACGAAAAAAATAGTTTTGTCATTCACGCAATTCCCCCGTCCATCGATTGGTCACGCGAGTATGCATCCAGTCAGTGGACTTAAACCTCAAGTGGGCCCACAAAGAAACCAACTCTCCACTTTACCCTTGTTGGACGTAATTCTCGTACTCGAGCCAATGAGGCGGGTTGGGCCGATCTCAAGTAACAGGGCGGTTCAGGTTGGGCCTATTAATTCGAGTTATGGATTAGTATGATTATTTAGTTAAGTTAATTAAAGATAAATTAAATGAGTTATATTTATGGATTAGTATGGTTATTTAGTTAAGTTAATTAAAGATAAATTAAATGAGTTATATTTAATTTAAAATAGATAGGTTAGATAAACATGAGGTTTATTCTATTATTCTCTAGTTAGGAAGCTGAGTCTACTCTAATTTTGTAACCAAGTCATGTCCTATATAACCTGATCAAAGTTGTGATTAAGGTTAAGAGAAGGGTAATCAGTTTTGAGTTATTTTCTTATTAATAATATTGAGAGTTATTCATCTTAAATTTTTTTCTTCAACTTTTCTATTCGGTTTGATTATCGACTGGGACTTGAATTGGTATGAGAGCCAAGTTCAAGGTACTCGGGATTGATAAGAAGATCAAGTCGCCGCATGGAAGCAAATCGTCATCGTGAAGAGATCTAGGGTTGATCTCTTTTGCCAAAGAGAGATCTAGGGCCGATTGAAGTCGACCGAGTGAGATCTAGTGCCAACCGATCGAAGACGCCGAAGAAGATCTAAGGGCTGCCGACTGATTGCTTCAAGAGCCGATGTGGATCGTGTTTATCAATTCCGAGAACCAAATCGCCATTGGGTTCTCGTTGATTCACGACTAAACAAGGAAACAATCTGATTGCTGTGTTCTCGTTACTGTTTTCGGTCGTTTTTTCCATTGTTTGCCGATTAAACAAAGTGAAGTAAAAGAGCTTGTGAGAAATCTTGGTCTGACTTCTTTGTTGGTGTCTCGAAATTCAAAAATATATATACCAAGTGTGAGTAGAATTCAAGAAGAATCATAAAGGGGGTTTTATTTTATTTTCTTGGTGACGAGGAACTCAAAAAGGATATATAAAAAAAAAGATTTCAAAGGAAAAAATATAATAAGTTGATTTATTTTTTCTTTGCTAGTTTAAACAATTCAGGTTTAACCATTAAAAGTTGATTTTATTTGGGTTGAACAAGTGAGTTGAATTCAAGGTTTGATTTTATTCGGGTTAAACGAGTATGAGTGTTTGACCACGTATTGAATCGAAGATAAGCCTAAATTTTGTAGGAACTTGTAATGATCTAAGAAAGCGAGTGTGTGCTCAAGATCGAACTGAGTCAACGGTAGTGCGAGTTCTTGTGACCAAAGGACGAGTCGTGGACAAAGGACTAGTCGAGTACAAGGTCATAAGTATGTTGGAGTAAGGATGAAGCCGAAAAACATAGCTAGAGATCAAGAGAAGTTCAAAGAGAATCAAAGCAAAGAAAACGTTCTTACCATTCAGGAACTCCCTTATATGATTCAGAAATTTAGGGGGTGAATGTTGAGAATTCCTAACCGTACTCATGACTTCAATGCACGGAGGCAGTTAGAGATAATGATCACTCGAGTTTAAGAGTTGATAGATTAACAATATTAATTAATTAGTGGATAATTGTCTAATATTCTATATGTGTTATGTTAGGATGTGTGTTAGATAATTTATTATGTAATGAATTAATAGGAATCCTAGTTGTAGTCTAACGTGATATGTTAGCTATAATATCACATATTGGGTAGGGATTTGTAAGAATCAAGTTGTTGTGTGTTTTCTTGATCAAATAATATTGTGGGAGTTAGCCATAAATATTATGTTTGTTTGAGTATCGATTGGGACTTGAATTGGTATCAGAGCCAAGTTCAATTGTCGATATCAAACGGGTACTCGAGTTCTTAATCGGCGGCTAAGAAGTCTAACGGGTCGGTGATCATGAGCTCCGACATTCATGGTCATCTGTCGGTGAAATTGGGATCTCTCTAGACACGGGTTGAGTGTAGGAAACCTGAGCTTTAGATGATACCGCAGGATCAACTCGACGAAACCTACCAAATGTAGCTTTACGTATCTTTTCACAAGACGGGTTTCGGCTCGTTTGTTTTTTCCACATTTGATGGTTTTTTGAAGTGTTTAAAGGCTGCATGGACATTTAATAGGCCAATGGCACATGACATGTAGTCATGTAAAATAAAATTCTTAGGTTGCAAGCAAAAAAGAGCTAAATGTCAAAAAGGTTTAGAAGTTTTCCATAAAGGCGTTTTTTAACGATTCTAATCACACTTGTAACTCGTTTTCTATCACGTTTGGCTTGTATTTGAATATCGATAGTATCTGGCTCGAGTTAGAAGTATATACAACTATTTCTTTTTCAAGTTGCAGGTGGAATCAGGTTCGTGAATTGGGCAAAGTCATGCAATAGAAGTTTTAGGAATCTTGATGAATGGATTTCTTGTTGTTGAAGGTATCTTTTGGCCTAATTATGAAAATTAATGGCCTAATATGAATAAAAGTATTGGTGCCTTGGTGGTAATCATTTACGTGCATCTAAAGAAAACCAACAAAAGTATGTATTGGTTTTTGAAGTTTGATTCAGATTCTTGGTATGGGCTTTTATTGGTTATGTTCCAAACACACAAAAACCTTGGGTAGGATGATGTTATCTAGTGGCGGATCTAAGAACTTTTTTCACTGTATTCCTTTTAGTAGATTCTAACTAATTCTCACTATTTTTTTTTCCAAATAATACAAGGTTTTGACTGTCGCCCCGCTTGCGGTATGCACGTATAATGTATATATATGTGGGCCCTCTGAGGGTAAAAGTGAAAGTGCAATAATTTTAACGTTATTTTACTAATTTCGTGAAAATAACATTAAAAAGCGAGGGAAGGTTAATCATGCATCATCTAGTGGCGTTGATAGTTGAAAGACAAGGGGGTACATGCACTAGTCGGCTTTTGTCCCAATTGCTGAGTGTTATTGTCTTATGTCCAAGCTTGATGCAAAACTACTATCGAGCCGGGAGTCTCACTAGAAGCAGCCTTTCTATTCCTACGGGGTAGAGGTAAGTTTGTCTACATCTTACCCTCCTCAGACCCTACATTAGCTTTGTTATTGGTGGGATTTACTGAGTATGATGATGATGATGACGACAAGGTTCTCACTAATTTTTTCCAAACCGAATGTGTTCCTGGAAACCCATAAAAGTGGCCTAGATCCGTCCCTGATGTCAGGGTAATCTAAAATTCAACACCATTTCTTTTTTGTTAGTGCGGTTTCGGTCATAGGCCATGATAACACCTCTAAAAAACGGTGTGATGTTTTCTCTTATCCTAAAAAAGGGTGTAATGTTTTCTAGGAACTCTATGCCTTCAGAGATTTGTCGCTAATTTGAGAATACGGATTTCACCAAAGGTCGTTTGTCGGTGAAATTGTTGTAGCAAAAGTCGCTATTATTCATGAATATCACGTCAGTGATCCCTTGGTAATATCCATCGAAAAACTGATTTTCAACAGATCTCTCCATCGGTGAAAGTCAACTGTTTGTTCTCTTTCATCGCTTTCATGATTCAAGAATTGATTCTAATCAGCCCCAAAATTTAAGTACTTTTTTATTACCATTTCTCTAAATTTTACTTTCATAGTTTGATTAACTGCTAAATTAACTATTATGTGACACGACCCATCCTAGCTACCCGAATCACATAAAACATATTAAATTTTAACATAGACAATCGACTCCAAAAAATTTAGGACCTAATGAAAAAATTATGGTGTCCGTCACTACTCTTCAGTTGGACGCGTTTACTTGCGGGCCTGATGGTACATACTAGTCCGGTATTTACACTTAGGATATTATGTAATATTCCAACACTTTAACCATGAAAGCTATCACCAACAGTTCATAATAAACTGTGATTGTAGAATAATGGGATCTCATCATTGTATATACTTTTATAAACACACAATATATCATATCATATCAAACAAATTAAATAAACAACTTTAGTTTTGAAGCCAGCATCATAATCTCACTTAAATGACCCATATTTATCATCGGCACCCATACTAGAAGTAGCTCGGAACTTAAGTTTTGCCCGATCAATAAAATTCGACACCCTTTCATTGAAAGTATCATGCCTACTGACCGTTTTCGCAACACCAACATCAGAAGGAGCACTCATTTTCATCTTCATACGATCAATAAAACTATCAAACTTCGCTTCAGCAAAAGTCTTCTGATCAACCAACTCTTTTCCACCACTAAAATTGTCGTCATTCGAAGAAAAACGAACGTTTTTAACAAACGTTACATCTGAGGGAGGAACATACTCAATTGGGATCTCTCTAGACACGGGTTGAGTGTAGGAAACCCGAGGCTTAGATGATACAGAAGGATCAACACGATGAAGCCTACCAAATGTAGCTTTACGTATCTTTTCACAAGACGGGTTTCGGCTCTTTTGGTTTTGGTTTTTCGACATTTGATGGTTTGTTGAAATGTTTGGAGGCTAATTGGCCATTTAATAGGCCAATGACACATGACATGTGTTATAAAACTCTTTTGTTACAAGCAAAGCAAAAAGTGATCAAAAATGTCAAAAAAGGTTAGGAAATTTTTCTTAAAGGCAATCATTGACGATTCTGATCACACTTGTGACTTGTTTATCTATCGCGTCTAGCTTGTATTCGACTATCTTGTGGTATATTTTCCGCGTTAGAAGTATATAAAACTATTTCTTTATTATGTTGCAGGTGGAATTAGATTCTTGAATTGGGTTAAAGTCTAAAGATGCAATAGAAGTTCTAGGAATCTTGATGAATGGGTTTCTTGTTGTTGAAGGTATATTTTGGCCTAATTATGAAAATTATAAAGGATTGGTGGTAATTATTTGCGTGTATCTAAAGAAAAAGAGCCAACATGGTATAGCCTAGTTGGTCAGGGGTTTTCCACTAAGTGGTTTCCTCCTGGGGAGGTCTGAGGTTCGATTCCTACTAAGTGCAAATTATGTAAATATGGGAGAGCACCTCTGGGAGGGATTCGAACTTGGGGTGAGGGGTTTAAACAGCATGTGCTGGCCCTTTGGAGTCAGCTGGAAATCCAGTTGATCTACGTTAAAAAAAATCTAAACAAATAGAAGAAAACCAACAAAAGCACCTCTTGGTTTTGAAAGTTTGATTGACTTTTTGTATCCAAGAATCTTTTTGTGTCTTTTATTCCTTAAGTTTCTTAGCGGACAAAAAGCTAGGCTAGAAGGTTCATGTGATCATGTCTACCGTTGCGATATTATTATGGACCTAACAGTATGGTTAGTTCGGCCTCCATCGGCCGCTGTCACAGTTATAGAATGATCGGTTGGGTTATTGTTACGTGAACCATGTCAAACATGATCGAAACAAAACCCAACTGTAGAAACTGAAACTAATATCATTTTAAGGAGCCTGTGTCAATCACGACACTTAATTGTTCTAATTTTTTTCTCTTCTTTTGTGTGTTCTTAAGACATCTTTTTACACCTAAGGTGATAAACTAATCAACAATCCTTTTCCATTTGAAATTTTTAGATCTAACAATCCTTTGTGTGTTCTTAAGACATCTTTTTGTGTGTTCTTTAATTCCAAGAAACAAATGCTACCTTTGTATATGTACTTTTGTATATGTATAGTAAATTCAATCTTTTTAGATCTAACAATTATTATGCTAAACAAATTTTACAAATACTTTGAATATATAAATTTTAAACAATTGAACGTCATGGGTCGATGTTGGTACAATAATAATAGAAGTCGTGTTGTGGTAATAGAAAGCCAGTTGGAAGCTCGGACAATTATTCGTATTTCGGCTATAAGAGGCCCAAAGATCTCGAACCTCTAGGATAGGGACATGGTCTATCTACACCACACTCTATCTATTGCTGTGTTTATGAGTGAGATTTTATTAAGTATAGTTGTGGCTCTTAATAGCATATTATTCGTTATGGACTTGTGGTCATGGTTAAAATTTGTATGGGCTAAGGGTGCTAAATGGGTCGGGTTAAAATTAAAATTAATACAATTATATTTTAATTATAAAGTCTAATATCAATTTCTCTTTTTAAGTTGTAATAATAGCATAAAAGACACACGTGATTATGGCATTAAACATATTGTAAAAAATATAAAATATGATATAAATGGGTTAAACGGGTCAACCCACTAACCCGACCGAGTTGACTCGAACCCAACCCATGTAGCTAAACGGGTTCGTCGATTCAACCTAAAACTGATCCAAACCATTAAACTAAATCCAAACCTGCAAATTTCGTGTAGTGTTTTTGGATGGTGTTAGATATTCGTAAACCCCAAAGGCCCAAAACACATCTCGGCCCAATTCCAAGACAAAACCCTCAACCCTCCTCCTACAGTCACTAGTGATCGATCCGTAAAACCCAGCAAAACCCCCGTTGTTGTTGTTCACCTCTGCAACACTCGTTTACGTCTATCAATGGCGTCTGTTGCTTTCAGAAACCCTAATTCGAAGCGGTTATTTCACCTCTCTTCTAACTTACGCTCTGCTTGTCGAGGATCCGTTGTATCCGCTTCTGGATTCCCCACGGTTGAATCGGTTTCTGGAAATGATACCTCACTGGTTCCTAATCCGTGGTGGAGATCCATGGCCACTTTCACACGAACGTAAGTTTGTTTATATGTATATATTTATGTAATAAGTTGTGCGAATAGAGTATTTGTATGTGAATGATAGTAGATAGGTTGCAATTTGATCTGTATTGCGTTTAGGTGCGTTAATCGTTTGATTGAATGAATGATATGTTGTTATTTGTTAGTTTCATTTGAATCTATTTGTTAATCATCCAAATGATGTGTTATTATTTGTTCGTTTCATTTGGATGAGAGTCGTTTGTTAATCATTCAAATGATGTGTTATTATTTGTTTGTTTGTTTGTTTCATTTGGATGCGAACTATGCGGTTAATATCGGTGATATATCGGTTATATCTGTCCCCTAGTAAGGTGTAAAATATCGTTACCGATAGACGTTGACCGATATTTGCCCGATATAACTGATATTTCACTGAATTATTAGTGTTAAATTGCTATATATATAAAATCTGCATGATATCTCACCGAGATAACCTATATCTTAAATATTGGTCCTTGACCGATATCTGATATTTTATCGCATTAGCTGAATAGGATAGGAGTCATTCGTTCATTTCATTTGATGTGAAACCGGTTACTCTTGAGCTTATAGGTTAATGTTGATTATTTTTAGGAAATATGTAATCGGATTGAACTTCTGGACCGTAAGTTTTTTATATGTATTTATATAGTTATCTATGCATATATGCAAATAGAGTATTTGTATGCGAATAAAAGCAGGTAGGTTGCAATTTGATTCGTATTGCATAAGTGCGTTAATCGTTAAAATGATGTATTATTATTCGTTCGTTTCATTTGAGTCAAACTAAAACCGTTTGCCAGCTGATTTACTTGATATTTGATGTCAAACCTGTTAATTGTTGTTGTATTTAGGAAATATGACAATCGGATTTGACTTTTGGACCGTACTACTAATTGACAATTGCATTTGTTGAATTTAGGATTCGCTGTAACTCATTTTATGTAGTTAAATAGAAACTCATGCGTCTGTATCAAACTAAAATTATTGTACATTCAAATGATGTGTTATCATTCGTTCGTTTCATTTGAATAAGAGTCACTTGTTAATTGTTAATCATTCGAATGATGTGTTATTATTCGTTCGTTTGTTTTGTTTCGATAGGAGTGATTCATTTGTTTCATTTGATGTGAAACCGGTTACTCTTGAGCTTATAGATTAATGTTGTTTGTCTTTAGGAAATATGTCAATCGGATTGAACTTTTGGACCGTAAGGGTATAGATAAATTAATGTAGTTATCCATGCTAATAGAGTGTAGCAGCTTGGTTGCAATTTGATCTATATTGCATAAGTGTGCCAATCGTTAAAATGACGTGTTACTATGCATTCCTTCCATTTGAATCTCATTAGTTGAATCTTGAGTCACATTTTTTAGATTATTTTTTTTCATTTACTGTCTATAAAAAATTAAAAACCTTCGTCAGTTGATTTCACTTGATTTTTGTATGTCAAGCCGGTTACATTTGAACTTAGAGATTGATGTTGTTTACTTTTTAGAAATGTGACAAACTGGTTGAACTTTGGGACCGTACTACTATTTGTAAAATGCATTTGTTGAATTTGGAATCCATCGTAGCTCGTTTTATGTGGTTAAAGAGGCGTACATCCCGAAAGTGGCATATGTCACAGAACACTGGCAAACTGCCACTGGTTTTGCTTAGTGTTGCCATATCATCTTAACAAGCTTGATGTGTGGAAAACTGGAATATTAATAAATCTTGTGTTTGCATATTTTATGTGGTGCAATTTACATCTTTCAGGAAACCTCATGTTAATGTTGGAACAATTGGACACGTTGATCATGGGAAGACAACGCTGACAGCTGCAATTACAAAGGTTGGATTTTATTATTATTTTTTACATTCTGGCACATAATGCTTGTTCCATCTGCTACTCTTTTTTTGAGAAATTAAAACTAGTCGCCTAATATATGTGTTCTCTTTAGGTGCTGGCAGATGAAGGGAAGGCCAAAGCTATTGCTTTTGATGAAATTGATAAGGCTCCTGAAGAGAAAAAGAGAGGAATCACAATAGCAACGGTTTTATGTCACTATATTCTTCTCTTCGATGTAGCCCTAGCCGTGGGTGTATCAGCTACATGATCGTTTTTTTTGTTTGGTTATGTAGGCTCATGTGGAATATGAAACTGCTAAAAGGCATTATGCTCATGTAGATTGCCCAGGACATGCTGATTACGTTAAAGTAAGACATTCGTTTTACTTCTTGATTTCATCGGGAAAATACGAGACTTAATATATTTCTTATTTGTAGAACATGATTACCGGAGCCGCTCAAATGGATGGAGGAATCCTTGTTGTTTCCGCACCTGATGGACCCATGCCACAAACAAAAGAACACATTCTGCTTGCACGCCAGGTTTGTTGCTTTTTATAATTGAAGTAAAATGCCAATTACGTCCTTGAGGTTTGGCCAGTTTTGCGATATTCGTCCAAAGGTTTGTTTTTCAGCATCTGGATTTAAAAAGTTTAAAATCTTGCCATTTTCATCTGGCTTGTTAACTCCATCCGGTTTTCTCCGTTAAGTCAGGGGTAATTTTGTCTTTTTTGTTAACTTAAAAGGGCAATTCGGTCTTTTTCAAAGGTATTCGGTTTTTTACATAAAGTGAAAAAGACCGAATTGCCCTTTAATTAACAAAAAAAGTGAAATTACCTTCTAACGGAGAAAACGGTGATTAACAAGCAAATGAAAATGGCAAGATTTCAAACTTTTTGGATCGGTTTGATGCGGAAAAACGAACCTTTGGATGAAAGTCGCAAAATTGGCCACACCTCAAGGACGAAAATGGATTTTTACTCTTATAACTGTATCGCGAGGTTTATGCTAGTTGTGGTTATAACGAAACTATAATCATCATCTATGCAGGTGGGCGTGCCATCACTTGTGTGCTTTTTGAACAAAGTTGACGCAGTTGATGATCCCGAGTTACTAGAACTTGTCGAACTAGAGCTTCGAGGTAAACCTTAACAGATTTCACTTTCATAGTTTATGATGGTTTTGATGTGCTTAAACTTTTAAACAAGCTTGTGTTTATGACAGAGCTTCTTAGCTTCTACAAGTTTCCGGGAGATGAAATTCCCATTGTACGAGGTTCAGCTTTGTCGGCTCTACAAGGCACGAATGAAGAAATCGGAAAGAACGCCATTTTGAAGTTGATGGAAGCGGTTGATAATTACATTCCTACCCCTGAACGCCAAAAGGAGAAGTCGTTCTTAATGCCCATCGAAGATGTTTTCTCAATTGCGGTATTTACGATCACACCAAATCTATTCATTTTCCATGTTATAAAAGAAACCTTATGACATGCTTACATCGTTTTTTAAGGGACGTGGCACTGTTGCCACCGGGCGTGTTGAACAAGGGACGATTAAAGTCGGTGAGGAAGTCGAGATCATGGGGCTGATGCAGGTAACGCGTAACATTCGTTCGATCCGTTTGTCTGAATAATCGTTCTGTGATATCGCTTGCTTAATATTAATTCTTTACTATTAGGGTTCCAAAAAAACCACCGTTACCGGTGTCGAGATGTTCAAGAAGAGTTTAGATCATGGAGAAGTAAGCGATTCATCTTTTACAATACCTTTTCTATCAAGCTTCATTGCATTGTTGACTTTTTTTTCTCTTTCGCCAGGCTGGCGATAACGTTGGCCTTCTTTTACGTGGCATAAGTAGGACCGACATCCAGCGAGGACAGGTAATTATATCATTTTAACAAAATATGCTTTTATGGTAATAACGTAGCTCTTCCATAGGTGATTGCAAAGCCTGGTAGTGTAAAAACATACACAAAGTTCGAGCGGAAATATACGTTCTTACAAAAGACGAAGGTGGTCGTCACACAGCCTTTTTCTCGAATTACCGACCTCAGTTCTATTTGAGGACCGCTGATGTAACCGGGAAGGTGGAGTTACCCGAAGACGTGAAAATGGTTATGCCCGGAGATAATGTGACTGCCGCTTTTGAACTTATTACCCCAGTTGTTCTTGAACCAGGTGCGTTTACAGTAAAAAAAAGTTTAGTGATGTTGGTTTTGTATTTATACAGGTTTATGTTTGATTTACAGGACAAAGATTTGCGTTGAGAGAGGGGGGCCGAACGGTGGGTGCAGGAGTAGTTTCGAAGGTGATAAGCTGATAAACGATAAACGGGAAAAGTTGCGTTTTTTTTTTTTAAATTTTGCAACATTTGTTTGTTGAAGATTATATTCAAGTGTTTTCCGATTCTCCTGTTAAGGTTTAGTAGAATAATAATAATAAAAAACACATTGATCTCTCGATACGTAGCGAGGTAACAAAACCGACTGGATGACTGTTTCGTGTAATTAAGAATTTGCATTCTGCGCTTTTATTCTTTGTAACAACACAATGTGAAAGGTGGTGGATGTTGTATCTGCTGCATTCTGTTTCTTTGTTTTTATGGGCAATGATTTTACACTTTCTTTGTCACAACAGATTATCCAGATTCAACATGTTTCAAACCATACGATACTTTTTTTTTAACGGCAAATTTGGATCATTGACGGACCACTGGAAGATCATCATGTCACCAGTGGAACCATATGATCATATCCATCTCCACAACCATATATATATATATATATATATATATATAGGGAGGGATCATAAGAAAACTAGAAACTAACTAGAAAAGCATAAAAAACTAAAAAAAATTTTTTACAAATTTTTATAAAAAATCGCTGCATATTATGTATAAAAAAACTTTTTTTTCAAAAAAGAAAAACTTGTACTGCACATGTGCACTATATGTGTACTCACATAATTATATGTATATGTTGCACATGTGCATTATATGCTTTTTTTTATTTTAGTTTTTTAAAAAGTTTTTTTATATAATATATATAACGAATTTTTATTAAAAAACAAAAAAAGTTTTGATAAGCTTTTTGCTTTTTTAGTTAGTTTTTTAGTTTTCTCATTTAAACTAGTTTTCTCATGATCCATCCCCTATAATATATATATATATATATATATATTGACATACATCCAACTTATTAATGGTATTCACTTCCAACATAACAGAAAAATCAAACCACATGTAACAAACATTAACATGTACACAAATCTAAAAACTGAAACATATGTTATTGATTGGTTTCGGGTTTATATAAACATAACCGAACGGACGTACGCTATGGTCACTTCTACTTCACTATAATCGGCAAAACAAGAATCAACGTCGCCAATTGACAAAACTGATCGAAACAAAGATCAACTCCATATCGAACGAACCAAAGTTGTCTAAGCATCAAAATCCCTATTTTACCCCCAACATTTACACCATAACACACTTCCACATTAACTCTGTTAACTTCTTCAAGCAAGCCTCAACACCATCAAAGCCATCAATGTTGCCGCTCTAAAGTATATTTCCTTCACACTTCTATCCAACTTCTTCATCATTTCCTCATCTTTCAACCCCTTTTTCTTGTTCGCGTTCTTACTAATCGTCACAATCGTATCCCTCATTCCGTTCACAGCCCACGAAAACCACACGAGCCCAAGCCCGAGGCCCATGTTGATAACTTTCGAATAACAAAACGGCACTCTTCCACTAGCTACTTTACACATAACTGAAAAAATAACCGCGATCCCCGTTCCTGCAATGCTGGCTGAGAACTGATTAGGAGGTTTGGTAGCTCCGGACCGGATTTCTTTAACGTGGAGATTGCGGATTTCCCATTTCGGTTTTTGTCGACGATTATTGATAACAGGCATTCGCAGGCTTGAAGGTAGTTAGTTCTGTGTTTGATCGGTGTCTTGTTACGCGCTCCTTTTCTTCTTTGGTGATGGCTTCAGTTTGATTTTCTCAGGGCTGTGTACTTGTTACATAATAATATACTTTAGCTTAATGTACAAGAATCACGACCGTTAAAAATCATGATGTATAATAAATATACGAGTAAATAACAAAAAAACGTCCTTTAAGTTTACAATAGATTGCAAAGTATTCATTTACCTTCAACAAGTACAAAAAATGTACTCGATGTTTGCAAACCCTTGCACATTATGTCCTTTAACCTTAACTCAGTTAGTTTTTGTGGCCCACCTGGTCAGATTTTGATTTAACCATGAAAACTAACTGAGTTAGGGCTAAAGGACATAACGTGCAAGGGTTTGCAAACATCGAATACGTTTTTATTTTTTACTTTTTGAAGGTAAATGACATACTTTGCAAATTAGTGTAAACGTAAAAGATTTTTTTTTTTTGTAATTTACTCTAAATATACGCACCTCTTTGGAGGAGCAACGATCACAGTTTCAAGCTCTAATGCAGAACGAAAATAGCTTGTTGCATCGTAATCCAGCCTGTTTTCGACAACACAATTTCAAATTAGTGAGTATTTACGAGAACGCTGAGGTGGCAATCATGACTCGTTTACCCAAAATCGATCAATTCGAGTTGTATTTAATAGTTTAAAACTTGGCTAAAAAGGAAACCAAGTCAAACAGGTCAAAAGTCAGCCAAAGGTGTTGTCGGGCCAACATGCCTGACCCATAGGGGTGTTCATCGAATAACGAATTTTCGAATTACTCGTATCGATTTTTTGAATAATGTTATTTTTTTTGCTTGAATTCGAATTCGATTAAAAAACTGGTCAATCCGAATTAAAACAGCAATTCGTATTTGATTCGAATTCGATTAAAAATTCGAATTCAAATAAATTCGTTTTGATTCAAATTCATTTAAAAAATATAAATTCGTTATGGGCTGTTTGGGCTTGGTAACGGGCTATTTTAGGACTCAGATTAAATTTATAGATTAATTTATACTAGAGCCCAAGTTAAAGTTTATATGTGTATATTATATGTAAATATAATAAATAAATATGTACAAGTTGAATTCTAATTTTGAATCGAATTTAAAACTATAAATTTGTATTCTATTCGTATTCGATTCACTGGACTCGAATTCTAATTCTTGATAATCGAATTGAATTGAGTCGAGTTTCAAAATTTTCAAATCCGAATCGAGTTCTGAACACCCGCGACCCGCCCATTTTGCCATCTCTACTAGAAGGTTACCTATTGAACTGCGGTACCAACGACTTTCGCCATTTAGTCGAATTCTTTGATGTATAAAACTCAGCAAGAACCGAAAGTATGTCCTTCATTTCAGTTCTAGTTCCAGTAAACGACACGTGTCCATCCGCATGGATCATAATTTTAGAATGTCGAACCAAATCGCCAACAAAATCGACTAAAGGGGAATCAAGTTCTGGATCTTGATAAATAAGCTGAGAATTCACTTGACCCATAGCAGGAACATTCGGCTTGTATTCGGTTGTCAACGATTGAAGGCCCGTTAAGTCGGAAAACGGAAACAGATCAAGTCGGTCTTTTTCGACTTCTAATCCCGACATTGGAAACTTGAAGCTGAAAGGTGTTGAGTTTGGGCAACAATCTGTCGAAAACAGAAATGAAAATAAGAAATTATTGTTACAGCTCGCTAAAAGTCTAAAAAATTATTAGGGCTGGCAATTTCTACACGAACATGATAACACAACACGAACCTACATGAAGTTAACAGGTTTCGTGTCTATAACAGGTCTACACGTTAAAACCTGTTTAATTTCGTGTCTTAACATGTTAAATACTTGTTAACGACATGTTTATAATTTTAAATAAAAAAATGTGGGGCTCCCAATGAAAAAAAATATTACCTGGTAGTAAACTTTATATATTTAATAACAGGTCGTGTTCGTGTCTTAACAGTGTATGATACGCTGTAATTTTTTCGTGTCTTATCAAGTCATTTCGTGTAACCTATTTATTATCAGGTTCGTGTTCGTGTTTGAAAAATCTGACACGATAAGATTTCGTGCGTATTCGTGTTTGCGTGTTTTGGGTTTGTGTCTTAACAAGTCGTGTTGACACGATATGCCAGTCCTAAAAATGATTATGGGATATCGCACAACTAGAATCAGATAGTGAACCTTGGATGTTGATGAGTGCAGGCTTTGTAACAGTCGGATCAACGAGCTCAAAACGATTGTTGTCGAACAACCCGCTTATTGGCTTACTTGGCCCGACATTCTGTTGCTGGCCCATAATGAGGGGACTTGATCGTATGACATCATCGCGTAGTTCATAACCAGGCAAAAGCCGTTGAGAGTCCTGCAATAACGAATTAACGACAAGCGTTAAAGTATAACGATCATTTGAACCGTAGGATTTGGCCAGTTGTGATTTGACCAAAACTATCTAAAGTCAAATTTTTAGCATACAGTTCATTCATCAAACAAATTCTGTTCACACAAAACAACCTACAACAGGTTTAGTTTAATCAAGTTCATCTTCAATTATGAGCTTGGAGATTGGATGATATTTCCAACGTGACATGAAAATAATAAGATTTTGGGTTGTCATATTAACATGTTTAACTAAACGTGTTGTGTTTGGGATAACGTGTTTAACACAAACAAATAAAAGGGGTGGCAACATCCAACCCGCCAACCTGTTTAACTAAACTGGTCGACCCACTAACCCATTTAACCCATTTATTTTACAACTCACCAAACCGATTAACAAGTTTACAACTTGATTATTACCTACCAACCCGCCAACTGATTTGACACGTTTAGATAAACAGGTTAAACGGGTCATGTTCGGGTTACACAAGTTTAAGTGTGTGCGAACTAGTGATTTTTTACACATAAAAAAACGGGTCTTGTCCTAGTTCAACAATTCAACCCGCCAACCCGACCCTTAAACACAATAGCATATATCACAAAACTTAAATCCAATCAAACCCTTATCCCTAATAATCCACTCACACAATTCAAGATTCATCAAGTAAAAACCCAATTCATAACTTAATCAAAACAATCATATTAAAGCAACATACCCAACTAAAATTTAAATAAAAACCCAACAATATTATGAAAAAAATAAACATAAAAATTGAATTTTTACCTTGTTAAATCCTTGTTCTGGAAGAAAGCATAGGGTAGGAAGATACCCATTAGCAGCCATAAGAGTGATTTACAAAATTTACAAAATCTTGTTTTTGGTGTAATGGTGTGTGAGTGTTACAAATTCTTTTTATTTATTGTATTAATACTAAGGATAAATATTTTCCATAAAGTTTTGATTGGTAAGGAAAAAAAGATCTGGGATTTTTGTCATCCAAATAAATTATTAAATATAATAGTGGAAAATTTGTTGAAATTTATTTTTGTGGCTTTGGGGTGTCCAGCTGGAATATGATTGTGGCCAGAAATGATGCCAAGTTGTTCTTTGTCAGCTATGAATGGGCAGTAGATATTTTTCTAATTTTTATGAGTGATTGACATAAATGGTCCTCTTTCTATGTTTTATTTTGCAAATTAGTCCTCATGGAAAGTTTGAGTCACTACTCTACTAACTAGTGTTTTGGGTTGATGATATTGGACTTATCTTAGGTGTATATCATAGATTACAGATGAGAATTGCGGATATGATGCTCAAGGATGTGTCTAAATGTACCCTCTTCCGTTCTGAACAAACAGGTCATGTGAGAGGAAATGTTTTTGTAACGGTGGGTCTTTTTTTTCTGAGTTTGTGAGAAAGAGAGATACGTTTAGCAACACTCATATAAAAATACAGTATAAATCTAAATACGTGTTTGATTTGTAGAAGTGGTGCTTGTATGTTGAAATAGATTCAATGTAACATCCGTCAAAAAACGGATTTTACCAAACCCGCTCCGTTTATTAACCGAACAATCAGTTTGAAATTTCATGGCGTATTTAATGCCCAAATTAATTTTAAACGATACGTAATTAATTATTATATTGGAATATATAATTTGTTTTTGAAAAATTGTTAAAAATAATGAAATAAAAATTAAATGTTTCTGCCGGGTTTCGAACCCGGGTCAGTCAGCCGGGTCAACGACTTAACACTCAACTCTCCAACCACTGCGCCACTGATGATTCTTGTTAATTATTAGAATCAATTAATTCATAACATGTTTTCCCGAATTCAAAACCGGCGCCCAAATTTCAGTCGTCGGAAATCCCGGCGATCTCGCGAGATTTAACGATATCTTCAGTTATAACGTAAACATTTACTAGGACATCGGTTATAACCGACGCCTGAGTCCGCGACACAAACTATAACCGCCGGAAAACGTAATGACTTTGAATCAAGTCGGAAATTGGACCAAATTCATCAATAACCTGCCTTATAAATACCCCCTCGAACCTCTGCAAGCTTTTTCGCTCAAAACCGCACCTTTACCCGACGTAATTCCATTCACCGGAAAACTTCTGCTCATCACCGGAAAACCGAACCCTTCACTTCTGAGCCTTACTGAACCCCCTGAGCTTATACCGAAGTCACCCACATCCTTTTCAAGCTTTCTGAAGACTCGCTGCTGCAAGACACACGACGCCGGAACCTGTTGCTGTCGCCGGAGTTCTGCCGGAGAAACAGAGGAGTCAGTCGGTATACCTTACGCCTAAGTTCTCCTTCTTTTTATTTATATCTCACCTGTAATTAACTGAAAAACGCTAACGAACATGATTAAAAACTTCGAACCAGTCAGTCATCGTTTCTGGTTAAAATCAACGAAGAAGACGAAGTTTCTGTAGTGTTTAAGTATAATTAAAATCAGGTTATAACTCGGGTTAGACACACAGTCCAGCGGTGGACTGTGTGCACAATAAACACATAAACGTCTCGAGTTCGAATCTTGTCCCACGCACGCTGCCTTAATAAAAATGTCTTTTTTGTTAACCGAACCGGAGTCACCACTGTATATGTTAAGTATAATAATAACCGGAATAATAACCAAGTTAGACACACAGTCCAGCGGTGGACTGTGTGTATGTTTAAATCACAGGACACGAGTTCGAGTCCGGGCTACGCACCGGCCCGGATAATTATTAAACTTTTTATTTAAGACAGAAATGGAAATGTTCAGTTTGTATATAAGTATAATAAAAATCGGTTTATATAACAAGTTAAACACACAGCCCAGCGGTGGACTGTGTGTTAACTCAACCCACAGGTCCCGGGTTCGAGGCCTGTGGAGCGCACCGGTCCGATTCAGTAAAATCTTTTTAGAAATAAATTGATTTTCGGATTAATCTAATTAATATATAAATATAATTAAAAACAGAAATATTTCGGGTTAGACACGTAGCTCAGTTGGTAGAGCTGCGTGCACGCGTACGGAAGGTCTCGGGTTCGAGCCTCACTCAGCGCACATATACTCGCATACGAACCGGTCAAAGTCAAGGTCAACGGTCAAAAAAGTCAACTTTTTTTATTTTTATTTTTATTTATTTATTTTAATTAAAAATCAATTAAAAATACTTAAAAATAACATTTTTAAGGTTAGAAAATAGCCTTAAGCTCACAAAAATACACCCAACAATCCTACTAAAATTGATTAATAAAATCCGTTTACTTACCGAACCATAATGCTATTTATCTAGGTTAATTTCACTCGTGGTTAAAACCACTTCGCGTGCATTCAACATCATCAACCGAACGCACCCACTGTGAGTGAATCTTACAACTCCCCCTTTTTAATTACACGTTTTGGGGTGTGTCATGTGTCACAAAATAATTAACTCGTTTAATTAAACTTGTGCCATACCATATCGTGATCTAAACTTAGATTGTTTATATTGTTGTGATTATGTATTTCATTTTGTCAACTTATATGAAATTCATTCATTAAGCCCATCAGTTCCTCGTGGGAGACGAGTGAGCAACGCGTGCCTCAAAACCAATCCATTATTGTTCATGTATGTATTATTGAGTTTATATTATTGGTAGTTATGTCTTTCATATTATCATGGTTATGCAATTCATTCATTAGGCCCATCAGTTCCTCGTGAGAGACGAGTTGAGCAACGCGTGCCTCTAAACGATCCTTTATTGTTCATGTGTGCATTGTTTAATATTAAATTGATTTATGAATAAGTTTACATCTATTTTTACTCATGTGTGGTTGTGAACTCATTTTATAATCAATTAAATAAACTTGTTCAAATGTTTTCCATAGGATTCAATCGCCAACGTTTTGTTGATCCAAAAACCCTTTTACACATGATACAGGTGACAGGGTGAAGCAAGGAAAACATAGGAAATGCCTTAGAAGAAAACAAAGAAGCTTAGATTGATGTTAGGTCATGATGTAATTATGGTTGTAAATTTCCTATTAAATTGTATTAATGAATATGAAACGTATAATAAATGTCATGAGCTTTGATGATAACCCAATCATGCCCCGGTCACCTTTTCTGCTGCGGGTCGGGGTGTGACAGATTGGTATCAGAGCCATGACTATAGGGATATAGGATAGGTTATTAGACCCTTAGAGCCTATACTATAGTCTGCCTAAATTTTAATTGATTAGGTGGTTACATACAAACTTGTGATATTTATTTGTTTCATATTTGTTTATACTTACAGTCAAATATACATACTTATATACATATTCATTATACATATATCAATGTTCATATATTCAATTCATTTTCATACTCTCATTATTCAAAGATTTTGTTGCAATTTTCAAATCTCATCAAAGTAAGTTCTGCGACGGGCATGTAGTAACTGGAAGGGTACAAGTACCGGTAGTCGGAACGTCCTGTCTAGGTTGGCATTCGTATAAATCCAATATAACGGACCAGTTTGCCTACCTGGGGACTAACGATGAGAGTACGAAGGACCTATTAGGCCAAAGCATGCCACACCAAACGTCGTTCGAACTAACCCACTTTGAGGTGTCACCATGTCTACACTTGGACACATTCCGAATATCACACGTTGTATATATATTTCTCGATTTTCTCTGGGTTTTAGTGTACGCAACCAGGCAAACCCATGCGAACCATATGAAAAACCCGGTATTCATGGGGGCCCACATGATTATGAAGGTGAAGTATGGCGGCATGTAGGGCCTAATGGCGAGCAAAGCCCAAGACATTCTATGGATGTAGTAGATTTATTTTTCTATAATTATTTTATGAATGTTCATTCCTAGTGCGACCCATGAACCCAAAAACATCCAACTCATACTCTTGACATGTATTCCTTGTAGATGTCTTCTAGCCTCGCTCGTAGGAAGATGAGAGCAGGAAAAGCCCGCGAACGCATGGCTGCCCTAATCGCACAACAAACGGCTGCCGTAATACCCAACATTGTAATCCAAGTCCAACAAGCACTTACCGCTAATCCTGCCAATCAAGAAAACCAAAACATTATCAACTCTCCCCCAACTACCACTAAATGCACCTACAAGCATTTCAAATCATGCGACCCTCCAAAATACAAAGGGACTGAAGGTGTCACTGCTCTCCTCCATTGGTTTGAAGAAATGGAGAACACTTTTCTAAATTGCGATTGCCCTGACGATCGCAAAGTGCGATATGCTACCGGTCGATTATATGGGATAGCACTTACTTGGTGGAATACAGAGAAGGCCAAACGAGGTGTGGAAGATGCTATGACCTTAACTTGGAACGAATTGAAGGAAATCATGACCAGACGATTTTGCCCAAGGAGCGAAATCAAGAAACTAGAAGATGAATTTTATTCGTTGAAGCAAAAGGGAGGAGACCACACCACATACAACAAAAGATTCCTCGAGTTACATCAAATGGTTCCCAACATGTTCACTCCCCTCTACCGTTTGATCGAGCACTACATTCGTGGTCTTCCGTCAAAGATTCAAGACTCTGTAATAAGTACCACGCCTGCAACTTTGGAAGCAGCAATGGAGCTAGCAACAGAGCTCACCGAGAACCGAATCCGAAACAAAGACTTCAAGGAGGAGAAGAAAAAGGATAAAGAATCGACTGAAACCTCCGACTCCACCCAAACCGAATCCCTTCTCGACCCACTTCTAAGAGAAAAAGAGACGGGCAACTTTTCGCTGCTATCCAACGAAATCAACCAATTTCACACGCCATACCCATCCAAGCTATCCCAATCACCCAAGTGGCACCCAACTCAACTTACCCAAATAAAAAACCATATCTTGGACCTCACCCTCGATGCAACAACTGTTTTTTATCACCATCCCCTTACCTTACCTTGTCGACTATGTGCAACTTGTGGACGCTATGGTCATTTGAGCAAGGTTTGCCGCACCTTTCAAAACCAAATCTTTTCCCCTACTCAAAACATGGCCCAAACCCATCAACAACCCCAATACCCCATGTTCCCATATGTTCGAGCTTGTTTCAATTGTGGCGACCCTACCCACTTCAGAAACACATGCCCTCAATTGGTTAACGTCATCAACACTCAAGCTCAATCAAACCCAGTTAACCAAGTAAACCAAGAAAACCCAACCGCTAGGCCACCAGCAAGAGGAAGAGTCTTCAACATCAACGCCAATCCTGTCGAAGATAATGACGGCCCAAACGAAGATACCCAACTAGTCCTCTTCACCGAAAATCCAGATTCAACTCCAATCGTTTAGTTTTATGTTTTTCTTTATGTTTTAGAATCACATAGAACCAATCATAACTTAAGGATGAAGCCAATGAAACTTTGACGAGAATACGGTGGATACGCCGCTGGTACTTCCTATATATAAGTATTCTTGTCAAAAGGATCAGAAGCATTATCTGGCGGTTATGAGAGGTTCCATGTGTAAACTGTTAGAGTAATTATTGTTTATTATTTTCAGTACATGCAATTTCATAGGCCGCCGCTCCCCATTACATTATGAGCGTTGAGCATGTTCCCAATTCATTATGAGGTTGAACCTGGCGTGCCCACATACGATCGGCTCCGTTTGATTGAGCCTTGATCGCACAGACATTTTCATTTTCAGTACATGCAATACGATCGGCTCCGTTTGATTGAGCCTTGATCGCACAGACATTTTCATTATCAGTATCTTGTGGTTGTTGTGTTTGTTGTAGAGTCACAAGAACTAATCATAACTTGCGGATAAAATCAATGAGAATTTGATGAGAATATGGTGGATACGCCGCTGGTACTTCCTATATATAAGTATTCTTGTCAAATGATCGGAGGCATTATCAGGCGGTTATGAGAGGTTCCATGTATAGGCTGTTTGTGTGATTGTGGTTTAGATTAAGTTTATTATTTTCAGTACATGCAATACGATCGGCTCCGTTTGATTGAGCCTTTATCGCACATACATTTTCATTTTCAGTACATGCAATACGATCGGCTCCGTTTGATTGAGCCTTGATCGCACAGACATTTTCATTATCAGTATTTTGTGGTTGTTGTGTTTGTAGTAGAGTCACATGGAACTAATCACAACTTGTGGATAAAGTCAATGAAAATTTGACAAGAATATGGTGGATACGCCGCTGGTACTTCCTATATATAAGTATTCTTGTCAAATGATCGGAGGCATTATCAGGCGGTTATGAGAGGTTCCATGTATAGGCTGTTTGTGTGATTGTTGTTTAGATTAAGTTTATTATTTTCAGTACATGCAATACGATCGGCTCCGCTTGATTGAGCCTTGATCGCACAGACATTTTCATTTTCAGTACATGCAATACGATCGGCTCCGTTTGATTGAGCCTTGATCGCACAGCCATTTTTCATTTCAGTATTTTATGTTTGTTGTATTGGTTGTAGAGTCATATAGGACTAATCATAATTCACTGATAAAACCAATGAAAATTTGACGAGAATATGGTGAATACGCCGCTGGTACTTCCTATATATAAGTATTCTTGTCATAGGATCAGAGGCATTGTCAGACGGTTATGAGAAGTTCTATGTAGGATTTAGTAGTTTCTTGGTAACTAATCATAATTTGCGGATAAAACCAACGAAAATTTGACAAGAATATGGTGGATACGCCGCTGGTACTTCCTATATATAATTATTCTTGCCAAAGGATCAGAGGCATTATCAGGCGGTTATGAGATGCTCCATGTAGGATTTAGTATTGCCCTGGGTTAAAATTTGTGTTACATTTATATCATCTCGCTATTTAAAGAAATTGGACTGTGTTCCATTTCTACATAAACTAACCTCTCCATCATAACAAACGAGAGAGGAACTGTCACCATTCAAACATATATGCTATCAGAATGTGGATTCAAATATTAGCTGTTGTGTTTATTTATGTTCTATAGTCATAGAACCAATCATAACTTACTGATAAAACCAATGAAAATTTGACAAGAATATGGTGGATACGCCGCTGGTACTTCCTATATATAAGTATTCTTGTCAAAGGATCAGAGTTATTGTTAGATGGTTATGAGAAGTTCCATGTAGGTTGTAGTATTAGAAGTTTTGCCTTAGGATATAACCATATCCTTCCAAACATATCCAAACTCTTATGCATGATATCATATTTAGCGAATCAATTCTGCTTATCAATACTTTTACAGTAGGCAACAAAAAGCGATTCCTGTAAATAGGGTACTTAACCCTTACAAGGAACGTTACCGCCTCAAACAAAAACTTAAACCCTTACTTTTTCTAAGCATGTAACTGTCAAACTAAACACCATCATTCTTTTAGTCAAATATATCACTACTTAAATTTCAGGACGAAATTTATAAAAAGCAGGGGATACTGTAACATCCGTCAAAAAACGGATTTTACCAAACCAGTTCCGTTTATTAACCGAACAATCAGTTTGAAATTTCGTGGCGTATTTAATGCCCAAATTAATTTTAAATGATACATAATTAATTATTATATTGGAATATATAATTTGTTTTTGAAAAATTGTTAAAAATAATGAAATAAAAATTAAATGTTTCTGCCGGGTTTCGAACCCGGGTCAGTCAGCCGGGTCAACGACTTAACACTCAACTCTCCAACCACTGCGCCACTGATGATTCTTGTTAATTATTAGAATCAATTAATTCATAACATGTTTTCCCGAATTCAAAACCGGCGCCCAAATTTCAGTCGTCGGAAATCCCGGCGATCTCGCGAGATTTAACGATATCTTCAGTTATAACGTAAACATTTACTAGGACATCGGTTATAACCGACGCCTGAGTCCGCGACACAAACTATAACCGCCGAAAAACGTAATGACATTGAATCAAGTCGGAAATTGGACCAAATTCATCGATAACCTGCCTTATAAATACCCCCTCGAACCTCTGCAAGCTTTTTCGCTCAAAACCGCACCTTTACCCGACGTAATTCCATTCGCCGGAAAACTTCTGCTCATCGCCGGAAAACCGAACCCTTCACTTCTGAGCCTTACTGAACCCCCTGAGCTTATACCGAAGTCACCCACATCCTTTTCAAGCTTTCTGAAGACTCGCTGCTGCAAGACACACGACGCCGGAACCTGTTGCTGTCGCCGGAGTTCTGCCGGAGAAACAGAGGAGTCAGTCGGTATACCTTACGCCTAAGTTCTCCTTCTTTTTATTTATATCTCACCTGTAATTAACTGAAAAATGCTAACGAACATGATTAAAAACTTCGAACCAGTCAGTCATCGTTTCTGGTTAAAATCAACGAAGAAGACGAAGTTTCTGTAGTGTTTAAGTATAATTAAAATCAGGTTATAACTCGGGTTAGACACACAGTCCAGCGGTGGACTGTGTGCACAATAAACACATAAACGTCTCGAGTTCGAATCTTGTCCCACGCACGCTGCCTTAATAAAAATGTCTTTTTTGTTAACCGAACCGGAGTCACCACTGTATATGTTAAGTATAATAATAACCGGAATAATAACCAAGTTAGACACACAGTCCAGCGGTGGACTGTGTGTATGTTTAAATCACAGGACACGACTTCGAGTCCGGGCTACGCACCGGCCCGGATAATTATTAAACTTTTTATTTAAGACAGAAATGGAAATGTTCAGTTTGTATATAAGTATAATAAAAATCGGTTTATATAACAAGTTAAACACACAGTCCAGCGGTGGACTGTGTGTTAACTCAACCCACAGGTCCCGGGTTCGAGGCCTGTGGAGCGCACCGGTCCGATTCAGTAAAATCTTTTTAGAAATAAATTGATTTTCGGATTAATCTAATTAATATATAAATATAATTAAAAACAGAAATATTTCGGGTTAGACACGTAGCTCAGTTGGTAGAGCTGCGTGCACGCGTACGGAAGGTCTCGGGTTCGAGCCTCACTCAGCGCACATATACTCGCATACGAACCGGTCAAAGTCAAGGTCAACGGTCAAAAAAGTCAACTTTTTTTATTTTTATTTTTATTTATTTATTTTAATTAAAAATCAATTAAAAATACTTAAAAATAACATTTTTAAGGTTAGAAAATAGCCTTAAACTCACAAAAATACACCCAACAATCCTACTAAAATTGATTAATAAAATCCGTTTACTTACCGAACCATAATGCTATTTATCTAGGTTAATTTCACTCGTGGTTAAAACCACTTCGCGTGCATTCAACATCATCAACCGAACGCACCCACTGTGAGTGAATCTTACAACTCCCCCTTTTTAATTACACGTTTTGGGGTGTGTCATGTGTCACAAAATAATTAACTCGTTTAATTAAACTTGTGCCATACCATATCGTGATCTAAACTTAGATTGTTTATATTGTTGTGATTATGTATTTCATTTTGTCAACTTATATGAAATTCATTCATTAAGCCCATCAGTTCCTCGTGGGAGACGAGGTGAGCAACGCGTGCCTCAAAACCAATCCATTATTGTTCATGTGTGTATTATTGAGTTTATATTATTGGTAGTTATGTCTTTCATATTATCATGGTTATGCAATTCATTCATTAGGCCCATCAGTTCCTCGTGAGAGACGAGTTGAGCAACGCGTGCCTCTAAACGATCCTTTATTGTTCATTTGTGCATTGTTTAATATTAAATTGATTTATGAATAAGTTTACATCTATTTTTACTCATGTGTGGTTGTGCACTCATTTTATAATCAATTAAATAAACTTGTTCAAATGTTTTCCATAGGATTCACTCGCCAACTTTTTGTTGATCCAAAAACCCTTTTACACATGATACAGGTGACAGGGTGAAGCAAGGAAAACATAGGAAATGTCTTAGAAGAAAACAAAGAAGCTTAGATTGATGTTAGGTCATGATGTAATTATGGTTGTAAATTTCCTATTAAATTGTATTAATGAATATGAAACGTATAATAAATGTCATGAGCTTTGATGATAACCCAATCATGCCCCGGTCACCTTTTCCGCTGCGGGTTGGGGTGTGACATTCAAGGTGTCAAGTTGGTGAATTGAGATAATGTTGATTTCAATTAATCACATGTACTATTTAATAACCTCTCACCGTTGGCTTTTTAAACCAATAAAGATCATCTTGTATAAAATTCTCGCTAAGATTATTGAGATCACTAGAACTTCCTACTATAATGGTATATATCAAATTAGACAAACATAAATTTATGTCATATTCCTAGTTCTTCAAGTCTTACACAATCTGGCTCATTATGGATTCAAGACACCAAAGTAAGCTAGTAAGGATGAACAGCCTTTTAAGAATGGTTTTATTCTCCCTAGTTTCCCTATATACAACCATTCCCTCTCCATGCAATAATCCATTCATTGTTATATATACATATACATATTACATATACAAGTAGTATGATATAGTTCTAACTGTATCATACCAGACTTACATTGTTTATTGTTTTCGTGTCTTCCCCATGTATTTCTTTACTTTATTACCGCAGATGACCCCGAATGAAATGTTATTGTCTTATATATTAATACATCTTTTAACGGTAAATTTGGATCACTAACGGACTACTGAAGTATCATAATACTACCAGTTGAACCATCCGATCATATTCATCTCCACTAGGCTATAATGCATATACACAAATTGAGGAAGAAACCCCAAAAATATGGGAAAAAACCCCCTTGTGGGAATTGAACCCAGGACCTTATGGTCCTGTAGAGGTATGGTATGGAACCCGACTCAAACGATCGGTCATTTATGTTATCGCATTTTATTATGTTATATAATTATTATTGCGTACTAACCTGCGAGGCCCAGCGCGTTGTAGTTTACACTACACTAGGTTGTGGGCTTGTAGAGATTACCCCTAACTGGGCATGGCCCATTGAGGTTAGGGTTACACATGTCTCCTATATAGGAGGTCTTCACTTCATTATTAGAGAAAGAGATATGGGGCAAACACACTTTTTGTAGCTGGAAAAAAATGGATTCTTCCACTACCGGCCGTCTCTACATCCCCACTTTTCTTTCTTCTCCATTGTAGATCTAGGTTTAAGAGGAAGAACAAGGTGTGATTCTCGGTCTCTTATATAAAACGGTTCAAATCACTCTAGCGGTGATTCCTTGTTTCTTCGAGTCCCTAAACTTCAACTCACCCCTAAAATGACACTAGATTATAATGTCATGGGCCTTATCTATTAATATATAACCTCAATTGCCCTATATTTACTT
Organism: Scalesia atractyloides; assembly: GCA_947069175.1. Lineage (NCBI taxonomy): Eukaryota > Viridiplantae > Streptophyta > Magnoliopsida > Asterales > Asteraceae > Scalesia > Scalesia atractyloides. The sequence continues at coordinate 3,463,567 of CAMTDV010000004.1, forward strand.
GGTTTGGATAAATCATGGTCGTGGGTGACTCTTCCTTCTATGATTATTGTACAACGATGACAACAAAGGCATGTCAATAACGCCAACAATGACAACATCTCTGTTTTAGGTAACACCATTCGATGTGAAGGGGCATGAAAATGGGGCATTATGTGACATGTGGCAGTCACGTTAGCACACAGCAGAAAAGTGACATGGTGCGCAAAAGGAAGGAGTGGAACGGGGTGTGGAAAGTGGCATTTTTTATAAAAAAATAAAAAAAATCAACCAATCAAAACCAACCCAAGATCCACCCACCAATAAAATGCCACCACCTAACTCACGCATTTGCCCCCATGCTGATGGATATCCTCAAGCCCCAACCACAACCACGTGTTCCACGCCGGACACAAGGTGGTTAGCTTGACGTGGACCGGCTTCCATGCCGGATTTCCATACCCACCACAACAACAATAATAAAACATTTAGCTAGTCACACCACACGATAACAGTATCTCAACAAGTAACAACAATAATAAAGGCCTTTAACCAACACATCTTCATAGCAGCCTAATGACATGGATCAAAGGTAACGCAACCGCACATAACATAGGACATATGACATGTCCAATTACCAGGGAGTAAGGGTGCAAACGAGCCGAGCGGCTCATGAGCTACTCGAGATCGGCTCGAGAAAAAGCTTGAAACAAGTCTGAGCCGAGCTTGAGCTTAAATAAAGCTCGTTTGTTTATCGAGCCAGAGCTCGAGCCTCACATGTGAAGCCCGTTAGGCTCGTCGAGCCTTAGTGTAAACGAGCCGAGTCGAGCCGAGCTTATTTAAACTTGTTTACAAGCCGACCTCGACCCTAAAAATAAGCTTATTTAGTAAACGAGCCCAAACTCGAACTTCACTTATCGAGCTCGCGAGCCTAAAAAGTCTATTATTTATATTTAATCTAATAACTAATAGATAATAAACGAGCGGAGCTCGAGCTTGAGAAAATACCAACGAGCCGAGCTCGAGCTTTGAAAACAAAGTTCGAATCAATCCAAGCTTGAGACCGAGCTTTCATAAGTTACGAGCTCGAGCAAGCTCGGCTCTGTTCGTTTGCACCCCTACTATGAAGCAAATTAGAGTGCCAATCCAATCAAACATAGCATAGAGTATACCCCGTTCTTATACTACGATACATATCTAATTTGTAGCAAGTGAAAAAATCAACTTATACATTTACATTCTTATATAAACAAATATCAAGATGCACAATTAAATACTCAAAAATATTTGTGATGACACAACATTATTAAGTGACACTTAGCGGTATGGTTTCTCGGAGGAATGACCAAGCCAAACTCTGAAGCCAGCGTATGCCCAGTTAAGACAACATAGTCTAGCCCGAATGGGATAACATGACTCTTCATTTAAGGAGTGCGGTAGCCTAAGACTACCCGTTGTGACCCACTTGACAACCCGGATACATCCTCTAATATTACGATTTACGACACATGACGCTGACTAAACGCCTACTCATCACATTGACCATTTGCGCCTCCTCTCACTTGAGCCTGTTGTAGTTAACCTCTGCTCGCCCAAGCTACCATACCCCCAAACACTCCCAAAACAGCCGCTCACCCAAGCGACCATGCTCACCTCACGCAAAGTTTAATACGAGAAAGTAACCGTTCTAAAAATAAAAAAAATAATATAATCACAAATAAAAGCAAAGACTCGTTCAACCTAAAATCCTCTTGTGAGAATCGAACCCAGATGGTCCCTAAGTCTTATCCCACTCCCAAAATACCACTAGACTATAATACATTGGGCCTTATCTATTAATATATAACCTCAATTGCCCTATATGGTTCTTGGTTTGGATAAATCATGGACTCTTGCTTTAGAGGCGGGCCTATAGTACAAGTAACTCAGGTTTGGGCCTAGCGTCTCTAAAAGAATAGTGTCTCCACTTAAAAGAAAATTAATATGCTAACTGTTAATATTAGTGCAAACTTATTGTTTTAAATTTGTTTGAATTCTTTTCCAAGCAAACCCCTCTATATTATAGTTATGTTAGATTTTTGTTTGGTTCCAAACATGAATAAAGGAGTATTGTTTATGACAATCAAAGAAGGAAAAAGGACACCAACATTTCATTTCGCCTTGAACCTTCAAAAGGTTAAAACGACCCTGTTTTGCTTCTATGATTTTGTACAACGATGACAACAAAGGCATGCCAATAACGCCAACAATGACAACATTTTCATTTTAGCTAAATTATATGAACCAAGGGTAGCTCAATCAAGCAACACCAATAACCAATACCACCACAACAATAATAATAACAACAATAATAAAGGCCTTTAAACAATCACATCTTTATAGTAGCCTAATGACATGGATCAAATCATCAAAGGTAATTCAACCGCACTTAAGTTAGGACATATCCAATTACTAGGGAGCAAATCAGAGTGCTAATCCAACCAAACATAGCATAGAGTAGACATATCTAATTTGTAACAAGTGAAAAAATAACTTAATACAAAAATCAAGATGCACAAATAAATACTCAATAATAAAATAATAAGAGACTCTTCAGTTTTGGTGATGACACAACAACTGTCAAGTGGCAGTCAGTGGTATAGTTTCCCGGAGGAACACTCAATCCAAACTCTGAAGCCAGCGTATGCCCGGTTAAGACAACATAGTCTAGCCGGAATGAGACAACATGACTCTTCAATTTGGGTAGTGTGGTAGCCTAAGACTACCAGTTGTGACCCACTTGACAACCTGGATTCATCCTCTAATATTACGATTTACGACACATGACATTGACTAGACGCTTTACGACACATGACGCTGACTAGACGCTTACCCAAGCTACCATAACCACAAACACTCTCAAAACAGCCGCTCACCCAAGCGACCATGCTCACCCAGTGCTAACCGGTATCACAACACTGAGCATACCTAATAAGAGAAAGTCGCCGCTCTAAAAAAAATTAATAATAATCACAATTAAATGCAAAGATTCGTTCAACCTAAACCCCAACCCCATCGTAGATTATCAATATTTTCATCCGTTACCAGAAAACCCCATCACCCCTTTTCCCCTTTTTCTCATTGAAACTTTCATTCAACATCAATCAGTCATCACCCAAACCCTAAATAATCCCACCAAAAAAACCCACAAACCCTCAATTCACCCACCCAATTTCACAATCCCACCAAAACCCATCACAAAATCCCCCAAATTTCACCCAAATCGGTGATGGGTAGACCATACACAGACCCATCACACCATCTGCACCATCATCATCATCATCATCCGCAACGTCACCACCACCGGTGCTGACGACATCAACGTCGGTAACCGAAACAGTGAACGGAGAACACAATTTCAAGATTTCGGGGTATTCGTTAACGAAGGGGATAGGGATCGGGAAGTATGTAGCGTCTGAGACGTTTACGGTTGGTGGGTATTCATGGGCGGTGTATTTTTACCCGGATGGGAAGAGTGTGGAGGATAATGCGGGTTATGTGTCGTTGTTTATCGCGTTGGCGAGTGATGAGTCGGATGTTCGGGCGTTGTTTGAGTTGACTTTGGTTGATCAGAGTGGGAATGAGAGGCATAAGGTTCATAGTCATTTTGGGAGAGCGTTGGAGAGCGGGCCGTATACGCTTAAATATCGGGGGAGTATGTGGTAAGATTCATTGTTTATTGGTTGTTTTATGATTGGATTGATGTTATTATGTTTTGTTGAATTGTTGGGATTGAATTTGTTTGTGTAGTTGAATGTTTAGGTTGTTTGTTAGGGGGTGTTTGTGAATGAATTAAGAATCACTTTTAGTAAACTAGTTATATGATTATTTAGATTTTAGGGTTTGATTTGGATAATTAAGTTAGGAATTAGGGCCGGAAATAGGTCACCTGTATAAGACACAAAGGCACGATTAGACCTGTTTGCTAAAAATACACTACATGAACTTTTTACTTTTTCAAAAGTAAATAAAATTAGGAATCATTTCTTTCTTCTTGGTACATAAAACATTCAACTGTGCATAGTTGTCAATAGCGGCTATAGCAACTGCTATAGCGCGCTATGTAGCGAAGCGACCAAGTGTCGCTATTTGGGTCATAGCGACCAATAGCGTGAATAGCGACAGTTAGTGTTTTTTTTATGTAAATAGCAATTAGATATAGCTATAAAATAGCTGGATTTATAGGTTTTTGTTAAATATACATGTAAAGTAGCATATATACGAGGGTATTTTGATGTAATATGCATACAAAAAATTAAAAAAATTCTTTTTCTAATGTATCGCTATTTATAAAATAGCGGTCGCTATTTGTTGCTATTCGCTATGTAGCCTATAGGTCCCTTGTCGTATTTGTCGCTATTCGCTATTAACAACTATGCAACTGTGTTATAGACATGAGATATAAAGTAGTTAAATGAATTGTATTCATTTTTAGTACTTGTGTTATTCACGTCGTCAAGACCTGTTAAACACGGTTCACGTCGTCAAGACCTGTTAAACACGGTTCACGTTGTTAGACCTGTTAAATACGATAAGACACGATAGGTAAGAAGTATTACTTGGATGGATATGAATTTCCCTGTTATCTGTTTCCTTAGGTTGCAGCACTCGCATTTGAAACACTTAGCCAAACGCTTTGTGGTACAAATAAATGATAAAATGTTTTTTTTTTCTTAAGAATGAGTTATGAATTATCGGAGATTGGGTTGTCTTCAACTTAACGTTATTCATAGTTGTGAATAGCGGTCGTTATGGTCGCTATAGTGTATAGGTCGAAGGTCACTAGGGTATGTAGCCATAAATAGCGGGATTTTAGTTTTGTTTTTTATGTTTTTATTTTTTTAAATATAAATAGCGATTAAATATAGCTATAAAACAACTGGATTTTAGGTTTTTGTTGAATATACATGTAAAAAAAACTTAAAACTTATTTATCGCTATTCACTGTGTAGCATATAGGTATCTTATCGCTATTTGTCACTCTTCGCCGTTGACAACTATGGTCTGACTTGGATAATTAAGTAAGGAATATAGGTTGCAGCACCCACATTTGAAACACTTAGCCAAACGCTTCTTGGATGATAATATGTTTTTTTCCCCTAAGAATGAGTTACGAATTATCGGATATTGGATTGTCTTCAACTTAACATGTGCTAGATCTCAAAGCAGCCATTTTATTGTTGCCGGTGCAATCATAGAATTTTGTATGGAATCTAATGCACACATCCAAACATTCTTCTTGGTACACAACAATGATAATAGGTTTTTTTTCCCATAAGAATGAGTTATGAAATATCGGAGATCACATGATCTTCAACTTCACACGTGCTAGATGTAGATCTCAAAGCAGCCAGTGTACTGTCGCCAGTGCCAGTGCAATCATAGAGTTTAAGTTTGACTTGAGTAATGTTGTACCTCTTGCTTAACTAAATATTGTAGGGTTGATAGTTATTGACCAATGCATATAAATAAGTTAAAATTGCCAAACAAATCCATTTTCATGTAAATAAGTAAAAATTGCCACTTCTTGTGGTATCACATGTTTTTTTCTTTAAGGCTAGATGGGTCAATTTGGGTTGTGATTTATTTTTAATGGCTCAAGTCGGTGAAAGCAAAAAAGGAAACCGGCAAACAGGTTTAATGTAAAAGTCACCTAAAGTATATTTCAATGCATACTACCTCCTAAATTGTTTTTTATCTTCAAAAAGTTAGATCATTGTTCCACTATTATATTTTTTGTATAGTAATGTAATTATATTTAAGTTAACACATTTAGTTATTTATTAAAACTTAAAAATGGACAGAAATATTTACAGGTTGATTTGACATTTTTTTACCTGTACAAAAAGACTAACCCATTGACCTGTGACTCAAGCGACAAATAGTTTTTTATCTTCAAAAAGTTAGATTATTGTTCCACTAATATGATTTTTGTAATATTATTGAACACATCTTGATACTATGTTGACATATTGTTGGTGACTTTCAAACGGTATTAAGTTTTTGTTTAGTTTGATCTCTGTGTCCAATTAGTAATATAATCGACTCATTTGATTGTGAAATACTGCAGGGGATACAAGCGGTTTTTCAAAAGATCCGCTTTAGAAACATCAGACTACCTAAAAGACGACTGCCTTCAAGTTCATTGCTGCGTCGGTGTGGTCAAGTCCCACACCGAGGGTCCTAAGTCCTACTCGATTCACGTGCCACCTTCGGATATCGGGCAGCATTTCGGGCAGCTTCTGGAACATGGAAAATGGACCGATGTCTCGTTTGAAGTGAACGGAGAAACCTTTGCTGCCCATAAATTGGTTCTTGCAGCCCGCTCACCTGTTTTCAGGGCCCAACTTTTCGGTCCAATGAAAGATCAAAACGTCAAGTGTATCAAAGTTGAAGACATCAAGCCCCTGTTTTTAAGGTTCATTTCAAATTTATCAACCTTCTTAAGGAACATTAAAATAGTTTGGTGCAACTAGCTTTGCATGTTGATTGATTTTATATTTTGTTTTGGAGTAAAATGTCATTTTCGTCCCTGAGGTTTGGCCAGATTTGCGAATTTCGTCCAAAGGTTTGTTTTTTCCGCATCTGGATCCAAAAGGTTTAAGTCTTGCCATTTTCATCCGGCTCGTTAACTCTGTCCATTTTTCTCTGATAAGTCAGGGGTATTTCTGTCTTTTTTGTTAACTTAAAAGGGAAATTCGGCCTTTTCACTTTATGTACAACCATTTAGCTAATAATGTACTGAATTGCCCTTTTTTCAACAAAAAAGACAAAAATACCCCTGACTTAACGGGAAAAAATGGATGGAGTTAACGAGCTGGATGAAAATGGCAACATTTCAAACCTTTTGGATCCAGATGCGGGACAACAAAATTTTGGATGTAGGTCGCAAAAATGGTCAAACCTTAGGGACGAAAATGGCATTTTACTCTTTGTTTTGTTTTAACTTAGTAATGTTTGGTTCCCTGTAACTGTCTTACAAATGTCGGGTTTTTTCAGGCGCTGCTGCATTTTATATACTGGGACAAACTGCCCGACATGGAAGAGCTAACGGGCCTGAACACAAAATGGGCTTCAACATTGATGTATCAGCATCTGCTTGCAGCTGCCGATCGATACGGTTTAGAGAGGCTTTGTATGTTATGCGAATCTAATCTTTGTGAAGATGTCGCCATTAACACCGTTGCAACAACATTAGCGTTGGCCGAACAACACCATTGTCTCCAGTTAAAGTCCGTGTGTCTCAAATTTGTCGCTTTGCCTGAGAATCTCAGAGGTAATATGTTTTTATTTTTTAGTACAGATTCGAAGCATGTTTATTTTTTGTCTATACTAGTAATTTCCCCCCGCGCGTTGCGGCGGCTTCAAAACGTAAAGTAACGCGAATTTATACCATCTAATGAAAACATATTATACATGACCCTCCTCGTTTCCGAACAAAATTTACGTCAAAACGTACACCAACTGAAAACGTACATTAAAATAATCGCGAAAACATTTTATATCATGAAAACGTTTTATATTTGACCCGATTATTTCCTAAACAACATTAGATCGAAACGTAAGAAAATAGTGTTTTTTCAAGTTAAAGGATGGACAACGTCGAAAGTAAAGTAACTCAAATAAACCTCTAATGCAAACATATTATATTGACCCGACTTGTTCTCAAACAACATTTACGTCAAAACGTCGCCCAACTGAAAACGTACATAAAAATATGCACGAAACGTATTATATTTGACTCGACAAAATTTACATCGAAACGTAAACCAACTTGAATTTATACGGACATGTACATATAATTAGCACTTAAAACTCGAGGGGGTCAAAATGACATTTCATAAAGTTTTTAGAAAGTAAAGGGGGTGTAAGTGTAGAAACTATAAGTTAAGGGGCTAAAGTAAAAAAAAAGAAGTTATTGTAGCTCTGATTGACGGACGCTACGGTAACACCAAGTTGTATTTTAATAATATTTGTATTATATATTATTATTTTTATAACTATAATATCATATGCATTTTGTCTGTTTTTTGTCTATATATCTAACACTTTTTGTTGTTGTTCATCAGCTGTGATGCAGACAGACGGGTTTGACTACTTAAAAGAAAGCTGTTCTGATGTGTTGACGGAGCTATTGGAACAAGTGGCTAGAAACAACGAGCATTCTCCAGCGGTTTGCAGTCACCCGAATGCGATTATACTCGATGGAAGTGATGTTCATGGAGACGGGTTAAACCCAGACTGTAACTGTAGCCTACTTAGAAAGTTGTCTGTTAATCAGTGGTCATGTATCTGTTCATTGTGAGAAAAGTTCGACTCGTTTGTTTGTGTTTTTGGAGTTTTTATGGTTGTTGTTGAGTTTTATACATATGCTGGATTTGAACTGCTTATGGAATGTGGTCTATGCAGGGACTATTTCATCCGTTATCCGATCTGTCGTTTGTCACTGTTTTCTACAGTTAATTAGAAAATTAGAAATTACAATACCGGACTTATGAATTGCGCTCCATTTCGTTATGTTATGTGATGTTACGTTAAATTTCTAACGATTTAAATGAGTCGAGTTAAAAAGATTTAATTGTAGGGTTGAAGTGTATTGAAATGTATGAAAGGTAACCAGAAAATGTCAACTGCTTAAAAAGATAAAACCAAGTTTCTTCTTGTACAATCTCGGACATGCTCAAAACTTTACCTTTTTTTTGAACGACAAATTTGGATCACTGATGGACCACTGAAGTATCATCGTACCATGAGCGGAACCACCTGATCATATCCAACACAAGTAAAAACTTTACCTAACGCACGCAAGTTGCAATTTTGTTTTGTCGTTGACAAATATTTTACATAAAGTTAAGTGGCTTAAATATAGCAAATTTGGAACTTGTTACTATTGATTAATTATTTTTTCAAATTTTAACCTGAAGTAGCAGGTGATTGTGAAATTTAAGTCACTAAATAATAATAAGTTTTATAATTGTTTTTTTCAGTCTAAACAATTATAACTTTTTTTTTACAAAGAACACTATTGAAACTTGAGCGGTTTAAAGTTAGAAGAAAAGTATACTAATCTTCATTGAAACAAGACTAAAACTTGGTAAATTGTCTCCTCCTCTGTATTAGAGATGGAAAGTTCAAATCATGCAAAGTTATTTTGCCGTTAAAATACGATTGGATCCCAAAAGTTATTACATGATTTACCACTGTTGAAAGTTATGTGAGCCATGGTTAATATACAATCATTGATACATGTCTTGCTTTTTAACCGGACTTTAGGTTGTTATGTTGTATTAGCATGGGAAAATATGTGGATCAAATTATAGGTTAAAATGGGTTTGAGTCATAAAGTGTTGTTACCAAAATGGGTTCACTTATTTTATATTTATTTATGTGATGACTACTGGCGACAGATACGGTGGTAACTGGTAACTATGGTGGTGGTGGTACACAGTGTCAGCCAATGATAGTCGCTATTTAAACCCGTTATAAATCAAGAGTAAATAGTTACATTACATTATATTATATTAGACCATCCGTAATGGTTAATGCCCCATATGGGCCATTTTCCGCCACATCAACACTATAACCCTCCTTTAAAACGATTAACGCCCCTTAATGTTCTTTCAATCATTACTTTCCATTTTGTTTTTCTCTTCCTTAGGCGTTATACCAGAAATGTCCCTCCCTCTTCGTGCTGAGGCTGTTATCAAACTCTTTCACGCCCCTGTAATGCTCCATTACGTATAGTCTTATGCAATATAACTAGATAAAGTAAACTTAGCATAGAAATACAAACTTTACTAATCAATTCATTTTGCATAATAGGCTAAAAATGTTTGGAAAATAATAATAATAACAAAATTGTATTTGGATTTTTTTCTTTCGGATTCATTAATAAAGTTTGGGTGACTTTATGAGAGACTTTTGTGACCAACTGCTAAATTACTATGATGATGAAATTCATTGTGGGCTATGACAGGAGACTCAAGGAAATTTGGGTTTGATCCTTAAGCCAAAGGGGTTTTACTGATAATTTTACCGTTATGTCTACGGGCGAGTTGATTATCGGGTTTTCTCTGAAAGTGGTGGTGGACGACTCGGGTTACTCTTGGAGTGCTCCGTTTGTCCAGTGGATGCATCAAAAGTACTCGGAATTGATTTGTTGGCCGTTAAAAAAAAACTGTGATGATAAAATTAGTCGCGCACGGGGCCATTACTCATTAGGGTTACTACTTTCACTCACATCGATTTCCCCCAAAACAAAACCCTAGAAAAATGGTAAATCATCATCTTCTCTCTTCAATCTTCAAACTTTTACGATGAATTAACTTCAAATTCTTGTAATTATTATTGCAGTTGTTCTTCTCCTACTTCAAGGATTTGGTCGGAAGAGAAGTCACCGTTGAACTCAAGAACGATTTAGCCATTAGAGGCACTCTTCATTCCGTCGATCAATATCTCAATATCAAACTCGAAAACACCAGAGTCGTTGATCAGGACAAGTTTCCTCACATGGTAAGCTTCTTGATTTTGTTCTCGATCGTGTTTTACTTGGGTTTTAGGGCTTGAAATTGATATTAGTTTTAGTAATCTGGAGACTTGTAGGTGGTTAGGGTTTGCTGAATTGGATTGTGATAGAAACTCATAATTGGACTAGGTTTTTGCTGGATCTTGTTTTGAACATTATAAAAATTGATAGTGTCTATGTAGAATTGTTGATGATAATTTGTTTGTAGAGATTATACCAGCTACTTCAAATAGATGCAAGTAAGCTGTAAACGAATCTAACGTTCAGCAAACAGGTCGCGAACCATTCGGCGGGAAGTTCGTTTATGTTCATTTAATTAATGAACAAAAAAATTTGTTCGGTTAGTTAAATGAACGAACTTGAACAGATGTGTCGTTCGTTCAATTGCGTTCGTGAACGTTCGGTAATGTGTTCATGAACATTCGTTCATGTTCGATTGTTTATGATGTTCATTAGAGATTTTTTAGCATTTATTTTTTTATCAAAACTTTTTTATAAAAATTGATGGTCTTTATGTAGAATTAGGGCTGTAAACGAACTGAACTTTCAGCAAACAGTTCGTGAACTGTTTGGCGGGAAGCTCGTTTATGTTTGTTCGTTTAATTAACGAATGAGCATGAACAAGAAATTTCGTACGGTTAGTTAAATGAACGAACTCGAACAGATGTTTCGTTCGTTCAATTGCGTTCGTGAACGTTCGGTAATGTGCATGAACATTCGTTTGTTTATGCTGTTCGTTAGAGAGATTTTTTAGCATTTATTTATTTTATCTAAACTTTTTTTTTTTATCCTAATTCTTATTTATCTCGTTACCTGAACAAATAAAAAAGGAAACCCTATCTCCACCTTTTTATGCGCCGTTTCACTTTCCTTCTTGTTATTCACATTGAAAAATGCTATCGACCTACTTTCAACGATTAGGGCTTCAAGGTCTAGAGCACTGTTCCCTCTCACCATCCACCTCTAACCACCACTGTCTTTGCCGATTTTATTTATGTCCATTTGTGTTCGTGAACACGTTCCTTTCCTTAATGAACGAACACGGACAAAAAATCTCGTTCGGTAAGTGGTTATGAACCGTTCGTGAACACATTATATCCTTAACGAACGGCCTTGTTCGTGTTCGTTCGGTTGTTTACAGCCCTAGATGTAAGTTCTGCATGATTCATGACATGTTTGTGTTTAAGAAAACAACTGTATTTGAACTTTTGTTTCGGAATTGAGGAGGAAGGCTGTAGTGTCTTTATCCATTGATTGTCATGTCAATATGTTTATGGAAAACACGAGTTGCCAAGATCGACGAAAGTTCTGAGCCAAACCGCTTAGGTTGGTTGGGTCGGCTGGACCAGCCAAAATGCAGTTTAAAATGTTATTATTTTTCAAAATCCCTCTAGAGTATTGAAGTTTTTAAATGATAAAGATGGTTTATAAGTATAATGCATATAGTAAATGCATATACTGACAATAAAATGTAAAAGATAAATAATAAAGGTTAAACGGTCCGGTCAAAGTTCCGAACCATCGGCTGAACTGTAATAACCTGCCAAAACTGGATTGTGGGCTGAAGCGTTAAAACTCCAAACAAGCTGATCTGCTTTGGTTTGGTCGGTACGGTTTATGGACACCCTTAGGTAGCAGAGCTAGAAAATACATAAAGGGGGTGAAATATATAATTTAACTAAAGTTTTTTTTCTGGTTCAAGCGAGTAAATGATCCTCATTGAACGGATTGGGGAATGACTTACGTTGCTGTGCGCTTTTTCATGTTCTCATACTGAAAACACTATTGTTTAAAAGGATTACTATGATATAATACAAGACGATTAGGTGTAACAATCATCATGTGGACTTATTGAAACAACTTTCATTAATTTAAGGTTTTAGATATGTCCAAGGTGAAGAAAGGTAGTGCCATGACAATCTTATGTTATACACTCGTAATTACAACAGTGAAGAGTCATAATTTCCGCTGTAAATGTACCTCAAAAGTCAAAACATTACAAGCCTTTTGGCTGCAGCTCGCAGGTCAAATGGATAAAATAAAGTATATAAATGAAAAGGAAACCGAGCAGTAATATCGGTTGCTCTTACTTTGTTTGAGTTGCTCGTCTTGAAATTAACAACTTTATGTTGTGGTTTACGTTTGGTGTTTTATTGCTTTTTTTGGTGAAATGGCAGCTTTCGGTGAGGAACTGTTTCATCAGAGGATCAGTAGTGAGGTATGTGCAGTTACCGCCAGATGGAGTCGACATCGAGCTGCTCCATGATGCCACTAGAAGAGAAGCTCGGGGCGGTTAGACATGTGTGTTTTACATGCTTTTGTTATTACTAGATTCTTGTTGCACAACTCTGAATTTTGTAATTTGAATTTTGGATCTCTTTTATAATGACCCCTTTGAAAGATCACCTTCTTTTTTGTTGATATAATCACCCAAAGCTGGTAACTTTACAAGTGCCTACCTATGGTAAGAAAAGGTAAAAGAAATTGAGGGTGAAATTGCAGTTTTTTAGGTTTTGGTGGAGTAAAAATACCCTTTTTATGTAAAAATGATTATATTTCAAGTAATAGTAAAAATGGTCGTAATATCTAAACCCTTTAATATACGGGTCGTGTTTGTGTTGAAAATAATTAAGTTTTAGGGTGTCATGTCTAAACTAATTAATACATGGATTATGTTCGGGTTGATATGTTTAACCCGTCCAATTAAACCAGTCGATCTGCCAACTTGTTTATGACCCGTTCAATTCATTTAACACAATCTATCAGTCTGATGCACGTTTACAAATTGATCACTAACCACCAGCTTCTTTGACATGTCATGTTTGGGTTGCACGATTTTAAGTGTGTCTGAGTTAGTGTTGATGTTTTTGACATGAATAACTATACGAGTTGTGTTCGGGTTGAACAATTTAACCCTGACACAATTGACACCTCTAAGTTGAGTTTTTGACCCGTCAACATTTGCATATATAAGGGCCTTGAGAATGGCCTTGATAACTCGACGACATGACGCGAAATCGCCACCAACATTTCTTGAGAAGTGGCATATTCTTTGCCTTTAGGCTTCCACTCTAAATGTTACGTCATTCTGTTAACCTCTTCAAACAAGGCTATAGTAGATTTAATGGGATGAATTTGGTTATGTATCAAAACTTTATATATCACACTATTGTCTGTGTTTGAAGTTTTGTTATAGTTTTGGTGTCGAGTAAAATAGTCAAAAAGACCTTTATTGTCATAGAAGTTCTATGTTTTCAATCCTAGATTTACAAAATTAATCATTTTCTACGATTATCTCGGTTTATTTTTATTGATTTCTTTATATGATAATGATTTAGTTAATCGGTTGTTTTCTGCACACCTCTATTTCATGGTTAGATGATAAGTGTATATTACAAAGAATTAGTTATAAGTTTAAGGGAGATGATAATAATATATAAAAAATATATGTTAAGCTTTGTTAAGGATTCCATACCCGTTTTCAACGTGAGAGCGAGCTCTCCACACACAAACATATTATTCTAATGCTTTTTATGTAAAAGTGAACGTTTGAAATGTGACGTAAGTAGAAAAAATGTTTTTAAGAATGTTTAAAACTTTATGTGTCAGCTAATATGAGGTGGTTTATAGGTTAGACCACCCGTTACCTCGTGTTTTTGACCGTCGTGACACACTGCCCTTCGAGGCGTTAATTGGCGTTAAATTGTGGGGTTGTGGGTAGGGTAACGGCGGGAGTGGAAGAAAAGTGTGCTCCATGCCCATCATCAACCAATAAAGTGCATCATTTTCTTTAGATTTTGATGAGTGTGAAAACTTATAAAGCAAAAATAAGGTGTAGTGAAAAAAAAAAAAGAAAAATTATCAATCTAGTCAAGACTTTAATCAAATTACCAATCTAGTCATCTCATACGTCCTTAGAAGGCCACTCACATGTATGAGATGAGTCTTTCAAGCATGGGATGAGTCCTTGAGGCGAAACCCAATAAAAAATAGACATTAGGCCACAGACGCATGAGAAGAATCTGCTAACGCATGGGATGAGTCCGCGGACGCATGGGATGAGTCTTTCAAACATGGGATGAGTCCACGGACGCATGGGATGAGTCTTTCAAGCATGGGATGAGTTCGCGGACGCATGGGATGAGTCCGCAGACGCATTGGTTGAGTCCACGGACGCATGTGATGAGTCTTTCAAGCATGGGATGAGTTTGCGGACGCATGGGATGAGTCCGCAGACGCATGGGTTGAGTCGCGGACGCATGTGATGAGTCTTTCATGTGTAGGATGGGATGAGTCTTTCCACGTGTCAGTTGGGGATCGGACGCAATACTTGGCCATGCAGACGCATTAAAAGACTTGGGATCTGTGAGTGGCCTTCCAAAGACGCATGAGGTGGCTAGATTGGTAATTTAACTTTTTTCTTGGCTAATTTCGTAATTTTCCCGAAAAAAAAGTAAGTTAAACTTATCAGATTTATGTGGCACTGTTGTAACAGTAAAATAAACAAAGAGTTAGGTGTCATTTTAGTCCCTGTGGTTTGGGCCATTTTGCCAGTTTAGTTCGAATGTTTCATTTTTCGCCTGTTGGTCCAAAAAGGTTTCACGGTTGCCATTTTAGTCCACTGGGGTAACTTTATCCATTTTTTCTGTTAACGAGAAGGGCAATTTGGTCATTTTATATGGCCAAATTGTCTTTCTAGTTAACTGAATTGCATATAAAATGACCGAATTGTCTTTCTCGTTAACAAAAAAAATGGATAAAGTTAACCCAGTGGACTAAAATGGCAACAGTGAACCCTTTTTGGACCCACATGCGAAAAATAAAACATTCGGACTAAACTGACAAAATGATCAAAACCACAGGAACTAAACTTAACTCGTAAATAAATAAATGAATATTGGATTTTAATAATCCAGCTATATTCGTTGTTGGCCGTCAAACAGTTCAAACTTCAAAAATAGCCACCGATAGTTCCAACTATTAACATGTCTCCAATCCAATAAATCTGACCAACAGAACCCTAACGTCCCAATTATTAGCACGTCTCCAATAAATTTGACTAACAGAACCCTAACGTCATTGATTTTCGTTCGGTGGCCGAAAAAACTCAGATATATCATATATAAAAATACAAGTTCGTAATCAGTAAACTCAGTAAGATAATAAGATGCAGGCACAGGTTTTCCGGCCATCGTTTCTTCCTCCGACCTTCAATTCCATCACCACCCTCTCAACTTCTTCAAATCTTTCTTTCCCTAATAAATCCCCATGTCAGTAGTATTCACCATATATATTTATATATCTATTCAACACTCAGTAATTATGAGCTAATAGGGTTTTGTTTCCAGATGTCTGCAGATGCAAGAAGCTAGAGGAAGAAGCATTAGCTGGCCTCCCTAAACACTTTCATGATGAAGTAAGTCAAATTTGCTTTGGTTTTAAGTGTTTTTCAAAAGGGTATTTCTTGTTTTTCATTTGGGCTTATGGCTAAAAGGTTTTATTTCTTGAAATTCTTCATTTTTTTAGCTTTATCTTTGATGGGTGCTGCCCAAGATTCTTGCATATCTGTTAAATTCTTGAAATTGTCTGCTAGATTCTTCATATCTGTTAGTTTCTTGAAATTCTTCAAGTTCTGAGCTTGAATTAATTTTTTATTATTATTTTTGTGTGTGTGTGTGTGTGTTGTATAGAAAATGTTTTAGACCCTTAAAATTGGTGGGTTTAATATTAGGGTTTATTAGGGTCGGCAATAAGGTCAGACACGACACGAAAAGACACGATGGCATGAGATGCTAGACACGAACACAACACGGTTACTTATCTTGTCATTTTTTTCCAAACACGAACTGTTTAGAAACAGGTCAACACAAAACGACCTGTTAACAAACCTGTTTAGGGACACGATAAATATCCACATATTTAGAAACCTGTTTAGTGAAACAAAAAGTTCGTAAAAGTCAAATCATAACATCCATTGCAAATATAAACAGGTCGCTAATAGGTTAACAGGTCTTTAACAACCTGTTTGGACACGACTTTTATCGTGTCCTAAACATGTCGTTCTGTTTAAGACACGAAACCTGTTAAGAACGTGCGTTTCGTGTCGTGTTAACAGGTCCGTGTCTGAAATTGTCAGCCGTAGGGTTTATATGGTAGTTTCACTCCATCTACTCATAAATGGGTCGTATAATATCTTTAAGTGGGTAAAAAAGTTATCTTTAAAATTGACTCCAGTCAAATGGGTTAAACATGTCAAAAGTTGGTCATGTGTATTTCTGATGCAAACTCGCCCCATTTCAACCTGTATAAGAATCATCTGTTTTGACCCGTTATCCAACCAGCCAATCTATTCACTTTGTCACCTGTAGTTTGGTTATTGTTTTATTTTTTCTTTCTGATTTGCGGTTTTTAGGAATGGCAAGCCCGTCAGTGTGAAAAGACTAAAGAAATAGAGCGGTTACGCCAAGAAGAAGATGAAGAAGAGGAAAGAATAGTTGATGAGTATCGGGAAATCGGCATGTTGTTAAAGGGTTTTCCTCAAGAAGAGGTTTTTAAAGCAAAGAAATTGGTGTCCAGTTTTATAAAATCTGCTGAAGAAATCGAAGAGGTAATCTTTGCCATGAATTCAAGATTTATGTCAACTATTTACCTCTTTTCTTAATGTTAGTAAATGTGTAATTTTAAGTAAACATACAACATGGATGCTTTTTAAAAATCTATTTAATATTGAAATAATAAAATATCTTAAAGATATCAGTTTTTAAAAAAATTCTGGGGTCAAAACGCCTTATGTTGACCCGACCTGACCCGCCAATTTTTTTTCCCATTATTTAATTCGATAGCTAACGAATACTGTAATATGATTACAAAAAGTCAAAACTATAAGTAAAGAAATGATAAAAAAGAAAATTTAATAAAAAAATTTGGGTTGTAAAAGAGTTGTAAGATGGTAGTTCGACCCATTATTTAGTTATGAGGAGGTTGGTTTGGTTTATTTTCTATCCCAAACGGGTCAATAAATTTCGCTAAATTGAACCCAACACATACTTTTGACGCATACTTCCTATATTGCTATATCATATTTTTAGACTGTCATTTTAGTAATATATATGACGCCTTAACTACTTATAAAAAGATTCAAAAGTGGTTGTGGGTCAACCTGACCCGTTATTATTTTGCCACATCTACCGGATCCATAACATGTACTGTCTGTCTGCATCACCCTATACGTTTCCATAATCTTGATATGTGAATTTTATGTAATTTAAAGCTATCGTGTTTTCTTGTGTTCAGAAAATCGAGGAAGCTGCAGAGAGAGGTGAACTGAACGAGCTGGTTCTTTTGGTCATCTGGACTCGTCTTGATCTTGCTCGCCGTGATGTATGCTTCCCTATTATTAATATCTTCCATCTTTTGACCCGTTCAACCAATTCGACCTGTTTTCTTTTAGCTATATTTATTTTACCTGTGTGACTCGTTAGTAACAAAACATGACCCGACGTGTTCATAAGTAAATGGGTCGAAGTTGCCATTGTTTGACTTTAAGAGAGGAGTGCTCTAATTTTGTACGGAACTTAAATTCTCAGGAAGAAAAAGATGCCATAAGAAGTCTAGATTTGTTATACAGGCGGATCGAGGTATGCTCTATTCATCACATTGTTAATTTCTGTTGCTTTTTGTCAAGTCCTTTTACAGATTTTTTGCTTTTTTTATTGTTTACTGAACGGTCTTCTAATTAAAATTTTGGTGTTTTTCAGACGGAAATCTTGAAAAGGCAAGCTACTCCAGCCATGCGACTGCTTAATGAACTTTTAATAATGCATGACGGATTTGATGATGAAGGGTGGCTTAAAGCATGTAAAAAACGCATGATTGAAACATTCCCCGAGAAGATCCGTTTAGTCTCCTGGTCCCTGCAGGGTTTGATCTTGATAAGGTACACCCAAAATTTCACGTATTGATGTGCTTAGGTGGCAAGATGAACGGGTCAGTAACGGGTCAAAAAGGATTGGGTCAAAACAGATAATGTTTGTCTAGGTCAAAATGTGTGTCTGGTAGGTTAGAATAGGGATGGAGAAAGAACCCGAAACATTTGGGACGGGTGTCCATGTATGGGACTAGGTATGAAGTTAGTTTTAAAAATTTCGTCGGTTTGGGACAGGTATGGTATTAGGTGATAACTGCCCAATTATTCGAACCATAACCCACATCAAAATCGAATATATAAATATATTATATGATCTTGAGACATATAATAGAAAATAGAGTAAATTGCACAAAACGTCCTTTAAGTTTCACCAATCTTGCTGGTTTCAGCCTTAATCTTTAAATGTTGCCAAAACCAGCCTTTGAGATTAATTTTGTTGCAGGTTTCATCCTTTATCACTAACCCAGTTACTAATCCATGTTAAATGGCCTCACATGCATAGCATGTGAGGGTAAAACCGTCTTTTCATCTCTCTCTCTCTCCACTTTCTTTATCTTCAACCTCCAAAACCACCATAGCTTCAACCCTCCATTGTTGACAGCTATGTCGTTCCTTCCAATTTTTGGGTTTTGACTCTAGCACAGCCTCTTCAGCTGCATTAACAGCAGCGTGTTCATCCGAGCCTAACCCCATGAGACCTCCTGATTTACCCGCCAAACCATCCTCCATCTCTGAGTCAAACGAGACCCTGCAACAGCACCTACCTGTTCACCAACCGACTGGGCAGTAGAGGCGGCTGACTGCTGAACACCCACCACATCCATCGCTTGCTCAGAACCCTCCAGGTCAGCAGGGGTGGTATCCAACTCCCTGTTATTTCCTTCCAAATCCATACTCTCATCAACAAACCCCTGCGATTGGGGGTATTTTACTGAAGAAATTGTCACGGCCCTCGACCCGTTTTGCTGGTTCGAAAGCCGCGGGACAGAAACCTGTGGTATTGGTATTTATTTGGCAGCGGAAATCTTAACATGACTGTTTAAAATGGAAAACACCGGATTATTTCCTGTTTCCAGATGGTATTGCTGTCGATTTTGCATTTCCTGGTTCCATATCGTTGGTTTCCAAGTCACCTGAAGCCCGATTAACATGCGCATGATATGAAAATTGCGGCTGGGGTTGAGTAATTTCTTCAGGATGGATCGGATCTGGAGAAGAATTAGCGGTTGTCTTGATTACGCTTATCCATCTCCAGATTTGGAGTTGAGTTGATCGAAATTGACACACTCCCTGGCTAGGGTTCGAGTTTGTGTCAACACCCCTCAAAAAGGAGGTAACAGGGTATGATATAGGACAAGAATCACCATTCTTTTGAGAGAGGTGAGCGGCTCATGATGTATTTTTGAGGTGCTCTACACTACGAACAAGATCGTCTTCCCCAAAATGGGGTGGCGGCTGGGAAAACAAGCACCTTGGGGTTCCAAATTAACACTACCATAATCATACGAACTTGAGAGAGTATCAGGAGGTTTATCAGGTGGTAAAGGGGGGATTAATGACGGCACAACACCACCAGTTGAAGGGATTTCGGACATTGAAGTGATTTCTATGGGTTGGAAGAAACGACATAGCTGTCAACAATGTGTGGTTTTGGAGGTTGAAGATGAAGAAAGTGGAAAGAGAAAGAGATGAAAAGACGGTTTTACCCTCACATGTAGGGCTGTAAACGAACCGAATGTTCAGCGAACAGTTCGTGAACCGTTCGGCGGGAAGTTCATTTATGTTCGTTCGATTAGCTTAACGAACGAACACGAACAAAAAATTTCGTTCGGTTAGCTTAGCGAACGAACACAGGTCTCGTTCGTTCGACTGCGTTCGTGAACGTTCGGTTATGTTCGTTCGTGTTCGTTTGATTATATCAAAAAATAATAAACAATAAACCATTCATCTAAACATATTGAAAAATTGAAACCCTATTTTTTCTTAGTTATCTAAAATTTGGACATTCTAAAACATTTACGAGGATAATTATGTTTAAGTTAGTTAAACTTGATTCATCATTTGGTGGTGTAGTAGACCTCTTTTGTTTTGATTTATCACTTGACGGTCGTATTTATCTAGTTATATCCAATGTTTAAGGATAATATGTTTTTATTTTTTTTATTTTCAAGTTAAATGTTCGTTTACGTTCGTTTTTATTTACTTGTGTTCGTTTGTGTATGAGACCAGCGTTCACGAACTGTTCGTGAACAACGAAATTTCCGAAACGAACACGAACATAAACTTATGTTCGGTAAGCGTTCGTGAACAGTTCACGAACATGTTAATTTCCTTAACAACGAACACGAATGACATGGCCTTGTTCGTGTTCGTTCGTTTCGTTTACAGCCCTACTCACATGCTATGCATGTGAGGCCATTTACATGATTAGTAACTGGGTTAGTGATAAAGGATGAAACCTGCAACAAAATTAATCTTAAAAGCTGGTTTTGGTAACTTTTAAAGATTAAGGCTGAAACCAGCAAGATTGGTGAAACTTAAAGGACGTTTTGTGCAATTTACTCTAGAAAATATGTTGAAGTAGTTAAAAATTTTGAAATTGTTAGAAATGTTGTTGAGCATTTGACATTTCAAGTCCGTTTTTTTACGTGAGTTTAAGATCGGGTTTTGGGTAACGGGCATCCCAACGAGGTAATTTTTAACCATATTAGACTATAAATGGGTATCCATACACGTGAACCTGATAAATAACGAGTAACGCGTACATGATGGATATGGGACTTGGATTACCATATCCGGCCCATTGCCATTCCTAGGTTTGAATGACTCAAGCAAAATTTATTTATTTCGTGAACTTCTTGATTATTATTTTTTCTAAAATGATTATGAAACACATTACTACAAGTCTACAATGATGAACCATTTATATGAATAAATCATTTTAGGGGTTGGTAAACACTTGAATACACTTTGGTTGACCTTCAAAACATTGGAACCATTAGAATAAGTTGTGGGCTACTAATACATTTGACTTTGATTTTAAGTTAATTTGGACTATGGAGGACTGCATTTGGGCTCAGGTCACGAAAAATGTAGTCCGGATCAACCCGTCCATGTTAACTTTATCATCTTGACCCTTTGATTACAAAACAGAACCGAGTTGACCCATTCTCGTTTTTTTTATTAGCACCATGGACCTCTAGCTAGACCTGCAATGGAAGCCGACGATCTTCTTCTAAGAATCGATTTCATTCGAGAGGTTGATACATTGCTAAAAGAAGTTAGGCCTCTGGAAACCGTTGGATCGGATATCGAAGCCCTTGATCCTCAATCAGTTGCAAGTAGGTTAAAAGAACAAGAGAAGAAGAAAGTGATTGGTCAAGTTGAAGCTCTTTTGGATCTTGCCATAAAACTGAGTTGGTAGCTTCATAGCAATTACTTATAGATTATTAAATTCTTGTGGGTCTTAATTAATATATAGATGTTAGAAACTAAAGGGTTATGTAGTTGTCTTATTTGTTTTTAAATTATTTGGTATTGCAAGTTGAGACCAAAGGGCGAGACCAAAGGGCTGTTTCGCAACTTGTGAATGGTTAAGTGTTAACCAGTAAGAGATCTGAACCATTAAGACCAGTATAATGCTTAACTGTTTAGAGGCAAATGTCTGACCAATTCAGATTATAGATCTTAATCATTCGGGCTCAGTATAATGTTTAACCATTTAGAGTCAAATCTGAACCATTCAGACATCTACTCATGAAACAAACAGTCTGAACCATCGAGGGTTGAACCAGTAAAAAAGCCCTCATTAAGAGCTAAACAAAAACTCCTAACTTGATTAACAAGAGAAAGGAATCTGAGTCCAAACTCCATCATTGTTAATGTAACTCGAATTAAAAAAAAAGAAAGAAAACTTGGTCCTATTTACTTTTTACAAATTGTATAATGTTTAACCATTCAGAGTCAAATGTCTGAACCCTTCAGACATCTACTTATGAAACAAACAGTCTGAACCATCAAGGGTTGAACCAGTAAAAAAGTCCTTATTAAGAGCTAAACAAACAACCCTAACTTGATTAACAAGAGAAAGAATCTGAGTCCAAACTCTATCATTGTTAATGTAACTCGAATTAAAAAATAAAGAAAGAAAACTTGGTCCTATTTACTTTTTACAAATTGTTCTAATTATATATGCAAAGAGTGTATATAATAGTTTTTGGGGTCTTTTTTCCTCTTTAATTGTTTTAAATGATACTCCTTTATACGTGTTTGGAACCAAGCAAAATTCCTTATTTAACTATTATAAACGATACTCCTTTATACGTGTTTCGAACCAAGCAAAAATTTAACATAACTATAACAGAGTGTTAAGAGTAAACGAATCTAAAACAATAAGTTTGCACTAATAATATTAATTTTTTTAAGCGAGAGCCCTGTTTTTTTTAGGTCCTAGGCCTAAGCCTGGGTTACCTATACTATAAGTCCGGTCCTGTAAACAACAACGATGTGTAGAGTTAAATGCTTGAGTTGGTTCCTGTGGTTTGCAAAAATTGCAGACTTGCTCCCAATGGTTCACTGATTACACGTTTGGTCCTAATAGTTGTAATTTTTGCACTCGGGTGGTCCTTATCACTAACCCATGTTAAATTTTTCAGTTAAGTCTTTGTAAAATGACTATAATACCCTTACGTGTTAAGAAAATAAAAAATAAAACAATATATCTCTTACCTTCTTCTTCTTCTTCTACCCAAACCACCACCACCATCTCTCCTCCACCACCACCGAACAGCCACCACCATCTCACCTTCACCGCCACTGAACACCCACCACCACCATCACCACCATCTTCCCTCCTCACCACTGAGCACTCCTATCCACCACCAATACGTCGTCCATCGTAAGAGTCATAACCCCCAAATCAATCGAACCCTGCTCAAAGTCTCCGAACTCGCATCCCCCTTCCTAATCGACAACAACAATCGAAACATATTCTTCTTCTGTAACACATCGAAACATCGTCGGAGATTCATGAACTCCGACCACCGTCCCTTCCATCCACACATCGCCAATTGGTAAGATTCTTTTGAGCATTGCGTCTAGTTTGTTGTTCCGAATAAACACCCCCTGTCAATTTGTTATAATAGTAATAGTTCTTGTTTGATTTATGAGGATTAGGGCTAGGGTTCATATTAGATCTAGTTTGGGAAGCAGGGACTTTTTCCAGCAAATTTTAATTGTAAATTGTAATCAGAATCCTTCAAAACCATGTGGTTAGCTCAGGTGGTGGTTTTTTTGGGTCCTGTAATGGGGTAACAAGGCTCCTTAGATAAAGGAACTCATAGGATGGGGTGGAAAAGTTGGGTGGGTGGTGGGCCTGGTGATGGTGGTTTGTCGGAGGTGGGGAGGTTGGCCGAAAAGAGGCGGAGGTTGTCGGAGGAGGCAGAGGTGGTGGGTGATGGTGAAAGTTATGGTGGTGGTAGGGTTTTTAGAGAGAAGAGATAGCAGGAGGGTGAATATGAGGGGTGGGCGATCTTTATATTTTTTTTTGTTCAGGGGTAATCTAGTAATTTCACAAGCACTTAACTGAGAAACTTAACATGAGTTAGTGATAAGGACCACCCGAGTGCAAAAATTACAACTATTAGGACGAATCGTGTAATTAGTGAACCATTGGGACCAAGTTTGTAATTTTCACAAACCACAATGACCAACCAAGCATTTAACTCTTTGTATTAATAGAAATCTAAGTGAATTCTTCTCAAAATAAACAGTTTCTAGGTTTGATGCCTGGAAAACAAAGTAGACAAACAAGGGTTTGAAGTAATAAATGCATGAAAAATATAATCCTGAAATAACCGACAATTGTAACCATCATTTCCTATGTTAACACTTCTTAAATTTGCAGCTTTGATGTTGTTTACCGGAAAATGTAAGCCAAGAGAAGTTCATTCCAAATATCAGGAACTCCGGGAAGACACCAGTGTGAACAATCTGAAGCAAGTTGCGGGTTCTTTTTTTGCTCATCGGTTAAAGGACGCCAATGTTTCCTGTAAAGAGCAGGGTGTGCGCCTTTTCTGCATTGTGTTAGTTGTGTTATGTTTATAATCTGCACATTTACAACTTTCGCTTTCAATTTGCTCAACGACGATTCCAGTATACTCAGCATTTCTGGATCGGTTTGGCTTTCCCAAAATCTGTCATCGATTACTGGTTCTGTCTCTCCATAGCATCATTTTTCCCCATTCGTTAGCCCTGCAAAACCAAGAAGCACTTTACCAGGGGCGGATATAGAGTGTTAGCAGGGGTAGCACGGGCTATCCCTCAACTCTGTTTTGGTAGTGTAAAAATACCCATCGACTTTGTCTTCGTTATACAAAGGATACCCCTGATCCAAAAAAAAATTGGAATACTCCTGAATTTTTGGGCTAGATACGCAATACACTTTACCACCTTTATCCTAAAATTATTGTTGGTCTTCCTATTTCAAATGGTCACAATGTGATTGTGGTGTTTGTGACAATTGTTAAGAACTTAAGATACCATACATAAAATATATGTTATCCCTTTTATTTATGCTCAAATTCTAAATTGTTTTTACTTTTCTTTAAATTAAAAAAAAATATACAATATAATATATAACTTTTTTTAAGATTTATTATTAATTAAACTAGGGTTTTCCCAGCGCGTTGCGGCAGAGAATTTACGAACAAACAAACTGATCAGATAATATGGCCTTTTTCAACCAATATTATTTCCAAAATGACAAAAATGAAATCAATTTAAACAGAATAAAGGACTTCAAAACCGTAATAATATATACGTGCCTGTTTACTAATAAACCTTTTTCTTAACTGCTAATAGTAAGATTTATGTTTTGTTTTATTTATTATTCGATCATTTCCTTTTGAGTTAAATGCTTGGTTGGTCCTGTGGTTTGCAAATATTGCAGACTTGGTCCTAGTGGTTGTAATTTTTGCACTCGTGTTGTCCTTATCACTAACATATTAAATATCTCGTTAAGTTAAGTGTGTGTAAAATGTCTATTCTACCCCTAAGGTTAAAAACAAAAAAAACCAAATAAAAATAAGTAGGCCCCACCACTCTTTCTCTCCACCACAACCACCATCCTCCACCACAACCACCGCCGTTTTTCATAAATTTTAATTTCCAAACCATGTTCATAAAAATTGGGATTTGCAGACACATTTAAATTACTGTAATCTTCTAACCCCACACCTCCAAAACCATAATCCATAAATCTCAATCTCCAAAACCATTTTTAATCATTTCTCTATGCAGATCAATGTTTAGAAGAGGAACAACAGAAAACAAACATACTGATGAGATATTCTATGTCAACCAAACATATTGATGTTTAGCTCTGTTTGGTAATAAAAAAACCCTGCTCAAGAAAAAACAGATCCATGTGCAATTGAAAGTCAAAACTTTCGTTCCATCTTTATGTGAAAGTGAATTAAAAATTAATATATGACAACGAAATAAATCTAGGACCCCTTGTTAAATTTTGATCTACCACTATAAATAAAAAAAATTCATTATACTCTTCATTTGACCACTTTTAGCCTGTCGATCCAACAACTTTGAAAACCGGATGATTTATATACATAAACTTGAAAAAGTAGAGGTGTTTAGTGGTGGTGTTTTTGCATCAGTGATAACCTGTCGCTAACAAATGGATCCAACGAAACATCCTCGCATATGTGGGTGTTAGTGGTGGTGGTGTGGTGGTGGTGAGATGGTGGTGGAGGGGAGACAGCGGAGTGGGTGTTCAGTGGTGGAGGAGGGAAGATGGTGGTGGTGGGTGTTTAGTGGTGTTGGAGGATAGATGGTAATTGTTTTCAGTGGTGGTGGTTTTTGGGTAAAAGAATAAGAACAGGTGATAGGGTAGAAGAAGAGATATTATTTATTTTTTATTTTTGTTTTTCTTAATAAGTGAGGGTATTATAGTCATTTAATAATATTTAACTGAGAAACTTAATATAAGTTAGTGATAAGGACCACACGAGTGCAAAAATTACAACCACTAGGACTAACTGTGTAATTATTAAACCACTAGGACCAAGTCTGCAATATTTGCAAACCACAGGGACCAACCAAGCATTTAACTCTTTCCTTTTTTTAAGCGAACTTTATTTAACATTTAACAAAAAGCATGGTTGGATCAACAACCATAAGACCTTATCACAAAACCATCGTTAATGTTCTTGTCGAAACAGTCATATTTCTGATGGAGTACCATCGATGTTCTATCGTTAGTCACCTACTTCACCTGCGATTTTCTAACCATCGGTGATAGTCATTTGTTTAGTAGTGAAATGAGTATTTTTTGCTATGAAGTTACAACTAAAAACGGAAAAAAAGTTTGGTTGTTTCTTACATGGAATGAACTGCTGTAGCACTCATGAAAAACAACTTGGTTTTCGACGGATCTATATGGGTATGTGCCCACTTAGACCACGTTTTGAGACCCATCTTGTAGGCACGAACCCTGTCAACTTCTTCATACACCAGATTATTAGGGTCATCCAACAAGGATCCACCACTCTTTCTAGTAAAATAACAACAAAAAAAGAACTAATTAGTTTACGTGTTGATTTGCAAAAAAAAAAAAAGGATATTGGATTTAAATAACCCCAAATTTCACCAATTGGCCGATAATGCCCACGATTTGTACCACACCACTCCCAATTTTTAAATTGGCCGATAGCACTCCTAAACTAACTAAACCCAAACCAGTTAGTTGTTTTTTTTTTGTTTTTTTGCTGATGTGGCACATTTGTGGTGATGTGGCATCTGATGTGGAGTTTTTTGATGACGTGACAACTGGCTTGGCTTTTTGATGACGTGGCACTAGTTTGGTGACACGCAGCCGATGTAAGCAAACTGGGTTAGTGTTGGTTAGTTTGGGAGTGCTATCGGCATAAGTTAAAAGTTGGGAGTGCTATCAGCCGATTAGTGAAAGTTTTGGTTATTTAAATCCGATATCCCTCTTAAAACAAACACGTAACACTATTCTTTTTTTATATTTTGAACTTACAAGAGATTCACTGCGTGCAATCGCCACCAACGATAGGAATTAAAAATAAGTATATTCGAAGTAACCCAATGTCTCGCATGTTTTTCAATAGATTTGATTCCAACAATTCTATAATTAGTGAGATGGTTCGTCGGGCTATGGCCATTAGATTCGACTAGCATCGGAGCCCAGTAGTAATCGATTGAGATATTGTAGTCCTGTGTTGTATTAACCTTAAGTACGTTACTTACATGTTTAAACATAGTCATTTATGATACAAGCTCAATTTAGAGGTTAAACATGTTTTAATAAATGTAGTTATTTGTGATACAAACTCCTTATAAAATCTGAACTGTTTCATAAAAAATAAAAAATAGTAAGAATAATATACTATCATGCAACTTTTTAAAATTAATAAATATTATTTGCGTGAAGAAATAGAAAAAATGGGGTTGGAAGATGAAATATGAGTATAGCATAGTTTTCAAAGATGATGTGAAAGATGGATGAGCTAGGATGGTGATGTTATACGTAATGACAAAAAGAAAATGAAAGATGCCGCATAACCAGCGTTGTAAAAATCGTGATTAATCAGCAACAAGTCTTCGTTTAATCGCTAGTCGACCCTCTACTGATTAATTTTTGTGATTAATCGTTAGTCGGCCCTCTACTGATTAATTTTTCGTTAATCTGTTCTTTAGTCGGCCCTAGTCGGCCGACCAAAATCGGGAAAATCAGAAAAAATCGGAAATAATCAGAAATATTGGAAAAAAAATCATATGCTCCGGTCAAAACCTGCCTGATTCCGGTCAGAACTTCTCTACTTAAAAAATTTATGTATAAAAATATGTGTATATACTTATAAAACTTAAAATTATACATAAAAAGTCCGATCCGATTAATCTCGATTAATCGCTAGCCCCCACCTCACCGACCGACTAGCGCCTAACAAGTTTTATAACCATGCGTATGAAAGCTGATCTTACAGTGAACCGGAAAGTACGTAAGGAACCATTAAGTTCTCCACCGATCCTCTTGACCCCTGGGATAGATATATAGAGCATGCAACTCATTGAATTCCATTGATTTTCTGTTTAATGAATCCCCCACAAACAATAGTCTTTTACCTCTTAATCTCTCTGCTTTCCCATCAAACCTAATCATGAGAAGAAAATCAAATACATATAGTAAATTAGTAATGACAAATTAACTAGGTCTGTAAATGAATCGAACATCAATAAACTTGTTCGGTGGGATCGTTTATGGTCGTTTTTTTTAATAAACGAATGAACACGAACAAACAATTTTGTTTGTTTAATTAAATGAACAAACATGAACATACCTTGTGTTCGTTCATTTATGTTCGTGAACGTTCGTTTATGTCGTTTAAATTTTAGTAAACACATAAATAGTTATATTTATATAAATATTAGGTTTTCTAACTACTTATATAAATATAACTAATTAGTATATCTATGAACCCTAATTTAGATGTGTTTTCGGATGAACAGTAGTATGTTAGACTTGTTTGTTTGTGTTCACTAATATTAAATTGTTTTTGTTTATATTTGTCCAATTACGTTCATTTGTGTTCGTTTATGTTTGTTCAATCATGTTAATTTATGTTTGTTTATGTTTATTCAAATATGTTTAGTTATTTTTTTATGTCCGTTTGTGTTCGTTTATGTTCGTGAACTGTTCGTTTAGGCTTTAAACGAACGAACACAGACATACCTGATTTCTTAATGAACAAACATGAAAAAAATGTGTTCAATTATATGTTCGTGTTCGTTTACAAGCCTGATTAACAACCAACTTTTTGAAGTAATTTAGTTTATCCTTATTATGATAACTATTTGCTAGTTTGAAATCCCAAATCCTCACAAAACTGATTTTTACACCTAACTCACACACTAATCACACCTACTCCTAAACTTACACCAAGAGACTACAACTCAATCTCAAATTCTCAATCACTTATAGATGAACACCTTACTACACACGGTAATATCACCATAGATGAACACCTCTACTAAACATTGTAATATTACTGCTAGATTACAGCCATTTGACCACAAAACTGTTTATTTGTTTTATCTAAAGCATTAAGCACATAACTAAACATTAATCATAGTAATCAATTCCAACCACCACATTGTTGTATATATCCTTCAAACTTAAGAGATAGAGAGATACCTAGGGAAGTCACACTCATGGGGTTGCCACCTCCATTGCATATACTTAAAATCCTTTCTACCATAAGTTTGGCAAGCATAACCCCCGTCGAGATAAGGGCACTCGTGTTCTTCGTACAAAGGGTAATGACTTGTTGGGAATAATTCGTAAATGCTTGGTTAACTCTGAGTCGTATAATCACTATCAGATCAAACAATTGGAGTGCTACCAATCTTTGATCGGATAAAATCAGAAAAATTCTAGATTTTTGTATGGCAATTTTTTATTGTGAGATATTGGGGAATGGTTTCGAATCAAAATTCGTCCAGTGTGTTCTCTAAAAAATTTGGGAGCGTATTTTCAGTTTTTCACAACTGCTTACAGTTTCAATTTTGAACAAAAACACCTTTAGTCCCTTAAGTTTCCAAAAGTGCATATTTAGCCCGAAATTCAATTTCTGATGCATTTTTTATAAAGGACTTTTGTCCAAAATAAAAAATTTCCAGCCAGGGGCTGCCGCCCCTCGGACCCTGCTCCAGGGCGCTGCCCCTGTGGATCCCCCGTTAGTCCCGATGACATTCAAATAAGCGTGCACTCTTATTTGAACGTCACACGCAATCTCAAATTACACTAAAATATAACATTTTAATTATCACTTAGTTAAGTACAATCCAGTTTTAGTAAGTCCACTCTTTCGGGAGAAATATTTCAGGTGAAGAACTTCGGTTTTGAGAGATGAGCATGTTTGGCTTGACATATCCTTGTTCTTCTTAGTTCTAATCCGGCCGCTTTCTAATCCCTTCACATTATTGTTATGTTCTGAAATAATCGGAAAAACATGTGATGTTAATGCTAAGTACCAGGTATTATTCCAAATGGTTATAGTTAGATATGTATGATTGAAATAGAAGGAATATCTATACCACTTGGCGTGATTTGCAAGCCTAATTCATGTATGTTGAGGTTTAATGCTTGTACTACACGAGACGGAAGGAGAATGGGAGCAAATGCTGCAAATAACCGCCAAAGATGGTCTCAGTTTCAAAACGGGCCATTAAATACAATACAAGCTCGGGTTGGGGTGACAATGTTTTCTTTATCTATTTTTACGTCATTTAAGTAATTAATATGGATATTTAGTTGAAAAAATTAATATTATTAAGATCAAAACTTAGACTTTGGATAGAAAAAACTCATGTGTTCGTTAAGTGGACTTTGAGATAAAATATAAGGAATATCATCAAAATGGTTGTTTTGACCGATGAGTTTGGCAAGTACCTTTGATATTTTCCTTTTAGAAAATTTTGATTTTACTTTTCTTGTTTTTAGTTAACAGATCGTTTCATCATGTCAAACCAAAAGCTTCCACATGGCACACCTGCTTTACGTTAGAATCTGTTGTGCCAAGAGACGCTTGGTTTATTGGATTTTTTTAAAAGTCAAGACTATTCTATAAAATGCATTCGTCAATATAACCCTTTTGTTGAATTTTCCAAAAATATAACCAAAATCGACTTGATAATAAGTGATGAGAACTACGTCGTGATATAACGTTAAAGAAACAATTAAAACAACTGAGACAAGCATTTACCTGGTTTTCTAGGTTTTTCGACATCGGCTCCTGCTGTACGAGGAAGAAATACTCCTGTACCACCAGATCTTTGGCCAGAAGCTAGAGCCAGGGGCTCTGCCTTTGGACCCCGCCAGGAGCTGCGCCCCTTACACCCTGCTCCCAGGAGCGCTGCCCCCTTGAATCCCCCGTTAGTCCCGATGACATTCAAATAAGCGTGCACTCTTATTTGAACGTCACACGCAGTCTCAAATTACACTAAAATATCCAACATGACTCGTGTTATCATGAACCCATCTGCCGGAGAACAAATCACAGGCGCCTGCATTTGTTGGAGTTACAATAAACTTGTTACTTGCACTCTATATAAGCTAATAGTTGCTAATCCTCCAAGGAAGAATATGAAAATGGTACAAACTTTCTTCCTCATTGTTCTCTTTCACATAAAGCCACACACATGAAAGCACATTGACTATAAATTTAATTATTAAGTTGATTAACTACATTTATTGGTCACAATATTTGTACTTTAAAACAAATGATTAAGCAGCCCAATGCATGAGTTTAAAGCACATGTTAAGAGTGGCCCATTTGATTATTATTAAAGTACATAAACTAATCAGTATTATATAGCATCATGTGGGTTGTTATGATTAGAGATGGGCATAATAACCGGTTCCAAACCCGACCCGGTGGACCTACCTGGGACCGGTTTCGGTTCCTACCCGACATATAGTAGAACCGGTTCCGGGTTCAAAATACCCGATGGTTCCTACCCGGTTCCACATTTTTGAAAAAAAATAAGTTCCGGAACCGGTTCCAACCCGTACCCGGGTTGTACCCGTAACCGGTTCTTATCATACCCGGTTCCTACGGTAACCTTCCAGACCCGGCGTCAATATATTTTTAATGTGAGTTTTTTTATAAGTCTTTGCTAGAAACAAGTACCGGTTACACAAACAACCTAAACAAGAAACGTTAAACAAAACATATAAAACACTAAACATACTAATCATAAAACACAAATGGGTTTACAATACATAAAACAAACTAAACTTTCGATGACCCGGTCCCGGATGCTTCACCCTTTTCATTGTTTTTCGCCTTTGTCACCGGACAATGGCGGTCGGTGTGTTTCTTGAGCGTCGAGTTGGCCGCCGCCTTCATGAACTTCCCGCACCCCTTGCATCTAGCCATTTCATGGCTATCCGACATCAAGCACAAGTCAAAGTGCTTCCAAATAGCGGGGTTTCTTTTGGTTTCCAAAACAACCACGACCTCATCATTGCAAGCCATCGTTATCTCTTGTTAAAGTGTTAAGTTTATATAGAAAAACCGACTCTGTAAAGTGTAAAGTGTAAAGGGGTTTATATAGAAAAACCGATTCTGTAATCAGGAACCGGTTCCAACGGTAACATTTATCAGGAACCGGTTCCAACGGTAACATTTTTATCAGGAACAGGTTCTGAACAGTAAAAGTCAGGTTTTGACTGTCAGAAACCGGCTCTGAACAGTAAAAGTCAGGTTTTGACTGTCAGGAACCGGTTCTGAACAGTAAAAAAGTCAGGTTTTGACTGTCAGGAACCGGTTCCCAACACTATCAGAAACCGGTTCCGCACCATATCCGGTTCCACACCATACCCGGTTCCATAATACCCGTACCCGGTTCCATATTCTTGGGTGTGAACCCGGGTAGGAACTAGACCCGGTTCCACACCATACCCGGTTTCCAATGACATCCAAGCAGAACCGGGTCCGGGTTGAACCGGTTCCGGGTAATAATAAAACCCGATTATGCCCATCTCTAGTTATGATCAGTGCAGTAAGCGTTAACCAATGGGAGTAAGGTTGCTTTGAATCTGGTGTGAAGTTGTAATTTTAATTTGTAGTCTTAACATGTGCTTTTTAGCTTAATCTTTAACGATCCTTTTTAGCTTTTTAAGATTGAAAAAATGAAGAAATGATCGAAACAAATTCTTGTTACATTGGAGTTTTTTTTTGACAAATGTTACTGCAAATTACATAGCAGGATGGCAAAAGATATATCTTTATGTAGGGGTGTGTATGGATCAGTTTGGTTTGTTTTTTTACCATTGTTCATTACTGCTAGTTTCGGTTATAGAATTTTAGTAACCATAACCAAACTTTGGTTACGCTTGATCGGTTATGAAGCAGTTATGGTTAATTTCGGTTAAGTAACCAAGCAAGGTTTGAAATAAATAAGGTTGTGCATGATTTGAACTTAGCTTGAGTCTTTTTTATAAGATAACCGATACTAAGCTTTTGGGTTAAACTACCGATTTAGAGTTCTTTTTAATAAGGTAATTCTCAACAAAAAAAAATTATGATCATAACACCTTAATTCTTCATCAAAATAAAGGGTATCTACATCAAGATCATTTTGTTACTAACATACTTTTATCTTAGTAAAGACCATCTATATGGTTATATAAAACATAAATCCATTATATAAACTTAACATTACAATTTCGGTTTACCAAAGCTTCATAAACAAACCATTGGCTATGTTGGTTATCCGTATTAACAGTTCGGTTATGTCGGTTATGGTTCGGTTATCGGTTATGTCAGTTATGGTTCGGTTATCGATTATATCGGTTAATTTGCTCAACATTTCTATGGTAAGCCAATCACCGTTCTGAACTAATTGAAAAAAATGGCGAAATAACGAAACAGTTGGCTCAACATTGCGAGCATGGCACAACATCAATAAAATGTGTGAATTTGCTCAACCCATATTATAGTGCAAGTTGATAAAGTTCTAAGCCTAGATACTGAAGGGTTTGAAGAAAAAACCTAGATACACAAGATTAGTCACTATCAATAGAAGTGGAGTCAAGGGATTACCTGAAATGCTATGGAAGAGAAGAACAGACCTTTGAAGCAAAGGAAAAAACTTTGTTGTGTTTTCTCTTTTGGAGAAGTCACGGTCCGCTTAAGAACAAGGGAAGACTGCTAGTGCCTATAAATACCCAAGCCATAAAGACCTTCAAGGAAACTCCGGTTACAAGACGCTCTCCTAGACTCGTATACAAATCGGTATCTTACTCATCCCTTGTAATTTAGTTTACCTCTCCTTTGTAATTATGTATACTTCTTCCTATTATAACAGTACTCCATCATTGTACTCACACCACTTGGATTTAGCTCTCCCAAGGTTAATCGTTGCATTGTATCAATAAGACATACTTTATTACCACTGAATGATCGTTGTAGCAACACTTTCTTTTTTCCGTTAGAAAAAGAAGAAGAAATACCTACAATTCGGAGCATTGGACTCATCATACTGTTTCAAGATTCGAAGGCACATTCGGGTCTGTATGCGTTATTACCGCCTTTAGAGTTTGTCTAGCTGTATAATACTAGTATTTGATTATTTAATGTTGTAATATTACCGTTTTGTGTAGATATCTAGCTCCAGAGTACTTGATGCACGGGATTGTTGACGAAAAGACTGATGTGTTCGCGTTTGGTGTACTCTTGTTGGAACTTATTAGCGGTCGAAGAGCTCTAGATTATTCCCAACAAAGTCTTGTTTTATGGGTATTGCTCGTGTTCTTTTAAACCCGCATAGCGGTGGCAATATGGGCTGGCAGGGTGGGTTGACTAATGGGTCAAAATATGTACAAGGCTGCAAATGAACCGAACCAACACGAACAGAACCTTGTTCTTGTTTGTTTGTTAAGAAATATATATGTGTTCACGAACACTTATTGAACAAGATTTTATGTTCGTGTTTGTTTGTGTTTGTTTGTTACTTTTAGGCAACGAACGAAAATGAACGTTGATGAACACAAATGGAAACAAACGAACAAGCGTTCATGAACAAAATATATAATACACCGACACTTATTAAATATTTTATTTGTCGGAATTTTGAAGTATTTAAATAGAGTATAAAACCTAAAAACACTAATGAACTATCGAACACAAACGAACATGTTACCGAATGTTCACAAACATAAATGAACGAACGTTGTCTCTGTTCACGTTCGTTCATTTAACTAAACGAACGGAATTTCTTATCCGTGTTCGTTTGTTTAATAAACAAACGAACTTCCCACTGAATGGTTCACGAATTGTTCGCCGACGTTTGGTTCGTTTGCAGCCCTTGGTGTAATAGTTATAACTGTTTGAAACAAGTCAATTTGGGTCTCCTTGAAACATTTGACCCGTTTGGCATGATCGAATTTTGAAGTATTTCAATTTGGCCCATTTGCCGTGATCAAGCCATTTGACCCGTTTTGGGTTCAACCAACTATTTGACGCGGTTGACCAGTTAAAGATAAAACACAACCCGAATCAACATGTACTAATGGAGAATGAACATTTGGTTTACTTCATCAGGCGAAACCATTGCTGAGAAAGAACAATGTTAGAGAGCTCGTCGATCCTGCGATCGTTGACAAGTGTAACACACGGCAACTGCATCTAACGGTTTTGGCTGCTTCTTTATGCATACAACAATCATCCATTCGACGCCCTGATATGAACCAGGCATGTTAACATTCTTTCATATGTTGATAATCTTTCTATAAACGCTTGAATATGTCATGGGTTTGGGTTTAGTCTAAATGGTTCGGGTCAGTTTCAGGTTGAACCCGTGAACCCGTTTAGCTAAACGGGTCAGGTTCGGGTCAACCAAGCCGGGTTGGCGGGTTGACCCGTTTAACCCATTTATATTGTATTAACTTTTTTATAATATGTTTTACGTCACAAATTAAATATTATGTGTATTTTATGCCATAATTGTAACTTAAAAAGAGTAATTGTCATAAGATTTTATAATTTTAATATAATTGTATTATATATATTTGCGTGTTTGTAGTATACATTAATATAATATATTAATAATTTGTGGTTAAAAAAAGGATTGAACGGGTCGTGTTCGGGTTCATATGTATGACAAGATTTTCGGGTTCGGGTTGAATCCACCAACCTGTGAACACGACCCATTTAGCACCCCTACACAAGACTTTGACCCGTATCCTTTTTTTACCAACTTTTATAATTGTACCGTTTGACCAGTTAACAATAAAATATAACTGAACTGACCCGTTTTCACATAAAATGAATTGAACTTGCTCCTTCTAATTCGCGTTCAATGTGGGGACCTGATTTCGCACACCCATTATTAACCATGGTTTAATGGTATATACAGGTTTTACAGATCCTAAAAGGTGAGTAC
Source organism: Scalesia atractyloides (assembly GCA_947069175.1). Taxonomy (NCBI): domain Eukaryota; kingdom Viridiplantae; phylum Streptophyta; class Magnoliopsida; order Asterales; family Asteraceae; genus Scalesia; species Scalesia atractyloides. The sequence goes on from CAMTDV010000004.1 coordinate 3,500,022, forward strand.
GGTGGATGGGAATTCGCAATGCAAAATTGTAGACGTCGATTATCGTTGAAGAAACGTTACGAAGAACTTTTTAGCATGGAAAACTATGGTATGATCGCATCACAAAAATAAAATCGTAACGGTTTATTAGGCTTCTGTTATATTAAAGTTGTAACTAGACAAGTTCCTGGGTAATGTTGGTGAAATTTTGAAGTATAATATTGTATTATGTTCATGTAATCATATGTATTACTTTTACTTTAATTGTAAATATATAGGTATGTATGTCTTTAGTTTCTTTTTGAAGGTTTGTTGTTTTAATAATGAAACACAAAGGTTGTTCATCAGTCATCAACCCATCAACATTTCTATGATCACCATAACATAACATCGCATCATCATATATCAAAATGTAACATAACAAGATATAACATATAATTCTTTATACTATGTAGTTGTACAACCACGGGCATACCATTAAAGGCATTGTCACTATTCGTGCTTATAGTGTTAACTTTAGACGCAGTTGAGACACACGATATGCTCCTATAAACTTTAGTATATGTATCTTTATACTTTGGCTTTATGAAAACTTTACACATGTCAGGTTTGAATTTCGGGATAATTTTAACTTTAAAGATTTCCTTGGACATACCAACACCTTTTAAAGCTAGAAGCCAAAACTATTTCTTTAATTTAAAGTACAAAGATCTTTAGAAAACGTATTGTACTTGAAAACACTTATCAAGTATGCACATCACCCAAAAAGTCTATAGAAAAAAGGGTCTAAAAAGTCACATGTCATACCATGCTTTAAATCACTGTAAGTCAAACTGACCAACAAATGTATATGAAAAGTTAGTTTTTTGTCATTGTCATCATCGTCATCATTAATTAATTTTCTATTATATTTATTACTTATTATTTATACATTTTAACCATTATTTTGGCTTTTCAATGTTGAGACCTTTTTAGTTTTTAAAAGGTATTGTATTTAATTATTTAGGCATCTAGCAATATATGATTTGTAATTTCGGATTGAGTGTACTTGTATTTGGCTATATTTTTTTGTTAGTATTTAGGAATTCGGATATCCATTTCACTATACGAATAGTGAACTCAATTTGTAAATGATTGACTAACTAGCTTACAGTTAGTCAGCTCCTTTGTACTTAAGCTACTCAATCAATGATTAAACCTATCGAGAATTTAGCTAATCTCTTCCATTAATTCTTCTTTCTATTTTATTCGTAACAAAGAAAGAAGAGATTACACCGAGAATTGTAATCTTTCAAACAATTAAAACAATGAACTTAACCATCCACAACGCTGACCCACGTCATACAAAGTCGTTGCCCAATGAATCCTAGATCAATTGGTTTGGGAGGAGGTAACCCGTAACCCTATGACCTTCCAATGTGGAGGTCATGGGTTGGAGTCCCACTCGGTGCAATTTGTTTCAGGTGAGCCAGGGGTTTTTACAACAGTGGGCCTTCAGGTGATGAGTTTTCCCTTGTAATGGTGGGCGGGCCTGGTACACAGGGATTAAGAAAAATATAAAGTCGTTGTTCGTGACAATGGATTCGTTTGATTTTCACTTCAACTTGATATCGTGTGTGTGCATCCTTACACTTCCAATGGACCAAACACATCACTCTTGAATGAATCAATCATATCGGCTATATCTTCCTCGTGGCCAATGGAAAAATAAAATAAAACCCAACATGAATACAAATAGGGTTGAGCATAAAACCGAATTAACCGAAACCAAAACTAAATAATCGAACCGAAGCAATAACCGATGGGCTTGCTGATTGTTGAATGAGCTGGATTAAAGATGTTGTGGGTTGCTGATAAAGGACGGGTCAAAGCTGGGTTGGAATAAATAAATCAACCTCAGCTGAGCTCATGGGAATTTAATATTTACATGAGTGATACAACATTTCGTTCATTTCAAAATTTTATGTAAAGACTTGTGATTTTTTTCGTATTCATTTAATATTTACATAAGTAATGAAACATTTCTATCGTTTCAAATCGTATGTTAACACGGTTAAATATTACATAATTTACTTTGAGTAACCCGTGTAACACACAAGAACTTAAACTAGTATATATACAAAACTCTCTTAATGTAATATTATTTATAAGTTCACGACCTACTAGATTTTTTAAATTTTTTAGTTCAATTGAGGGTCCATTAGTGTTTGTTTTATTATGTACATAAGAGCCGTTACCAATATGCATGTGGTATCTATATAATTTTGCAAGTTTTATATTCATGAGTTTATATATTACAAGTTTTATATACATTAGATAATTAACCGAAATTAATCGAAGCCAATTCATAACCAATGGTTAACCGAACAACAGTTAACCAAGCATCAGTTGTGATTATGGTTTGTTGATGCACTATTGTGTTCGTCACTTGTCGAATATGCTAGTTTGAGTGTGTGTTGAATATTGTATAGGTTAGAATCGAACACGTGACAAAATAGGGAGTTTACAGTGTAAAAGGGAACAAGTTCGCTCGAACTTGACCTGTGTCAAGTTCGTTCGAGCTTGACATGTGGTAAGACAAGTTTGGCCGAACTTGTCATATGGTAGACAAGTTCGCCCGAACTTGTCCTCCTATGCACATGTCAAGCGAACTTGTTATGTTTCCATATAAATAGTTGGTGTGTGTTCATTTGTCATTTGAGTTTTTGCCATCCCTACGGGGAGGTGTTGCCGAATTCTCTTCAGGAACTCCGGCAGCTGGACTTATAAAGATGTATACTCTTTCGGTATGAATGAAGATTTCCGCTGCATTCTACTTCTACTACATTCTTAATAACATTCTACCAAAACTGTTACGTTAAGTTTACGCACTAACTTCCGTCTAAATCGCCTGATCACGGACCTCATGGTTAATATTTTTCAATTAACCGACGATTAACCGAACCCACAGTTAACCAGCTTTGCATACCCCTTAATACAAACAAGTTAAACCGAGGGACAATGACTACTTTGATTGAGCCTCAATCAATTTCACATGTTGATCTAAAGCATTGACATCAAAGAGCCTACAATCTCGTAAATTCTATATTGTGATTTTCTGTCTTTGTGAGTTGCCACGGGTAAAAGAAAACATTGAAAATCTAACCTTAAAAATAGACAACATTTTTTTTTGTGAAGGTTAAAGTTTAGTCCTCATTTATATCTTTATCTTTATAACGTTATCAATGTGTATTCAAAATAAACTATTCCTTAAAAAAAATATTTTATTTTGGAATTTGAATATAACTTAGGTTAAAGTAAATTTCATATCGAAATTTAGAAATAAAAATAAACATATATATTTGCATCTACAGGTAAACGGCCAACAAGCTGCACCGCAACATATTATTATAAAGAAAGAAAAATATATTTTAATTGAAAGACAGAAAATAAAATTTTCAAATTTGAGTTTGTAGGAGGGACCATGTTACAAAACCCGCTTATCATGTTTTGCTAAAAAATGTTTTGAAAAAAAAATTAGAAAGTTCGGTTTGTCCCTTGAATTTGAAAGCATTTGATGAATCCCAACATTCGAGTAAACCCGAGATTGATTGTTAACAAGAATGACATGATAGAATTTATTTAATACCACGTTTATGAGTAAATATCCAACTAACAATGACACTACTTTTATTGGATTCAGATACATGATTGAATTTTAATTATCACTTAATTAAGTACAGTCCGGTTTTAGTAAGTCCACTCTTTCGGGAGAAATATTTCAGGTGAAGAACTTCGGTTTTGAGAGATGACGCATGTTTGGCTTGACATATCCTTGTTCTTCTTAGTTCTAATCCGGCCGCTTTCTAATCCCTTCACATTATTGTTATGTTCTGAAATAATCGGAAAAACATGTGATGTTAATGCTTAGTACCGGGTATTATTCCAAATGGTTATAGTTAGATATGTATGATTGAAATAGAAGGAATATCTATACCACGTGGCGTGATTTGCAAGCCTAATTCATGTATGTTGAGGTTTAATGCTTGTACTACACGAGACGGAAGGAGAATGGGAGCAAATGCTGCAAATAACCGTCAAAGATGGTCTCAGTTTCAAAACGGGCCATTAATACAATACAAGCTCGGGTTGGGGTGACGGTGTTTTCTTTATCTATTTTTACGTCATTTAAGTAATTAATATGGATATTTAGTTGAAAAAATTAATATTATTAAGATCATAACTTAGACTTTGGATAGAAAAAACTCATGTGTTCGTTAAGTGGACTTTGAGATAAAATATAAGGAATATCCTCAAAATGGTTGTTTTGACCGATGAGTTTGGCAAGTACCTTTGATATTTTCCTTTTAGAAAATTTTGATTTTACTTTTCTTGTTTTTAGTTAACAGATCGTTTCATCATGTCAAACCAAAAGCTTCGACATGGCACACCTGCTTTACGTTAGAATCGTTGTGCCAAGAGACGCTTGGTTTATTAGATTTTTTTAAAAGTCAAGACTATTCTATAAAATGTATTCGTCAATATAACCCTTTTGTTGAATTTTCCAAAAATATAACCAAAATCGACTTGATAAAAAGTGATGAGAACTACGTTGTGATATAACGTTAAAGAAACAACTAAAACAACTGAGACAAGCATTTACCTGGTTTTCTAGGTTTTTCGACATCGGCTCCTGCTGTACGAGGAAGAAATACTCCTGTACCACCAGATCTTTGGCCAGAAGCTAGAAACACAGCTTGCATACCAGGTCCTCCAGTTGCCCAATTTGTGGGATTTTTGGTTTTTTGATCCGGTTTTGAATAATTCTTCCAATGCTAGCAACAAAAAAATAAAGCATTTATTTCATATGAACTATGAATAATATCAAGTTGTAAACAATCTCAATCAACTTTTTATCATGTTAACTACGTATCAATTGGAGTCTCTTGTTTATGAATGTCTATATAACTTTTTACAAAGCTAACAAACTAATATGTGAGCGTCTTAACTAACTAAGACCACCCGCACTCCAGTCATGGATGCCAGCTGGCTGCTTGTGGCAAGGAATGCGGGTTGGCATGGACAGTGGGGCTTGGTTTCTCCGTCCCAAAAAATGCTCACAAACGGAGATGTGGGTCCATCCGCTTGGAATATTTTTCTTAAATATAATTTTGAGTAAAATGTATAGATAATTGTATGTATACATAGAGTAAAATGTATAGATAATTGTATGTATACATAGTTTTTAAAAGAGTAAAATGTATAGATAATTGTATGTACACATAGTTTTTAAATTACGATGTAACTTGATGCCAACTTCTAGTCTTCTATGTACTAATTGGGAGATTCAGAATCTTTCAAATTCTTAATTATGCTATAGCACATTTATAGAGATTCAGAATCTTTCAACTTATATATACAGAATCTTTTAATTGTAGAAAATTATTCTACAATTAATTTTTGATACCTATACCACAATTGGTTACACCGGCTAAACTTCAGTTCAAAATCATTTGAAAATGCATATTTAAATTCTTAAATAAATAGAGAAAAAAAATTAGGATGGAGATGTTGACTATTTTTAGAGTTGACAACATGACTCATGACTTTTATACTCGATAAAATATAAATTTTTCATATAATGCAAGATAATAACTTATGCCTAATCAGCCTATTGAAAATTTTCAGAATCTTTAACATGACGCAATAGTATTCTAGTTTTCTCTCTCCATGCTTTGTGTGTGATTTAGAGATATTGTGTGAATAGGGGCGGATATACCTTGAACAAGGGTAATCCCCGCTACCCCTTGACGGTCTGCGTAGTGTAAAAAAAGTTGATTTTTTTCAATTTTGTTACCCATTTAGATTATTCTTTTGAAGCGTTGCTTCTATAATTATTTTCTAGAGCCGCCAGTGTTTTGTTTTGTGTGTGTTAGAGATATCATGTGAAAATAATTACCGGTGGTGACGGAAGCAAAGGAGGTTGTGCAGCAGCCTGTGCTTTCCGGCCTAATGAAGGTTGACGTCTCTGCTTATTATTGTAATTCCGCTCCTGTTATCGCCATATCAACAACATTTAACCGCGAATTAGTCAGTTTAATTCAAAATTTCATCACAAACTGAACCAGTGGCGGATTCAGAAAATATTTTTAAGGGGTGATAACAAGGGGTTTAACCAAAATTAAACCTCTACAAGTGCGAATCACTCGGATAATTCAAAATGTTATCAGAAACTGAACCTCTACGAGTGCGAAATCGAATCATTCAAATAATTAAAAATTTATGAACCTCTGCGAGTGCGAATCGCTCAAATATAATTCAAATTATCATCATCATCATCAGAAACAAAAACTGAACAAGTGTGAATCACTCAAATAATTTAAAACTTTTATCAGAAACTGAAACTCTACGAGTACTAATAATCGATCAAATATTTCAAAAATTCAAATAATAATTCAAAACCGAATCAGAAACTGAACCTCTACGAGTGCGAATCACTCAAATAATTCAAAACATCATCAGAAAATAAACCTATGAGTACAAATCACTCTAAATAATTCAAATTTTCAACATAATGAGCGCATGAAAATAATTCAAATTTCATCAGAAACGAGTGCAAAAAATTCATCAGAATCTAAACCAGAAGTAAAATATGTACTGCTAACGGCAAATATGTGCAATACCTTTGAAAACAAATGATACTCGTCTTCTACATAATCCGCACATGTGTCCACACCGTCGTTGAGGATGTAAGTCGGGAGCCAAGGCAATCCTTCGGCTCCTGACTCGTGAAACTCGACGCTCTGATGATTGTGTTGTTGTTCGGCCATAACCGATGAGTTTCTGCACGTCATGTAGAGTGAATTTTGTGATTGAAGAAGTTAGAGAGGATGTGGATTTCCAACTCTAGACCTGCAATGTAACTACTTATAGTTGCCACTCCTTATATATGAGTAGGGAGGGTTGTTTATTATACATACATACATATATATATATATATATATATATAGAGAGAGAAGAAAGAACTGTTCCTGTATTTTCTCCTCAAATTGTTTGCTTTTTTGTATTGGTTTTGTGAAGAGCGCGTGGTGTACACGCGACCTTTTTAGTATTTTTTTGAGAATGTCCATATTTGCCCCTTTGTTTTTTTGTTGGTTGTCTATAAGTCTAGAGTTTTAAAACTAATGGAAGTTGGTAAATCAAATGGTCTCTTCACTAAGTAGAAGGGTCAATGTCGACTTGACGGTTTCGAATGCTCATCTCGACTTGACCCGTTTCGGATCGGATGCTCTTGTTGGTTAAACGAGGAATGTATGGTTTGTTGGTTCGATTACAGGCTGATAGACCGAACATACACGAATTGATTGATTTTGAGCATGGTTGTAGAAATCATTAGTCGTGGTCGGTCGGTGGGTGGGTTGGGGACAAGTGATTAATCAAGATTAACTGGGGATTATTCAGACATAATCAGGATTAATTGTAGTTAATCGAGATTAACCGGCAATTAATTAGGGATTAATCGCGCCTCATCGGGATTTTATACAACCATGATGATTTTGAGTGAATCAAACAAAAAACGATGTAAAGTTGTCAATGTTTGTCTTCTAGTTTTTTTGGTAGATAATGTTTTAAAACTAGACGGACTGATTAAACTGGTTGTGTATTAGTTAGGCAAACAAATTGATTTTCGAAATATTAGCCTAGAGTGAGAATATGATTTTTAGTGGTCTTTTTTTCATGTTTTCATTTTCTACATGAGTTAGCATCAAATTTTATTTTATCGAGCATATTTATTATATGTTTATGTGTATGATGGTAAACTACTACTATACACATGAAGTTGACTACATCATAAATGTTACGAGGAAGAAAAAGAAACACAAATCATAGACATTGTTTTGTAAAAGGAGTTTTAATGTTTGTTTTCAAAATTTATAGTGTGGTTTGAATAGAATTAAATGGTAGGAATATTGGTAACTCTAATTAATTTCGGAAGTAAATTATCACAAACATGTTAACTAAGGGGTTGTTTGGCAACTTTTGAATGGTTAAGTGATGAACTAGTAAAAGATCTAAACTATTAAGTGTTGAACCAGTAACATGTCTGAATCATTGAGAGCAAGTATAATATTTAACCATTCAGAGGTAAATGTCTGACAATTCAAATTAAAGGTTTTAACTATTTAAAATCAGTATAATGCTTAACCATTCAAAGACAAATATATGAACTATTCAGACATCTGCTCACGAAATAAAGAGTCGACCATTAAGTGTTGACGTATATTTAAAAACTAAACAAACAACGCCTAAATATATTTAAAAACTTGGCTAGATTAAAACAAGTATAGAGCAACATATAAATTATCTGTATTATTATTACTAATAATAATATACTATTTTGAACCATGCTAATCAACTAATATAAGTTTCATATTATTGTTACAACAAGTTTGATATTATTCAAAAAAAAAATGACAAGGGGTAGAATAGTAATTTAAGAAATAATGAAGTAAAATGGAAAGGAGTGTGGGATATGGATAGGTTGGTTTTGGGTTGGGTGAACCTCTTCACCTTTTTTAAATAAAAATGTTAATTTCACAGTTAATTTCCTTACGTATGGTTGTTTCTATGATCCAATCCCAATTATACCCTTTCCATTATTATAGCTAACACATTAATTATGTTCCATCTGTTTTTTTTTTATAATTAAACTACCCTTTTAGTTGTAAAGCAAAAAGGTTTAAGTCTTTTTTATACCAATAACTTTTTTTTCTTTTTTCTTAATTTGTTAAATATTATATCTAGGGAACCAACTCCTTAAGAATTATATATTTTTTTACCATTAATTCAGAAAAAAGAAAATTAAATAATACTTGTTTGCTTAAAAAGGTACAATCTCTTTCTGTAACATCAATAAGCGTTATGTAAGTAAACCATAGCAACCAAGTTTGTTATGATTTTGAATTAAACTAAGGTTTAAAGTATTATATACAAATAATTTTCAAAATGAATAAAAATGCTTATATATTACAATATTATTGTACCATTAGTTTTCTTTTAAAATATCAATTAAAGACCCATCAAAACTATTACCGTCCAACTTCGCATTCCACGACTAAACTCTAACCATCGACTTATAAAAGAGGGACACCATTTAACACACCAAAATATCAATGAGCTACCCTTTACTTGGTGAGTGTGATGTGGCCCGAAGACTATTGCATTCGGTTGATTCGTGTTTAAACATTGTATCTCCGGTTCCTAAGAAACCTTCCAATTACTTGGATGGGGTTCGATTGAAGATTCAAAAGAAAGAGGTTCTCAAAGCTATAGTGTTTACTACTTGGTGGCGATATGGCGTTTTAGGAATGAGACTTTGTTTCAGCCTAACAATCAAGGAATAGTGCGGGTTTTGAATATGTTGTATTTTACTCTTTTCTATGGGTTAACTAATAAGAGGAAAAAAATAAATCTTAACTGGATTGACTGGTTACAAAAACCTCTGATGTATTTATAATGTTTTTATTTTTGTCTACTTCTTACTAGTCGTTTAATAAAATGTCTGCCTTTTTGATATAAAAAAAGAGCTAAATACCCTTTGATTACCATTAGTAGAAACAAATTTACAACCAACAATGTATAAATGAGATTTTTTAATAACAACTAATGGCATAAATGTGAATAAAACTTTTAATAGTGTTTGTTTGTTTATAGCATAAGTATAATTCATTTTGCAATAGTTTGAGACATGTTAATAATATGATAACTAACTTTGTTGAAATTTCTAAATTTTGTCACCAATCTTTGAGAACAATTATTAAATTTAAATAAATATTTAAAACATTTCATTTAGGGGTAACCAACCAAGTATGTTGTAATGTTTTTATAGGTAAACAAATTCAAGGAACATAATACATTATGTGTGGTACTTGATATTTGATACATGATTGAGATCAAATTAACAGCCTACAAGTGTTCCTTCTCCTTCACAACCACCCACAACAACACCCACCCAACAACACCTTCAAAAGTTTGGTTTAGGAAAGTGGAGCCCACAAGATATATATTTATATTTTAACATGGATAGGTCTCCCATTCTCAACTTCCTATTCAAGTAACCATTACTAAATAAGTAAATATAAAGCTAACCCACCCATTTTTTTAAAACTAAAATGTCATTAAAAATGTTGTTATTTTGGGCAGATAGACTCAACAATCACAAATAGAATAGTTAGATGTGGTAGTTCCTTTCATTTACTTGATTTTGAGTTGAACAAACTTATAGTTTTATTTTAATGTGTGAAATAGATAAATGATTAACATTAATTAAAGAAAAATTGGATCATACAAGTTGAAACTTATAGAAGTTTATGCTCACAATCTCTAAAAAAAGTAATTCGTGTCAAGCCCAGTTTGATTTTTGAACATGACATGTTTAGTTTGTGTATGCAACCCCAACCAGTGCATGCTATGCAACTCGACCACTACAAGTTAGAGAACCTTCAATGGCGGAAAGATATGTTGAAAATAATTTAATCAAACAGAAAATTAGTATTAATATTATTAATTACCAAGTTGTTGGCCAAACCAGTTTATTCCAACGTGAACAAACTGATTGAAGAAAGGTAGAAGGAGACTGTCCCGTTATCGGACGAATTTAATAACGCCAAAAAACTAAAACCAACCTGGCGATTTAAGAAACCGAGATTCTTGAACTGCACGGATGATTCCTGTCCTTAAAGAATTTTACGCGCTCGTTTGCTGTGAGCTGCAGCGCTGAACTCCCAGGATTTAATGCAGAAACTGATATGGTATTCCAACAGCAATGGAAACCAGAAAACGCAGAAGCTGGAGAAGAAACAGGAACACCAGTAGGAGGCTGCGAAAATATGTGTAAAGAATGGGTAGCAGGAAGCCTTTATTTATAGGTTCAGATCTCAACTGAGAATGAGAAAAACGGGAATGGGATAAACCTCATCTACCAGATTCGAATTCGAATTCCTGGAGATATCCCACATGAATTCGATTTCCAAGAGATAACCCCCACAGTTTCGAACTCATCCTATCACAATCTTATCTCATCTGATCTCGATCCACATCACTAACGCACCTGAACCGGACCCTAGCTAAAAATAAAAGCTCCTCACTCCTAGCGACGATGCGTACGTGCGAAGTGCAAGTGCAAGTGCGCCTCAAACACTCCCATTCGCGAGCTCGCGGCTGGCTCGGCGCGCGTGTGGGCTTGACCCACTTCTCAACTCATCTAACACCTTTGAAGGCCCATAAGGGTAATCCCTTATAAGCCACTCAAATTTCACCACCCCCACCAATGTGGGATGGAAGGAAACATACCAACTTGTATGTTTACCACTAATATTTCCAACAATCCCCCACCAAGTTGGAATGTTTCTTTTCACTTAGACAGATGATGTCACTAGTGTCAGAAGATTAAACCCAGTTTATGTTGATAAACAAGAAGAGCAATTTGATGGTGTCCTATGGAATTAAACCATTAACCTGATAGCCCCCTTCGGTTTACCCCCACACATCATCGGCCGACTTTGCGTTCTCACTGAGCGCGAATATGGCCGTGCGCTATAAACCCTTTTCATGACCCTTTAGAAGACAAACCACTTATCTTCACTCGAGGCGCACCACCCCTAAATCATATAGGCAAGGTTTTACATCATCCACGTTGCTTGAATGCATCCAAAACTTTGTTTAAGAGCATTAGCTCACCCTTGTTCTGGAACGACGTACTATCATACCTCACATGGATCTATCAAATTGATAGTACCTTCTATCGTTAAGTGACTTGTTTTTACCCATAAACTTGAGAAATAGGAGCACTAATTCAAGTTGGGTTTCCATCACTAACGATTCTATTGTGGTTTTAGACCCATGTCTCTCGCGGTATTCACAACCAAATCTCTCGTCAGAGGTTTAGTAAACGGATCAGCCAAGTTCCTACTCGTCTTGACATAGACAACCTTGATGGTACCACTTTCAAGAAGTTGTCTCACATAATTGTGCCGTAGACCTATGTGTCTTGACCTCCCATTATACACTGTGTTGTATACTTTAGATAGTGTGGCCTCACTATCACAATACATGGGAATATACGGCATTGGAACATCCCACAAACGGATGTCCGTAAGTAGATCTCTAATCCACTATGCTTCCTTACCAGCCGTAGCTAGTGCTATGAACTCAGCTTCCATAGTTGAGTGGGCAATACACGTCTGTTTCTTGCTCGCCCAAGAAATTGCTCCTCCTGCTAGAGTGTAAATCCACCCACTTGTAGATTTTGAATCATTGATGTGATCAATCCATGACCTCTCATATCAAAATATCATTCAAGTTTTGCTTTCATACCAGCCAAAAGCAATATCTAGGTAACGATCGTGCAATGTGTTGCATACATCATACTTCCAATAGCACTGCATACTCCAGTTGAGCCACTGCTCTCCCTGAGTTCACATTAAGTTTCACACTTGGATCAAATGGGGTATTAAACTCTTTAATGTTCAAGTGTTGAAACTTAGTCAGAATTTTCTCTATGTAATGAGATTGACTTAGAGAAATCTGACTTTCAGTTCTTTTCACCTTGATCCCAATAATGGTATCAACTTCTCCTAGATCTTTCATCTTAAAGTTCGTGGACAGATATTTCTTAGTTTCAGAAATACCTTCAAGTGAGTGCCAATGATCAACATATCATCAACATAGAGACAAATCACGACTGTATAACCGGGTTCGCATTTAGTATAGATACACCTATTAGCACTATTGTGTCAAAACCCGAAAGCAGTCACAATGGTGTCAAACCTCTCATGTCACTGTTTAGGAGCTTGCTTCAAACCATAAAGAGATTAATAAGTCTTACATACTTTGTTCTCTTGTCCAGGCATCACAAACCCTTATGGTTGCTCCAAATATATCTCCTCATTTAGATACCCATTTAGAACGCAGTCTTTACATCCATTTGATGGATGTACAGCCCTTTCAAAGCAGACACCGCTATTAGATTCTAATAAAGCTAATTCTAGCCACAGGTGCATAGGTATCAAAATAGTCGATCCCTTCTCTCTGCCTATACCCTTTAGCAACTAATCTCGCTTTATAGGCAGAGATGGATCCATCTGGATGATACTTCCTTTTAAAGATCCATTTGATCCAATAGGTTTCTTTCCCTTGGGTAAATCAGCTAACTCCCAAGTTCCATTTCCCATAATGGAATCCATTTCATCATTGACTGCTTCCTTCCACAAAGGAGCATCTCTTGATGACATTGCTTCGCTGAAAGTTTTAGGATCATCATCCAAATTAACAGCGAAAATGACCTCTCTCGTCACTTTCTTTTGAGTTCCCTCAACCAGGTAAGAAAAGAAATCATCTCCATAACTTTTCTCTTTTCTAACTCTAGTACTTTTCCTCGGTTCTTCAACTATTGGTGAAGGTTGAACTCGTTTTTCAAAGTACTAGAAAATGTGGTGTAATTTGAGCTTTAATCATCTCTAGAAAACTTGTTCTCAAAGAATTCCACATATCTGGATTCTACAACTACACCTGATTCATCATCCAAAACCGGTAAGACTTACTTTGCAGAGCATATCCAATGAATACACTATTGTAAGCTCGTTCTCCCAGTTTGAGTGTCTTTGGATCAGTACGCGATAATAGGCAAGACACCTCCAAACCCTCAAATACTCTAGGTTTGGTTTTCTTCCTTTCCACAACTCATATGGACTCGTAGGTATCACACGACTAGTGATCCTATTATGAACATGACAAGCGGTTAACACAGCTTCCCCCACATATTACGAGGTAGACCCGATTGATTTAACATACAGTTAACCATATCTACCAAGGTTCGGTTCTTCCTCTCAGCCAAACCATTTTGTTGGGGAGTATATGGTGCAGTTCTCTCATGTATGATGCCTTCCTCTTCGCAGAATGCATCAAATTTTCGGTTAAAGTATTCTCCGCCTCTGTCCAAGCGAAGAATTTTAATGTGTTTCTCCTTTTGTTTTTCAACTTCAGCCTTATATATTTTAAATGCCTCAAAAGCTTCGTCTTTTTAATGCAATAAATAAACATATAAGTATCGACTGAAGTCATCGCAGAAAGTAATAAAGTATCTCTTACCCCCACGACTAAGGACTCCATTCAGTTCACAAATATCTGAATGAATTAGTTCTAGTAGTGATGTATTACGTTTATGAACACTTGGAAAAGGTTTCTTTGTGAATTTTGATTTCACACAAGTTTCGCATTTTTCAAAGTCTTTATTTTTTAATTTTAATAAACCTTTAGTTTGCATTTTTTCAATGTTTTTAATATTTGTATGAGCTAAATGTTTGTGCCATAAAGAAATTGAACAAGCGATATAATCAAAAGACATAATTTCATTCAATTCAAAACCAATTGCATTACATTGACCAAAAACAGAATTATCACTACCACTATCACCACTATCACTATCACTTTCATTCCCAAACCCATCGATCACTGAAACGCCACCTTCATCCGATTCTTCTTCTTCGTCAATTCCATCTTCAGCTAGGTCAAGGCGATACATTCCACCCGTGTTCGTAGCTTGACCCACATAGATGTCATTTAAAGAAAACTTCACACGAAGATTCTTGATAACCAGCTTGTAACCATTGGGATCAAACTTATCAGCAGAAGCAAGACCCTTGGTGATACCAGGAACATGCAACACATCCTGAAGGGTAACCATTTGACCATCTCTAAAGTTTAGTCGCACTGTGCCTTTACCACGAACTTCTACACGATGTCATTAGCACATACCGAACAATTCCTTGAGGAACATAATCATAAGTAAGAAACGAGCCACGATTCCCACAAACATGAACAGTGACTCCCGAATCCAAGAACCATCCTCTACATGCCACAACAAGTGTATATTGAGAAAGCATGTTAACGTCTCCAAGACCCACATTGGCCACTAGATTGGTGACTTTCTCAATATCAACAGCACTTGTAGAACCAACTGTAAAACCAGATTTCCTTTGTGAGCACTCTCGTGCATAATGCCCTGTTTCTCCACAAACATAACATTTACCCGATCTCTTTGGTTGATGGTTGGTCGTTTGATGTGACTTCTTGAATTCCTTTTTCTTTGGTGCTGTAAACTTTTTACTCTTTGATGCCCCCTTTCCCTTTTGCCCAGATCCTCCAACAATATGATTCACACTCGATCCAACTTTACCTCTTTTGTCCCTGTTGCGCGTTTCCTCCTCAATTCGAAGGTACTTCAATAGTTCATCCAAAGAGTAGTCCTCAGTTTTGTGCATCATTCTCTTTGAGAAATCTTTCCAAGTAGGAGGTAGTTTTGCAATAATGACCCCTACTTGAAAGATTTCTGGCAGCGGAATAGATAGCGCGGTCAATTTATTAACAAGAACTTAGAGTTCATGCACTTGCTCCAAGATTGACTTGTCATCAACCATTTGAAAGTCTAAGTACTTGGAAATAAGGTATTTGTTAGTACATTCTTCATGAGCCTTATACTTATCTTCCAAAGCTTTCCATAATTCTCTAGCACTTGTTACCGGCGCGTACAAGTCATAGAGACGAACCGAAAGAGAATTTTTGATATGGCCAAGGTAAAGATCTTCAGCTTCCTTACGGACAAGTCTTTGCTTTGCCAAATTTTGATCTGGGACCTCTCCAGCCTCAAGAGGAGGGTCTTCAGGGATTTCGGGCAAGTTAGGATCAAGGATATAGTAGAGTTTCAGCACAACTAGCATGAACTTCACCTTGTCCGCCCAACGAGTATAGTTCTGGCCATCGAATCTGTCCAACTTGACAAACTCTCGATTCATGAATCTTAGATTAGCTGTTGGTAGTTCAGAGTCCATTAGTTATGGTGATTAAACACAAAAAATAAAATCCTTTAATAATGTTGAAAATAATTTAATCAAACAGAAAATTATTATTAACATTATTAACTACCAAGTTGTTGGCCAAACCAGTTTATTCCAACGTGAACAAACTGATTGAAGAAAGGTAGAAGGAGATTGTCCCATTATCGGACGAATTTAAATAACACGCAAAAAACTAAAACCAACCTGGCGATTTAAGAAACCGAGATTCTTGAACTGCACGGATGATTCCTGTCCTTAAAGAATTTTACGCGCTCGTATTGCTGTGAGCTGCAGCGCTGCTCCCAGGATTTAATGGAGAACTGATATGGTATTCCAACTGCAATGGAAACCAGAAAACGCAGAAGCTGGAGAAGAAACAGGACCACCAGTAGGAGGCTGCGAAAATATGTGTAAAGAATGGGTAGCAGGAAGCCTTTATTTATAGGTTCAGATCTCAACTGAGAATGAGAAAAACGAGGAATGGGATAAACCTCATCTACCAGATTCGAATTCGAATTCCTGGAGATATCCCACAAGAATTCGATTTCCAAGAGATAACCCCCACAGTTTCGAACTCATCTCTATCCCAATCTTATCTCATATGATCTCGATCCACAGCACTAACGCACCTGAACCAGACCCTGGCTAAAAATAAAAGCTCCTCAGCTCCTAGCGACGAAGTGCAAAGTGCAAAGTGCGCCTCAAACGCACCCATTCGCGAGCTCGCGGCTCGGCTCGGCGCGCGTGTGGGCTTAACCCACTTCTCAACCCATCTAACACTTTGAAGGCCCATAAGGGGTAATCCCTTATAAGCCACTCAAATTTCACTATGTTTACCACTAATATTTCCAACAAGATATGCCGATTATCTAATGTGTTCAAAGGAGGAAGTGGGTGTGGGTAAAGACACCACTAACGAATCAAGGAGTGATTGACGACATCACTTTCACCAATGGATATTGTTGGTAGATCACTTTGGCAATTTCACTAACGAATTAGCGTTGCTAATTCACCGATGGATCTTTTACCGATGTATCACCCAAAAAACACGTTCACTAGTGTATATATCTGGTGGACTACCATGACAATTTCATTGAGGGATTAGCGACAGATAATCCACCCACAAAATTTTCATATATGGAACTTTCATCGGTGTATCAACGATAAATCTTTCTTTTCAAATTATTAAACGGGCTTACGAGCCGATCTATTTATCCTCAACCCCCTAAAACCTATTTATTAACAAGAAAATATATTTGACCCCAAGTATTGGATCGGATCGAAACGACCTTCTTGTTTGTACTAATTTCTAACCAAACGAAGTTGATGGCTTAGTGGGCTTCTTATTTATCAAAGCAGGAAAGCTATGGGTCAACCTAAAAGGCTAAAATGACCCAACTACAAGCTTTTATAACCATACGGATAGAAAGAAAAAAATATTAACGTGTAAACTCGATTCAACATATTACTATATTACTAAAAGTTTAATTTTTTCGATCTTGTATCCATCTAACCTTACTCGCAATGTTTTGAAAACTGGTTTAAACTAGCTGGTTGTACCGGTTCAATTGTCCAGTAGAACCGGTTAAACCACCCGTTACACCCGGTTAAACTCTTTCTAAGCTAAATTTGATACGGTATGAAAACCGGATTTTAAACATTACTTACTCGTCTATAGTGCCGCCTCTAATACAAATCCCAACAAAACATATGGATTGGTGTATAATAAGTTGAGACAAGTTATTGGACTATTTATTTCATCAAAGCATAAAAGCTATGGGTCAGCCCGTTTATGACCCCAACTATACAAGCTTAGTTTCAATATATTAAAGTAATATTTGATTTTAATAATCTCAACTATTGCTTATTGGCCGTCAACAATTTCAACTTCAAAAATAACCATTGACAGTCCAACTATTAACATGCTGCTTTCAATGGACCCAGACTAACAGAAGCCTAACGCCCGTTAGTCTCGGGTCGCCGGAAAAATGTTTTTGGCTGGAAAACTCATTTTTAGCGCGGAAAACCTCAATATTTTCGTCCCAAACCTCTTTGTAACCTCATACGGACCTTTAGGAATATTTTTTAGTAAAAGTCTCAATTATTGAGGTCATCGGAAAACTCATTTTCCGCCGGAAAACCTCCTTTTAGCCGGAAAACTTAACCTTTTGGCCGGAAAACTCTACATTTTCGTCCCAAACTTCTTTGTAACCTTAGATCGGATTTTAGAAACCTTTTTCTGACAAAAAACGTTTTTCCGGCCACCGGAGACTAACGACGTTAGGGTTCTGTTAGTCAGGGTCCATTGGAGGCCAATATATTAATAGTTAGGGTTGCCAGTGGTAATTTTTTAAGTTGAGACTGGTGGCGCCCAATGACGAATAGTTGAGATTATTAAAATTCAATATTCCATATTTGAAATAACGTATATTTATTGTCTAGTGGAAATTAAACATAGAGAAGAAATTCTTGGTATATGCTATTAAAACATACTTATTTGTGTTACCCATCTCACCTAATCTATCTTTCCACCTCTAAGACTAATCTATACATCCTAATAAAGAACATACCTAGGGTGTCACATGGCATTTTTCTAGGAAAAATATGACACATGGCAATTTTATTAGGCTATATATGTCACATGACATTTTAAGCTTCTCTACACAAACCAAATCCATTTCCTTAAAAGTGAGGACCCATTAGATAGTATACGGGTCAATGGATCCATATAAAAGCTTATAACCCGTTAGACATATATTTTCATCTCAAATTAGGGTTTCTCAACTATTGCTCTCTCCTCCTTTATGCCGTCGAGCAAAGTTCTTCTGATAATAAAAATCAAGGTAAGATTACTATTACTTTCAATTAATCATCAAGGTTTTCTCATTCTTTAACATTCATCGATTTCGTTTAAGTAGCTGATTCATCTGGGTTTTTTTCGTTCTCATTTGTTTGTGTTGTGTTTCATATTTACAAGATGCACCTTATTTGTCAGTTCACCTTTCTTCACAACTTGAACAAGTAATCGCTGCATGTGTATATACCCGTTAAGAAGTTGATTAGCCGTACAAAATTAATAATTTAAGTTTCTATATTTTAATCGCTGCATGTGAATTGTTTTTTTTTTTTGAAGATTGTTTGAATATCATATGTGTTCTTGGAGTTTAATGGTTTGATCCTTGATATTTGACATTTGAATTTCGGATCATGATAATGGTTTGGTTGTATCCATCTATTGTTATAAAATTATAATTGTTAATTATTATTTCCTTATTTAGAAGAAATTAATTGCTTGATTCTAAATTCAAATTTGATTTGGATGATAATATGGAAATCAATGATTTGCAATTAGTAACATTAATTGGATTGCCTTTTTCGTGGGTTCAATGTACCTAAACATATTAATGGTTTAAAATTTAAAATTTTATATATAACTTTTGATTAAATTCTTTTTGAATATTAATGTAATTTTAAATTAAATTACTCTTTGACTTATTTTTAAATTAGTAACTTGATACTGTGATTGATCATCAGATTATTATTGTTGTGTTTGTAATTTGTCGTTAGGCTTGATATTTTTTTTGAAATTTAGAAGTGTTTGGTTGTTTTTATATTTCAATATGTTGTCAAATCTTTGCTCCACAATTTTTTTTTTTTTGAAGATTGTTTTAATATCATATGTGTTCTTGGAGTTTAATGGTTTGATCCTTGATATTTGACATTTGAATTTTGGATCATGATAATGGTTTGGTACTATCCATCTATTGGTTATAAAATTATAATTGTTAATTATTATTTTCTTATTTAGAAGAAATATATTGCTTGATTCTATATTCAAATTTTGATTTGGATGATAATGTGAAATCAATTATTTGCAATTAATAACATTAATTGGATTGTCATTTTCGGTGTACATAGACATGTTAATGGTTAAAAATTTAAAATTTTATATATAACTTTTGATAAAATTCTTTAGAAAATTAATGTAATTTTAAATTAAATTCTCTTTGACTTATTTTTAAATAAAGTTACCTTGACAACATTCATATTTTATAATTGCTAATTATCCTAATTTTTAATAGCCTCTAATCAACAATTATTGGTTTCTATATAACTAATTAGATT
Source organism: Scalesia atractyloides (assembly GCA_947069175.1). Classification (NCBI taxonomy): domain Eukaryota; kingdom Viridiplantae; phylum Streptophyta; class Magnoliopsida; order Asterales; family Asteraceae; genus Scalesia; species Scalesia atractyloides. Next base: position 3,519,998 of record CAMTDV010000004.1, read on the forward strand.
CAGATTGTTTAACAATCATTTCAAAAACATTTATTAGTTGTTACTATATATGTTTTAAATCATTAAAATAATAACTTTTGAAGCTTTCAGTCTATTTTAGATGATTCTGTTCCTTAAGATGCTAGCATTGGTATGTTTTACAATATCATTTGAATTATTAGAAGTATGTTTTAAGAATACATTAATATTTTTATAAAACATCAATAAAATATGTTTTAATATCTTTGGCTGATAATAATAACTAAATATGAAATATGTTAAAATACTTGACTGAGATGAATGTAGCTTCTAATATTAACCCTGATTTTGGAAAATTTGAATTATTCAGTGTACACTTTTGTTTGCCTTACATTGTTTTGGATTAGGTACATCTATCTTAGATTGTTTAACAATGAAATAGAAGCTGCAAAGTTAGCACAAATTTTTTATCCAGTCTTTTATCATTTTCAAACTTAAATTGATCATTTAACAGGAGGTATAATTTGAATACACTTTTGGGTGCTTACATCAAGTTAAATGTCTCTTAGGCAACACTTCCGATGATAGAAGAACAAGGGTAAAATAGAAATTATACTCTTAATTATTTTTCCATACTTGTGCTCGATTACCGGCTTAAGCCATCTTCATTGTACGAATTCATGTTGAGCATTGCACATGTATAGCACTGGGAACTCAGATACCTCAGGCCCACCCTCTCAACCTAAGCGATGTTGTGGCTTTCAGTTTTTATCCTGTTAACCAGGAACTTCAACGATTTTTTTTTCATTTATGAATGTATAGTGGTTTATTATCTCCAAAACTTGTACATTTATGCTAGCCATAATCGTGGGAAAAGAATAGAGAAGAGTATGGGATCTACTCCACATTGGGCATGGTAGGTTTTTGGTCCACATGTAGCTCCTAACTTCTCTGCTACTGTAGAATCATCAGTATTTGTGAAACTGACCCATCAGGTCATTGATTATTATTTAAGAAAGGTAGAAACATTGATTATTTGATTTCTATTCGATTTTTCTTTTCCTATTTTTTCACTCACCCCTGTGTTTTATTTTGAATTATTTGTATTTGTATCAAATAATATCAAAATTTCCATTATAAAAATGCCTCCTTTCATTGCAAGGTATTCGGGAACTGGATTGTGTAGTGTTCTTTTCGAAAGCAGGTTCAGAAGCCAAGTTTTGGGTCACCATCCTATATCCAGGTTAGAATTATTAAATTTTAGAGACACCTATCATGGTCCAACTTTTGGTCACATTCTCAAGGTTAGATATTGTTTGGATCGCGTTTCCGAACTAATGTTCTTTTTAGCTTTCAGTATTTCGATAAGGGATTGGATTGTGTTTAGTGATCCTTTATGGCACTATCTCCTAAGGTGAGATTAGATGGGATTTATTTGTTACATTTTCAAGTATACATAAGGGATTCATTTGTTAATCTGTAAGCATCCACAAACCTTTTTAGAACATTTTATACTAGAAAGTCATTTTTAATTGCAATTTACAAAATTACAAAATTCATTGTGCAGTTAACAATGATTAAGGGCCGTGAAGCTACTTCCTTTATTAGGTTGTAAGGTCTTAAACGTATAAGGCCTCAAAACAAAAATCTGGCACTGATATATTTGCTATATACGGTTAGAATCTTCTAATATTTTTTATATTTTATGAACCTAAGAGTTCCATAATAATTTCCTTCAGAGAATTTCGTTATGATTTTCATAAACGTATAATGTTCTTTGTCAATACATGTATCTTATTTTTTCTGTTTATTTTTTTATCTCATTCAGCGTATTGATTTACATAATTCATATTTGATATTTTTCATCGTATTGTATGGATTTAAAGTTCTCAATTTTGTTTTATATATGAAAAAAGAAATAACCAATTCTTTACATACTATTAGTAAAATATTTCTTAGTTTTGTCAAGATTTGATGTATAACTCTTCTTTTAAGTATGATTTAGCATTGTTCTTCCTTAAATATATATTCTACATTTTTTTCTTTCACAATAAGTGTTGCAAGTACGAATTCAAGATTATTGGTTACGAGACTCCAGCAAGTAGAAGTATTACAGTAATAAGATTTCAATTAATATTTCCAACCACAAAACGTATTTCCTTCGTTTACTTATCCTTTCGGTTATTTTATAGCTATCGTATGGTGGTTCATTGTATTTTCATCGTCAACTTCAGATTTCCATAATTTTTTATGCTTACAATTTCTTTATAATAAGTAGAAACATAACTTTTTTGTCAAACAATAAAAAACATATCATTTTTTAAAACCCCAAAGTTCGTGGGTATTAGCACTAGTAAATCATAAAATCAAGAATCATAAAATCAAAGATTAGATATTTAGCAACATGCATTCAACATCAACACATTTGGCAATACATAGCCTTACAAAGAAATAACCTACACCACCAGTACTAACCTTACCAAGAATAACAACCCACTGACTAAGATACTCAAAGAAATAAACAGGAAATTAAGCAAGGTACGGAGCGGAAGCATCCTTGTCCCCAAGAATAAAATTAAGAGTAGACTTGGCAAAGGCGCAAAGCCCATGGTAGCACCACTTTTTCCGAACATGACTTGGTGAAACATCATGGTGGGTGTCACTCGGGATCACCTATTGCATCTTCGATCAATGCTTCGTTCTTAAAATGCGAATACTTTGAAAGATACCATAGTGGCCACTACTTGGTTTCCCTAATGATATCTTTGGCTGGTCTCATTGTGTGATTTTCACAATGTATGAGTGGTGTTGAGTGTTTCAAGTACATTCAAGTTGTTCAAGAAAGTGAATTCTCCAAAAAAACATACTTCTAACGGGGATGGGTTGGTTGTTAGGATTCCAACCTTTGTGGTAACACAGCCGCCACCCCCCTCGGGTAGGCGATGAGGGTAGTTTGTTCGGGTAACCTTTGCCGCATGGGAAGGGTTTGGAAAGTGTGACTCTTGGATTTAAAGGTGGGGTTAAGTGTATGTGATTGATTGATGGTTGAGTAAAAATAGTAGTACCTAAAATAGGGGTTTGTCCGAATGATCCGTTAGCGTAAATTATAAAAAGTCGGGTAGAAATAGTAGAGGGAAGGATCCACTAAAAAATGGATTTTGCCTAAGTAGCCTAAGAAGGATTGTGGTAGTGACATGTGGCACTCTTTATAAGTAGAAAGGAAGGACATTTTGGTACTAAAAAGTTTTGGTCTTTATGTGAAAATGACATGTGACATCTCTTTTGTTTTCTAAAAAATAAAAAAAATTTCTAGTACAAAAAAATATAGTACAAAAAAATATAGCACAAAAATCTAGTACAAAAAATATAGCACAAAAAAATCTAGTACAAAAAAAATATAGCACAAAAAAATTCAGCACATAAAAATATAGTACAAAAAATCCAGTACAAAAAATTTCAATACAAAAATATAACACAAAAACGTACTACAAAAATCTAGCACAAAAAATGTTATACAACATAGAAATACAACACATTTTTGTGGGTTTTTTAGTAGTCATATTTTATATAGCAATATGTTACTCAAATTAAAGAAAAAAACACGCTCGATTTTATGGTGAAATTTTTATGAAAAAATAATATCGTATAAAAAAGTTATGAACGTTCAAAAAATAAGATGAAATTTGCATGTGGGAAAGAGAAAAGTCAATAAATAGGTTTTTTACCAAGATACCCTTACTTTCCTCTTTTTTTCCTACATTTTCATCTTAACCATTAATTTGAAAAATGAATGGTTAAGATTCCTTCTCATCCTACTTAGGCAAAATCATTTTTCTATTTAATCTTACCCCGAAATAGTGAAATAGTAGTACCTTTTTTTTAAGGGTGACTTTCGATGTACAGGACCTATTGGTCACTGGGTTCTTGTCAAAGACAATCCCCCGTCAGCCCCGCCTTGAGAACGCGATGTTCGATTGGAGACTGACCTTCGCCCTGAAACCATACTGTCCCCACACGAGAGGCTCGCTGGAGTAACAGCTGGGTAAAACCGGGTTACCCTCCGGATCGAACCATGCCTCGGTAGGAAGCGATCCATCATTAGAACCATGCCTCGATAGGAAGCGATCCATCATTTGGACTCCCCCCTAATTCAATAGTAGTACCTAAATCAATATTTTTAAAACTTTATGTTACTTATTAATAATGATTCATTTGTCATACCCGTTAGTGAACTTTGCAAATTCACCCCCAAACAATAAGCTTTCATACAAATTAGTCCCTAACGCACGCATTCCGCATTCCACATTCCACACTGTCTCCATCAACGGATTTCATTCGCTATTCGCTGTACAAACAATTCACGCACATTGACGCCAATCGCCATCACACGATCAAAAACCAGATCAATTCTGCAAAAATTCATCGATCAATTCACAATTCTACACAGGTAATCCATAACTAATCGTTCAGATATCATTCAAACAGCTTTTTACACGCTCAATTTCCACCTAATATATGTGAATTTTGACCTTTTGCATTTGCAGTTGTCGTTGTTAAATGTCCGGCGGTTCAGTAGCGGCGACACCGGTTCCAGGTCACCGGACTACCGTTCGCGTTGCGGTGGTCGGTGATCGCGGCACCGGTAAATCGAGCCTGATTGCGGCAGCAGCGTCGGAGAGTTTTCCTGAAAGTGTTTCTCCGGTTCTTCCTCCGACTCGTCTTCCGGCGGATTATTATCCGGATGGCGTTCCGGTTATGATCATTGATACTGCTTCTAGGTAGGTCTAGATTGAATATTATTTGTCGTTGATTTGTTTGAATGATTAAATTGTGGTGTTGTTTGTTAGTTTTATGTAGTTAGAAGATATTGTTTGAGTAGGTAAAGATGTTATATAAACGGATAGTGTTCCGGTTATGATCGTTGACATTTATGATCATCGACACTGCATCTAGGTCTATATTGAGTATTATTTGTTATTGATTTGTTTGATTGATTGAATTATGGTGTTGTTTGTTAGTTTTATGTGAGGATTTGTTTGTTAGAGAGGATATATTAGTTAGAGTTTATATTACTAATTTCGTGAAGATAACGTTAAAAAGAGAGGGACGGTTAATCATGCATCATGTGGTGGCGTTGATAGCTGAAAGACAAGGGGGGTACATGCACTAATCGGCTTATGTCCCAATTGCTGAGTGTTATGTGCCTTATGTCCAAGGCATGATGCAAAACTACTATCGAGCCGGGGGTCTCACTGGAAGCAGCCTCTCTATTCCTACGGGTAGGGATAAGGTTGTCTATATCTTACCCTCCTCAGACCCTACCTTAGCTTTGCTATTGGTGGGATTTACTGAGTATGATGATGATGAGTTTATTGTTATGTTGCTACGTAGTTAGAAGATATGATTTGATTAGGTAAAGATATTTACGTTACCGGATGGTGTTCCGGTTATGATCATCGACACTGCATCTAGGTCTATATTTTGAGTATTATTTGTTGTTGATTTATTTGATTGATTGAATTGTGGTGTTGCTTGTTAGGTTTATGTAAGGATTTGTTTAACCTAACTAATTTAGTATCTCTTATATTGTTAATATAGTTTGGAAGGTAAAGCTAAGCTAGAGGAGGAGTTGAAGCGAGCTGATGCGGTAGTGTTAACTTATGCTTGTGATAAGCCTGAAACGCTCAATCGCCTTCAGACTTTCTGGATTCCTGAAATTCGTCGCCTAAAGGTTGTTATATCCATTCGTTATTTATATGTAGTAAAAGGAGATACTGAGACTTCATTGGGTGTTTGTTTGTATATATCTACAGGTGAAGGCACCAGTGATTGTGGTTGGTTGCAAGCTCGATTTGCGTGATGAGCACTTCCCAGTGAGTCTAGAGCGGGTGATGGCTCCTATAATGCAGCAGTTTAGGGAGATTGAAACCTGTATAGAGTGTTCTGCAGCTAATCTTGTTCAGGTATGTTATTGTGTGTAACTTCAGTATCATTGTTAAAAGTTAGCAATTTTGTCAAGACTTCAAGTTCAATAGTGATTCTTATCGTAAAGAGATATTACTCATATTAGATTATTTAAGTTAAAGTTTTTCTGTGTTATTGCCACCCTTTACTCAAAGTCTCAAACATGTACTTTTACTAAATACTACCTATTACGTAAATGTTATACTTGATGTTGTATTGGTTATTTTTCTTTTGAGTAAAGTACACAGATGGTCCCTATGGTTAACCTAAATTTTGGATTCTGTCCCTAGCTTTCCCACAAAAGTAGACGGATGGTCCCTATGGTTTGCACTTTATAATGCATTTAGTCCTCAACTTTGGGCAAAAGCACACGGATGGTCCTTGTAGTTTGCACTTTGTAACACATTTAGTCCCCAACTTTTGCCGAAAGTACACGAATGGTCCTTGTGGTTTGCACTTTGTAACGCATTTAGTCCCCAAATTTAGTCCCCAACTTTTAGTGACTAAATGTGTTACAAAGTGCAAACCACAGGGAGCATTCATGTACTTTTGGCAAAAGTTTGGGACTAAATGCGTTACAAAGTACAAATCACAGGTTCCATCTGTGAACTTTTGGAAAGCTAGGGACTAAATCCAAAATTTTGGTTAACCACAGGGACCATCCGTGCACTTTATTCCATTTCTTTTCATGAATATTTTAGCTGTAGTCTCGTTTGTTCCATGTCTTCTTTGTTAGGAAGCAATAGACGACACATGCTTATTTTAAAATGCAGGAACTTTGTTTGCTGAATCATGTTTAGACTTTCCATTTTAGCGGTAACTTTTTCATGATTAGATACACAAGCTTATTTTAGCTTGTTATGTAGGTACCTGAGGTGTTTTACTATGCTCAAAAAGCAGTGCTTCATCCAACAGCCCCCTTGTTCGATCAAGAATCTCAAACTTTAAAACCCAGATGCATACGCGCATTAAAAAGGATATTTATTCTTTGTGACCATGATATGGACAGTGCGCTAAATGATAGGGAGTTGAATGAATTTCAGGTAATTTCTCTGCTGCTATCTTCCATAATAACGAAGTTTCGGTTTCATTACTTTTGTTTATAATTTATTTTTCTCGTGACAGATTAAGTGTTTCAATGCTCCTTTACAACCTGCTGAAATAGTGGGTGTTAAGAGAGTTGTGCAAGAGAGGGTTCCTGAAGGGGTCAACGATCTTGGGCTTACGCTAACGGGATTCCTTTTCCTTCATGCCTTATTTATTGAAAAAGGCCGCCTTGAGACCACATGGGCTGTCTTGCGTAAATTCGGTTACAATGATGACATCGAACTCCGTAAAGAGAATCTTCCTGTTCTGTCTAAAAAGGCTCCTGACCAGGTTATGCTCTATTTTACCTTAAGCTAAGCAGTTAATGCGGTAACAAATCGGATGTCGGTCAAGAACTTATATTTGAGATATTGGTTGTCGCGGTGGGATATCGGTAATTTTAGTATAATATATATAGCAATTTAACACTGACAATTCAATATACTCTCTACCATTAACAAATAACCTTTTGCAACTTGCAAAACACTAATACTTGTAACAAGCAGGAACTGATCAAGACTTAAAACACTTATAGCAACAGTAAGAAAAAAGACCAATGGTAGAACGAAGAAGGTTCTGATATCATCGGGAAAATCAGTGATATACCGGTCATTATCGGTACCGATATTCTGACCGATATTTTACATGAGGACCAATAACCGATATGTCGGTGATATATATGTCACTGAATTAGCTGCATAGATTTTACTTTAACGAAGATTTTCAGTTCTATTCAGGAAGTTGTTATCTTTTGCATTTACTTTTGTCTCTTTTGCATTTACTTTTGTCTCTTTTGCATTTACTTTTGTCTCTGTGCTCACTCTTAATGCAACTTGCAAGTATTGTTTTTTAGAAAACATGAACAAATCATGTTTTTGTCATAACATTATGGTCTGTAGCTTCACAATTGCATACTTAGATGTGAATTAATACTTAATGCATAACTCTGTAACTTCTGTTCTTATAAGAGCTAAATTAAAATCATAAGAACCCAAAGTAAGTTTTAAATAGTCTGGTTTAACAGTGATAATTAACTGAAATGACTTATCAAGCTGGTATGTTGATTGGTTTAGTTCTTTTATTCGTTTTTCTGCACACATACCTTTTCTCTATAATTACTATACTAAAATTTGCATGTTACTTTGAATACATGCATATTGCATGCCCCGTGACACAAAAGATGACCCTTTAACGTTGAGCTTTCAAGAAACGCAATGCGTTGTCATTAAGCTTCTTGTATAAGTAGTCAGTTTTTTTTTTTTTTTTTTTTTTCTGATTTTACATTTCATATGTAATATCCGTTATTAACGATAATCTTTTAATGTTTGTTTTCTTGTAGAGTGTTGAGTTGACTAGTGAAGCTGTGGACTTCCTTATAAGGATTTTCAGCTTGTTTGATTCTAACAATGTATGTATTTCTTTCACATTGTATTCTTAGTTTTTTATTCAGTAGTTGTTGACTACATTATGGATCTTTACTTAGTAACTGTTTCAGACTTCAGTAGATGTTTAGTAAATTTTGCTTTTGTATGCTTAAATAGCTTAAAAAACAAGCTGACGTTAGAATTTATTAGTTTAACCAAGTTTATAAGATTTTATCTTTCACTTTTGTTTGATGAAAGTTTTTATTTATTTAATTTTTTTTTCACTTCAAGTTGAATGCAGCATAAGCAAAGTGAAACTATATTTTGATAATGTTGTTATGGTGACTTTCATATAAACATTCAAATGTCTTCAGTTATGATTGTTCGTGCCATTGTAGTAAAACTTCCAACTTTTAGCAGTTGAAGTTATTTTTCTCTTTATTATTTACCTTTATACTAAAACTTTTTAACTGATATATATATCATATATCTTATATGTAAACGTATACTCCTGCTAGGATGGAGGCCTGCAAGATTCTGAGCTTGATGAGCTGTTTTCAACCGCACCAGAAAGGTCAGTATGTTTTTTCAACCTAAAATTTTGTATTGATTTTATCCTTCACAGTCTCTGTTACATTTCGTATTTTTTGGTTTTGTTTAACGGTTCCTGTTATAGCGTTCAATTTAAGCATCTTCATATTAATACCTTAGTTAGGACACACCCGATTGACGAATTTACGGTCAACTTTTCTATTGATCTAACATGAGTAGTTTCTAATGAATTATGTTCTCTTCTCAGTCCTTGGGATGAAGCTCCTTACAAGAATAGCGTGGAAAGAACTGAATTTGGGGATTTAAGACTTTCTGGTTTTCTCGCTCAGGTACGCGTAATTATCAATCGTTATTCACATCACAAAAGGGATGTGGTACTTGAATACTTGATTAGTGTTTTGTATCAGTATAAATATATATATCAATATATATATATATATATATATATATATATATATAAGATAATCTATATCTGTTGATTCCTCAAGTATAGACATTATTTTGGCTTTCAGGTGTTGTATTATACTATTATTTAAGACTAGTATTTTGACCCGCCGGGTGTTGCGGCAGCGTCGAAAATTAAAGTAACTTGAACTGATACCGTAAAATATGTGACCTGGCTCGTTTTGAACAAAATTTACATCAAAACGTAGACCAATTGAAAACACACATGAAAATAAGCACAAAACATATTATATTTTACTAGACTCATTACCGAGAAAATATACGTTGAAACGTAAACCAACTTGGATTTATAACAAAACGTACTTAAAAACAAGCACGTAAGAAAATAGTGTTTTTACGTTAAAGAATGGAACCATGCATTGCGGCGGAGTCGAAACATAAAGTAACTCGAATTTATACCGTCTAATGAAAACGTATCATATTTAACCCGACTCGTTTCTGAACAAAATGTAGGCCAACAAAAAATGTACATAAAAATAAGCATGAAAACGTATCATATATATAAAAAAAAGCACGTAAAATCTTGAGGGGGGTCAAAATGACATTTTACAAAGCTTTTAGAAAGCTGTGGGGTGTAAGTGGCAATGCTAAAAGTTAAAGGGCTGAATACACAAAAAGAAAAAAAAAACCATGGGTTGGATGGCATTATTGTAAATTTGACAAAGAAAAATAATAACAAAATAGAGGTTGTGTCTTAGGTACTATTCCTAAGACACCCTCTTTTGTTATATATATATAATATATAATTTCTATAATTCCCTAAGCTTATTCTCAGGGTTACATTTACTGACATTGAATTCATGTTTGCAGTGGGACCTAATGACGTTACTCGACCCGTTAAAAAGTTTAGCCTATCTGATATACCTGGGATATACTAATGATCCTGCAACAGCGCTCCGTGTTACTAGGAAAAGAACCTTAGATGCTAAAAAACAACAATCAGACAGACACGTTTTCCAATGCTTTGTGTTTGGGCCCAAAAATGCGGGCAAGTCTTCCCTGTTAAGTTCATTTGTGGGAAGGTGATTTTTTTAAAGCTTCCGCTATTTAAAAGCTTGCTAAATGTTCTAAATCAAGTTTAGTTATCTCCACAAACTTCTTGACTTTTTTTTTGTACCTTTTGAAACATGTTTCCTTGCAGGCCTTTTCAAAACACACATGGTTTAACTGGCAATCAGTCTTACACAGTCAATGCTGTTGATCAGCTTCGGGTGAGTGTTTATCATTACATTTTAGAGGTGGAACTTGTTAAACTTTTAGATCTTTAATACATATTGGGCGTCTCAAATATGATTACAATTTTTTATTCTAATATTCTGTTTTCTTGTACAAAATGATTTAGGATGCTTTATGCATTAAAAATATACTTTGGATGACTTTTGACTCGTTTGACCCATTTATTTTTAGCCAACATAGTACTGGGTGACGTGTTAAGAGACAAAACTGACCCATCCTTAAGTAAATGGCGCAATTGTGGAATGAATCTAGAGGTTTTTAGCAGCTTCGATGCAAAGTGATATTAGGGCATTTTAGTTGCAATATATTCTAGGATTTATCGTGTAGATATGATATATTGTTAATATCTTTATTATTTTATCATAAATCATACTTAGGACATATAATTTGATTAGGTTTCCTTTATATCCTTATTGTACTCCTATATAAATCACTTTTTATTATTATATATGGCATCAAATGAGAAGATGAAACTATGGAAGTAACTATATTGTATATCTCTTGTATCTATTTACATCATACAATGGGGAATGCACATATAGAAGGGGGAACCGCCTATAAACTAAACCCAAGGGTGAGCAGAGAACCGTTAACTGAACCACTGTCGAAAAATCTACATAATCAAACCGATATAATTGAAGAAAATGGTTAACCATGGTTTGGTTAATTCTATTTGTGATAACCGTTAACTGAACCATAGTCGAAAAAAACGATATAATTAAACCGATAGAGTTGAAGAAAATGGTTAACCATAGTTCAGTTAATTCTTTTTGTGATAACCGACTTCTTCGGTTCGGTTATGGTTACATATATTGCAAAACCGAATTAACTGAGCCGAACTGATCAGTTAACAGGACCACTATATTTAAGTGAAAACCGAACCAAACGGTTTGATCAACCAAACCTAGCCGTTCGATTAACCGAACCGAACTTGGATAACCAGATCGTATGTCTTAACTGAACCGCTATACATAGATTATTTACACTTATACCACTAAATTATTTAAATGAGTTAATGTATGCACATATATGTGTGTCTATATATGATTGTTAGACCTTACTAAGCTGATCAACATTGAGTTGGTACCTGATTTATGTCTGTGATAGCATTTAGTTTTGGGCTAATTTTTGTTGGGCCCAAACCCAACCAGTAGGCCAATCAGTGGTTAACTGAACCGAATAACCAATTCACCTATCAATATTGAAAATCCCATAACAAAAATTTCTATCTTGTGACAACGATGATAAATTCGGCTTTTTTATACAGGGAACTAAGAAGACTCTTATATTGCATGAAATTCAAGAAGACGATGTCAAACAGTTTCTATCCAGTAAGGATTCATTGGCTGCCTGTGATGTAGCTATTTTTGTTTATGATAGGTGAGCTTCATGTTACATATAAACACGAGTTGGTGCCTGTTGATACATTTGTAAAAAAAAAGGCTAGAAAATATTTAAAAATTAACATAATTAAACATTAACATTTAATAAAGAGTAAAATGCCATTTTCGTCCCTGAGGTTTGACCAGTTTTGCGACTTTTGTCCAAAGGTTTGTTTCTCCGCATCTGGATCCAAAAGGTTTTAAATCTTGCCATTTTCAACCGGTCCATTAACTCCATTCATTTTTTCCATTAAGTCGGGTATTTTCGTCTCTTTTCTCCTCTAAGGGTGTTTTGAATGCTTGTACATAAAGTGAAAAAGACCGAACTGCCCTTTAAGTTAACAAAAAAGACGGAAATACCCCTGACTTAACGAGAAAATGGTTGGAGTTAACAAGCCGGATGAAAATGGCAAGATTTCAAAACCTTTTGGATCGGATGCGGAAAAACAAACCTTTGGACGAAGTCACAAAACTGGCTAAACCTCAGGGACGAAAATGACATTTTACTCTTTATTAAATTTAATTTTTTGTACAACATTAAAAAGAAGCTTATGCAAAGCCTCTGGTTATGAACTCAGCACTAACCTAGTGCGTAGATGAAGTAATATAATACATGTAGTTAAAGTGACTTCTTACTATTGTGCTACAACCCAAATTTACTGGTTGACCCTTTTGACTAGTTTCTTCTTTAGCTACTTATTATTTATTTCAATTTTGAATTGTTTGATATAAAAGTCAACCAATTTGACCCATTCATAACAAGGCCTACTTGGTTGCTTCTCTTGTTACAGTTCAGATGAATATTCCTTAAAAAGAGCATCAGCACTTCTTATGGAGTCGCAAGGCGCGGTGAAGATACTGGTTACGGCGTACCGTGTCTCTTCATTGCGTTAAAGGACGACTTGGATTCTTACCCAATGGCAGTCAGAGATTCAGAAGCAGTAATTAAAACTTTATTGTTTACATAATATATCTGAAGATTTCATAATATAAAAACTCACTTGAAGACACCCTTTTGCTCTAGATCTGTCGGGAAATGAAAATAGATGCACCCATCCGTATCAGCATAAAGAAAAGAGAGATGAACAATATCTTTTGGAGAATTGTAAATGCAGCTGAACGTTGTCATTTGAGTGTACCGGAAACCGAATATGGAAGAAACATGAAGCAGTATCGTCACCTTGTTAATCGCTCCCTCGTGTTTGCTTCTGGTAAAAACTTAAAAATCGCCTAACGTTAAACACAATAGTAGATATGGCAAAATTAGGGGTGTAAATGACCTGAGCTCGACTTGATTAACTTAAAGAAAGCTCGAGCTTGGCTTGTTTATTATTTAATAATTTTATTTATATACATATAATTTTTTGTATGTATTCATAATTTTATATGTATACAACATGGTAAAATTAGGGGTGTGTACGAGCTGAGCGCAAGCTCGAGCTAGACTTGTTTAATACTTTAATCTAAGAGAGCTCGAGCTTAGCTAGTTTATTATTTAACTATTTTTTATATACATATATAATTATTTTGTATGTATTTATAATCTATATCTATATATGTATATACATACTATATAATAAAGGAAATCTTTGAGGACATGTGTCACTCTTTGGTGCCTTCTCACCCTTTATTTTCCCACCTCTCTTTCCTAATAAATAATAATGATTTCTACAAAAATTTTTAATAAAAAGTTTTTTATTTAAAAAAATAACTTTGCTCATAAAATATTTTTATAATTGAACATTTCTTTCATTGTTTAACCCATGTAATATGAATTACATCTTTTTTTATAAGAAGCATTTACATATTTATAAATCATATCGTTGTGTAATACGTCTATAACCTATTTTATATACATGGGTCTATAACCTCGTTTTATACACACACACATATTATGGTAGAAATATGAAAGTAAGCTAAGTATTGGTGCAATTATCCTTTTCTTAGGGTTAGTGTGCCAAAAAGATCACACCAATAATTTAATTTTTTTTGGAAGTTTTATTCTACAAAGTACACTTGTGATTCTCAACCCACCTGATCAGTTTCTAAGCTATTTATATAATTACTTTTAACCCATTTTGACCCGTTAAGAGGTAAAACGTTACCCGAATCAGCCCATTCATAAGTCAGCGGATCGAAATTAGCCACCTGTACACCAATTCTTTCTTTATTATCCATCCGCGACAGTTTATAAGTATTTATCTTTTAATAATATATTTTTTCTACAAATTTGCAGTCGGAGCTGCTGCAGCTGTAATTGCATTTGCAGCATACCGAGCCTATGCTTCAAGGAAGAGCCATTCTACCAGTTAGGTCAAACGCATTAACATCTTCCTCGAGCTCGCGTTATACGATCCAAAATAAACGGTTGGTTGCTTGATATTGTTCCGCCTTTTTTTTAACTACATTTTCACAAAAGGAAAAAGAAACTTAGTCTCTATCCTCCCAAGTATATTTTATCTTTGCAATTTTCTATTACCAATTTTTGTTGTTATTTAAAACTTCGTAGTTATGTCTTATTATGCCTGATCATACATTAGGTTTCTTGTATTTATACATTATACATGATCATGTATAAAAAGTGGTTGGGACAATCTCTAAGCTAAACCCTAAGACCGGTGAGTTAAAATACTGGGCTATAAACTTTAAACTAATGATATATTCAACACTCGTGTCCTCGTGCTGGAATATAAATATTAATCAAGCATCTACGGCTTGTTACAAATATGGCAAACTCAACTTCCATGCAATTAGCGCCAAAAGACTTCTCATTTGACGCGTTAGAGATAAAAAGAAACGGAGTTTGCCTATATGTTAGGTTTGTATTTTGCAGCAATTGGACAAAGAAAAGTGGTGAAAGTAAGATACTGATGTCCTGATTTCAAGTTCCTATTTATCTCCCTAGCTTTCTAAAAGACACCGATGGTCGCTGCGCTGTGGTTTGCATTTTGTAACGTATTTAGTCCTCAGCTTTTTCCAAAAGTACATGGATGGTCCCTGTGGTTTGAACTTTGTAATGTATTTAGTCCCTAACTTGGACATGTTAAAACCTTTAGAATTGCTGGCCGGGAACTAAATTTGTTACAAAGTGCAAACCACTGGGACCATCCGTGTGCTTTTGGAAAGCTAGGGACCAAATCCAAAATTTGGGTAAACCACAGGGCCCATCCGTGTAATTCACTCTATCTTGAATGACGACTGGTAATTATTTATCGTTATGCTTTGATCATACAATAGGTTTCTTGTATTTTTACATTATACATGATCATGTATAAACAGTGCGCTATAACTTTAAACTAATGATATATCCAACACTCGTGCCCTCGAGCTGGAATAAGATATCAATCATTTACAGCTTGTTACCATAATGGCAAACTCGACTTCCTGCAATTAGCGCAAAATGTATCTCATCTGACCCGTTAGAGATATATAAAAACATAAAAGAAAAAAGCCGGAGTCCGCCTATATGTAATGTTTTTATATGTTATGGTTTGTATTTTGCAAGCAATTGGACAGGGAAAAGAGGTGAAAGTGAAGATACTGATGTCCTGATTTTAAGGGGCTTTTGATCTTTGAATGATGGAGAGGTCAATTGGGATGTAAGTGGTGGAAGTGATGGTGTGTATGTATCTATTTCTCATTGGTTGTTGACCCCAAAATGATTTCATTTTTCTCAATTATTTGTCTGCTACTCTTCAAAGATTTCAAAGATTCCAGTCAGTCAGTGATTAAAGGCATAGAAAGGGGTGGCTTTTATTTTTATTTTTTATTTATTTGTTTATTTTATTTTATTTTTCTTGGGCTGGAATTGGATTCAACTTATGATGCTACATCTTATCCTTGCCTTTTATTTCCTTTTTTTTTCTCTTTTTCTTTATCTTTAATATTATTAGTTATTTATATATTTATTTTTATTATTATAAATGTCATTTAGACAAGTAATAGAAATGTTATATATAAAAGAGTAAAATGCCAAAATGGTCCCTAAGTTTAGACCACTTTTGCCACTTTAGTTCAAAAATGAAACTTTTTGTACCTGAGTCCCTGGGGTTTATTTTTGTTCTCATTTTCATCCAATTGGCAAACTGGTTTGGAATTTTCTGTTAACTTCTCCCTTTTTTGTCATTTTATGCCATAATATAATTTAATTAAATGAGAAAAAACGACAAAAAGGGAGAAGTTAACAGAATTTTTTTACCCAGTTTGCCAATTGGATGAAAATGACAAAAAAAAATGAAACCTTAGGGACCCAGATACAAGAAGTTTCATTTTCGGACTGAAGTGGCAAAAGTAGCCTAAACTCGGAGACCATTTTGGTATTTTACTCTATTAAAAAGAGTTTGTTTGTTTTAGTATTTATAGATTTGGTATTTAAATTATGTAAATGCTAGTAATGAGATTATTGAGGATTTAAAGGTGAATCTAAGGAAAGCCTGAGGAGGATCTTGACAAAAATGGTTTGTAAGATTTTGTTTTTGTCCAAGTAATCTACTTACTATCCTGTGCCTGTGTTATCCTCTCTGTATCTTCTTAGGTATGTGGCCCAACATTCTGTCTCTCTTGCCAATTGGTGTAACAAAAATACAAACATTTAAAGTAAAATAGATTTTGAAAGTTAAATATATCAATCATTCTTGGTATTTTAAACTATAAACAACCATATAAATACATACATAGTAGGTTGAAACGAGAATTACATAGTTAATTATTACGGATAAAGAGTAATCGTAATCTACATCGTAGTATTTTTATAATACAACTCTAGGAGTAGGATCAAATACAAACCACATTTTATATACAAACGGTAAGAACCACTCAAAAAGTGGTTCCACTACTTGATACAAAAATATCATGTAATAATGATGATACTTTAGTGTAATCATTGTTGCATGCGTTTCGTGTATTAATAGCATAACGTACATTGTTATCACAGAGCAGGTGCGAGTGTTTATACATTTGTATGATCATGTATGCATACATTGTGTCTGCATTTTTGAAATAATGTATGTATTGGTATTCGGTGATTACATTTGTTACCGAAGTGTAATCATTGTTGCATGTATAATGTATTATCGGTGGTAATAGTAGTGTTTCCACTTATGATTACATTGTGTATGCATACTTAGTATATTTTACGAATAAGTGATTACACTACATGTGTTATTCACTAGACTTTAGTGTATGCATCGTTACAATTTACATACATTGCATGCGGTTATTGATGATACTTTAGTGTATGCATTAATGGATATACTACATGTGTTACCATTGATATATTAATGGATGCATTGGTGATCACACTACTCTCTTCCGTGTTAATAATAACATGTGTTACTTCGATATCCTCAGCATATTCAAAGTTTTGCGTTTGTTTGTGATATATTTCAATTCCTATTGTTTCATATCTTGTTTCTATTGTTTCGTTCACTTTTTTATTTCTCAACTATTTATCGTTTCAATTTGTTCTCCTTTGACTTGTTCATTCTAAACGATCTCCTGATTCGTAACATGGTTTGATTTTTATATGTAACATTCGTCTCGTTTGTTTTCATGCATTTATGTTATCGGGTATTCTATTCGGGGTCCACTTTTTCCCTTTCAATTCGCTATACATGAAAGTTAAATCCAGATCCGGTAATCACTTCGACACGTGAGGAAGAGAAAGAAACCCGAAGTAAGTAGATCTTATTTCCGCAGTCGTTTTCATTAATCATTTTTACTATTTAAAATCTTTACTATTCAAAATCTTTTAAAAAAAAGTAAAGATAAAAAAGGGTTTCAACCGGTCCAACCGATACAACCACAAGCCGGTTTGTTACATTTGCAGTTTCTTTTTTGAAAACGTTGTTAAAATGTTTGTACTTAAAAGTTTTCTCAAAAAATCAAGGAAAACATAACAATGAATAATACCTCTGCTGACAGATTTTTCTCTTGGGCTGTATGTATTGTTGTATGAATCTAATTAGCTAATGAGAAGGAGACAGAAGCTGCAGGGGGTTGGATTTGCAAAATCCAAAATCTTGGGGTAAAAAAATTATTGGCCCCATTTTGATATTGTTTGGTGGGACATTATTAGTCAATTGTACCAGATCCTCCCCTTTTGGGCAAATCTTTTCCTAATAATCTTTGTCCATCACATACATGATACATACAAATATATTTGTATATGTATTGTATGTCTATGGCTTATTATCGTCATGGCTTTATAGTTAGTGGTATTTTGAAGTGAGATAAGATTTTTGAACCAATAGGTCTTGGCATTATGCCTAGTGGAGATGGATATGATCAGGTGGTTTCGCTGTGTGGCATGATAAAATTCCAGTAGTCCGTCAGTGATCCAAATTTACCTTAAAAAATTGTATATGTATTATCTTGACAACAAAATAAATTTAATTGAGGGTGGGTGGAAGGGATGACTTGCTTTCCCAAAAAAGTAAAAAATATAAAATTGTAAGTTTAGTTTGTATCTTTTTAAAATTAGTGCATGTCAATTTATAGAAAAAAAAACAATTAACTAAAAAATTATTCGACAGCGGCCAATTAATTTAACACTGGATTTTGTATGTGATTAGGTTATCAGGGAGAGGATCAAATAGGAAGTATGTTTTGGGTAGAAAGATATGAAGTAATCTTAGCCGTTCATCTGGAAAAGTAGAAATACAAGTGGAAGTATTTTAGTCAATCTTTTTTTATCTATTCTTTCTATTTCTCTTCTCTGTATCTTCAAAACCCAGATATTCAAAACCCACCATCTTCAACATTTCATTCATTTTCTCTCTCTAGAATACTACATCACGGTGCAAATTTTCTTCATCAATGAATGGTTCGAGCACTCAATCAACATGTTCTTCGATTTTTTTGAAGAAAACCCAATTTATGTTTCTATAATTTCTCGTTTTTTTCAATTTAACATGATGCGATGGAACATGAGATTTCTGTTAAAACAGGTACTCCTCTTCTCAAATTTCTCAAACATTTTTTAATTCAAAGTGAAGATATCTCTGATTCTACTTTTTCTTTTGATGTATTCATGCGTTTGGGCAACATTATTAGTTCCAATTTCATTGAGAAATTATTAATAAAAAGTTGCACACAGGTGTTTGACAAAATGTCTCAAAGAAAAATTGCAAAATATCTTTCAGTATAGACTTTCATTTAAAATAGTGTTTTACAAAAGATTGAAAAAAATACACTTTTGGGTGTTTTTTGGTCCATTGCGTTTTACAAAATAATGAAAAAACACAGGTTTTTATCCATTGCGTTTTACAAAATAATGAAAAAACACACTTTTGGGGTGTTTTTTGTCCATTGCGTTTACAAAATAATTAAAAAAAACTGTTTTTATCCATTGCGTTTAACAAAAGAATGAAAAAACACACTTTTTGGGTTTTTTTGTCCATTGCATTACAAAATAATGAAAAAAAACTGTTTTTTATCCATTGCGTTTTACAAAAGATACTTTTCTTTTGTGATTTTAGTCCATTGCGTTTTAAAAGGTACACTTTCTTTTATATTTTTAGTCAATTGCGTTTTAGAAATAAACTTTAATTTGTGTTTTAATTATGCTTTTTAGATAAAAAAGCATTGTGTTTTATGATGGTTTGTTGAACTTGAAATGAAACTAAATGATAATAATGTTGGAAATTAAGTTGTTTGAATGGATGTCCAAAAAGGTAAACCACTTGTCCCACATTGGTCTGGAGACAAAGTATAAGGTTATTTATAAGGTGAAACCTTAGCATAACCAACATAACTTTATGACATGTTTTACCATAAGTCCTACGCGTGGGTGCGCAGGGGGGGTGCAAATTGGAACCAGAATTTAGTCGAACTTGTGTGCACCCGCACGTCCAGCGTTTTTTGTAGACTGTTTTGGTTCGCTGCGTTTTTTAACTATCTTTTTTTGGGCTTTTTTCCATTGCGTTTTACGCAACTGGGTTTTCGAAAGTTATTTTTTCAAAATATAGCAATAGCATACTCGTTTTAAAGATAAAAAAACGCTCGTTTTTTTGGTGCAATTTTTGTAAAAAATAATGTTGTATGAAAGAGTTATTAACGTTTAAAAAATGAGGGGGAATTGAAGGAGAGAGAAACTATTACCTTGAATTGACTAGAATGCCACTACAAAAACCCACCGCCTCCCCTTTTTGGTTCAATTTAATTCATTTAATCTTAACCCTTAATTCATGTGTATACGTTTTTAAAAAAAAGTGTGTATTTAAACTTCATTTAATAGAAATAATAGTAATAAGACGAAAAAATGTGCTCCCTACGCTTGGTCATGGCCATCTATTGGAAGGGCTTGGTGTGATTTCCGTCAAAGAAATCTTAGAAGCGCCCAAACCACTTTAAGTCGTACAAAGTACGTGTCCACGACTTGATGTAAGCATCCCTCACGAAGCTACTAACTGCTAGCACAAGGTTAAGTGAGGAAACGAACATGGTGAGAAAAGTGAACATGTATATAGATAATATGGATACGAACAAACTCTTTGGGGAAGCATTTCTATCTAATGAAGCATGCATCAAAAAGATTCTTTACATTGTCTCGGTTTGAAGCTATGCCCTTCAACCACCTAACAATCTAATATTATGTGCATCCCGGATAACCAGGGTGCTATTAAAAGCCACCATGCCTTTTAAAAAACTTACGACACTCAACGCCTGCACTTATCCTTGCTTCGGACGGAAGACATGGACTCACACGACATCATACATTCAACAAATGGTGCATACATTTGAAAGCCATATCCCTAAAAATGGTTATTGACCAATGTTTTAAGGTATTAATACAACTCTCAAATGTCCTTTGATATCCTCAATTAAATTGACTTTAAGGAAATTCTTTCATACAAGTCTTAATTCTAACCAAGGGAATACGATAATAGACTTGTTAATTCATAAACTAATAACTATTAAGGAAATTCTTTAATGGTTTATCGAAGATGTAGTATAATTACACAGAATTTGTTTATATATAGTGCCTAAAATTAAAGTAATTTCTTATATCCTATTTAAAACTTGAATATATTTCAATATATTGATAATCAATAAATAATTTACTTAATTATTCACATGGATATAACACCTTTAACTAAAATTCTGTTAATACACCTGTATATGTATATGTATTATATATATTCTAAAGATATATAAATCCTAGTTAATAATTCATTCTTCCATTTATACCATAATTATTTTTTATAACATAATTAATTATGAATACTAAATAAATAAATTGCTTGATGTCTTAGAATAATAAAAATTCTAACCAAGATCTACTAGTATACACTTTTTACATTCAAATCAAACCAAATAATTTCTCAATTTTCGTCTTACTCGTTTATGTAACTCAATAGTACCATGTAACACTATATGAAGAAGCAAGACCCTTCACTATATGTTGTATCGTGTGTGCAGGGGCGCAGGTTACAAGGGACGGGAGAGGGCGGCCGAACCCCCGAACTTTTTGCTCAGTAGTAGAGAGTATGTAGTTTTCGTATAGAAATTTTTGGGTATATACGTTTTCGACCCCCGATTTTATAGAAATTTTTGGGTATATAGGTTTTTGACCCCTCGGTCGGAAATCTCAAGCTTGCCACTGCGCGTGTGCAAGTAACAAAATTTAATTCGTGTACAATGTGTAAATTGCAAGAAAATGTCAAAATACTAAGGAAAGGGACGGATTTGGTGGACACTACCGTTTTAATTATAATTCTTTTGTTAAGTATGATTATAAAAATTAGTTCTATTAATAATAGTTATATATTTTCTTAATATCTTTTCCTTTTCTTTTTCTTTTTAAAGCAAGCAAAAAAACATCTAATAAGAAATATTAAAAACCATAAAAGGTGTAATATTAATAATGGAAAGGTATATAATATGGCATCAAATTATATCAACATAAAAACAACTTAAACCACAAACACCAAAACCAACATTATCAACCACAATTCAAGATGTTGGTATCCACGAAGAATATATTGCCAAAACACACGAGGAACATTTAAAACTATGGTGGGTTTGCAACTATGTATAAATGGGCCCTAGCTTCACTCTCATCATTCTTATCCATTTTATAATGTTTCTTAGTCACCTACCCATCAAAACACTAAAAGTTTATGCTATATTAAATGACTTGGGTTCATTCATAATAAACAAATATTTAGTTTGAGAAACGATTGTGACAAGTTCATTATGTAACATTGAAGTGTTAGAACAATTGTTTACAAGTTTTAAATATTAATCATGTTACATATATATGATATGTGTAGAAACAAATTTTACAAGTTTTTAAAGTCAGTAATATCAGGGGCGGATCTACCTTGTTAGAAGGGGTAATCCCCGTTGTCTTTGACGCTTCGGTGGTGTGTAAATTTTGGAAAAAAATTGACGTTTTTTCGATTTCATTACCCATTTTCTTTAAAACGTTACCCATATAAGAATTTTCTAGATCCACCACTGAATAATATTACATGTATTTAATTTTAAGTAGGATAGTATTTTCTGCTTTGTATTTTTTTTTTCTAAAACAAATACTAGAATGAAATATATCTTGTTAGTGTTTGACACAAATCCCATTTGTCTAGCACCTAGGGTTCATTCCATGTATGTGGATTACTTGTGCCCTTCAATTCTCCACCCACTAAAACTCAAGGTGTGTGTAAAATGTGTGGCTAAGGTTCAAATTTAGGATTAGTTCTTATCTATGAACATTGTTTGTCTTGTGTTAATTGAAGAAAACTTTAATAATACTTGTGGGTATGCATCGTTGGACCATATATGTTCTCCGTTGGTCTTCTTGTATAACAAGCTATACGCGAATGCAACATGAAATCTGTCCATGCAAAAAGCATTTATCTACTATGATTAGGAAAACGTCAAAATTTATTCGATTTTCTAAGTATCATTTGTATAATATGACTAGGAATATCAAATATGTCAAACTTTTTCGATTCTTTAACCAATACATGACTGTTGTGGATTTAATCATGCAAAAGAGTTATTCAAGTTGTCAATTAATGGGATTATATTTATGCTCATTGTTATGTAGTTTTTATAGGGGACAAGAAAACCAATAAACCTAATATTATCAATAGTTCAGAAAAAGTGACATCACTTAAGCATGGCCACATGATTGAAATAAGTGGAATCTATTCTTGTTGTAAAAAGGGGTTTAAGTTGTGGTTGATGATGTGGCTTAATTTTGAGTCCATGGTGGCTATTGGTTATAATGTTGTGTGGGCATGGATTAGACCTTTTCTCTTCTTTGGTGCTCATGAATTCAAAGTGGAGAGTTGTGACCAACATAATTTTGCTTCATCACCTTTGATTTTTTTTTTATATGTCCTATTTTTCATAATTATGCTGCCTTATATTCTTGTTTGGAGTAAGGGTTGTTTGCTTTTAAATGGCTAAGTGCTTAACCAGTAAAAATGTCTAAACTTTTAAGTGCTAAACCAGTAAGAGGTTTGAACCATTAAGAGTCAGTATAATGTTTAACCATTCAGAGGAAAATGTCTGACCAATTCAGATAAGAGGTCTTAACCATTAAGACTCAAAGTATAATGCTTTAAACCATTCAGAGGCAAATGTCTGAATCATTCAGAAATCTGCTCGTGAAACAAACACTCTGAACCGTTAAGTGATTAACCAGTAAAAGGTATGAATCTTTAAAAACTGAAACAAACATCACAACTATGGAAAACATTTTCCCATAGATGAGATAAACAATATTTTTTTAATAGTAACCATTGGGTGAAAATGTAACACTCATATCTAATGTAAGATTCGTATGCTACATATAGACAAAAACATATCAAGCTACGTAAATGCCTTCTATTAATCTATGGTGTTCTTCTCTTGGTCTTGAGTTTGTTTGTGCCTTTTTCGCTTTAAAGCCTGTCACGCAACTCATATCGTATCAATGGGTAAGGACTCGTTTCATTGTTATTTATTTGACTTTATTTATATTGGTTGTAAGATTATCAATTGTTGGTTTATGTTGCATGGTAAGTATGTATAAGCCTAAATCGGGTTATTGAAGTTTATAGTTCCAATGAATTGTGATAGTTGTATTATGATAACTAGAAATTGGCTAAGTCATAGAAGCCCAACAACAATGACGGAACTAGCCCATTAATTTAGGGTATCCGATTTTTTTTACCATGCAATTATAAAAACGACAATAAATAAAGTTAAACAAATACCTAAAGATTTGTCATCTTTTTTTTCATGGCTTGAAATCGTTTCATCACATCGTCTATTACTTTATCAAAAGTTTCTTTTTCGACCACACAAACCATAGCATTGTTCAAATATTCTAGGCCCATTCAATTGCTTAAATCCGTCTTGACAAACTTCATTAGAAAAAAATTATGTTTCAACGGTTGCGGTTGCGAGCGGTAAAACCAAAGCTAGCTTCACTACCTGATAAATCAAAGGCTAAGAACTATGTCTTCCGGTTTCCACCATAAGACAAGCAAGATCACTTATTCAACTATAATATCATTCCGGGTCTTGGTTAATTTTATTAATTATATTTAGGGTCTCCTTTCAATTTTATTATTTTTAATTTAGGCTTATTTTATCATTCGGCTATAATTATTCTAGAAGTTTTTGGGTTAAAAATGTTTGCGCTTATAAATAAATAGGATTTTAGTAATATCAAATATCTTATTTTTTGGTTAGAAGTATCATAATATTTTTTTCGGGGTATCATTTATATAAAACCGGAAAAAAAAAACATTACGAATACGGGGTTGAGCCGTAGCCCGTGCTACGGCTCATATTACTATGGTTCCGCCCCTGCCAACAACATGTAGCTAGGCCTGTAAACAAACTGAATGAACTAGAACAGGGGCATGTCCATGTTCTTTTATTTAACTTTAACTGAACACAAACACGAGCATATAATCAAACAATTTTTTATTCATGTTTGTTCATTAAGAAAATGGGCATCTTCGTTCATTTAAACCCTAAACGAACAGTTCACGAACGTAAAAGGACATAAACAAACAAACTTAAATGAACATAATCTAACAAATATGAAAGAACATAAATAAACATAATTGACAAATCATAAATGAAGCAGAAATAGACACAAAGTCGTTTTTTATATAAATTAATAATTAATATTTAATACGATAAGTTCCATCCGAATGCCCATTTTTATTATTAGGACGTCTAACTATAAGTACTTAGAAAACTCATTTAATGTTTACATTTCTATAAATATAACTACTTATGTATTTATTAAAATTTAAATGAACATAAATGAAAAAAAACAAATGGACGTTATAGAACATAAATAAACGAACATAAATGCAGGAACATACATGCACGAACATACATGATGTTCATGAAGATAAATTAACGAGCAAACATGTGTTCATATTCGTTCATTTAGTTAAATGAACAAAAATAATTTTTCATGTTTTTTTTATTAAACTGGGTTTTTCCCCGCGCTACCTGGCGGGAGTTTGATCGTTTTTCTCCCATGTCACGCAGTGTGACTTTGGTCGTTATCGATTCGACTCATCGGGAACCAGAAAAGTGAATAACGATACCGGGTTTTTTCCACCACGCCATATGGCGGGAGTATGATCGTTTTGTCACACCCCGACCCGCAGCGGAAAAGGTGATCGGGGCATGATTGGGTTATCATCAAAGCTCATGACATTTATTATGCGTTTCATATTCATTAAATACAATTTAATGGAAATTTACAATAAATATTACAACATGTTTTAACTATCAATCTAAGCTTCTTTGTTCTCTTCTAAGGCATATCCTATGTTTTCCTTGCTTCAACCTGTTCACCTGTATCATGTGTAAAAGAGTTTTTGGATCAACATAAAGTTGGCGAGTAAATCCTATGGAAAACATTTGAACAAGTTTATTTGATTGATTATGAAATAAGTGCACAACCAAACATGAGTAAAAATAGATATAAACTTATTCAACAATCATAAGATATTAAATAAAGCACACATGAACAATAATGGAACATTTAGAGGCACGCGTTGCTCAACTCGTCTCTCACGAGGAACTGAGGGGCCTAATGAATGAATTGCATAAACATGATAATATGAATGACACAACTACAAACAATATAAACTCAATGATACACACATGAACAATAATGAATTTGATTTGAGGCACGCGTTGTTCAACTCGTCTCCCACGAGGAACTGATGGGCTTAATGAATGAGTTTCATATAATTTGACAAAATGAAATAAGTAATCATAACAATATAAACAATCTATGTTTAGATCATGACATGGTATGGCACAAGTTTAAATACACGAGTTAATTATTTGTGACACATGACACACCCCAAAACGTGTAATTAAAAGGGGGAGTTGTAAGATTCACTCACAGTGGGTGCGTTCGGTTGATGATGTTGAATGCACGCGAAGTGGTTTTAACCACGAGTGAAATTAACCTAGATAAATATCATTATGGTTCGGTAAGTAAACGGATTTTATTAATCTATTTTAGTAGGATTGTTGGGTGTATTTTTGCGAGTTTAAGGCTATTTTCTAACCTTAAAAATGTTATTTTTAAGTATTTTTAATTGATTTTTAATTAAAATAAATAAATAAAAATAATAAAAAATTTTGATTTTTTTTTGCTACAGTTGACTTTGACTTTGACCGTTGACCGGTTCGAATGCGAATATAAGTGCGCTGGGTGAGGCTCGAACCCGAGACCTCCCGTACGCGTGGACGCAGCTCTACCAACTGAGCTACGTGTCTAACCCGTCATATATCTGTTTTTAATTATATTTATATATTAATTAAGTTAAACAGAAAATTCTTTTATTTTAAAAACGATTTAATTGATTCGGACGGTGCGGTCCACAGGTCTCGAACCCGGGACCTGTGGGTTATGATAACACACAGTCCACCGCTGGACTGTGTGTCCAACTTGTTAACTTAACTGATTTTTATTATACTTAAACACAAACTGAACATTTCCTTTTCTGTCTTATTTAAAAAAATAGATAATTGTCCGAGTCGGTGCAGTAGCCCGGACTCGAACTCGTGACCTGTGATTTAAACATACACACAGTCCACCACTGGACTGTGTGTCTAACTTGGTTGTTTTTCCGGTTATTAATATACTTAACATATAACAGTTTGACATCCGGTTCGGTTAACAAAAAAAGGCGCTTTTTATTAAGGCAGCGTGTGTGGAACAGGATTCGAACTCGAGACCTTTGTGTTTAATGTGCACACAGTCCACCGCTGGACTGTGTGTCTAACCCGAGTTATTTCTTGATTTAAATTATACTTATGAGTTACCGCAACATCGTCTTCTTCGTTAGATTTTAACCAATAACGATGACGATCTGGTTCGAAGTTTTAATCAGGATTCTTAAACGTTTTTAGTTAATTACAGACGAGATTAAGTAAAAAGAATGAAGAAAATAGGCGTGAGGTATACCCACTAGCTTCCTCTGTTTTCCGGCAGAACTCCGGCGACAGCAACAGGCTCCGGCGTCGGGTGTCTTGCAGCAGCGAGTCTCCAGAAAGCTTACAAAGGATGTGGGTGACTTCGGTATAAGTTCAGAGGGTTTAGTAAGGCTCAGAAATGAAGAACCCGGTTTTCCGGCGACGAACAGAATATTTCCGGCGAGTGAGTTTTCGCCGAGAAAAGGTGCGGTTTTGAGCGAAAATGTTTGCAGAGGTTCGAGGGGGTATTTATAGGGCAAGTCGTCGATGTATTTGGCCCGATTTCCAACTGGATTCATTGGTTTGAATTTCTCCGGCGGTTATAACTTTGGTCGCGGACTCAGACGTCGGTTATAACCGATGTAGCGTTTATGTTTTACGTTATAACTGAAAGAAACGTTAAGTTTCGCGAGATTACCGGGATTTCCGACGACTGAACTTTTGGGCGCCGGTTTTGAATTCAGAAAGTCATGATATGAATTAAATGATCTCAACATTTAACAAATAGCATCCGTGGCGCAGTGGCTTGTGTGTTGAGTGTTAAGTTTGTTGCTGGACCGGTACTGACCCGGGTTCAAAACCCGGCAGAAACAAAGTATTTTTATTTTCTTATTTTTGACAGTTTTTCAAAAACTAATTATATATTCCTGTATAATAATTGATTATGTATCGTTTAAAATTATTTTGGGCATTTAATTCGCAACGAAAATTTTAACTGATTGTTCGGTTGATAAACGGAGCGGGTTTGGTAAATCCATTTTTGACGGATGTTACAGTATCCCCTGCTTTTTAGAAATTTCGTCCCGAAATTTAAATAATGATATATTTGACTAAAAGAATGATGGTGTTTAGTTTGACCGTTATATGCTTAGAAAAAGTAAGGGTTTAAGTTTTTGTTTGAGGCGGTAACTTTCCTTGTAAGAGTTAAGTACCCTATTATAGGAATCGCTTTTTGTTGCCTACTGTAAAAGTATTGATAATCAGATTTGATTCGCTAACTATGATATCATGCATAAGAGGTTGGATATGTTTGGAAAGGTAATGTTATATCCTAAGGCAAAACTTCTAATACTACAACCTACATGGAACATAAATAAACACGACAGCTAATATTTGAACATAAATAAACACAACAGCTAATATTTGAACGTAAATAAACACAACAGCTAATATTTGAATCCACATTCTGATAGCATATATGTTTGAATGGTGGAAGTTCCTCTCTCGTTTGTTATGATGGAGAGGTTAGTTTATGTAGAAATGGAACACAAACCAATCTCTTTAAATAGCAAGATGATATAAATGTAACACAAATTCCAACCAAGGCAATACTAAATCCTACATGGAACTTCTCATAACCGCCTGATAATGCCTCTGATCCTTTGGCAAGAATACTTATATATAGGAAGTACCAGCGGCGTATCCACCATATTCTTGCCAAATTTTCATTGGTTTTATCCACAAATTATGATTAGTTACCAAGAACTAATAAATCCTACATAGAACTTCTCATAACCGTCTGACAATGCCTCTGATCCTTTGACAAGAATACTTATATATAGGAAGTACCAGCGGCGTATCCACCATATTCTTGTCAAATTTTCATTGGTTTTATCAGTGAATTATGATTAGTCCTATATAACTCTACAACCAATACAACAAACTTAAAATACTGAAATGAAATATATCTGTGCGATCAAGGCTCAATCAAACGGAGCCGATCGTATTGCATGTACTGAAAATGAAATTGTCTGTGCGCTCAAGGCTCAATCAAACGGAGCCGAACGTATTGCATGTACTGAAAATGAAATTGTCTGTGCGCTCAAGGCTCAATCAAACGGAGCCGAACGTATTGCATGTACTGAAAATGAATAACTTAATCTAAACATCAATCACACAAACAGCCTATGCATGGAACCTCTCATAACCGCCTGATAATGCTTCCGATCATTTAACAAGAATACTTATATATAGGAAGTACCAGCGGCGTATCCACCATATTCTTGTCAAATTCTCATTGACTTTATCCGCAAGTTATGATTAGTTCTATGCGACTCTACAACAAACACAACAACCATAAGATACTGATAATGAAATTGTCTGTGCGCTCAAGGCTCAATCAAACGGAGCCGAACGTATTGCATGTACTGAAAATGTAAAATGAACTGTGTGCTCAAGGCTCAATCAAACGGAGCCGAACGTATTGCATGTACTGAAAATGAATAACTTAATCTAAACAACAATCACACAAACAGCCTATGCATGGAACCTCTCATAACCGCCTGATAGTGCCTCCGATCATTTGACAAGAATACTTATATATAGGAAGTACCAGCGGCGTATCCACCATATTCTTTTCAAATTTTCATTGACTTTATCCGCAAGTTATGGTTAGTTCTATGCGACTCTACTACAAACACCACAACCACAAGATACTGATAATGAAAATGTCTGTGCGCTCAAGGCTCAATCAAACGGAGCCGAACGTATTGCATGTACTGAAAATGTAAAATGAACTGTGTGCTCAAGGCTCAATCAAACGGAGCCGAGCGTATTGCATGTATTGAAATGTAAAATGAACTGATCGATCAAGGCTCAATCAAACGGAGCCGATCGTTGCGGGCACGCCAGGTTCAACCGCATAATAAAATGGGGAACAGGCTCAAACCTCATAATAAAATGGGGAGCAGGCAGCCTCGGCAAATGCATATACTGAAAATAATAAACAATAATTACTCTAACAGTCTACACATGGAACCTCTCATAACCGCTGGATAATGCTTCTGATCCTTTGACAAGAATACTTATATATAGGAAGTACCAACGGCGTATCCACCGTATTCTCGTCAAAGTTTCATTGGCTTTATCCTTAAGTTATGTTTGGTTCTATGTGATAATGAAAAACATAAAACTAAACGATAGGAGTTGAATCTGGATCTTCGGTGCAGAGGACTAGTTGGGTGTCTTCGTTTGGGCCGTCATTATCTTCGACAAGATTGGCGTTGATGTTGAAGACTCTTCCTCTTGCTGGTGGCCTAGCGGTTGGGTTTTCTTGGTTTACTTGGTTAACTGGGTTTGATTGGGCTTGAGTGTTGATGACGTTAACCAGTTGAGGGCATGTGTTTCTAAAGTGGGTAGGGTCGCCACAATTGAAACAAGCTCGAGCATATGGGAACATGGGGTATTGGGGTTGTTGATAGGTTTGGTTTATGGTTTGAGTAGGGGAAGGGGTTTGGTTTTGAAAGGTGCGACAAACCTTGCTCAAATGACCATAGCGTCCACAAGTTGCACATAATCGACAAGGTAAGGTAAGGGGATGGTGATAAAAACAGTTGTTGCATTGAGGGTGAGGTCCAAGATATGGTTTCTTATTTGGGTAAGTTGAGTTGGGTGCCACTTGGGTGATTGGGATAGCTTGGATGGGTATGGCGTGTGAAATAGGTTGGTTTCGTTGGGTAGCGGCGAAAAGTTGCCCGTCTCTTTTTCTCTTAGGATTGGGTTGAGAAAGGGATTCGGTTTGGGTGGAGTCGGAAGTTTCAGTCGATTCTTTATCCTTCTTCTTCTCCTCCTTGAAGTCTTTGTTTCGGATTCGGTTCTCGGTAAGCTCTGTTGCTAGCTCCATTGCTGCTTCCAAAGTTGCAGGCTTGGTACTTATTACAGGGTCCTGAATCTTTGACGGAAGACCACGAATGTAATGCTCGATCAAACGGTAGAGGGGAGTGAACATGTTGGGAACCATTTGATGTAACTCGAGGAATCTTTTATTGTAGGTGGTGTGGTCTCCTTCCTTTTGCTTCAACGAATAAAATTCATCTTCTAATTTCTTGATTTCACTCCTTGGGCAAAATCGTCTGGTCATGATTTCTTTTAATTCGTTCCAAGTTAAGGTTATAGCATCTTC
Organism: Scalesia atractyloides; assembly: GCA_947069175.1. Taxonomy (NCBI): domain Eukaryota; kingdom Viridiplantae; phylum Streptophyta; class Magnoliopsida; order Asterales; family Asteraceae; genus Scalesia; species Scalesia atractyloides. The sequence continues at coordinate 3,551,365 of CAMTDV010000004.1, forward strand.
CACACCTCGTTTGGTCTTCTCTGTATTCCACCAAGTGAGTGCTATCCCATGTAATCGACCGGTAGCATATCGCACTTTGCGATCATCGGGGCAATCGCAATTTAGAAAGGTGTTCTCCATTTCTTCAAACCAATGGAGGAGAGCGGTAACACCTTCAGTCCCTTTGTATTTCGGAGGGTCGCATGATTTGAAATGCTTGTAGGTGCATTTGGTGGTATTTGGGGAAAAGTTGATAACGTTTTGGTTTGCTTGATTGACAGGATTATCGGTGAGTGCTTGTTGTACTTGGATTACAATGTTGGGTATTACGGCAGCCATTTGTTGAGCGATTAAGGCAGCCATGCGCTCGCGGGCTTTTCCTGCTCTCATCTTCCTACGAGCGAGGTTAGAAGACATCTACAAGGAATTCATGTCAAGAGTATGTGTTGGATGCTTTTGGGATCATGGGTCGCATTAGGAATGAACATTCATAAAATAATTATAGAAAAATAAATCTACTACATCCATAGGATGTCTTGGGTTTTGCTCGCCATTAGGCCCTACATGCCGCCATACTTTACCTGTGTAATCATGTGGGCCCCCATGAATACCGGTTTTTCATATGGTTCGCACGGGTTTGCCAGGTTGCGTACACAAAAACCCGGAGAAAATCGAGAAATATGTATACAACGTGTGATATTCGGAATGTGACCAGGTGTAGACACGGTGACACCTCAAAGTGGGTTAGTTCGAACGACGTTTGGTGTGGCATGCTTTGGCCTAATAGGTCCTTCATCGTTGGTCCCCAGGTAGGCAAACTGGTCCGTTATATTGGATTTATATGAATGCCAACCTAGACAGGACGTTCCGACTACCGGTACTTGTACCCTTCCAGTTACTACATGCCCGTCGCAGAACTTACTTTGATGAGATTTGAAAATTGCAACAAAATCTTTGGATAATGAGAGTATGAAAATAAATTGAATACATGAACATCGATATATGTATAAGGAATATGTATATAAGCATGTATGTTTGACTGTAAATGTAAACAAATATGAAACAAATAAATATCACAAGTTTGAATGTAACCATCTAATCAATTAAAATTTAGGCAGACTATAGTATAGGTTCTAAGGGTCTAATAACCTATCCTATATTCCTATAGTCATGGCTCTGATACCAATCTGTCACACCCCGACCCGCAGCGGAAAAGGTGATCGGGGCATGATTGGGTTATCATCAAAGCTCATGAGATTTATTATGCGTTTCATATTCATTAAATACAATTTAATGGAAATTTACAATAAATATTACAACATGTTCTAACTATCAATCTAAGCTTCTTTGTTCTCTTCTAAGGCATATCCTATGTTTTCCTTGCTTCAACCTGTTCACCTGTATCATGTGTAAAAGAGTTTTTGGATCAACATAAAGTTGGCGAGTGAATCCCATGGAAAACATTTGAACAAGTTTATTTGATTGATTATGAAATAAGTGCACAACCAAACATGAGTAAAAATAGATATAAACTTATTCAACAATCATAAGATATTAAATAAAGCACACATGAACAATAATGGAACATTTAGAGGCACGCGTTGCTCAACTCGTCTCTCACGAGGAACTGAGGGGCCTAATGAATGAATTGCATAAACATGATAATATGAATGACACAACTACAAACAATATAAACTCAATGATACACACATGAACAATAATGAATTTGATTTGAGGCACGCGTTGTTCAACTCGTCTCCCACGAGGAACTGATGGGCTTAATGAATGAGTTTCATATAATTTGACAAAATGAAATAAGTAATCACAACAATATAAACAATCTATGTTTAGATCATGACATGGTATGGCACAAGTTTAAATACAGAAGTTAATTATTTGTGACACATGACACACCCCAAAACGTGTAATTAAAAGGGGGAGTTGTAAGATTCACTCACAATGGGTGCGTTCGGTTGATGATGTTGAATGCACGCGAAGTGGTTTTAACCACGAGTGAAATTAACCTAGATAAATATCATTATGGTTCGGTAAGTAAACGGATTTTATTAATCTATTTTAGTAGGATTGTTGGGTGTATTTTGCGAGTTTAAGGCTATTTTCTAACCTTAAAAATGTTATTTTTAAGTATTTTTAATTGATTTTTAATTAAAATAAATAAATAAAAATAATAAAAAAATTTGATTTTTTTTGCTACAGTTGACTTTGACTTTGACCGTTGACTTGACCGTTGACCGGTTCGAATGCGAATATAAGTGCGCTGGGTGAGGCTCGAACCCGAGACCTCCCGTACGCGTGCACGCAACTCTACCAACTGAGCTACGTGTCTAACCCGTCATATATCTGTTTTTAATTATATTTATATATTAATTAAGTTAAACAGAAAATTCTTTTATTTTAAAAACGATTTAATTGATTCGGACGGTGCGCTCCACAGGTCTCGAACCCGGGACCTGTGGGTTATGATAACACACAGTCCACCGCTGGACTGTGTGTCCAACTTGTTAACTTAACTGATTTTTATTATACTTAAACACAAACTGAACATTTCCTTTTCTGTCTTATTTTAAAAAAATAGATAATTGTCCGAGTCGGTGCAGTAGCCCGGACTCGAACTCGTGACCTGTGATTTAAACATACACACAGTCCACCACTGGACTGTGTGTCTAACTTGGTTGTTTTTCCGGTTATTAATATACTTAACATATAACAGTGTGACATCCGGTTCGGTTAACAAAAAAAGGCGCTTTTTATTAAGGCAGCGTGTGTGGAACAGGATTCGAACTCGAGACCTTTGTGTTTAATGTGCACACAGTCCACCGCTGGACTGTGTGTCTAACCCGAGTTATTTCTTGATTTAAATTATACTTATGAGTTACCGCAACATCGTCTTCTTCGTTAGATTTTAACCAATAACGATGACGATCTGGTTCGAAGTTTTAATCAGGATTCTTAAACGTTTTTTAGTTAATTACAGACGAGATTAAGTAAAAAGAATGAAGAAAATAGGCGTGAGGTATACCGACTAGCTTCCTCTGTTTTCCGGCAGAACTCCGGCGACAGCAACAGGCTCCGGCGTCGGGTGTCTTGCAGCAGCGAGTCTCCAGAAAGCTTACAAAGGATGTGGGTGACTTCGGTATAAGTTCAGAGGGTTTAGTAAGGCTCAGAAATGAAGAACCCGGTTTTCCGGCGACGAACAGAATATTTCCGGCGAGTGAGTTTTCGCCGAGAAAAGGTGCGGTTTTGAGCGAAAATGTTTGCAGAGGTTCGAGGGGGTATTTATAGGGCAAGTCGTTGATGTATTTGGCCCGATTTCCAACTGGATTCATTGGTTTGAATTTCTCCGGCGGTTATAACTTTGGTCGCGGACTCAGACGTCGGTTATAACCGATGTAGCGTTTATGTTTTACGTTATAACTGAAAGAAACGTTAAGTTTCGCGAGATTACCGGGATTTCCGACGACTGAACTTTTGGGCGCCGGTTTTGAATTCAGAAAGTCATGATATGAATTAAATGATCTCAACATTTAACAAATAGCATCCGTGGCGCAGTGGCTTGTGTGTTGAGTGTTAAGTTTGTTGCTGGACCGGTACTGACCCGGGTTCGAAACCCGGCAGAAACAAAGTATTTTTATTTTCTTATTTTTGACAGTTTTTCAAAAACTAATTATATATTCCTGTATAATAATTGATTATGTATCGTTTAAAATTATTTTGGGCATTTAATTCGCAACGAAAATTTTAACTGATTGTTCGGTTGATAAACGGAGCGGGTTTGGTAAATCCGTTTTTGACGGATGTTACACGTTTTCCCTCGTGCTACGTGGCGTGACTTTGGTCGTTATTGGCTCGACTCACCTGAAACCAAAAAAACGAACATCGATACCAATTCCGATGATGCCAATTAAAAAATGGCTTTTGCATCCTGTGTGACATGGCAGGATTTTGATGTTTTCCCTGTGCTAAACCATAAAAGCGAATATCAATACCGTTTCCAATAATACCAATTAAAAAGATTTTTCCCCCACGCTACGTAACTGGAATTTGATCGTTTTCCCCGTGCTAGGCGGCGTGACTTTGGTCTTTATCACCTCTATTCATCGGCAACCATAAAAGCGAAGATCAATAAAAACGAATACGAATACCGGTTTCGATGATACAAATGAAAAAAAATACCACCAAAAGACAAAAAAAACACACTATTCATAAGAGCTTTATTAGTTGTTATTATTGTTATTAAATATAATAAACGAACTTATCGTCAAACAATTTATAAACATTCGGTTCGTTCAGAGCCTGTCAAGCAGCAACATGTGAATTGAATTTATTAGTTCCATAAATTTATGTGCTAGTTGTAACATGTTTACTACGATATCGCAAGTTGTGCTAGGTGTATATTTTATGTATGGTTGATACAACACATACCAAACATGAAGAAGCATGTGTGTTAGATGATAATGTTGGATTGATTATAACATATTAATGGTGATAGGATTATTAATTCAGAAGATTTAATATCCTGTAGGATTGATTGTTAAGAGTATAGTTATCGGATAATTTTGAGCTATAACATTTGTTGAGTCGCTTTTCATGATGTTTATACTTTTGGGTATTTACTCAAGTTATTGTGCAAAATATTTCAGAAACTACAGGCCATGGGTGTATCACACGAGTCTATTAAAACTAGTTTCTTCTATACATATTCAGATACTAAAGTCGAATGTGTAATATAAAGACTTGGTTAATATATATATATAGGTAGGTAGAGGATCCCGTAAAAAGGTCAAAAGCGTGAGAAGGGTAAGAAAGAATCTAAACCATTAGATCTTTAATCTAATGGTTGAGATCTTGATGGCAATCTTGTAAATAGTATAAACATTAAAATAATTAATTTTCTAGATTAAGGGTTTAAAGGTAAGCATTTTTAATTTTAGAAAGTCATATGCAATCCACATGCAAGTTCCCCTTTTATTTTTTAAAACGGCAACAACTTTTTACACATAACTCGTTTTTTTTAAATTACACCATAATAACGAGTGTTTTTTAATCTTTAATATGCGTACCATATTACTATACTTATATACAGAAAAAAAATTACGTTCAATCGAATGTTTTAGTTAATGGTTTTTTGTTTCAGTTCATGGTGTTATATAATTATTGAATGACGTTATATACTTATTCAAATGTGTTATATATGTGTTGAATGGTGTTATATAATTATTGAATGGTGTTATATACTTATTGAATGGTGTTATATATGCGCTGAATGGTTGTTGCAGTGTTATTCGTTGTGTTTTTATAGAGATCTTTAAAATGGTGTTATATACTTATTGAATGGTGTTATATAATTATTGAATGGTGTTATATACGTGCTGAATGGTGTTTGAAGTGTTATTCGGTATTTCTATAAATTAGGGTGGCGGTTTATGAAAGGTTTTGAATTAATTAAATCAATAATAAAATTACTTGATTACCCTTTACAATTAATTTAGATCTAATGGCTGAGATTCTTTCTTACCTTTCTCACACTTTTGGTCTTTTTTACAATAACCTTACCTATAATATATATATATTATATATATATATATATATATAGAGAGAGAGAGAGAGAGGATTAGGTTCATGAGTAAATACTAGTGTATTTGTGAACTGTGCGAACTAATCCTAGCCATACACGTGTGTAGATCAATGGCCAGGATTGGATGATAAAATACACTTACACTAATGTATTTTATGATTTGAGGATGAAATCCTAGCCATACACTTGTGTAGATCAATGGCCTGGATTGTTCACTTAGTTCACAAATACATTCTCTAGAACCCTACCATATAAGATATAATGTATATATATATATGTATATATTATATGTATATATATATATATAATCGCGGGTGTGGATGATCATTTTGTATGCATTGACCTCTTCATGCAATATAACAATTTTCCCACTTCCAATGCATATATTTTTTTTTTGAACGGCAATAACTCTATATATATAAATATATAGGGTCAGCAAGAAACTGGAAAAGGAACAAGAGCGGAAAGAAAAAACGAAAACAAAACGGAACTTATACAATATCCACTACATCAAAGTTAACCCACTTCTCCCAATGGGAGACGTGATTTTCGCCCTATTACAAACCCACAAGAACACGTCCTCCTTAATCAACTTACTAGACATTCCGGCAAAGACTTGTTTCGATTCATCCACCTCATACAATTGTTGAATGTCACTGGAAAGGTGGGCAACCGTCCACGGCCCACTTTTCTATGCGACGCAAAAAATATTTATATTATATATTTTATACACATAACTCTTTTAAACAAAGCACATAATTAAATTTAAATGTTCAAACCCAATATGTTTTTAAACGCACTAACTTATTCAATATATTTAGGCTCATATAAACAAATAAACCTAATTCTCATTTAACCTGACTAAACCCAATAGTTTTTTTAAATTTTAAACCCACTTAAAAAACAGGAAGGCTGAAAATTAAGAGGCAGCAAATTGAGAGATAGCCCTTGTTTAGGGTCCTGTTTTTCTATTTTTCCAATGACCCCGAATTCTCAGAGAAAGCCCTGATCATCCCACATCGGTCTCAGAAATGTCATTTGTCGTAAAGCTTAACGACACCTTCATAAACACGAACAGAGAAACCACCCAACGGGTCCACAAGGGCGACTTGGTGTTCCCGCGGTGCCGCTTGTACACATTAACCTCCAATGAATGTATAACACAGGATCTCAAAATATAGTGAATGATGGCCTGTTTAGATTTTGGAATCTTAAAAGAGAATGTGTACTAAACAAATTCACATGCAGAAAGATCATTTTTCATCGGCTGTGATGCCGGTGCATGCTTCTATCATGGGTCCTACACCCTTACGGTTACAACGTTTCTGTACCCGAGTCGTACCCGGCCCCACTCCTCTCTATTTTTATTTTCTAAAATTCAAACTTTATTCAATATTTTCTAGAATTCAAACTTTATTCAATTTGTTGATAAGTATTTAAAAGGTTTAATAATTAGGATCAACCAAATATCAAATTAATGTTACATGTATCTTAAAGAACATATGTATATGTATTAATCTTATTTATTACTAGCACGTATAATAGATACTAACAGGGTGTCTGAGCGATGTTACGGAGTGAAATTTGCATTGTGGTACTCGTTTCTAGCAGCTTTTTGTTCGTATAATATTTATTGTAGTATCATGCGGTGGATATATAAACAAAGTCATCGATTAATCCATTTCATTGTGGTGTGCATGGTTTGGTCAGTCGGCTATTATCCTCAACTGAAGTCATCGGGTAGTTTGTTTTATTAATCAATCGGTTTTCGATTAATCAGTTCGTTTTATTTGGTTAGATTGACGGTTGTTTGTTCGCTTCTTTTAATTTATGTTAATAGCCAAAACAATACTTGGGCTAAAACTTTTGCTTAAAAATACATGAAATTGAGGTATAAATACATGAAATAGATGTATAAATACATGAAGTGTAATAATAAATACATAGGATGGAGGTATATATAAAATATGAAATAGATGAACTGGATGTATGAACGCTAGAAATACATGAAAATATGAAAGGTTCGGTTCGGTTAATTTTTTGTTAAACGATGGCACAAGAAAACTGATAACCGGTTTTTTGTTGATTCGGTTTTCGGTTAATCAGTTTTCAGTTAACTGAGTATCTTAAAATATCTCTCCCTCCCTCCTATATTATAATATAATATAGAAAATGAGTTTTGACCTCATATTATAGTATCGTGTGCGAAAATAAGAAAACAAAATGGAAGATATACGATTAAATCAGTATCCATGATAACCCTTCATGAAAACGACCCTAGTTAAAATTCCCTACTAAACATTTCTTTTTATTTCGAGTTAAATGCCATTTCGTCCCTGCAGTTTATCCAATTATACTGGTCCGGACCAAATTTCAAATTTGTACCATTTCCATCCTTAACATTCTTGTAACATATCTATTCCATCCAAAAAAACTAAGGTTAAATCAAATAATTGGACAAATCACAGGGACGAAAATGGCAGTTAACTCCTTTTTTTTTCATATGAAACTAACATGTTTCAAAAATATCAGGGACGAAAATGGTACAAATTTAAAATTTGGTCTGTATTTGACATAATTGGACAAAAACAGGGATGAAAATGACAGTTAACTCTTTTATTTCTTTTACGGCTAGATTTTGCAACAAGCAAACACAAAGAGAAATCAAAATATTATTAGCATCTCTTAGGGACAGTTCCAAACTTTCAACCTTTGGCATAGTGGGGTATATATCATACAATAAGTTGAGCTAACACTAGTTGTGGTTATTGGTTAAGCTAGTTGCAAATACATGTTTAAACATTTATATACAATACATTCTTTTTAAAAAGTTGTACAATCACTAGAAACAATTTAAAAATGATAATGATCAAACTACACTTAAATTGAAATCGAAATCACGTTCAAAAACTCATACAAAGTTACAAATCAAATAACAGATCCTATGCTTATACTCAAAAACCAAAAACATATTGATGACCGACTCAGTCCGGTGAAAATATAAATTCCAATGACTCGTATAATTAAAATTTTCAATTAGGCATACGAATACCAAAAAAGATGTGGCCATAGTAAAGAAATTTCTTGGATTTGCCTCAGAAAAACATGCAACACTACATGAACGTTCAGTATTCAAAATTCCAGCAAAATATCTCGTATATGCGGTTGGTGTTCTTTGCCTTCTCTATGGGCTCCTGCCTCCAAGGAGGATACGTTTATTTTTTTTAAATATTTCGTTTAGGGGTGTAAACAAATCAAATTAAATGAGCCTAGGTTTGAGCTCGGCTTATCAGAATTTGTCAAACTCGGACTCGACATGTTTATTATTTGTTACTTATTTTATTATATTATTTATACGCGTATATAATTATTTTTTATCTCTCTCTCTCTCTATATATATATATGTGTGTGTGTGTGTGTATGTGTTGAATGGTTTAAGTTTACATTAGAACTTTTGACCTTAAGGGGAGCAACATCTTAACTTCAATTACTTTGCCAATGAACCCAATCCCCACCCCCATTTATACAATTCTATTTATTATAATATAATATACACACTTCTATATTAAAACAAAATTATTTTATTGATATAAATCATAGAATCATTTAGGCTAATAAACCTAACCAAGTTTTGTATATAAAGTTTGGGATCGGACTCGTTTATCTAACAAACTTATTTCTAGGCTTAAAAATGTTTATGATCAACTCTATTAGAGCTTTTAGCAAGCCAATCTCAAGTAACTTACGCGCAGTTTCACTCGTTTACAACCCTAATTCCGGTTTTGTTTTCTAATTGTGATAATATACTTGATTTTGAATTAATTAAATAGGGTAAAGTAGCAAAATTTTCCAAACCTTTGATCTATTAAATAATTGGGGTGCTGTTTCTGACATCCAAATTTCACAAAGGCCCTTTTTTTCTAAATAATACAAAGCAATAAAAAATAAAGAGTATATAGTGTATTTCCAACACAAAAGAACATATATGCATAAGTGCATTTTGTAAATTAAAACTGTACGGACAAACGATATGATAGCGACTAAAATCTTGAAAGTTTCTTAATGTTGTCGTATTGAATGGAACGTGTTTAAAGACAAATGGCTATTCTTTTTAATATTTTTTATTTGACAAATTATTATTCATTTCGACATGTGTTTTATAATTTTAATAGTCAATTATTTGAAATTAATGTTTAGTCAATTTTTAGATATTTATTAAAAAAACATTATCTTACATTATCTTTTTATACCTATTATTAATTAATCGAAAATTTGAACTTGACATTTATGGCAAAAACATAATCATATGAGTGGAATAGTGGATAGTAGGACATTATTAACACTTTGAGCCCTTATAATTTAGAAGTTCACATAAATTACCCTCAAAGTAGACTTTATTAAATATTATACTATCTATATACTAAAAAAAAAGGAGTTTTTTTCCTCAAATGAATGCAGTTGAAAAAAATATATTACCAAAATAGATACTTTAAAAACTATTTACTAAATGGTGTTTTTCAAAAAAAACTTGTTTCTCTGTCCAAATCTAATAAATCTAATTCAATAATAACTAAATAAAAGTTCATACTACAATAATAACTAAATAAAAGTTCATACTATATTTTAATAATAGTTATTAATAGTCTTAGGTTATATTTTTATTCTTTTATATAACGTTTTTATGATTTTTTTCAACTTATGCATCTGTGTTTTCATTTAGTGAAAATAGATTAGGTAGAATAGTACAATATGATGTATTAGATTACTCTGAATATTACATAACTATTGGATGTCTAATTTTGAGTTGATAAAATAATATTTGTGAATTAACCTATATGAATTAAAGGTTAACTTATTCGTATATATATAACATTATTAATAAAATGTCAAGAAAATAACATGTTCACTGAGTTAATTAGAATAGATGGTTAATTAGTTTTTTAGTGTTACTAAAATAAAAGGCAAACTAAATAAATCAAATTTTACTTTTTAGCTAACATATATTCATCACAATAGAGAGGAACAGAACATATATGAGCATTAAAACATCACTAAAAACAAAACTAAGAACAATTATTATTTTATAATTAATCACTGAAAAAAACCTAAGAACAATTATTATTATTATATTTTATAATTAATTATTGAATTAGATTTGAAGAGAGAAACAAGTTTTTCAAAAAAAACACCCATTTTGGTAAATAGTTTTCAAAGTACCCATTTTGGTAAATAATTTTTTCAACTACACCCTGTGGAAAAAAACTCAAAAAAAAAATACATTTTTTATATACTAAAAAAGGAAAGGTTCATGCAATGACAAAAGGTTCATCCAATAACCATAATAACGACCAATTATATTAGAAATACCCTATAAGTAGGATATCAAAAACAGTCATAAAATTAGAAGGAAAAAAAACATTAAATCACAATAATAATCGAGAATATGAAATTCTTTAGATCACAATAGTTAATTTTTTTTTTTGAAAAAAAAAAATCTTCAAGAAATTGCCACCCAAGAGGAACCCCAATTTGTAACACTTTGTTCCCATTGCCACCCTCCTTGCACCTTGTTAGCATTTTCACCTCTCCCTTTCCGGCCATTCGCCACTTGTTTTCGCCCATACCCCACCGCCAACTGCCATCGCTACCACCCTCCTCCTCTTCCTCCTCTGCGGCCACCACCTCCTCATCTTCCTCATATTCCATGTCATCACCTTCTTCGTAATTTTCCACCCTTTCACTTTCATAATTTTCCATTTCAATCCTCACTTTTATAATTTCCATTCAACCCCTTCACTTTCATAAACTACCGAACGGTCCCTCAACAACGAAAGCCTAAGTCGCCCATTAGTACGTTCCGTTTGAAAGCTTGTACCACAGTTAGAAAAGCTCACAGCCTTTATAACCAACCTCCCACCTTCCCTATGATGGTTGACTTTGACCACCCCATCAAAGCCACTAATGGAAGTCAACGGTGGTGGAAAGTCATTCCGGCGAACTTTCCGGCCAAAATTCCGGTACTTTGACTTTTGAATTGCCCTCAAACTCTCCCTTTCCTCCAATGAAATTATTGGACAAAACTCATCACCACTTTCACTAACATCACTTCCGGTTTCACTCCCTAAACTCTCCGTACACATCTCTAAACTCTTGCTACTCAATGCCGATGCGGACCGTTTCACCATTGGATGAACATAAACTTCTTCTTTTTCTTCAAGATTCTTGCAACCCATTGATGGGTTCTCAAGAACTTTGAGAAAACTCAATCCAATAGAAGCCATTATAGTTATAAAAACGAGTGAAAATTGTTCAAGAAAGTTGATTTTAAACACCCTTTTTCAAACAATTAAAGGGTTGAAATGAAACAAGAATTGGTGGGAAGTGAAGTGAAGTGTGGTTATGGCATGAAAGGAGAGGTGAAAGGGTGGGGGTGTATTTATAGGTGCAAAAAGAGAAGTGTGGTGGGAAGGTTGGAAAAGTCAACTTTCTAATGCAAATATGCAATGGAATTAAAATTATTATTAATAATAATATAATAATATTATTGTTTTTATGCAACTTTTAACTTGTCCACACATTTGTTATCACATGGAATGGAATACTTATATTTCCAAATTTGTTTAGGGGAAATACACAAGTGTAAAATACACAAATGGATAGTAAAGTTTGATGACGTAATCGTAAGCATATGATTTTTTTTCTTATAAAGGGGTTGTTACTTGGTTTTAATTCGTTCTTGCTCTTTTTTTCTTTTTAACGTCCCTTGAAAGTTACATGCCCAACAAACGCATAAATGCCCGATGTATTTTGGTCTCATTTATTAGTAGTGATGTCTCTGAAAATTTATGTACCCAGTTCGAGTTTAAAAAAATATGTTCTTCCGTAATGTTTTGTTATTAATATTTTTTTAAATCAAGGTATTGGGCTCACTAAATCCAACTTATAAACCATAAAAATTATTTTGTAAATGGGCCTATTTTGAAGTTGGTATGGTATGTTATTTAAAAATATAATAATTAACATATATATATATACATATAACGGATTTTTTATAAAAAAATATGTACCACTCGAAATCACGGGCCTTGTGTGGTGGTCCTCCTCGCACACCCTCATCACCGCACCTGTTTGTTAACAATGTATTGATGGACATTCTAAGTATTCTGATTATGATATCTTACGGTATGTATTATCTAAAACACTTGAGTTAGACTATACTTATATACTATGATAATTATTTTTTTATGTTTTTATGTTTATTCCAATACTTAGAATCACTTATCTTTTAAATACAGAAAAACGAAATCATTAATATTAATAATGAAGTGATTAAAGTTAATTATGGACGTAAACGAGTTAAGCCTTAAGTTCTAGTATGTGTTAATTTAACAATTTGTTTAATTAAGGCATCTTCAAACCTTAAATTCTAAAACTAAAAACTATTCGATGCTTAAACCTAAAGCTATATCCATTCTTAGTTGTATTGCAATATGGTCACTAGTAGCACCTTTGAGAGTGTAGAGAGCCAAAAGTAAAAAGGAAGCCATGACTAAGTTGTCATGATCTAATCAAATTGAGATTAAAATATAAGAACTTGGAAATTGTAAAGAGAAAAGGGAAAACTAGTTGAGGGCTATAAATGTGAAGCCTTTAAATTTGATTGATTACTTTGAAAAATACCAAAAAACAATTGGTAATAAAAAGTTTTATGTTGGGGTGCAAAAGCATTACGATGGCACATCCTTCTTTAATAAGCAAAAGTGAGCCTACAAAGGGACAAGATCCCTTAGTGATTTTTTAGGTCATAACTTTGCTTTCCATTCCTCCTACCAAATTATTGCCTTTTATTACTACTTTTTTTTAAAAAAAATTATAATTGTTTTCAAGTTTGCCTCATTCCAAAGGTCAAAACCTATGTTGGAATGTTGGTGTAGAATAGGTAAGCCGACCATGAACTAATCATAAATTTTTAATTGAGTTAATAGCATATAAACAATATTTTATCATTTTACATGAAAATATCTTTCAATTCAGTTTATTTTAACATAATCTTGTTTAAAACAAACATATAATATCAAATCAACGATTAACGCTGATTACTGGTACAATAATTATACATGTGAAGGTAACGTAGCAATTTTTTGTTGAGTTCGGTGCCATTGATACTCTTTTATTAAGAGTCTTGCTAAGCGTACACCACCCTCAAGCTGACGTAAAACTTAAACGGTTGTTTAACCGTAGGGGGCTATGATGCAAGTCCTAACTTTCAAACGGTCATTCAATGAATCATCAAAATATCATTTAAAAGTAGTGGGGATATGACGCATGGTCGCACGCTCTAACCTTTAAACGATCATTTGGTACAACCTTAAACGTCAATTTGAAATCAGCATAGGATTAGATTGTCGCATAGGATTAGATTGTCACGCTCCGTGTGTATAAGAGGCCCCTTTATTAATTAGAGCACTAGGTCAACTTTTAGTCAAGTTTTGTCCTTTTCAAAATACAAATTCATTTAATATTTTATGATTAAAAAATATATCACATCAACATTTTTGCAAATTTGGAAGCCACTTGATTAAAATTTGACTCGTTTTAGACTAGCAAGGAACAACAATATAAACGTCATCATGCTAATAAAGAAATAAGTTGTTTTCAAACATAAAGGGCTACTTATGTCATTTTATAAAAGTTAAAAAAGGACCACAAATATTATATTTACCCCTTTATTTATTGTTCTGTCGACAGGTAACGACAAGTATTAGTTAGATTTGTTTAATCATAGTTAACTAACGTTTCAATGTACCTAACAGTTCATTTCTTTGGTAGAAAGTGAAATAAATAAATAAATAAAATAATATGCTAAAAAGGTAACTAAAATCAGAAAATCGTGGAACCCATTTTGGCCTACGTCATTTGCCTTTTTGCATGTGTTTGTATGAACTTTCATGCTGGCCAATATCAAGATTTGTCTAATAAAATACAATCCTATGAAAGTAACTCCTATGCAAAAAACTTGTAGAAATTTGATTATTTGAATAACTTGATAAGATAAAATTATTATATAAATTGATTAGAATTTATGTAATCTTTATCTTGATAAGATATAACTTATTATATAAATTGATTAGAATTTATGTAATCTTTAATGTATATGTGTTTATTTTTAAAATATGGTTTTTCTGGTGCTTAACACAATATTGAGCTTTAGATTAACGTGTGTTTTTTATGTGTGTAAATATACACATATATGGGAAGGACATGAAGAAAACCCATGTGAGTTCAAAAAATTTAAAAAACCTCATCTTTACTCTCGGTCAAAAAATCTATAGTTAAGATTGACTATTACAAAAAAACATCTTTTCAGAAACATGTTATAGTGTGACAAAAAAATCTAACAGTTTTTTGTTTTTTTTTCTCTTTCCACAAAAAATGTGTAACGTGTGTATGTTACACTAAAATTTTTCTATAAAACATGTAAGATATTTTATTAATGCACTACACATTAAAAAAAAACTCACAGACTTTAAGTTTGAAAATGTACACTTCATAAAATAAAATATGAAAAATCTGCTTTTTGAAAAAAAAACGTAACATGTGATAAAAAAAAGTGTTACATAGTAAATAGTTGAAAGGTATAACATGTTCTCTTTCTTTCTCATGACAAAAAGGGTTACATGTCATAATCTAAAAAATGTGTAAAACGTAGCAAGATTAGATACATTCAAGAAGACTAGAATAGAAGGTGTAGGTTCAAATGAGAAGACTAGAAAATGACAAGACTAAATAAAACAAATTAGTTATTTTTAAAATTTTATCACCAAAAGTTTGTGATTTGTGCGATACATTTATTTTTCTATGTAGGTTTATGATTTATGTATAGATTTTTTATTTATGTATAATTTATGCTTAGGTTCCATATAAATTAACCCAATTATACTTCTACATCAACAATATCTTACAATATAATATACTTCTAACTACACATAACAACATTCCATATAATTATACTTACAAACGTGAATACATTATTATACTTACGGAGTTATACTTCTACCTCCACGCTTACATATAACAACATTCCATATGATTTTAAAACAATATAAAAGCACATACATACATATACATACGCGCGCACAGATACACACAAAAACACACACACACACATATATACATATATATATATACATATATACATATATATATATATATATATATATATAATTACACAAGTGGTCCATATGGTTTGGCCTAGGTCACCTCTTTGGGATTTAAGACTAACATGTCTTGTTATAGGGACCATTTATATAATATACTATATCAAGGGAGTTTTTAAAGTAATGTAAAACTTGAGTTCCTGTGGTTTACATGAAATTGTACCTTGAGCCCTAAAATTTTTTTCAACCTCTGATTTCCCATGGTCGCAATTTTTTGCCATCTAAGTTTTTCACTAAACAACCATAGAATATATCATCATGGTGATAACGACGGTGAGGGTATATTGGACTTTTAACCATAACACACAACCTAAAAGCCATTTGAGACCCCCAAGTTCACTTTAACCCACCAAATACATCCATGTCATCTAACTGCTAATACAATCATCATCTCAGATGATCATCCTATCAACTCCGACGACGGCAACATGGTCCAATTGAAACTCAAAGGGACGGTAGACACCTAATGTGTTCAAGGTAAGTGTGATCCGATTGAGTATTGTTAATTGTATTTTTTTTCGCAAACTTATTGTTTTTTGAACTTGATCTTCAAATGTTGCGGCCGGAATACGACTCAATGCGTCCCTACACCATGTGGTCGTGCATATAAGGCTGGTGCTCAGGTTTCTGAGCAATGTGAACGTTGACATATGATTTGAACGGGGCATGAATGATAGAATAGAGTAGTGTTGGTGCATATGTTTGTTGCCTTCGTCATCGTATAACATCGAGTCTGTATTTAGGAGCATAATGTTTAATTTCATAACGAAGTTGTAATTCGTACGAACTAGCAGTTCGTACGAAGTACAAATTAGTGCGAAGTTTATGTATTTTAGAGGTGTAGTTCGCACGAATCACCACATGTAATGTTGTAGTTCGTACGAAGTAGTACTTCGTACGAACTAGAACACTAGTCATTTGGTGCGAACTACCATGCCTATAAATAGCTGTCTTGGGGATTTCATTTGTAACAGTCAGAGATTTTGCAACATGGATGGCTGAGCTCTGTCCAACTGTTTCCAGAAACTGTAACGTTTGACAATCAATGAAACGGTGATTAAATAGAAACAAACTTGTCAACAATGTCACCTAAGCAAACGGATTCCGCACGTTTACGTTAGATTTGCCAAATTAGTGCCTGAACAGATCCGGCAACGGGATTATCAAGTGGTACAGAGCAGGAGAGGCCTGATTTGAAGACATTGGACTTAGAACATCACATTTTCTACTCATTTCTTTCTATTTTTTACTTTTCTTGGACATTCACGGATAGAATGGACCGATTTTCAAGTATAATACATAAAATCCATAATAGTAAAACCCTTGAAAGTTTCAGACCTTAAAACAAACGAATTCATGTCGAAAATTGCAAAAAAAAAATCACATTTTTTGAGAACTAATTCGCACGAACTCAAACCTGTAGTTCGTACGAATTAGCAGTCAAAAAGGTTTTCATCCTATTTCGTACGAACTAGGGCTTCCTAATTCGTACGAATTGGCCCTCTACTTCGTACGAACTGTTAATTCGCACCAAATGAGCTTGATTTCGTTTTTTCGATCTAGAATCTTTATTTCTTCGAATAGAGAGAACTGATTGAATAAATGTTTTATAAACACAAAAGTGTCAAGGTTTTGTCATCATGAGGGGGAGAGGGCTTAAAAGAAAAATTGTGAAGTAATAATGGATGGCGAATTGAAAGTGATTCTAATCGGTTGGTCAATATTTTTCTATAAATCAAAAATACAAAAATATGTTTTTGAATTTTATGGGGGGAAAATTTTTTCAGAAAATCCAAAAACATATTGAATTCAAAAGGTACAAAAAAACAAAAAAGACAAAAAGAGTTTTGTGTAAAACGAGGAAATGATAGTACATCAGTTGACAATCACAATATGCTAAAAAATTGTAGTGTTTAAAAGTTGATTAAACAAATCTCACTATGGATGTGCCAGTAGGCTCTGCACGTTCAATAGATTGTTTCTGGAATATAAACTTAAATTTTACAACTTCTTAACTTGTGGGCAACATCTCATGGATATACGGACGTAGTACTCCGAAATTTTGTTTGAGAGATTGCCTGATTCTGAGATACTAGGTTCTTATAGATAATTGATAGTTGGGGTATTATACAAGTTCTTCTGATTTTGCGTAAGCAATGGCCTAGAACTTCTATAATGCTTTTGCTTAAAATCCTGAACTGCAATGAATTGAAAGTATCGTAAGATTTAATAAATTGCAGTCAAAAGATTCCATATTGGAACAACACCTTAAAGTCGAGCCTTCATCTCTTTGTCGATATGGTGGTATTAACATGAACTCTCAAGGTCTCGCATAACCCAGATACAGATATCAGTTACGCTATATTCACCTGTAAGATGAAATCTAGGGAATCTTAATACGGGAGTATATTCTAAGATGGGAAACACAGTCAGGTCAAGTTCTTAATTCTACCTAACATATCTTGGATCAATTGAAAAATGTGCTGAAGTTTAAAAGGACAAACATACGGACAATCAGTCATCATTGAATGATAAATCAAAACAAGTGACGGAGATACACGATTTAAATAACGGAAAATCCAATATTTTAAAATTGTATCTAGAATGACTGGAAAAGTGGAAACAAGGCCAGATATAATTTGATCATTATGAACAAATCCAAAATCCTTGTAGACAAAGCTTCTTCGCGAACGGTTAAGAATCCTCTTTGTATGCGCGTTATCTATTGTTTATTCTTCTAGTTCCTATCGTGGTAGAGCTCCTATCCGTGCTTTGACAAATCCCTTTCTGGCGTCATCTAGGTGAAATTGGTTTTTGAAACTTAATGTCTTATAAAGGTCAACGGTACTGGTGATTTATCTCAAAAGTTGATATGATCCTCAAACACGAACTCACAAAAACATGTCTGTAAATATGTTTGTACATAGTTAAGTTTGATATTCATTTCATAAAAACAAAAATACTTTATCATCTTTTAGTTTCGACCACTGATAATGAAACGCTGATTTTCAAAGTCTAGAGGTGCTGAACAAAATCTAAAAATTGAAATTGTTCTGAAAAGTTTAAAAGTTCATTAATTTGAAACTTACATTTGAATAAATGCTTCAGTTTTGTTTCAAAATGTTTAATCAAGATCATTAATTTGAACTTGATACATAAATAAGATATTCAAGAACATTAGTTTGGACTTGTTTAACTGAGAGAATATTATACTTGATAAGAAGATTAAAATTTGAAATGTTTATGTTTAGAAATTTCAAAGTTTGAATCTGAAATGTTTATTTGAATGCTTGAGGTATTTTGAAACAGGAAGTAGAGTTTAAAGGAGGGCTGGATAAACATTTTGATTGAAGATAATAGAAAGCTCAAAAAAAGGGGGAGCATGTTGATACAAGTTTTATCAAGACAAGCTCAAGAAAAGAGAACAAGATTGAAGAAAGATTTGAAGATCATGGATGTTAAAGTTATTCACGAATTAAAGATCAAAGAATATTAAAGACTATGGAGTTTAATTGAAGATTGATGACAACGGCAACATCCAAGGGGGAGTCTGTTGGTGCGTATGTCTGTTGCCTTCGTTATCGTATAACATCGAGTCTGTATTTAGAAGCAAAACATTTAGTTTCGTAACGAAGTTGTAATTTGTACGAACTAGCAGTTCGTACGAAGTACAAATTAGTGCGAAGTTTATGTATTTTAGAGGTGTAGTTCTCACGAATCACCACATGTAATGTTGTAGTTCGTACGAAGTAGTACTTCGTACGAACTAGAACACTAGTCATTTGGTGTGAACTACCATGCCTATAAATAGCTGTCTTGGAGATTTCATTTGTAACAGTCAGATATTTTGCAACTTGGACGGCTGAGCTCTGTCCAACTGTTTCCAAAAACTGTACCGTTTGACAATCAATGAAACGGTGGTTAAATAGAAACAAACTTGTCTACAATGTCGCCTAAGCAAACGGATTCAGCACGTTTACATTAGGTTTACCAAATTAGTGCATGAACAGATCTGGAAACGGGGCTATCAAGTAGGCGTATTTGATAATGCTTTTGTATATGTAAATGATGCATATTTAAAACGGTTTTTTTGGGGTTTTTATTGTCATTCTTGGCAGGTAATTGTTATGATCAATTATACTCATTTTTGCCATTAATTGTAAAAATCGGATTTGTAATGTATATAATGTGGTTGATGATTGTGTTTGATTACTATAGACAGAATGTGGCTTAAGTTAGAGGTTCATTTTTATTACTAATTTGGTTGACTGATGTAGCTTAAATTGGAGTTACATTTGTTTGATAGTTGATAAAATTGCACAAAACAACCCTTATGTATTTCTAGAAACTTCACGCTATACCTTGCAGTTTAAAAATCGCCCAGATCAACCTTTAACTTGATATTTTGTTATGGGGATCAACCTTGTATACTAATAGTGTGACATTACTTGGTTAAGTTACTTTACATGCTTTGAATATGATGACTTTTGGTCAATTTAGTTCTCCTTTTAATATTAGTTTTTTTTAAAGAAACTACAAATCAATGTGCAGATTTATCGTCTTCTTCATCCCCTTCGTTCTACCCTCTTGGTTTTCCCATCGCTACAAAACCCCTTTCTCTCAACCACCTCTACCAATGTCAATTTTTTTTCAAAGATTTTAGAGAGAGAAAGCTTACCCCTTTCAATTCCATCTAGAGTATAACAGTCAAAACAGACGAACCCATTACACAATACTTAACCTAATGTTATCACTATTCATTTGAAGGACCAACTTATATCTACAGATTTTTAGGCACTTGCTTTAGCCCCACCATTTGGGGTCTAACAAGGTTTTTTCTTTAATTTTTTGGTAATATATTAACGTTTATATTATGTTATTAGTTGTATATCTTCTTTATTATATATCTTTGGTTATATATGTGTGTACACACAAAGTTTTTGGTTTATCGATGTCAAGCTCAGCTAAGAATAGAGAAGGCCAGGAGGTAGTTTTTGGTTTAAATTTTGCTATAGGCTTGAGTCGCTGTTAGTTTGTGTAACGCCTCGTATTTTTATTATTTTTCTAGATAATAATAATAATAATAAACAAAATAAATTCGACGTTTTATGAAACTTGTACTTGAAATCGGATCTCGTCGGTACGTTCGGGCCACTAAAAAACGTTAGATCGGGTTAACAGGCCTTGGCCCAACACACCACCTAAACCTAACTAAACCCTAAACCTAAATTCAAATAAATAAAACCCACCCCCCTTCTCCTCAGCCGCTCACACTATACGCAGACACACTCATCTCCCCCTTCTCCATTTTCCCGCCTGCACAACCCTCGCCCCCATCCTGATCTCCCCTGCGGTTCCATCGGCACCCTTTCACCTCTGCAGCCGCACCCACTCACCCCTCACACTCGCACACCCCCTGCAACCTCTTAAACCCGACACACTCACACCCGCTTAGATGCTTCAGAGAGAGAGAGAGAGAGGGAGCTGTGAGGAGAGAGAGCTAGATAGAGCGGCGGCGATGCGGCGGCGTAGCGGCGGAGCAGCGGCGCGGCTGCGACGACGCATCAGTTCAGCAACGGCGGTGCAGCAGCGGCGGCAGTTCTGTCAGCCAAAACGCCGCTCACGGCGGCGATGGTGGTGAGTTTGGCTCGAGTTGGAATCGGACTCGGGTTCGGAAATGGTGGTCACGACAGAGGCGGTCATGGCAGTGGTGATGACCCAATTTCGGGTTAGTTCTCCCAGTTTCGGTTCAGGTTTCGGTTTCTTGATTCAAGTTTTGTTTGTGTATTTTTCGATTCAAGTTCAGTGGTTATTGTTTCAGATTCGGTTCGGTCTCGGCTCGGATTTTAGTTCCTGTTTGGCTCGGGTTTCGGTCAAGAACAGTCAACCGACTTAGTTGGGCGTCCCGGTCAACTCAGTCAACTGCCGGTCAACTCGGGTCAGCTCCGGGTCGAATCTCGGTTCAGTCAAGATCACGGCTCATGTTCAGCGGGTTCGGGTCTCGGTGCAGAGGTTCGGGTCAGCAGTGAGTCAGTGAAAGTCTTAGTTCGATTTCGGGTCTCGTTTTGTGTTCGGTCAAACCTGGTCAACTTGGTCAACGAAAGTCAAACCTGGTCAAACAGTCAACGCCAGTCAAACCAGTCAGATTCGATGTTCGGTTCGGTATTCGGGGCCAAGTTCAGTCAATGCTTTAGTCAACCCAATCAAAACGCGTCACGGTATACTTTTAACGCCGCAAATTTTTATGTTATTATTTATATTGTTTTGTATTTAATTAGTGTTATAATCACGTAACCGAACCTTATAAAATTTGTAGACATAAAATATATATATTGTTTCGTAATTATTGCGTTTTGACAAATAATATCGACACTTGTGTGTCGGGATCGTCCAAAAACAAGAGGAAACTCTGCCCGATTTTCTACAAGTAATATACTTATTAAACTATTCGATAAGATATATTTATTAAACTATTCGATAAAATGCATTTATTATTTGAACTATTCGACGGAATATATTTATCGATATTAGTTTTTTGTCGACCAAATATACTTATTTTCTTTATTATGCTTTTCGACAAGAGCATAAATCCATTTATTACAATCCTCGACTAATATACTTATTTACTATACTTTTGACAAAGCATATTTACTTATTATAATCATCGACAAAGTATAAATTTATTTATTACAATTCTCGACTAATATACTTATTTACTATACTTTTGACAAAGCATATTTACTTATTATATTCATCGACAAAATATAAATTTATTTATTACAATTCTCGACAAACATACTTATTTACTAAACTTTTGACAAAACATGTTTACTTATTATATTCATCGACAAATGTAGATATATTTATCATATCTCTCGACAAATATACTTATTTATTTTACTTTCGACAAAACATATTTATTTTACTTTCGACAAATATATTTGCACACTATTCGACAATATACATATATATCTCATATAATTCGTTGGAATATAAATATATATATACCCAATATGCTTTTCGTCAAATATATATATTAATTATTTGACAACACTCCTACAATCCTTTTGATGAATTTAATTTAGAAATTCCTTTCTTAAACGATGTTAACTATATACGTACTTTCAACTCCAATTCGAATCCTTCGTCGTAACTTCTATTATTCATGTACATTCGTTTGCCATGTTTAAGGTGACCTCGATGTCCCCTTTTTCCCACTCATCAATTCGTCGTGGAATTTCCAAAGAAGACTTAGCAATTCTGTGAGTACACTCGACCCACATTTGTTTTATATCACTTTTTGGGTGTAACATGTTTCCATATACAAAAATCACAAACACTTAAACTTTATGAAACGCACAAACAATCCTATACACATGACTACTTGAATCGTATACTTGTTGCTTGTCTGGGGATAAACGTTGTGCTGTGCTTTAGTCATTAACTATTTTTAGCCTTGTTTGACATGCTTAGCGCTATAGGAATTCACGCATCCACCTCCATCGATTTACACGTGAGGTCATGTTAAAACAACGTGATTGCGTTACGGTTTGATTATTAGCATTGCATGCCTTGATATTGCTCTTGTATAGATTTAGTTGCCATGAGGATTGTTCAAACTTTATTCGTATACGTATGCTATGCTTAAACTTGTGTACTCGCCTTTGCTTTTGCATTGACTTTATTTTAAAACATGTTACAGGTTGAAGGAGATGACGCTATGAAAACAATATAGCAAGGACTAGATACACACAAATTAGACGTTAGGTTTAATGTCGACGTATCAATTTTGTTATAACTTTGCAAATGTTAGATTGTTCTTTGTTTTGTTACATTGATGTATTTGACAATTCTTATGAAATGAAATATGGTTTAATTAATTATTGTCACTTAATAATGTTGTGAGCAATGAGCAATCTCGTTTTCGTCTCATCCCGATGTTTCCGCCATCGGTTGGGGTGTTACAGATTGGTATCAGAGCCATAACTATAGGGAATTAGGCAAATTGCTATGCTTTTGACCTAGTCTATAGTTAAGTACCATACTTGACCATACGTGATTCGCATGCTAATTTCTTAAGACGTCTCCTATATGTTAAATTTATGCAACGCTTTACGTGTTCTTATTCGTTACATTATTTCAATCATACGCCTTCCCTAATGCATTTTACTCGATTATACTAAACTCGAAAACACTCGTAACACAAGTGAGACGACTTCACCGAAATAGGCGTGATATCCACAATTTGGTGAACGATTCTCATTACGCTTATTCTTTATATTTTTACGAGGTTACACCATCAAGTTAGGAGTGACATCCACACCTTGATGGAAAACTTCCCATTCAAACTCTAGTGGACTCTCGTCAAAGTGTCGAAATTAATTTTGACCCGAAGAGTGCCAACCACACTTAGGGTACGAAATCGTCAAGTTAGGGGTGAAACCCGCACCTTGTCGATTAAGTCCCATTTCTCGATTTTCAATCTCGCCAAAGTTTCGATTTTCCAATCGATTAGAGACGTGTAATAACTGGAAGGGTAAAATGCCGTTAATCGCTTCTCGACGAGAGCGTTTTACCTATAGGCCAAAGCACGTTTTTCTCTAATTCGAAAGGATCTTCGATTCACTTTGGAATAGTCGACGTTTCTCTACCCGAAACAGTCTAATGTTTTCTGACACTTCGATTCACATTGAGACTCTCTTTTATACCATTTCAATTTATACATGACTTTTATATACTTGTTACCGTTCCTCTCGAGTTTCTAATTTATTTTAAGGTTTTTACGCAATTCATATTAAACCTTTCCATCCACTTATACATTATTTGCATACATGATTTCAAAACGTCATCAACTAGCCCTATATTTCTCGGGAAGTCCAAAATGGAGACCGTCGTCGAGATAGGAGTGAATTCCTTACCTAGACGATCAAACTTCGTTTCCTTCCTTCCTTAAAACGACCTCACCAACGGATTAGGGGTGATTCCCATATCTCGGTGATCGTTACCAACCCTCCTTCTTGGAGACTTTATTACACAAACCACATGTTTAAATTGTATACCTAAACCTTTTACCATATTGTCAAAATTCTTACTTAGACGAATTTCAAAACGTACTATTTTATCAAACGTATTTCCCATCCGGTAATCTATTTCATATAAATCCCACACGCATATACTTGGTCACCACATGAAACGTTTTGTTTTACGATTTTCAAAGCTCGACAGAATGCTACCTACCAACTTAATTGATCTAACGAATACCTTGCCCACAAGTCTTATGTTTAACTTAATCACTAAAACACGCTCACGCAATAACTTTATGTTAAAAAAAAAAAAAAAAAAAAAAAAAAAAAAAAAAACTCTTATAGGCATTATGGGATCGTTGTACTAAAGGTTGTTTGGGATTGTTTTGCAACCTAATATTTTGTTTTGTGTTTGGAAGCACAAATATTAAATAAATAAATAAATAAAAATCTATTTTTTTTGGTGTTTGGAAAAAAAAAATAATATATATAATAATAATAATAATATATATAAAAATAAAAAAAAATAAAAAAAAAAAACTGATTTGTTTTACGTATTTTAGAGATCAAAGCTCGTCTATTTATAACTTTATATGTACATGTATATATATTTTTCAAACACTCAAATAGTTGATTACCTGATTATTGTGATATCAAATAACATAATCAAATCCAACACTATCTTCCTACAGTATGTTTTGTTACAACTAATTATCTGATTTTGATTATTCAGAACGCATAATCTATTTTCAAAACTCAACCCCAAACACCATCTAAATCTCTCATCGCGATTAAGAAAACATTTTGCTAAACGTTTTTCAACGGTCATTAAATCAATTAACACGGATTTCCTCTCAAGGGTCAACGTTTCACAAGCACCACTAAATTTCAAATCTTTTAATCCTTTGAAAACAATGCGAACTTACTATTTTAATACCTTATCATACACCTCCCGAAATGTCACGTAAGTTTCAAAACACGTGGGCAAGAAAACTTTATGAGAACCAACCATTTTCGACCTACTTAAATTCTTTTAAAACAAATGGTAGCACTCCCGTCCATTACAAAGAACGTAACGCATAATCAATAAGTACCTTATATTCCTTTATATTCGCACACTAGGTCCTATATTCTAAGTTAAACTTAAGCCTATTTTAGAAGCGATAACCTCAAGGTTTTGCTCAAACGACAATACATGCGTATCCTCGTACATGTTTTAGTCAACTGTTGCATGACATTTTAAACGTATCATTCGTTTTACATACCCTGATTTCTCGACTATATTATGTAAATAAATTCGTAGCATTCAATTCATATCATACGCACCATTATCGTCTGTTACACTTGTTGACGTTCATAATTATGCACATATTCATGTTCATGAAAATAACGTGTCATTTTTCATGCTTATTATAACACCTAATGGCATACCTCCCAACATCGCCCGTGGACAGGAGAGATTCCTGGCTCGTAAGTAATGCTCTACCTCTAAAATCACCAACGCGTTTTGGGCTTAATGCTAGTGGATGAGAGGAGAACTCCACAGTTAAGCGTGCTCAAGTGGGGGTAGTACTAGGATGGGTGACCTCCTGGGAAGTCTCCACCAGGGCAACCAAAAAACAAAGTCGTGAGTTCCTGGATGGGCCACCCATCAAGGGCAAAGCGGACAATATTGGTAATAACGAGGGGCAGGGGTGTTACAGGGGTATTACACTTATACTTATCATCACATTCATGCATATACGTCTTATATCCATGCTTATACTTATTTCCATACTTATGCTTATACTCATACACATACCTATACTGGTACTCGTATTCATATTCGTGCCTATGCGCGAGCGAAACCCGAGGGATTCGCTTACGTGGGCCACAAGCTATTTGCACGCAAACATGCCTACGCACTACATTCTTACACGCACGCAAACCTATTTTCAGAATTTATATACACCTTTATTCATGCGCTGCTAGTACAAGCTATGCGGATCATGTGATGATCGGTATAATCGCGGGTGCACACGGGATTATAGCGATAAGCGCATGAGAACCATAGAGTGTACTACCGCGTATGGTAGCACACGGAACGTAACATTGCATCGAGTAACGAAACGGTCGCAACGTGGTCAAAACATGGTGGATACGCCGCTGGTGCTTCCTATACATAAGTGTTTTCACCATGCTGCCAAAGTTTCGTAATATGTGCCATGAGAAATTCGGTGATTTACAGACCATAATATGACCTAACACGCCAGCTTTAAACAACTCACAACTGCATTGCTAAGTGCGCGCTACCCGATTATCCGCGACGAGTCTTAATCCCTAACGTAACATTTTCGTTTGTTCGTATACATATGCCATCCTTACACGAGTAATCGTTGATCGAATCAATCGTCCGCTCTTATGCCTCCGTTACTCCCGTTAACCTTGTCTTTTTATACAACCTTGTTTACAATCAATCGTGTAAACATTCAAACCCTAAATGCCTTCTTACTCTAAAGTTATCTCCCATTTTCGTAGATAGCGACACGCTTGATTGGCCGCTACCTCGATAACTAGCTTATTTTAAAATACCTAACCTTCTCGTTTTTCCGTCATTAAGCAACTCTCTACAAAACCGAGATTTATTAACGCTCTTCAAGGTCGATAGAACTTTTCAGCAACCTACGGTTCGACCACACTCACCATTAAACTGCATACCACTTCTCGCGAGAGCTTTTCTGCTTAGATGGCATATCATTTGAGTTATTCAAAGCTCGTTTAAACCACTCTCCTATACGCATACTTATACGTTTTACTTAAGCTTGATGCCTCAAATCTTTCTAGTCAAACAACTTCTTGTTGCAAACCAAACTCTTCGTTGCTCTAAACTCCATGCTTACCCTCACGTATCCAGAACTTCAAGTCTTGACCGTTAACCCTCAATTCCTTAACCACTTCCTTTCAAGTCTTCCTCTTGAATAAATTTCGGGACGAAATTTCCTAAAGGAGGGGAGACTGTAACGCCTCGTATTTTTATTATTTTTCTAGATAATAATAATAATAATAAACAAAATAAATTCGACGTTTTATGAAACTTGTACTTGAAATCGGATCTCGTCGGTACGTTCGGGCCACTAAAAAACGTTAGATCGGGTTAACAGGCCTTGGCCCAACACACCACCTAAACCTAACTAAACCCTAAACCTAAATTCAAATAAATAAAACCCACCCCCCTTCTCCTCAGCCGCTCACACTATACGCAGACACACTCATCTCCCCCTTCTCCATTTTCCCGCCTGCACAACCCTCGCCCCCATCCTGATCTCCCCTGCGGTTCCATCGGCACCCTTTCACCTCTGCAGCCGCACCCACTCACCCCTCACACTCGCACACCCCCTGCAACCTCTTAAACCCGACACACTCACACCCGCTTAGATGCTTCAGAGAGAGAGAGAGAGAGGGAGCTGTGAGGAGAGAGAGCTAGATAGAGCGGCGGCGATGCGGCGGAGCAGCGGCGCGGCTGCGACGACGCATCAGTTCAGCAACGGCGGTGCAGCAGCGGCGGCAGTTCTGTCAGCCAAAACGCCGCTCACGGCGGCGATGGTGGTGAGTTTGGCTCGAGTTGGAATCGGACTCGGGTTCGGAAATGGTGGTCACGACAGAGGCGGTCATGGCAGTGGTGATGACCCAATTTCGGGTTAGTTCTCCCAGTTTCGGTTCAGGTTTCGGTTTCTTGATTCAAGTTTTGTTTGTGTATTTTTCGATTCAAGTTCAGTGGTTATTGTTTCAGATTCGGTTCGGTCTCGGCTCGGATTTTAGTTCCTGTTTGGCTCGGGTTTCGGTCAAGAACAGTCAACCGACTTAGTTGGGCGTCCCGGTCAACTCAGTCAACTGCCGGTCAACTCGGGTCAGCTCCGGGTCGAATCTCGGTTCAGTCAAGATCACGGCTCATGTTCAGCGGGTTCGGGTCTCGGTGCAGAGGTTCGGGTCAGCAGTGAGTCAGTGAAAGTCTTAGTTCGATTTCGGGTCTCGTTTTGTGTTCGGTCAAACCTGGTCAACTTGGTCAACGAAAGTCAAACCTGGTCAAACAGTCAACGCCAGTCAAACCAGTCAGATTCGATGTTCGGTTCGGTATTCGGGGCCAAGTTCAGTCAATGCTTTAGTCAACCCAATCAAAACGCGTCACGGTATACTTTTAACGCCGCAAATTTTTATGTTATTATTTATATTGTTTTGTATTTAATTAGTGTTATAATCACGTAACCGAACCTTATAAAATTTGTAGACATAAATATATATATTGTTTCGTAATTATTGCGTTTTGACAAATAATATCGACACTTGTGTGTCGGGATCGTCCAAAAACAAGAGGAAACTCTGCCCGATTTTCTACAAGTAATATACTTATTAAACTATTCGATAAGATATATTTATTAAACTATTCGATAAAATGCATTTATTATTTGAACTATTCGACGGAATATATTTATCGATATTAGTTTTTTGTCGACCAAATATACTTATTTTCTTTATTATGCTTTTCGACAAGAGCATAAATCCATTTATTACAATCCTCGACTAATATACTTATTTACTATACTTTTGACAAAGCATATTTACTTATTATAATCATCGACAAAGTATAAATTTATTTATTACAATTCTCGACTAATATACTTATTTACTATACTTTTGACAAAGCATATTTACTTATTATATTCATCGACAAAATATAAATTTATTTATTACAATTCTCGACAAACATACTTATTTACTAAACTTTTGACAAAACATGTTTACTTATTATATTCATCGACAAATGTAGATATATTTATCATATCTCTCGACAAATATACTTATTTATTTTACTTTCGACAAAACATATTTATTTTACTTTCGACAAATATATTTGCACACTATTCGACAATATACATATATATCTCATATAATTCGTTGGAATATAAATATATATATACCCAATATGCTTTTCGTCAAATATATATATTAATTATTTGACAACACTCCTACAATCCTTTTGATGAATTTAATTTAGAAATTCCTTTCTTAAACGATGTTAACTATATACGTACTTTCAACTCCAATTCGAATCCTTCGTCGTAACTTCTATTATTCATGTACATTCGTTTGCCATGTTTAAGGTGACCTCGATGTCCCCTTTCTCCCACTCATCAATTCGTCGTGGAATTTCCAAAAAGACTTAGCAATTCTGTGAGTACACTCGACCCACATTTGTTTTATATCACTTTTTGGGTGTAACATGTTTCCATATACAAAAATCACAAACACTTAAACTTTATGAAACGCACAAACAATCCTATACACATGACTACTTGAATCGTATACTTGTTGCTTGTCTGGGGATAAACGTTGTGCTGTGCTTTAGTCATTAACTATTTTTAGCCTTGTTTGACATGCTTAGCGCTATAGGAATTCACGCATCCACCTCCATCGATTTACACGTGAGGTCATGTTAAAACAACGTGATTGCGTTACGGTTTGATTATTAGCATTGCATGCCTTGATATTGCTCTTGTATAGATTTAGTTGCCATGAGGATTGTTCAAACTTTATTCGTATACGTATGCTATGCTTAAACTTGTGTACTCGCCTTTGCTTTTGCATTGACTTTATTTTAAAACATGTTACAGGTTGAAGGAGATGACGCTATGAAAACAATATAGCAAGGACTAGATACACACAAATTAGACGTTAGGTTTAATGTCGACGTATCAATTTTGTTATAACTTTGCAAATGTTAGATTGTTCTTTGTTTTGTTACATTGATGTATTTGACAATTCTTATGAAATGAAATATGGTTTAATTAATTATTGTCACTTAATAATGTTGTGAGCAATGAGCAATCTCGTTTTCGTCTCATCCCGATGTTTCCGCCATCGGTTGGGGTGTTACAGTTTGTATCTACAAAACTATAAATAGAAATTTCAAACAATAATGAGCCTATCTTCATGCTTTAGATCATTTGGTTTATGTTTTATATACTTAACAAATGATCAATCAGTTCTTTCAAATACGTAAAATAATTGTTTTGAGAAATGAATACCAATTTTTGGTGAATAATATGGGGCTAGCTGTCACACCCCGAACCGCAGCGGATAAGGTGATCGGGGCATGATTGGATTATCATCAAAGCTCATGACATTTATTAAGCGTTTCATATTCATTAATACAAATTAAATAGAATTTTACAATAAATGTTACAACATGATCTAACTAACAATCTAAACTTCTTTGTTCTCTTCTAAGGCATATCCTATGTTTTCCTTGCTTAAACCTGTTCACCTGTATCATGTGTAAAAGGGTTTTTGGATCAACATAATGTTGGCGAGTGAATCCTATGGAAAACATTTGAACAAATTTATTTAAATTGATTATGAAATATGTGCACAACCAAACATGAGTAAAAATAGATGTAAACTTAAACAACAATCATAAGTTATTAAATGAAACACACATGAACAATAATGGAACATTTAGAGGCACGCGATGCTCAACTCGTCTCTCACGAGGAACTGAGGGGCCTATTGAATGAATTGCATGAACATGATAGTATAAATGACACAACTACAAATAATATAAACTCAATGATACACACATTAACAAAATGGAACATTTAGAGGCACGCGATGCTCAACTCGTCTCTCACGAGGAACCGAGGGGCCTAATGATTTAGTTTCATATGATTTGACAAAAGGAAATGAGTAATCACAACAATATAAACAATCTAAGTTTAGGTCATGATGTGGTATGGCACAAGTTTAAATAAATAAGTTAATTATTTTCATAACACATGACACACCCCAAAACGTGTAATTTAAAAGGGGGAGTTGTAAGATTCACTCACAGTGGGTGCGTTCGGTTGTTGATGTTGAATGCACGCGAAGTGGTTTTAACCACGAGTGAGATTTACCTAGATAAATCGCATTATGGTTTGGTAAGTAAATGGATTTTATTAATCTATTTTAGTAGGATTGTTGGGTGTATTTTTGTGAGTTTGAGGCTATTTTCTAACCTTAAAAATGTTATTTTTAAGTATTTTTAATTGATTTTTAATTAAAATAATTAAATAAAAATAAAAAAAAATTGATTTTTTTTTTCTGACCGTTGACCAGCCCGTTGACCGTTGACCTGACCGTTGACCGGTTCGATTCGGAATACAAGTGCGCTGAGTGAGGCTCGAACCCGAGACCTCTCGTACGCGTGCACGCAGCTCTACCAACTGAGCTACGTGTCTAACCCGTTATATATCTGATTTTAATTATATATATATATATTAATTAGTTTAAACCGAAAATCATTTTATTTTAAAAACAGTTTTAAGCGAACCGGACGTGCACTCCACAGGTCTCGAACCCGGGACCTGTGGTTTAATCTAACACACAGTCCACCGCTGGACTGTGTGTTTAAAATGTTATATAATTTGATTTTTATTATACTTAAATACAATTTAGTTATTTCCTTTTCTGCCTTATTAAAAAGAATAGATAATTGTTCGAGTCGGTGCAGTAGACCGGACTCGAACTCGTGACCTGTGATATAAACAAACACACAGTCCACCGCTGGACTGTGTGTCTAACTTGGTTATTATTCCGATTATTAATATACTTAACATATAACTGTGGCGACTCCGGTTCAGTTTAACAAAAAAAAATGATTTTTATTAAGGCAGCGTGTGTGAAACGGGATTCGAACTCGAGACCTTTGCGTTATGTGTGCACACAGTCCACCGCTGGACTGTGTGTCTAACCCGAGTAATATCCTGATTTATATATTATACATATATGATCCGGATACATCGTCTTCTTCATCAAGTGTTAACCAGATATAAGGTCTGACTGGTTCGAGTTTTTATTCAAGTTTCATTAGTGTTTTACAGTCCATTAAGGTAAGATAAGGGTGAAAAGATAAAGAAAATAAGCGAAGAGGTATACCGACTGGACCCTCTGTTTTCCGGCAGAACTCCGGCGACAGCAATTCCTTCCGGCGACGAGTTCCTTGTAGCAGCGAGTCTCCAGGAAGCTTACAAAGGGTGTGGTATCTCCGGTATAAGCTCAGAGGCTCAGTGAGGTTCAGAAATAAGGAAATCGGTTTTCTGGCGACGAACAGAAAAGTTCCGGCGAGGGAGTTTTCGCCGAGAAAGAGTGTGGTTTTGAGCGAAAAGGTTTTCAATGGATTGAGGGTGAATTTATAGGGGAAAATCGAGATGTATATGGTCTGATTTCCGACTGGATTCATTGATTTAAATTTTCCGGCGGTTATGGTTTGGTCGCGGACTTCAAACGTCGGTTATAACCGATATCCTAATAATAGTTTACGTTATAACTGAAAACATCGTTAAAAGCTCGCGATATTTCCGGGATTCCGACGACTGAACTA
This sequence comes from Scalesia atractyloides, assembly GCA_947069175.1. Classification (NCBI taxonomy): domain Eukaryota; kingdom Viridiplantae; phylum Streptophyta; class Magnoliopsida; order Asterales; family Asteraceae; genus Scalesia; species Scalesia atractyloides. The sequence continues at coordinate 3,584,575 of CAMTDV010000004.1, forward strand.
TTGGGCGCCGGTTTTGAATTCGTAACGTTATTATATCAATTAAATGATTCTATTATTTCACAAGAAGCATCCGTGGCGCAGTGGTTTGTGTGTGAGGTGATAAGTCTTGTTCCGGACCGCTTACTGACCCGGGTTCGAAACCCGGCAGAGGTATTATATTTTTATTTTGCTATTTTTGACAGTTTTTCAAAAACTAATTATATATTCTTGTATAATAATTGATTATGTATCGTTTAAAATTATTTTGGGCATTTAATTCGCAACGAAATTTTTTTGACTGACTGTTCGGTTGATAAACGGAGCGGGTTTGGTAAATCCGTTTTTGACGGATGTTACACTAGCCCATTTGGTAGAGACATATGCCTCTTAGAGAAGAGTTAAAGGTTCAATCAAGTGAATAATGTAGACTTATTTGGTGTAATAGAGCAGAGGCATGCATTGTCATTCACAACATATATACTTCACACACACATACACACACACATATATATATATATATATATATGTATTTATATAGGAGATGAGTAAAATGAGAACCACCTTGAGTTAACTGATGTAGCTTAAATTACTATAGGTAGAATGCGGCTTAACTTAGAGGTTCATTTTTTGTTACCAATTTGGTTGAATGAGTTCTAATATAATAATTTATGGTTTTTGAAGAACTTTAATCATAAACATTGAGAATGAGTTCTAATGCTAAAACAACAAAGAAGTGCCGACATTTATTTTCTTTTAAAGAGTGGAACCCCACTACCAATGGTCCAATGTTTTTTTGGCTTAATTATCTACAAAGTCAACCTTTAGCATAAATTAAAATAATATTATAGAATAGTTAATAAGACCAACTTATTACTTAAATCACCTAACGTTGAATCATTACAAAATCACTATATGTTGTATTGTTATTAATGCATAAAAATATAAGCACTATATGATCATACATACAACACACATTCAACATTCATAAATAATCAAGATCCATGATGACCGTATTAAACATATCATTAAACTTTGATGATTAATAGGATAAGATTATAGAATAAAAATAGAACCCTACCCTTTGTTAATTATAGTTATATCTTCATTCATTGAAATTAAATAGATTATATAAAATTGGAATTTGAATCTTATTCCAACCTTGTTTGGTTTGTAGAAAACGTTTAAATTATAATGTGAATTTAATGGATAAGAAAGGAATGAATAGAACTAGATTACAATATGAATTCGCTAAGCAAAGAAATTCTAATATTTATTTCAATTTGTGAAGATCACAAAAATTGAAGTCTCACACTACCTTACCACCACAAGGCGCAAGCACTACCATCGTTGCCACCATCACATCCACAAACGACACTCTCAGTGGTCACCCCACCATGCCCTCTACCACCGTTCGCCATCCCCACCATGGGCATCACCATGACGATCAACGTCGTCGCTGTTTAGGCTTGCTAAGTACGTGTCCACCCCTTTTGAGACAGCTACTATCAATCAGGGTCGATCCAACGTTTTTGAAGGCCCTAAGCAAACTATAAAAGTTAGGGCCCTTTTAAAAAACTTTTCAATATAAACCATTCTCTTTTACCCAGGTTTGGACCGACAATGATAAACTAAAAAACTTATAGTTGCCAAAGTTAATCTTTTTTAAGTTATATGTTGTGTGTATAAATATATATTTAGATAAAATTTATTGATGCAAATTGTTTAATGAGGTTGTGAGGAATACAAATAGAAGCGGAGAATGTGTTAAAGGTAGATGAGAGCGTTCAAGAAAAAATGGATTCAGACCATTAATTCAACTTTTGGGCCTAAATGTTTTACATGTTTGGGTGATTATGTCTATAGTTGTTTGTTAGTTTATTTGAGCCAAATACACATCTGAATATAAAAAAAAAATTAAAGGCACTGATTTTTTGGAGGCCTTAGGCCTTTGCCTTACTTGCTAAGCCCGCTCCTCCATCAACTATGCCTTTATAATATGTTTATATGTATAATCTCCTTAAAATAACATATACTTAGGGTGATTTTATATATATATATATATATATATATATATATATATATATATATATATATATATATATATTTACAAAAGGAATATTATCTTTCAAAATTAAATACTAATAATCTTATAATTAAGACATGTAATTAAAATTTCTAAAGGCCATTCCAGTAAATAAAGTTTTAATCAATCTTTCAGACATAATCCACTTCTATCAAGATTTAAGAACCATACAATCGTCAACATACAAAAATAATTCAAAAACGCAGATTTCTATACAATATTTATGCATTTTGTTTATCTCTTACTAAAGAATATTTATATTGTCGTATTGAAAACGTGGGTTATGATCAAATGCAAAATCTTCTAAAAATAAGAAGTCGTAAAAAAGATATCAAACAGACTTCGATTGATCTCATTCAAGCGACATTGGAACAACCTCATCGAACTCTACGATATTGGATTTTAGGTTTTTATTTATGTATTTATAGCTTGTAGATTTTAAAACTTTTGTTTATATCATTATGTCTTTATGTTTACCATTGTATCTTTTCTATATTTACGTTATTGTGTATTTTTTTGCAACTTATTGTGTCTTTTATTCACAACATTATTTTATAATTCTCGACATTGTATTGTATTTTGCTCGACAATGTATTATATTATGCGATTAACTATGTATTTATATACACCTTTTAGAATTAGAAGACTTTGTAGGATAACTAGACCTACTTAAAAAAAATATTAACTTTGTTGTAGATTCAAGATGTACAAAGTTTGTGATGTCAATAAGCCTTCAATCCACGAAGATAGGACTCGAAATGCTCCTAGCAGAAATATAAAATTAATTTGAAAACACGTTTTTATAATTATTTTACATGTTTTTCTCTCTAAACAAAAAGTCATATAAAGAATTTAAAAATGGTGTAAATAAATAAGCCTTCAATCCACGAAGATAGAACTCGTAATGATCCTAGCAGAAATATTAAAATATGGCGAAAACACGTTTTTATAATTATTTTATATGTATTTCTCTCTAAACAAAAGGTCATACAAAGAATTTAAAAATGTGTAAATAAACAAATTAAGTTACTTTTAATTTTTCTTTGGTTTTTGTTCATATTTTAGAAAATGATGCATAAAAAAACAAAAGTACTAAATGTGCTCACAGTAATAAAAATTATCATTTTCCGTATTTTTTCAAAGGCAAGTTTATGAAAACTATGAGAATAAAAAACAAACAAATAAAAGGATTACGGTCTTCTTCGAATTCTCATGAGCTTAAGTCGTAGATCTCTCCCTTCGGATTAATTCCGGTTAAGTCCAAGTATTTCTAATTAATCCCCGATTAACCGTTAGTTCTTGCCCCACCGTCCGACTAGCAATTACTACAACACTGCATATATGTATACACACGCATATTTAGATGTATCTATATGTATAATACATATATAAATTAATGTTTCAATAATAAAATTGTGAGTTAACTGTATATTATTAAATTGATTCTATATAATTAGTGAAAACAAAATATTGTAGTTGATTGCAAACCCTCACTACCTTTTTGATTATAAATGAGAAGTTAGACATAATGATATCCAAATACTGTTTGTGTTACCAGTTTGAAAAGAATTTAGTTATGAAACCATATTTTTTAGCGCCTATTTTCTTTTAATTTCTGTCGTTTGTGAGACTTGAACCCATGATCTTTCTCATCCAGATCTGAATGTTGGTTTTATCTTTGTTAATGGACCACCACTCCATTAGTAGTTATAAGACCATAATAACTATGTATGTAATATACTCTGAAACAATATATAAACTAGAAAACCTAGGCACTAACCACTGACACTAACAAAAATAAAAGAGAAACTTTAATGCAAGATTGTTAAGATCAAGATCCTTCTACGGGTTGTTTTTACCTCCGCAAGATCATATGATCGTAATGTTAAATTAGCATCGAAAGATCCTACTCAAATATCTGTATTTTTCGTATAAAATGCACTTCATGTTAAAGATTATAAGGTTTGAAATTGAAATCGAAAAATCTTACTCAAATATCAGTCTTTTTCGTATAAAATGTACTTCATATTAAAGATTATAAGGTTTTGCAAATTCATTACAAGATATAAAGTTTAAACACGATAACAATAGTCAATTGATTTAATGTATAAAATTAGGTTATTAAGTGATTTCATGAAACTTAATCTCGTATATCATTTAAGCTAGCTATTTGTACAATTTAATTCTGTAAAACTATGTCACTTGTTATCATCATCATCAACATGCTCAGTAAATCCTATCAGTAACAAAGCTAAAGTAGAGTTTGCGGAGGGTAAGATGTAGACAACCTCATCTCTACATCGTAGGAATAGAGACACTACTTCTAGTGAAATCCCATGTTCGATAGTAATTTTGTATCAAGCCTTGGACATGATGCACATAATATTCAGCAATCGAGACAAAGGCTGATTTCTGTCATTTGTAGTTTATAAATTACTAATTTATGTAAAAACAATATAGAACTAAATAAAAAAAATTACTATCAAACCAAACCAAATTATATATTATATTATACATATATTAATTTTAGAAGCTAATGAATAGTATCATAAATATTATAGTAATATATAAGTTTGGTGTCAACCGATACTGGTAACGAAAATACCGGTACGGTCAGTTCATTATCAGTACATGAAGGTAAAAACCGGCACCAGCCTGGTATAGAAAACGTCAAAAGTCGGTACCGAATTGATTTTGAAAAACTTTTTGTCGGGAAATTCTGTACTGTCCAGTACCATTTGCTCATCAAAGTCGGTACCTAATTGATTTTGAAAATTTTTTGTTCGGGAAATTCGGTACTATCCAGTACCATTTGCTCATCCCTGGTCACGGGTACCGTACGAACAACGGTATCGAACAACTTTTTTTTGTTGATTTGCTTCAACTTTTAATGATTTTTTTTAGTTTCAGGGGTAGGGATGATCTCGGTGCAACCAATACCGAAAATATTGGTTACGGTACCGGTATATAAAGGTAAAAACCGCTAGTGGACCGGTACCAGGAACACCAAAAGTCGGTACTGAATTGGTACTTAAGATCTTTCGGTTTAGGAAATTCGGTACCGGTACCCAGTACCCTTTACTCATCTCTGACCCGAGTTTCATATGAACAACATGATGAAATTACATCAATGAAGAAGGTACGGACGATCTCAAAGGAGTGGTCTGGAGAAGATCTTAAGTCAGAGGACTAAACGAGTATCTTTTAGTATTGTTTAGTATTTGAGTTAGAGTAGAAATAGATTTCCTAGTAGTTTAGGATGTTTAGTCTATAAATACTGAGTCCTTGTAATCAAGTTTTAAGAGTTTACAACAAAAGTTAATAGAAGAATTTTGTGAATCCCGTTCGTGTTCATCTCTCTGATCTTGTACCCAAATTCAACACAACATCATTACCATACAACTTTTTTGGTTGATTTTCTTTCGTTTATCTTTTAGTTTTTTTTTCGATATTTTCTTTTTATTCTTATCAATGGTTCCGTGCGCAACACGCTCATATTGATTTCAAAACACGTGTAAACCCAGACTAAATGACAAAAGAAGTTCGCCGAACGCGGCTACTCTTATAAACCTAGTTAACATTAATTGGCTTTTAAGGAGAAAAAGTACCTACAAATTTTTTTCTATATACGTGAGGAGATTGACCAACAAGATTGAGACACGTTATACCTCAAGTAGTCAATTTTGTCCAAGAAAAAAAGAAACTTAGTACTTTTATCCTCCGTGAAATGGAGTACTAGTTTGTACTTGTAGACAAAAATCCAACCTTTGATAATTCGATCTAGCTTTGTACCATGGGTGGTAAAGTAATGGAATTTCGCATCATTTTAGACAAGATTAAAATTATTCTAGAAATGACTCTCATATGTTTATATATAGATTTACACGAAATGAAACGCGCTCTTTTCAAGATCAATTTTATGTTAATAATAGCGAGAGTTGCATTAAGCACTTGTACGTAATTTGTATTATCAAATATTTTTTTTATTTAAGCAATGATTAGTAACATATAAGACATGTTAGAAAAAAAAACGAATAAAAGCTAGTTGAATGATGTTATTAGCGTGAAGAGTGGCAATGGGGCGACACGACAGGGAGGCCCATCCTGGGGGCACATCATAGCTGGGGCGGGAGGTGTGGGCCGAACCACTGAACTTTTCGCTCAGTAGTGGAGAGTATGTAGTTTTCGTATGTAAATTTTTGGGTATATACGTTTTCGACCCCTCGGTCAGAAATCTTAAGCTTCGCCACTGGCCCATCCTACACCACACTAAAAATAGTGGGGCGGTTTTTCCTCTCATCTTGCAATGCCATGTCCCTCTCCATCTAAAGCATCTAAAGCCTCCTTCGCACATCTCCTTTTTCCTTCGTAATTTCTCTCCCATCTCACAATCAACTCTCGAGACTATTCCCCGCACCACCCTCTGTTACCTTCTACCTCGAGACTACACCCTTGTGGCATCCCGCTTCCGCTCTTTGCAGCCTTAAGATTTTCTTTTTAAAACTAAATGACCATATTTTGAACTAAAGGCAATCTATAGTATATGATGTTCGTGGGTAAAGGTAGACTAGCATAAGGATTAGGATGTCCACGACAAACACTTGTTATACGACTCTTTTGACCAATTTTAGTGCTTCATTTCTTTAGATTTTCCCTTTTTAAAAGCTTCTCTTTAATGCCATAATTTATATTTTACGTCACTATTTGAAAAATGTATATATTTCTAATTCTAATTCTAATTCTAATAATGGTGAGTTGATTATATTTATGGAATCATGAGATAGAACGGCTTTAAAAAGCATATTAAAATAAAAATATAGAATAACTATTTAATAAAATTATGATTTTATGAAACACTGGCGAGGATTTAATACACTTAGGGGCTATTTGGCAACTTCTGAATGTGTAGGTGTTGAACCAGTAAGATGTCTGAACCATTAAGAGCTAGTATAATGTTAACCGTTCAGAGGCAAATGTCTGACCAATTCAGATGAGAGGTCTTATCCATTTAGACTCGGTATAATGCTTAATCATTCAGAGGTAAATGTCTGAATCATTCAGAGCTAGTATAATGTTAACCGTTCAGAGGCAAATGTCTGACAAATTCATATAAGAGGTCTTAACCATTTAGACTCGATATAATGCTTAATCATTCAGAGACAAATGTCTGAATCATTCAGACATCTACTCACGAAACAAACAGTCTGAAGCATTAAGTGCTAAACCTGTAAAAAGTAAGAAGTCTGAACCATTAAAAACCTCATTAAAAGCTAAACAAACAGCCCCTAATACACATCTATTTTTTGAATCACAAGTGCTATATAAGTATAACTTCTTAAATTAAGTAAAAAAAAGCATAATTATATATAAAAGATCGGAATGATTAATACAATGTGTGGTTCTCAAAGTTACAATTCCCTATATGTGTTCTTTGGAGATGGATATGATCGGGTGGTTCCGCTGGTGGCACGATGATACTCCAGTTGCCCGTCAGTGATCCAAATTTGCCGTTCACAAAAAAAATTAAAAAAAAAAACATGTGCCAAGCAATATGCTTATTCATTATCTTTCATAAGCACCCCCTTTATTTACGCGTTAGAAACAAAAAGTTTTAAAAAGCACCTAAATAATTAATATGTGATCATGTCGTACTCCTTACCTTTTCTTATGTTATACTTAGATTGACTTGGTGTAAGGTGAGTTTGTGTATTTATTTGTGTGAAAGGAAACCGATATTATATCATAAAATTTAATCATGTAACTCAAACACGATTTGTTTAACCTGTATATATTAACAATCCTAACGAATCGGCAAGTTACAATGGGTTATGCTCAAGTATGGAATATGTTAAATGCGTTTTTTGGTGGATTGTAATAAATAAGTTAAACAGCCGTACACATTTAGTGAATTGACATGTTTAATCAAGATGCACTTTGGTCTTTTTAAATAAGCATGATAATACGAACACAACCTGTTTAATTAAACATGTCAATCTACACACTAACCCCTTTATCAAATATGTCAACTAGAACACAACTCATTTTATTATGTTAATCCAAACAAGACTCATTCACTAAACGAGTTAGATGTAAGAACGTAAAACCTCTGAACATCTTTGAAATACCTAGTTATGGTTTATTAGAAACTTCTATACGAGTTAAGAATTGTTTATCGTGTCAACCAATGAAAACTTTTATTATTGGAAATGTTACTATTTTCTGTTAATATAATTTTTCATGCTTATTTTAAAAGTACATGACCTAATTAATTTGCCCATAATCCTTTTTTTCCTTTTGGGAAAAATAAAATTCAAGTATAAACTTCATAAATTTTGAGTATATTAATCCAAGTTGTATTTAAAATGATGTGTATCGTACAACACTATTTTATAAATTTTGAGTATAAAAATTCAAGTTGTATTAAAGATGATGTGTATCGTACAACAGCACAAATTAAACTTGGATTATAATATAGAAAATTGATTTATAACATATAAATGAGATGCTTGTGCAACAAAGTTTGTATTATGAAGTATCAGGCCACATGTCAACTTGAAATTATTATTATTTTAATTTTAGGGTACATTTTTATTATTGTCTACTAAGACCCAAAATAGAAAAGGATTGCCATAATTGTCATCGGCATCGGCATCGGCATCGGAAGAGATCCTAATCTAGAGCTTTCATTGAATCCATAGGTTTACGCGTAAAGCTGAAAGTTTTGTAATATGTTGAATTTCAAATTACAACCATTAGCTAATTAGAAAAGTAATTTATGGGAAGGTTTCTAACGTGTATATTAAAATAACATTTTTTTCTTTATATCCGTTATTAAGATAGTAAAAAAAAAGAGGCAATAAAATATCAATAATTTAACCTGAGTATACCAACTTAATAATATAATTATCTGGATATAAACACTAATTACTAATAAAGTATTAAAAAGTATTAGATGACATGTGAAGGACTTATAAGTTTACTAAAGAGTAAGAGTAAACTGTTAAAATCGTCTATGAGGTTTAGACATTTTTGCTAAATCCATCTAAATTTTTTTTCTCAACTGGATCACTCAGGTCTCACAACACTTGTCAGATCCATCCATTTCTCTAACACCGTTAAAATCTAACGTTAAATGATGGATATTTTAGATGGATATGGCAAGTGCCCAAATCTTAGGGACGACTTGAACAATTTACTCTTTTTAATGTTTTTCTAACTTTTTATTAACATTCTCTTATACTTCATGCCTAAGTTTTATTTTCCGTAAATTTAGAATTTTTTAAATTATTTAATTTATATATATTTATTTTTAAAGTTTAATGATATCTTTTTATGGTTGACATTTAATTTATCTATTTCGCTTCAAACATTATTTAACAATTTTAGCAAGAATTTTATAACTAGTTTTTCCCTTCGTGCTGGCTTTCCCCACACAACGCAACAAAAGTTTGGTCATTATCAGTTTGGTTTGTCACCTATTAGCAATGCTGCGTTCATCGATGTCTTTACCACTGATGACATTCATCTATGTCTTTAATGGATGCAATCTAAGTGAACTTTAATGGATACACGTATTTATTCAACCCAAGCAATACACAGGTTTTCTAAAGACATAACTTCTTTTGTTACGAGGTATATGGTATTACATTTACTCAACCCATTTAATATAAGAGATTCTAACCTAGCTTTTTTTATAGATGAATTCACAATTCTATAAAAATACGTCAAAGATAAAATCTAAAAGGGTTTTTTTTTTTTACAAAAAAAAGTTTTCCAGTAGTTAAATCTAGTCGAATACTGTTTTGGTCAAAAATTATCGAAGCAATTAAGTGATCAAACTTAGTATATGAGTTAGCATGCTGTTGTGATTTGCAAAAATATGTTTAGTTGGTTGATTGCGAAAACAGTTTCAGGATATAGTTTCAGGATAGATCACCGGCACAAAACCTCGAGAGCTGACAATCGTCAGCTGCCTTGTTCTTCTTATTGCTTGTAATAACTGGATACAACTTCGGGATATTGCTCGGATCAGCTCTAAGTGTTACAGTGGTTGTGAAATGTATGTGTTGTGAGTGTTTGGTTGCAAAAATAGCAAGTGTACGAGATTGTGTGCTCGAAATTGTGTGTCTAACCACTGATCCGGCACCCCCTTATATAGTAACAGAAAATAACTAACTATCATGCATTCTAGGGATGCTGCGAATATTCCCCCATGACCGTTGTGGACTTCTTCTCCAGCTCTCAACGTTCGTCTTCCAACCGTCTTGAGCGAGTCTTCAGGAAGACTAAGCCCATGTATCCGTTGGTACCTTGCAGCCAAAGAAAAACGTTAGTGACGAGTAGGATACATCCGCAGAATGTTACCAATATCCTGGTTAAGTATTCTGGTTGCAGCATCAAACATACAATTATAAGGATATATCTTCAGGATATGGGTCATAAAATCCATCCATAACAAATACGGTATGATCTATTGAGAAATGATACAAGAGTTTTGAAAGAAAACAAAGATGTTCTTGGTCCAAAACACTCATCCACCTTTACATCACAAATGTAATCACCCAATTTGACTAGGGCTGATGTGTCATTTTTACCGGACCTTAAACAAAATCCAATAAATATTGGTGGTTTCTTTAATAAGGGCACCGCTCCCTCGAAGCCACAGAAAACTTTGGCGAATGCTCTGTTTAGAAAAATCGCTCAAAGCCTGGGAGAAACTTTTGATTTGTCATCCCGCCAGAAGGCGGTGTTTGAGTGCCTGAAGGGTCCCCGTGCTCAGGATTTTTTGACCGTTATCCCGACTGAGGGGTTGGGACAATGCATGTCTGCAGTAGAATACATAGCCATTCTCAAATACCGGTTGATGATCCCTATGTACCCGGAAGATGAAACCTGCCCGATGTGTCGTAAAGCTTGTATGGATAATACGGGGATCACGCAGTTCCTTGTAAAGAGCTCCCTGGGTTCAAATATCAGCACGACTGGGTGCGGGATGTTTTGTGAGACATCTTAAGAAGAGCTGAGATTTCTGCTAAGAAAGAGGCCCCTGTGAATTTCCTCACGGACCCAATGGAAGGGAGATCTACTCTGTGACCAACTGATCTGCTCGTCTTTGGCTGGGATGGGGGGAACATGCTTGTGTAGACCTCACGGGGGTTTCCCCTTTGGTTGGTTTAAGGGAAAACGGGTTTGTAGCTGGACAAGCCTAAAGCTTGCGCAGAGAACTAGCATGTCTTTGTCCCTTTTGCCTTTGATACTTTTGGCTCCCTAGCGCCAGAAGCTATCCACTTCTTGACGAGGGTTCAAGGGGTCGTCCACATCAATTGTTCAACCCCAAGGGGGCAGGGGTTTGTGTTTGGAAGGTTAGTGTTTGCAATTCAGAAAGGGTTGACGACGTAGCTTGTTGCTCGTCTACCTTCTGTTTTGATGTAACTTGGCAAGTTTTCTGGTTTATATATAAGTCAAAGTTCCGATTCACTTTATTAATATTACTGTAACAATTCATCTTTAAAAAATGTTATAAATTATACAAGAAATACAAAATAAACTCAATTACACGTAGCATGTTGATTCTTTTCCCTCTCGAGCACTCTTCTAGGTAGTCCCGAAGCCACGTAACCTAACATACAAAAGGAAATGTAGCATGAGGATATGTGGGAAGTAACAACTATAGCATTAATATATATATAATATATATATATATATATATATATATAATATATATATATATATACACACACCCAAATAATATCATATTCAGTATAACAATTCGATATCTTATTACGTGACACATTTAGAGTTCATATTCGGAGCCACATTTAGAAGCATGTTCGGAGCCAAATTATTCAGAGTTCATTCTTCACATGTGAGTGTAGTTAGTAACTTAGTATAACAATAATAATAGAACAGTTCCTTCGGTCTTTATAAAGTTTGCCTTCAAAAAAATAACAATTATATTGTTATGGACTGAAATCATTACAAGTTATATGACTCGTCCCACATTGGTCGTATATACCAAATAGGCTCTTTCACCCACCAGGCTAGTCTTTTGGGTTGAGTTCTCCTATTTGGTATGTAACATTGATACCCAAGCCATACTCGTAGTGGTGGCCTGGAGAGAGCCAGCCGTGACCAACGAGGTTGTTGGTCCTTATGGAGGGTCAATTGTTATAGACTGAAAGCATTGCAAGGTATGAGCCTTGTTACGCATTGGTTATATAGGCAACCAATGTGGGGTTTAGATACCAAATAGGCTCTCTACTCACCGGACTAGTCTTTTGAGTTGAGTTCTCATGTTTGTATGTAACACAGTGTAAGTTTTCGAGCCTAGATCAAAGCCACATAATAACGAATTTAAATTTCCTATTTTGGGTAGGGGTGAGGGTTATTAGCATTATCCGTAACTGTAATCGAAGTCATCGGTTAATCGGTTCGGTTTATTCGGTTAGTTTGTCGGTTTTCGGTTCAGTTAATAACCAAACCAAACATTGGCTAAAAGTTTTGTTTCAAAATAAATGTAATGGAGGTAAAAATATAACATTGGCTAAAAATTTTGTTTAAAAATAAATGTAGTAGAGGTAAAAATACATGAAATAGATATATAAATACATGAATTTGATGTATAAATAAATAAAATGGATGTATAAGCACATGAAATTGAAGTATAAAACAAGAAATAGAGGGATAAAAGCTGAAATATACGAAGGTCGGTTTGGTTAATTTCAGTTAACCAATGGTACAAAAAAAAATATTTGATAACCGATTTTCGGTTAATTCGGTTTTGGTTAATTTCGGTTCAGTTATATCAGTTCAGTTTCGATTATTGCTCACCCTTAATTACGAGGTAGAGTAGATACAAATCCGTACACATAAATTTGTTAATAAAATCGTTAGAAATCCGTACCTTGATTAACATGTAAAGTAACAAAGGCAAAATCTTAAATCTTCTCCAAACGGTCATGGATTCTTGACTTCAATCTGTTTGTATACCGCTTAGCAATTGTCCCAATTGCTTGCTATCGCTCGTATTTTTCTCGACTTGATGGTTGTAAGCGACTAAATCAAAGAAAAGGTAGGGTTATATGGTTTGAAGGGGTCTCAAAATATTTATTTATTCTATAATTATTCTTTTTTATTAATTTACTGTTGTTATTCGTTATCTGTTTATCTTAAACTTGTATTTAATACGAACAACTTAAATCAACAACTTTTTAGATTCGTAATTTGCTTATTAAATTCCCAATTTATTTTGTAATGTTAATTTTTTTTTTAAATCTTCAATATCCGTTTACAAATTAAAAAAATCGGTCATCACAACTAAAATTGTCTAAAGAACCCTCAGCCTCAGGCCAGATCATTAAGAGAGTGGACCAGGCTCAAGTAAGCCCAACCCACTACAAGAGGCTAATAACCCATTGAATGGGAAATGAAAGGTTCATAACATGAAATTTGGAAAGGGACTCGGATTTTTAGTTTACTTTGGCCATACTTTCTTGATAAAATCGATGGCGTTTTTCTTTAAGATTCGATCTACGAGCAGTAGCCTCGTGTTGTGGTTAGGTGGCCATAGCTTGATCGAATGCATGGGTTTGTGAGGTGACTCCAAGTTAAAACTTACCTGCAAATATGCAGATTCATGCTTTGTTTTTAAAAGAAAATTTGTAAATTGGTTTGAAATGCAACAAGAACAAAGATGATTATACACAACAACAAACATTTATTTGATGTTTAATCCAGTCAATTTATTGAACTAAAGGCATGCAGCCTCATTAGAACACCAGTGACACACTATCCATGTATCACTGACGTGTCATACGGGATATATGGTGTCATGTGGGTCATCTGTCATGCGAAAAAATGTTTATATGAGTTGTAGGAGGTCAATATGATATGGTTTTTGCCAAATCATACAACTTGTATGATGTGTTTGACTGAAACATAAATCTTATTTTTTATGGGCAACATAAGGCAGTAATAGATAATCAAAAGAATAGTACCGGTAGATCTAGCAATAGGCAAAATCAAAAGGATCAACTACTCCTATCTAACATGTACAATTTAGCCTTATTTTTTGTAAAATAATTGTCAAGCATGCCTCTTCTATTCACAAACAATACAATATATAGTTACAACCGAATCTCCTATATTTGGAGATGATAAATTACAATCAATACTATAAAGAATGCTTTCCAATCTATTCCATAAATTGTGTCGTCTATTATTTTTGACCCAAAAGAGCACTTTCGTCATGAAACTTGATAAGTGTTTTTATGCGCATTGTTAAAGATCCTCATATTCCTCTCCTTTCAAATGAACAATAAAGTTAACATAACACATATGATACATAAATGACTGATGTGACCACTGACAAAATCATATCATCGGTATGATATTTTTCGCACTATCATATGACTCGTGTGATACGTCAAGTGGTGGCTATAGAGCATCAATAATGTATCAATAGCCTCCCCTAAACCAAATTATTCTGATTTTAGGGTATATGATACGTTAGAGCATTCACATCCTATTCATCAAAATATATGAGAGGGGGTCTTTATATTATAAAGGGTATAAAAAGTGGTTGTGAGTGGAGGAGAGAGAAAATGTTACTGTTCATCTGTATATTTGGGGGGACACTGTTCATCCCCTATAGTTTTTTAATACATATTGAAAGTGGTTGTGAGTGAAGGGGAGAGAATGTGTAATGATAAAGATATAGAAATATTATTTAACTGAAAATGAGAGAGAAAAAGTATTTGTTTTTAGTGAAAATATATTGATACAGGAGTTGTTTTTTAGTGGATGTATGCATATTTTTAGGGAGTTGGATGTGAATACTCTTAAGTGGTGGCTATAGAGCATGAATAGTGTATCAATAGCCCCCCTAAACCAAATCATTCCGATTTTACGTATTCAATCATTCATTCTTTTCCATTGTAACAATCATTGAAAATTTAGTTTTACAAAATAAAAAACGTTGATGAAGAAAATCTCCATAAGCATTAGCATACGCAAAAGGTTAAAAAAATATGAAAATAAAAATACGAATAACAATGATGTACATGAAGATCTAATGCCAAAGTTAGCATACATTAATGTGCAAGATCCGATGTTTTAAAACGTGTGTCTCGTAAACACAAATGATTTGATAAATGCAGGTTTAGGGGTATGGACGCCGGCTCTTAGGCCGGCTAACCCGTGCCGTTGCTCGAGACCCAAATTTTTAAAGGGCCCAGAAAGCTTTTATAAGCTTTTATATATAGTAAATTATATATTTGATATACGCATTCATTTACTAATTACTATACGTAAAAGTGTTGGTGGTGGAATGGAAAAAATCATTCCAAGTTACTGCAGAGGTTTCAAT
Source organism: Scalesia atractyloides (assembly GCA_947069175.1). NCBI lineage: Eukaryota > Viridiplantae > Streptophyta > Magnoliopsida > Asterales > Asteraceae > Scalesia > Scalesia atractyloides. Next base: position 3,600,003 of record CAMTDV010000004.1, read on the forward strand.
TTCAAAGCCGTACTACACTGCCAAGGTCTTGATTTTTTTTTAATTCATTTACTTTTACCATAATTTTGGGCCCAAATTTTTTTATTTCGTCCGAGACCTAAATTATTTTAAGAGTTTTTGGAGAGAGCTCTGCTCCATACTACACAATACATAATTAAGTGTTACATATATTGCATGTACTACATATATGGTTATAACTTATAACTCAATTCTATTTACAAATACACCCACATAATATGATAATTAGGATCCATGAACCCACTTGAGACCAGCCATGATATTTTTACTTAAAACATGAAGATAATATTAAATACTTTTTTTGGAAACGACTTTGAAATTGTATATAGTAATCAGTATATTACACAGCACTAATGTTTAAATATTCTGGAAGTTCAATAATAATTAGGAATTACTTATCACATGTTTTGTTTGTTTTTGCTTGTTATTTATGAAATGATAAAATGATGTGTTCCTAGCTGTACATAAATTTATGTCCCCAAATGAGTAGATTGAGAGCTGACGTGTTTATATAATACGAATATTAAAGGTTAAATACATTATGTTCATTTTAAAAATTGACCTTGACAAGTGTCTATATTATTCTAAAGTCAGCTGACTCATTTATGTGTTAAAAAAAGAAGAAGAGGTTATTTAATGATACATTCTAATACTTTAAAATAAACTAGTGGGGAACCCGTGCGTTACAGCGAAGTCGACAATATGGGCCGAGAACATAATTCAAACCTAAAAAGATTAAAAAAATTATACATACGTTGTGTGTGTATATAACGGATGTTGCAGCGGGTGTGTGGCCCCATGAGAGAAAAAGAAAATACATCAAGTGAAACGAAATGAAAGACATGTAATTGTACATGACGGATGTTGGCAATATCACGTGCCTTCTGGTTGTTCCAACAGCCAGCAAAGGAATGATCGCACGTTGCGGCGGATACGTCTATTGAGTTCAATTAATAAAAACATTATTAATTATGTGTAGATATAGTTCTACCTTTTATTTTTAAGTGAAGTGAAAAAAAGGTAACATATGCCATTAATAAAAATTTCTTACTTAGTATAACAACCATTAAAATAATGCCTTTTGACTTGGATTGCATACTTATAAAGTCTGTTCACAATGCTTTATAACCACTACTTTAGTTGTAAGTAAAATATAGTGGTATTATTGAAGCCATTCTAATCACAAGACTTTAGCACAGTTACAATTTGACAACTTAAAGGTTTTTAACCGTTTTTTTCATCTTCTTGTGTATTCCCTTTAGTGCTTCTAACCTGAAGTTGGTCGATCTCTATCTTACCATCAGCCAAATTTTCTTCCATCAATGTCTCATGACCATAGAGTTGTAATCGGACCAAGTCAAGCCAAGCAAGGATGAGCTGAGCCGGTCCGACTCATTTATTTTATCAAGCTCGGCTCGTTAAATATTACGATCCAACTTGAACTGGGTTGTTAATCTTTTTATTTTTACAAATATCAGTAACATAAAAATAGTTTAAAAAACACACATGTATCTATATGTCTTTTTATTCTTCTAATTCTATAAAGACTCCTATCTGTCAAAAATTTATAATTTTATACTAATCTTGTGATTTGTATTGTTTTTTAGCATAATTGGACATATTAATGAAGAAAAAGAAGCAATTAAAGATTTCTTTGATCATTCAGGTGTCACAAGGTAAGGAAGGATCCTTTTTAAAGTTTCACAATATTTATGCACATAAATAAAGAAAACAAATACAGATGAAGAAATCTTTTAAACCTTAAAATTACTTGTAATCCAAACAATCAACAGGAGGTTTAGGGAATTGATTGCCCCACTTGGCGTCTTAAATTATGAGCAACTCACCTGCAGGGTTCAAGTCACTGATATAAATGTGACATGAATGCCCGTTCGGGTGAAAGTGCTCATCCCATTTATAAATTTGAAAAAAAAGCATGGAGGGGCCTGTTCGGGTGAAAGTGCTCATCCCATTTATCCCTCGATTTTGTCCACATGTCACTCTCGCAACGTTCTGCCCATTAGATGATAAATTAGAAGATTCTATGCATTTTGAACATATACGTCGGAACACCAACTTCCAAATAAACACCCTTTTGATACCTGATCAGGATATATCACATATCACTGGGAAAAAAAGATCCAAAACTTACAAGTTTTAATAGAATCTACCTTTGTAAAAGTGGAGATAAGAGAGAAACCATGGATGATGTAGCTATAATTAACTGGAATTAAAGGAAAAGTTACCTCTGATTTATAACCACTTAGCTTACTAACAAAAAAACCTAAATTACCCATCAAAAACGAATATAATTATCAGACAAGAACAAACAAAAACCGAAAGTCGATTTCATCTTAACTCACCAAATCAACGGATAATTTTCCAACAAGGGTGGATCGTCCACCCATATCTCTTTGACTTACATTGAAACCTAAATAAGATTATACAAAGCATCTTTATAAAATAATAAACTTAACAACAACTACAAAATACATATTAAAACCAAAAAAACATGAAACTCAAACAATTAACTCCTAATTTGTGCATACGCAGCGCCGGTGACCGGCCGGTGAAACAACAGCATAATTTTCTGGCCAGGTCAACATTCTAAAACCTAATAATACCCATCTCGATGATTTGTGCTCCTAAAATACCCATCTCAAAGAATCGATGATTTGTGCTTGATAATGGACGGTTCAAGTCACTGATATAAATGTGATACAAATGTAGGGTTCTAGAATTCCCTGGATGAAAGGGTTAAATGGGATTCAGTCTTCAATTGCATTCAATGCGAAAATTGAAAGGACATTCAATAGGAAATCGATTACACACTCCGTGATTAAAAAAAAAAGCCTGACTTTTGGTATGACGTCTTAATATTCACTGGGAAATTACATTTTGGTACATAGGAGATGCTTTATATAGATGTATAGATAAATAACACTTTTAAATTCCTATTTTTAAAACACATATATTTTGTGTTATAAAAAGAAGAAGAGGTTATTTAATGATACATTTTAATACTTTAAAAATAAATAAATAAATAACACTTTTAAATTCCTATTTTTAAAACACATATATTTTATGTTATACTAAATATTTTAGTTCTTTTACTGGAATATTATATTTTATTATATTAAAATTCAAAAGTATCATTTTCATTAAATGTATTTGTTTTGTATTAACTTTTACCCTTTTAGGTAAAACTAATCACTAGTTATAAATATTCTCATTTTTTTGTAAGGTACTAGAATGTTGTTAATAAAATATATTTTTTCAATAAATTAAAAGCACATATAATCATTTGAAGCCATATCGATTATTATGTAGTTTATTTATATTTGAATACAACACATTATTTCCACTCTGTTCTGGATTGTATCCCTAATAAATGTCATTAAACTATGAGATTTATGTAAGCTTGTAACTTCTTTCTTAATTTTTTATAACAAGTGTAATTGACTATGTAACCTAATAATTCATAGCTATTTTAGATTATAAAGTCAAAATTTTATTTTAAATTTTTTGAAAGGCAAACTTTATTCAGAGGTACACCCAGTTAGCCATTGGCTATCTGAGATTAAAAAAAACAATTACATCCTAAGAATTGGATTTTTAATCTACTCCACCCAATCTATGTATTTTCCGTTAAGAAAATAGTTGTCTTCTATCTCAGTACATTTAGTTAAAACAAAGGTTACAACTCAAAAAGATAAAGATGTATCGTTAATTTCTTCATGCTCGTTCCAAGTTCGAAGTTGAACACTTTAGACGTAAATGCATAAACCTTCCAAAAATTTGTTCGCTTCCACGAATATTCTCACCTTCACGTTCGTATAATAAGGTCCATGTAACATTTGTGTAAATCGGGTTTCGAAAACCCGCCCCAATCTATCAACCAAAGTATATTTTTATCATGCAGTTATTTTTTATTCTTTTTAATATTTCATATATAAATACTAATAATAATTAATGTCTAAAAACAACCTTAATAAAATAATATAATAAATAAACAATAAATATTATATAGACCATTAAAAGACTTAATAAAAAATAATAATAGGATTTAAAAGGGTGGCCGGGATTCGAACCCGCGCCAACCCGGTTCGGGAATTAGTGAAACACACAAGAACCAGTCGGGCTAAGCCCTCAACCGTTCCAAATCCCAACTGTTTAATATTTATATACAAATGTAGTTCGAGCTTGAATTCCAATTTCCCGCCAAGACATAACCCAACGAGAACACAGCCTTTACCAAGCTGTCAACTTTCCATAGCTGTCGTCGCTAATTCTTCGGGATTACGACTTTTGGTTCATTACCATAACTTAATCAATCAAGAACTTGGCCAAGAACGTGACCAAATTCCATACCGTGAACACCTATAAATACCCGACTACACTTCAACCATTCATCCTCACACCCATCTCGATCCTCTCACTCCCCCTCTCAATTTTCTCTCTCTGTTTCTGTTCGACAAACCAAAGCACGCCGGAAAACCCGCTCAACCGCCGGTATTCGCCGGAGAAGACGAGGACTCGCCGGACGAATCGGTAACTCGCCGGTCACGCCGCGTTTCTTTGTTTCGGTATAATCTTGATCCTTGTCCTTGTTAGTTTGCAACCGCTTTAACTCGAACTAACGATTAATCATGGAAACTCGTTATTATTAAACTTCAGTATACGTTTAAGTGAAGAAGACGACAGTTAAAGGAAGCTTACAACTAATAAAAACATAAACATCAACACCAAACTTGGTATAGCCCAGCGGTATTTGGCGCGCCCGAAATGAACGGAGGTACCGAGTTCGACCCCGGCTTGCTCCTGTTTGTTCGCTGTTGTTACTTGGTGCTCTGTTGGGTCGGCCCCTGTTTGGGCTAATATATTTTTTTTATTATTATTCTTTCGAGGCCAACATTTTTAGTTTGGGCTGTTTAAAAAATAAATTGTTTATGTAAAAAGTCTGAAATCAGTATCTTCATG